>CM059817.1:18696988-19296988 GCA_030435695.1 Brachymystax lenok tsinlingensis
TAGAGTGAAATTAAATGAAATAATTTGGTTAGATGTGGTCACGCTGAAATATAACAAACTACGGCCTAACCCAACCATTCCCTTGGGTTTAATTACGAAGGTAAGTTCTCTGGAAACACATTGAGATATGAATACTTTTACACTGGGTTAGGTTATAGAAAGGGGAGGATTGGGGGGAGGTTAGGAGAGGTACATTCTCACAGAAAATCTAATGTATCAGACTGAGGGATATGCAGGGGGTAATCTAGATTATCTCTCCATTTGGTAAAGATAGAACCAGCCATGAGAGTATGAGGAAGTTAGTGTGGAGGAGAATGATAGGCTGTTTTAGAATTTAATAGCTTTGACCTCCAGGCCTCTCTTTGGGTTAGAATTGTACTAAGAAGCAAGACCACTGATGAATACACACCCCATATATATAGTATCTCAGGTAGTGAAGCGTTACTAATTAAATCTGCTCTTCCTGTTACAGGGCATTCCTAATTTACTCTAGCAGTTTCCGACAACAGTCCCAGGTTTCCTTTCATCCTTGAGATGACTTGTTTTATGGTATGTGTGAGACCACCATTTCTATCATGTCCAAATCCGCAGTTCCGAAATGTGGTGAAGAGAAGCAATTGAGAAGGCGTCCAAAAAGAAGTCTACAAATGGAGCGATGCTGTTGGATATATTCAATGGAATGGTCATGCACTCAGAAAACCATCTTCCACATAACAGTTAAAAAAAAAAAAAAAAAAGAGAGAAAGAAAGAAAATTCCACTACATCTGTAACCATGCCGACGGAGGCACGATCAAAAAGATAAAACCAAAAAAGAGAACTGAACGGATGAATAAAAATGTCTATGGATGAAGAACCACATCCAATGATTGACAAGTAAAAGCCAGTATTTAGGCTTCTTCAAGGCTGCAGAATAACTTCACTGTGTCCATCTAAATTCTCTTCAGTTGGATTCCTACTATCAACACTAAAACTTCCATGCTAGATTTGTATTGACTTGTGATCAAACTTTCACACACTGACCAAACCTTATCATAACATCTGTCTCAATGACGTGTGGAGGCTTGTTTGGCCTGGCCAACCCAGACCATCTAGCTGGGCTTATGGCCACTGTCACAGTCCCACATCTCTACTCGCTTTCTTTCACACTGAGCTGGAAAGGAGATCACTCTGTCCCCTTCTACAGAACCCAGACACACGGAGGTAGGGAGAAAGAACGAAAAGGAACGAATGAGAGGAGAGAGAAGCTAAGAGGAGGAGAGAGGGATAGAAAAGGATGGAGAAGGCTAGAAAGAAGAGAGGAGAGAGAATGTGTCTGTCAAGTGTGTCTGTCAGCTCCTGATTAGTGACCCAACACAACTGTGTCTCTGTCTCTTCAGTCTGTTCTGATTCAGCAGACTCCCTACAGGGTTTGGGCTGGGTGACATTTTCAAATGCCAGTCATACATCCTCTGCTGTTACACTGGTATCCACTGTTAACCTCCTAAGTGGAACATCCCATTACTATTCATATCACATTAAAATGAACTATGATGCCAAAAGCTTTCATATTTAAAGATTGTGGAATGTTCTGTTTCTTTATAAAGGTCTGTGTTAAACTACCCTTTCTAGCTGGATTCTAGCTGGATTAAAGCAGAGAAGAAGGAAACATCCTCCACCCTGTGTCTGTATCTAAGCCTCAGGGTTACTCTGCAGCCTTGGAGCGAGCCTTGGTCCTCCTGGCCAGGTCGGAGGCGCTGTCTAGCCCGCCCCCGCCCTGCTGTACAGTAGAACTCACAGACTTCTGCTGGATGCGTAAAAGCACGCGCTTGGTGCAGCGGTCCACGCTGGCCGCCCACTTCCTGTCCGCCTCCCTGTCCTCCTCCAACAGGCAGCGGCGCCCGGCACGGCTGAGGGTGACGGGCCGGACCAGTTGGGCCCAGTTGAGGTGGCCGTAGAGGCTGCGCTCCACCACGTACGTGATGTTCAGTTCGCTCACCGCCGTCCGGCCGCGGAGCCTGCGAGGGGGGAATGCCCAGCCCCCACACCCCCCTCCACCCAGCGTACCACCCTTAGCCTTGGCCATGTCACAGCGGAAGGGGGGCGAGGGGGAGGAACAGGAGGAGGGCACTCCTGGTGTTTTGGCGTAGTTCCGGGAGCGCTGGTAGAGCAGGTGTTTGGTGGAGTAGGCGTAATTGGGATCAGGCTTCCTGAGCCAGCTGGTGTGGTGACGGGCGGGTTTGGGGCTACCCTGGGAGACGTCGTCGAGAGCGACAAGGAGGCGGGGCTGTGGGTGTGGTTTGGGGCGTGGCCGGGTGAGGCCGTAGAAACCGTAGAGTGTGTCATTACTTACCCCATGGGAGAGAGAGGTCAGGGCTTTCTGCATCTCGCCCTCCGTCATGGAGTGCGACACCTTCTCTTCGGCCTCTGCACCACAGCCGTCAAGCTCCGAGAAGGAGGATCCACTACCTCCCACCCCGACGGCTCCCAAACCCTCAGGCCCAGCAGGGAGTCTCCTGGGAGGCCGGATGAGGCCGTGGGTGCTGCTGGACTTAGAGAAGGCCTTGACCAGCTTGTGTCCGGACCAGGTAGTGTCCAGGCTGCTGGAGGAAGGGGAGGTGGTCAGGCTGTCTGTGTCCCCATCCAGAGAGAGCTGGTCCTGGGTCAGGGAGGATATGGAGGCATCCTGGGGCAGGCTGGACTTCTTCTGGACCCCTGTGTAGAGGGCTGTGTTGTCCTCACAGGTAGGAGATGCCTCCAAGCTCAGAGAATCTTCAGAGAGGAGAGGAACATCACATAATTTATCCATTACAGAGTAACCTCAAAAAAGAGCAAAAACACTTCTATCCCATTTCCACTGAATGTTTTCAAAGTACTGCGGGATAACGGAATTTCTGTTATGGGATTTCTGTTACGAGATTTCTGAATATACAGTTTGAGTTAGTATGGAGTCCATACTAACTCAAACTGGTTATTCAGAAATCCCTATGGACATGTGCCGTACCTTCGGAGCCGTGTTTCTTGCCCTCTTCCACCTTGATGAGTTTCTTCCTGACGCGGCGGGTAGAGTTGACCAGCTTGTGGAGCCGTTTGAACTTCATTGAGTCCTCTGTCTGCTCATCATCAGACTGCTCCCGAGACTGAGAGGGAGAGACGGGACGTCACAGGGAGTCCAAGACACACTGTTGTACAGGGACCCCCAGAACACAATAGCTATAACCCAGTGACCCATATATCCACACACAAGAGGGGTACTAGCCTACAAATCTATTAAGTGTTAAGCTGCTCTTTTCCAACCTTTATGAAACAACATTGTGGTGTAGGTGTCATTCACTCAGGTCTTGGGGAAACTCACAACCCCATTCATTCATACGCGTAAAGCACACCGTTTTGGACGTAGGGTCACATGTTGGGGGTTGATGACAGTCATGGTGCACATTTTAGGATGGACATAGTTAGTGATATGAGAGTATGGAGGGAGAGCTGGGGGGTTGAGGGAACATATATACACTGTAGGACACATTGTTGTACATTTGCATTGCATGACATTTAATATTAAAAACATATTCAGGCCACATGAAAAAAAGCCAAAACAACACAAACCCTGAACCAGAGAGGACGATGAGGAGGTGCCACAGATATTCACCACAGATATTCACCACAAATATTCACCACAGATATTCACCACAGATAATCAGGGAGCTTGGTATGTGTGGTGTGTGTCTCTAGATCAGGCTCTAGACTGAGTGCTGCCTGTTGGAATGAGCCGGGAGCTGTTTATTACCCAATAGACACTAAATGGACGCTCAGTGGCATTGTGCTGAGGCACACAGAGCTCCATTATGAGGGTGTGTGTGTGAGTGTGTGTCTGTGTGTGTGTGTGTGTGTGTGTGGACTGTGGAGAGAGGAGGGAAGTTCAATTGGGCATTACGACAGCATTAAAAATCTCTACAGTGCAGCAGACACAGAGGGATGTCACCAAAAGCTTCATTAATATGATGATGATGGCGCCGGAAGAGATGGCTGCCATTTTACAGGCTCCAAACCAATTGTGCTATTGAGTGTGTTTTTTTCGCATTATTTGTAACTTATTTTGTACATAATGTTTCTGCCACCGTGTCTTATGACCGAAAAGAGATTCTGGATATCAGGACAGCGATTACTCACCTCGAACTGGACAAAGATTTTTTCTTTAACGAGTCGGACGCGAAGGATCTACTTCAGACACCCAACAAGGCCCAAATCTCCGTCATTCGCATGAAGAAGAGATGCAGATATCGGGGACGTAGGTTGGGGTGCCTTGTAAGGATCCGACGGCGAGTGGGTAATCCGCCTCTACTGTCAGTCCTATTAGCCAACGTGCAATCATTGGATAACAAAATGGATGAGCGGCGATCAAGGCTATCCTACCAACGGGACATAAAAAAACTGTAATATCTTGTGTTTCACAGAGTCGTGGCTGAACGACGACATGGATAACATACAGCTAGCGGTGTTTTCTGTCCATCAGAAAGAACAGCTGCCTCCGGTAAGACAAGGGGCGGCGGTCTGTGTCTATTTGTAAATAACAGCAGTAAATAACAGCTGGTGCGTGCTCAGTCCCCTCCTGTACTCCCTGTTCACTCGTGAATGCATGGCCAGGCACGTCTCCAACACCATCATTAAGTTTGCTGATGACACAACAGCGGTAGGCCTGATCCCCGACAACGATGATACAGCCTATAGGGAGGAGGTCAGAGACCTGGCAGTGTGGTGCCAGGATAACAACCTCTCCCTCAACACGATCAAGACAAAGGAGATGATTGTGGACTACAGGAAAAAGAAGGCCAGGCATGCCCCCATTCTCATTGACGGGCTGTAGTGGAGCAGGTTGAGAGCTTCAAGTTCCTTGGTGTCCACATCACCAACAAACTATCATGGTCCAAACACACTAAGACAGTCATGAAGAGGGCACGACAAAGCCTATTCCCCCTCAGGAGACTGAAAAGATTTGGCATGGGTCCTCAGATCCTCAAAAGGTTCTACAGCTGCACCATCGAGAGCATCCTGACTGGTTGCATCACTGCCTGGTATGGCAACTGCTCGGCCTCCGACCGCAAGGCACTACAGAGGGTAGTGCGTACGGCCCAGTATATCACTGGGGCCAAGCTCCCAGCCATCCAGGACCTCTATACCAGGCGGTGTCAGAGGAAGGACCTAAAAATGGTCAAAGACTCCAGCCACCCAAGTCATAAACTGTTCACTCTGCTACCGCACGGCAAGCACGGCAAGCAAAAGCCTTCTTAACAGCTTCTACCCCCAAGTCATAAGACTCCTGAACAGTTAATGAAATGGCTACCCGGACTATTTGCATTGTGCCCACCCCACCCTCCATTTTTACACTACTGCTACTCTCTGTTTATTAACCGTGCATAGTCACTTTACCTCTACCTACATGTACATATTACCTCAATTACCTCGACTAACCTGTGCCCCCACACATTGACTCTGTACCGGTACACCCCGTTTATAGCCTTGCTACTGTTTTTTATTGTTGCTCCTTATTTATTTTTTACTTCAGTTTATTTTAGTAAATACTTTAACACTCTTTTTTATTAAAACTGCATTGTTGGTTAAGGGCTTGTAAGTAAACATTTCACTGTAAAGTCTACACCTGTAGTATTAGGCGCATGTGACAAATAAACTTTGATTTGATTTAACTCTCACACAAACACACGTACGTGCACGCACACACACACACACACACACACACACACACACACACACACACACGCACACACACACACGCACACACGCACACACGCACACACACAGAAAACCATCAGAAACTATTCTGACCATCGTATGTGAGCAGGCGTCATATAGGCACCATGTGATATGAGATGAGTTTGTCACAGAGCTAGTTTAGTTGAGCTGCAGTCGTTCTGGGGGGGGAAAAAAATCCTAATTTGTTGTTTTCTCCTCTGGTTTCCACAGCAACACTGGGTCGGGTCTGGTCACAGACAGCTGGTCCACTGTTAGAGCCAGGACATACAAGCGCACAAAAATTCCCCCAGCGTGTGAGAGAGCTTGAGTTAGTGCTCAGGCGAGTCTGACTGGGCTGTGTATATTAGGCCTGGAGAGATGCTTTCAGCTCCTCTAAGCTTCCCCAACCTCCTCGTGTGAAACATTGTGGCCTTGTATTACATCTGTAACCTAACAAGATGACAGTTGCTGGCTTAGACCCAGCCTGAGTCTAGGGATACACACACACACACACACGCGCACACGCACACGCACACGCACACACACACACACACACACACACACACACACACACACACACACACACACACACACACACACACACACACACACACACACACACACACACACACACACACACACACACACACACACACACAGCAGAGGTTAACAGCTGAGGGGGGATGGCTTTAACAGCTGGCTCTAGAAGACACCTTTCATAGGGCCACGAGGGCACTCCGGTACCTAGTTGACACCAGGACCTCGACATTCCCCTGGACTTCTCATTCAGAATGATGGCTTTCTGCACCATGGGAGCTCCATGACCTGCGCATTACCAATAAATCACTCTGGCGTCCCATCAGAGCCCTCTTCCCACCCCTAGTCTCAGGGGTGCGTGCTCCACATTCCTCTGTCAAAAGCAGAACCAGACGATGAGGCCGGAGTCGAACCCTCTCATTTTGTTTTTGACAACCTCTCAGCTTGTAAACCCCAGAACGCCTCCCCCCTCACCCCTGGACCCTTTAACCCCACTGTCCTCCCTCTACCCTAACCACACAAATCTGGCTGGAATACTATTCTGCTAGTTTCCCAGAGGATATTACAGAGTTGTGTCTTCAGAGACTGTGCTGTAATAACAGGTCTCTGTGTGTTTGTGTGTATGCAGTTTGGAACCAGACCTAACTGAATCCTCAACAAGGCTCATTACTGAGGTACATATAGGACACTACTGGAGTGTGTATGTTAAAATTAGTTATCCATTATTGCGGTGGATGTTGGTGTTGAAGTGTGCGTATTGTTGCAGAGTCAGAGTGAGCCATTCTTAGGCAAGACAGTCCCGGAGGACAGCAGGGGGCGAAAGCGAGGCAGCATAGATTTGATCATATAGAAGAGAAAGCAGTGCTTCAAAGAGTGGTCAAGGAAGACAGTTTAATGAATTGCATAATGTTGTGTTGTTTGTATCAGTCGATCTCTGCAGCGTTGCGCCGCTGATAAATGCATATAGGGGAAACGCTGCTCTGGTACAGTAGGGTCATTAAGAAGAATGCAAGAAAGACATCTCTGCCGCTACATAGCCCGGGGGGGAGGTGAGGAGGGGCTGACAATGACATAGTCCCTTAGACGCAGCCCTGAGCGACACCAACGTCTGGAACACGACGCAATCAGAACTCAACCAGTGGTGAAAAGACGCTGCGGTCAACAACCCCTCATTGGAACAATGTCAACTCACACACACACACACCCTGCACACACACACCATCATTATCAGTCTTGAGTCTTGCTGCAGAAATCATGGTGTGGTCGAGCATTCATGGTGCACATACAAACTAAACCAGATCTAAAACACCTGGTAAAAACTGGTGCAAACCGAAAGCAGTTCCCTGCCTCACAAAAATACAGAAAAAACATTGAAATCTAATTGAGCATGCTAAGCAGTTGAGTGGAACTTTTTACTCACCGCTTTAGGCATTTAGGACAGCAGACTTGTGCTTTTACCATTCCCAGGTCAGCATAAAAAGCATGCATCACCATGCATCAGGCTGGCCCTGTCCCATCTACTCCCAGGTTAGTCACACTGCACACGGCATATCCAGAGAGAGACACGCACAGTCACACAACATACACACTCACAGCATTGACACACACTCACTCTGACACACTCCCTGCAGCTCGTTGGCAAAGGCAGCTCTGAAAGTGATGGGAGAGTGAGAGCGAGCAGGCTGCTGGTGCTATTGAGCAGCAGCAGAGAGAAAAGGCATGTTGTGCCTGGAGGAGAGAGGAGAACAATCCCAGCGTTTGAGCCCCTGACCCTGCCTTGGCCCCCACATATCTAATGGCCAGCCCTGGAATGTGGGCGCTCTCTCTCTGCTCCGGGGTGAGAGAGACGGAGAGACAGAGAGTGAGAGAACGATTGGAGAGGGAGCAGGGAAAGAAGACGGATATTTGGACAGAGCGACCACAGAGCTACACAGACGCACACACAAAGACACACACAGACACACATAGCCTTTCGGAAGCTGGGGGTGACCTAATTCCATTTGAAGGTGGCGGACATTACCCCGGCACACACCCCAGGCCCAAAAGAGGGAAGATATTTCCTAAACGGGTCCATTTTTAAACTGGTGTTTTATCAAGCAGAGACACCCCCTCTGCATTTCAGGGGCCTTAGGGGAGTGAGAGCTCTTTGTCCTCGCTCACTTCCTCTCTTCCTCCGGCGGCGCGTACAAACAGCCCTAAAGACAGGCCGAGTGTTCCTCCGAACAATACACCTCCAGTCATCCCCCTATCCTCTTTCCCTCCATCTATCAGACATCCCATCCATCAATCCAGTTGGACAGGAAGCAGGCCTGTGGCAGCCGAGGGCATGGAGAGGGTTAACAGGGAGATTAGACTGCTATGGCCCTGTCTGTCTGCAGCTACACATCAAAGGGCAGGCAGAGCCAGACTGTACAGCAGGCCAGGCCAGACTCAGACCCGGGGCTCTCTGCACAATGCCTCTCTGCACAATGCTTACTACTAGAAAGGAATAGTTTCAAGGAAAACTTTGCTTGCATGTGAAAACTGTTTGAAAGCCTGACAGGATCTTGTCCAGAATGTCCACAGATCCACATCATAAAGCCAGACTGTATACTGCAGGCAGCTTGGTGTAGAGGTCTTCACGGATCTACCCAAACCTGATCCCCCTTGGATCCCGCTCAGGGGCACAGGCCTCGGATCTGTGTGACAATATGTGAAATACAGACCGGATCCGATTTTGTTTTTATCTTAAATGATTGTCAGGGCGTCCCCTTTCATCAATATGTCAATGTCCTTGTGACAAAATGACATATTCACTTCATGAAAACCAGCCACTGCACGACACGTGACGTGGGTGAAATAGGCTATAGGCCTAGCTGTTGTGGGAGAGGAAGAGGACGCAGCAGAAACGAATGATAGTCTAGGCCAGGGTCATTTATTTGTTTAGGCCTATTTAGAAGGGTATTTTAGTATTTTATTAACAGTTAACTTATGTTGAATGACTCGAGTCAAGTATGATACAGTATTTGTCAGCATAAAGATGAGTGACTCTAGTTTCGTGACTTTGTTCAAAATAAACAAGTTATACTGCAGAGTTACCGACACATTCTTTCTGATCGTCTTTAATAAATAGCCAAGTTAATCTGCTCATGTTGTGTGTGTATGTATGTGTGTGTGTGTGTGTGTGTGTGTGTGTGTGTGTGTGTGTGTGTGTGTGTGTGTGTGTGTGTGTGTGTGTGTGTGTGTGTGTGTGTGTGTGTGTGTGTGTGTGTGTGTGTGTGTGTGTGGTAGACTGATAAACCCCTTCTGCAGAAAATATTGTAGCCTAATATTGAAAGGCTGCTGATTGATTGATTGTGTAACGCATGGATAGGTATAAGAAATATCAGGACAACTTCTCTCTTCAATGATGAATCTTTAATTAACTCTCTGGATGATAGTCCTACACAGCTGTGGAGTGGATGACTTTTCTATCAAACCCCCATCCAAACCAATCTCAGGCTGTATAAGCTAATTCTGTAGGGCCAAAGTATATATCTAAATTATTTTGAACCAAAAATATTAGGCTACTATAATGAGTTAGACCCGAGTGATAGAAATAGCCTACCATTTTTATGTGGTGATTTTAGGGCGCTAAATAGTCAGCAAGTGCTGTGGTTGTTGAAAGTGTTAAACACACCTTTAGTCTAAATCAATGTTTATTAAAAGAGTGAAAAATGCACGGTAAAGTTCACTTCCAGACAAGTCAAAACAATTTTGCTGGCTTTCGTTTTTAATCTTTTGGATCCATTTGGGATGGATACAGACCCGACCCAATTTTGAATCTGATTCTCTCTCAACTCTGACATGTTTTGGGTCGGATCTGGTTTACCTTGGATCCGGATCGGATACAGATTTTCAAGTGAAATGACCGGATCCTGTCGGGGTCGGGTAGGAATTTCACGGATCCAACTCGGTTCGGATCTCAATTTCGGGATCCGAGAAGACCTCTAGCTTGGTGTCAAGGCTGTGGTGCCACCATGATAGAGCAGACGTCTTCAGAGCAAAAGACACAGTCAGCTAATTAATATGGAATAGGAAGTGTAGCATGCTAGACAGTACAGTACAGATGTCAAGGCTGCCGATCATTCAGAGGGAAGGGAGCGCTGAGCCCCAGCTATTAGCAACTGGGTTTCCACGGCAACACATATGTGCATAGAAATATTTGGGCATTCAGTTGGTGTTTTTGTGGTGGGTGTCGATTACCATCTTCACAGGAAGATGTGGGTCTGTGAGTTTGTATGTCAGTGCACACACACACACACGCACACACACAGTCCTCCATTCAGCCTGTCAGCACACATGTCCTTCCCGTGTGATCTCTCTTATACACACACACATAGCCTACAGCAGCGCAAGGCTAAACCCAAGAGGAAAACAGAGCTTGCTTTGACCCAGCAGGACAGAAGCGTTTGATTTGAACCATTATCAGTACAGTACGGTCCCCTTCCAAAATAACCACTCACATCCATCCTGAGGATTCATGCAACAACATGCAATATCATCCCAGTGAGGCTGTGTTCTGTGACCTGTCACTAAGACACACTAAACCCCATGGTCTGGAAGGACACTTCAGGACTGGGAGGTCCATGGCCTGCTCTCTACTGACCACAGCTGGTCATTTGGACAGATACTTTCAGCACTGACTCAAAGGGACATTTTACTCAAAAACTATCTTTTGGTATTTGTTTCATTATTCCACTGTTGATACAGTCCCAAAATGTTTGGGACTGTATCATGTCAGCAGTCAAGCAGTCAAGATATTGGACTTTTAAGAAGAAATGTGTCTCCAGCCAAATCATCATATGATGCAAAACACATCATCAAGCATTTCGCTACACTTGCATTAACATCTGCTAACCATGTGTATGTGAGCAATCAAATTTGATTTTTTCTTCTTAAAAGTCCAATATCTTGACTGCTGACATGCAAAACACCAAATACCAAAAGTTTTTGAGTGATATTCCCCTTTAAGATGGAAGAAGGGGGAAAAGTTACAGGGTGGAATCAGGGCTGGGGCTGGATGGAAATCAGTTCTTGGTTCAGAGTTCATCTTTAAGGACGACATGAAAGCTTTCTATAACATTTATTATTCGTTTTTTCCTCTTCACAGCAGAATCCAGGGAGGGGATGCATGCATGGGCAGCACTGACCAATCTAATCCCAGTCTTACAGGCTCACAGTCTGCACTACACACAGAGTTGGGTGTCAACACACGCGGGATGCTGGGGTATGTCTGGGGTATGCCATCAGTTAATATCCAGGTTAGTTAGGGAAGGGACGCCACTGCCAATTATCTCATACATGTGTCCTCACACACACAAATACCCACTCCAAGGTAACACACACACACACAGACATAATTCCAACATGAAACAAAACAAAGACGGCTGCTCCTCTGAGGGGCTTTGATCCTGAGTTGTTTGGGGTCACGGGGTGAGAGGTGAAAGGTCAGTCAAAGGTCAGAAGTACTTACTTTGCAGTTTGAGGACTGGTTTAGATTGGGAGTGGATCCGTCAGTCCACTCTGCAGTGTCAGTACTGCTGGACTGTCTGCTATGGTTCTCATACTCCTTCAGCTATAGGAGAACAAGAGTTTAGAGAGAGGGCAGGGGATAATGGCCCACTCTCACTATAGAAACAGCTACCCCTCCACACACACACCCGAACCAACACCAAGACACAATGTAGATACAAACGTAGAACACACACACACACAGGTCACAGGCCAACATGAATGAGGTCCACCGAAACAAATACAAGACAACACAACTGTTCACAAAGGCTGCTCATTGATTCCAGAGTCTGATTGGTTTGTTTGAGTGTCAATCACAGTGGAGGAGAGTGAAAGTCCAACCAGCGCCTAATAACACACCAGAGATACAGGAAGAGGTGGAGGAGAATCAACGTCTGCCTTGTGGAGAGACCTACAGTAATCCTACAGGACTGCAATCACCCGCGTCCTTCTCTCCTTTACAGTTACCCCAGGGTGGGAGAGGGAGGATGAGAGGAGAGGAGGAAGAAGAGAGGAAGAGAACAGAGAACAGCAGAACAAATGAGCGGGAAAGAGAGTAAGAGATGAGACAAAGTGAAGATGAATTTGACAAACAACCAGATGAACATAGACAGAAAGGAGAGAAGAGGAGACAAGAGACAAGAATGCCACTCCAGCCACCACATCCACCCAGAGGACAAATCCAGAATGCATCCCTCTAACCGCCCACCAGGAGGGGGCTACTGAGCTAACATGTCCAGCTACCCCTACAGCATGAACAGGACCACACACCTCCCAGGTGGCAGGCTCCCTTGGCCAGGGTCTGGGGCGGCATGAGTGTGTTTGTGTGTAAAAAAGGGCAATGCAAGATTATTATAAAAGCCAAATGAATGATTAGTAAGAGTAAGTCGTTTTAGTAAAAGCTGGATATGGAGCTTGGTGGATGAAGCAGGAGAGAGGGAAGGTTTGGAGCCGGGGGAGCCCACGATGCAGTGATGGAGCTGGGGCTTGGGGTAAGGTTGTGGGTGGGGTGGAGGTCCTCTCTAGGGCCTGAGTGGGGGTCTGTATGTCTGCCCCAGGAGCAGCCTGGAGAGGGAGAGTGGCGGTAGGGGGTTCCTACCCGAGCTAAAGCCTCTTCCACAGTGATCATTTTCTCCTTCACCATCATCATCAGCTGGATGCGCTCTTCATCACTCATGGTGATCTCACTGGCCACGTAGCCTATGTCCTCTCCTAGACAAAGGTCAGAGAAAGTCAATGGTCAGGCTTAAAGTCAGAGAATTATAAAACAGCTGGGGCATAACATAGAGTATTATGGAATAACATGACAAATGGGCCAAAAATAAGTCATTACCAGATAATAAATATGATATTAGAATTGAACAATGTCATTTCCATTAAAATAACACACTGTATAACAAAGTGTAAGAATTTCATACCTTTTGATGTCTGCTGCATGACTCCCTTTTGAGATGTCTTTCGGAAATTTTGCCAGAAGGATTTGTTCTTCTTCTTATTGTCCCATTTACCTAGAAGGAACAGAGAGAGAGATTCAGTCAGACAACACTACGACACACACTCCCAGACACCCAGACACACACTCCAGACACCCAGACACCCAGACACACACTTCCATCAGAAGGACCCAGTGTTTAAGAGAGAACATTATCTGGTGTGTAAATAAGGAAATATTTAGAATAAAATTTTACTTGATTTATTCACTACCGGTAATTCAAATAGAATTGACCCCAACCCTGCTGGATAGCTAGAAACAGTATCAGAAAACAGAAGTATTTTTTGTTAAAGTTTGATTGCTACTAACCTCCAGAGCCATCTTCAGAGCTGGACTTGTGCAGAGACATCCTGAAAAGAACAATGGCGACAGAGAGGAGAGAGAGGGTTAACATCAGAATAATAGATCCTTCTCTCTTCATAGCACCACACACCATTACTTCTCTAGCACAGAGACGTCTGAACACTGGGGACAACCCAGTCAACCCTGTCCCGCTGAGATAGAACATATGCTGTTGTTTTGACGCGATGCTGCTGATGTCTCTGTTTCTGGGTTTTTACTCTGGCTGCTGTTCAATGTCTTCACCACTAGAGGACAATGGTGGAGCTCTACAGACACACACAGGCTGGCTCCTGAGGGGCGCAGGGCAGAGATAACCTTAGAAGAGAGGAATGGGGGGATGAGAGGAGAAGAGAGGAGTGGATGAGAGGAGAAGAGGAGAAGAAGGAGGACAGGGCTGATGGGAAGATGGGGAAAGAGTGGATTGGAGTGGATGAAGAAGAAAAGGGGAGGGGGAAAGGAGATGGTAGAAGAGAAAAGGAGAAAATAGGGAAGAAGAGAAGAGCAGACAGAGAGAAAACCACAGGGCAGACTCAGCCTGTTTTTGTTTCCACTTCCATCCTCAGGATAGACAGAGTCGAGAGAGAGAGAGAGAGAGAGAGAGAGAGTCAGAGAGAGAGAGAAATAGAGAGAGTCAGAGAGAGAGAGAAAGAGAGAGAAGAAAGAGAGAGAGAGAGAGAGGGAGAGATGAAGAGAGATGGGGGGAAGAGTTAAGAGAGCGTGGAAAGTTACTGGAGTGAGGAGGAGTAAGGATGCGAGTCTCAAAACTTCACTTTAATTTGACAACCTGATTCTCACTGCCCTCAAAAGCAAGAACTGAAAACATTGAATACGAAGACCCTAAAAGCTTCTCTAGAGTTCTATGAAACCATATAAATAGTACAGTTCTATACATTGACAAATGTTATCCCAAGTAGTTCTAGTCTTGGGTTGATGTTTGACTGCTGTTTTGTCCTATTCTCTGTTTATCCTCTTCCATTCCCTCTTACTGGACAGTGCCCAACACAGAACACAAGTTCACTGTGGCTAACTCTTTCTCTTGTTATGGAAGAAAGGGACACCACATGAATGGATCTATTTCAGTCTGTTTTCCACAGAGGACTTAGACATGATTAACTCATTTGTTCTCTTCAGAGCCCAGGAAAAAACAGAGATGTTTCAGAGAGAGTGATTAATACCATTTAAATGTATTAGTGGTATAATGATAGTATTATATGTTTATTAAAGTATTTTGTGTTCACCAGTATATGTGTCTATGGCAGTGTGTGTCTGGCAGTGTGTGTCTATTGCAGTGTGTGTCTGGCAGTGTGTGTCTATGGCAGTGTGTCTCTGGCAGTGTGTGTCTGGCAGTGTGTGTCTATGGCAGTGTGTCTCTGGCAGTGTGTGTCTGGCAGTGTGTGTCTTTGGCAGTGTGTGTCTATGGCAGTGTGTGTCTGGCAGTGTGTGTCTATGGCAGTGTGTGTCTATGACAGTGTGTGTCTATGGCAGTGTGTGTCTATGACAGTGTGTGTCTATGGCAGTGTGTGTCTATGGCAGTGTGTGTCTATGGCAGTGGACAGTCTGTGGCAGTCAGTGCTCCCTGCTCTGTTGGAGTTATGGTTTAAAACATTAATAATGCAGGGGGAGTCAGAGAGGACAGGTTGTCCAGTAGTAGAGGCCCACAGAGACACATTAAGTCTGTCTTCATCAGGCATCCAGTGACCCACACACACCCCTCCTGAGAGAGATAAACTCAGGCCCTGGCCTCCATGCTAAACACATCACACAAACACACACAGACACACGCACACACACACACACACACACACTGATGCATGCAGAGAGGTAGAGACAGGTGGTTGTCAGTTCAGTGAGGGTGGAAGCATTGTGTGTGTGTCTGTGGTAGAAACAAAACAAGCTCGACAGGTCTCCCCCTCCTTTTTGTGAGGGTGTGTGTGTATAGTAGACGTGGCGGCCTTCTGGGCTCTATGGGAAAGTTTAGGGCCGTTTAAAGCCTGGCTGCCATGGCAACATAATGAGATGCTAATGGAGGTCTGTATGCTTGCCCCCTCCTCTCCTTCCCCTCATCTATCTCTCTATCCCCCTATTTCTCTTCCTCTCTCTATTCTCTCTATCTCCGGGTTAGGCCCCAGTGGGCCCCAAATAATGCTAATAGAACTCCCTCAACAGAAGATCTTTCTGCTGTAACCTAGCCCCCTGCTCCATGCTCTATAAATCACCACACACACACGCACGCATGCACAGACACACACTCCAATGTTTCTAGAGTCTGTCAGTCAGACCATTGTGTGGTGAAGCTACTTAACTGGTTTAGGCTAAATCTCTGCATGCTTCTTTATTTCCTACATTTCTCCCGCCTGGTTTCACTTTCTTTCTGCTTTAGCCAACTTTCTTGTTGTAAGTTAGTGCAGGGATGCAGACCTGCTGTAGCCCTTTCCTGCAGTCAATGACCCAAAGTGCCCTGTTTGACCTCATGGGTGGAACGTTATTAATATTTGTCATCATTTCATCATTAATATCCGGTGTTTCCATGTCAAACAGTTTTGTCATATTTCAGTCTTCTGTGATGCATATAAAGTGTAATATTGGGATGCAAACTCAAAAAATTTACATTTGTTTAAGATTAACAAGAAACACTCTGTGTGACCCTGATTCAGCCCACTGCAGTAAAAGGTTAAAACCATTTAGTTTGGTTCTAAACTTCCTGTTGTAACCATACATAAAGCAATGCCATGCTGAGAGTGAGTCAAGGACAGAACCATGTATGTTGTGTGAATGAGCATATGCAACAGTCAGTAAGCAGTGCCTTTACTTACCTTGTGGGGTGGAGAGTTTTAGTCATGATCGAATTATACCACAGGAGAGTAGGGAGTGTTGCATAAAGACAGTTCTGGCTCTGTGTCTCTCTCTGTGATGGGTGTGTGTACTATGCCTCACCATCGCAGTGAGGAAATCCTCTGGGGAAATCAGACTGAGATGACTTGGCCTGAAAGCTGGTGTTTTAGTTAGTATTTTCAGAGATCTATGTGGAGGTTATATGAGGACAGATTGTACAGAGCTATGCCAGTACTAAGCTTCTCCATGTCCACATGCACACCAATATCAGAGGAGTGAGGCGGTCAGAGAGAAACACACACATGCATTCGCGCACACACACACACACACACACACACATACACACACACCTCTACGAGGGTAATGAAGCAGTCAGGGACAGGGCCTGAAAGCTCGCAGCAGGTAGCGCTCAGTCCACTGGCTACAGTACTACACACACACACACACACACACACACACACACACACACACACACACACACACACACACACACACACACACACACACACACACACACACCGATCATCCCTCTCAAGCTCACAGCATGGCGTCCACTCTAACAATGGGAGTCCTTACAAGGAGCCAACAGTGAGGTGAATCGCTAGAGCCCAGAGAATGTCAATGGAGAGACAGGAGAGAGAGGACGTAGCAGTTCTCTAGGAGAAAAGATGACCTAATAATGATATAGCTCCTGTGTCATGTGATGTGTCTATTATATATCTGTCTCCCTCTGTGATAATGTCAACAGCTGGTGGCTCACTACACTACACCAGCTCTAGGGGGAGAGTGCTGATGAGGACAAAAGACACATAGCTAGCCCACAGAGCTCCTGGCATCCGGCAGTGTGTGTATGTGTGTGTGTACAGTGCCTTGCAAAAGTATTCATCCCCTTGGCGTTTTTCCTATTTTGTTGCATTACAACCTGTAATTTAAATTGATTTTTATTTGGATTTCATGTAATGGACATACACAAAATTGGTGAAGTGAAATTAAATCAAAAATTCGAAAAAATAAAAACAGAAAAGTGGTGTGTGCATATGTATTCACCCCCTTTGCTATGAAGCCCCTAAATAAGATCTGGTGCAACCAATTACCTTCAGAAGTCACATAATTAGTTAAATAAAGTCCACCTGTGTGCAATCTAAGTGTCACATGATCTGTCACATGATCTCAGTATATATACACCTGTTCTGAAAGGCCCCAGAGTCTGCAACACCACTAAGCAAGGGGCACCACCAAGCAAGCAGCACCATGAAGACCAAGGAGCTCTCCAAACAGGTCAGGGACAAAGTTGTGGAGAAGTACAGATCAGGGTTGGGTTATAAAAAAATATCAGAAACTTTGAACATCCCACGGAGCACTATTAAATCCATTATAAAAAATGGAAAGAATATGGCACCACAAAAAACCTGCCAAGAGAGGGCCGTCCACCAAAACTCACGGACCAGGCAAGGTGGGCATTAATCAGAGAGGCAACAAAGAGACTAAAGATAACCCTGAAGGAGCTGCAAAGCTCCACAGCGGAGATTGGAGTATCTGTCCATAGGACCACTTTAAGCCATACACTCCACAGAGCTGGGTTTTACAGAAGAGTGGCCAGAAAAAAGCCATTGCTTAAAGTAAAAATAATAAAACACGTTTTGTGTTCGCCAAAAGGCACGTGGGAGACTCCCCAAACATATGGAAGAAGGTACTCTGGTCAGATGAGACTAAAATTGAATCAAGGAAAACCCTTTGTATGGCGCAATCCCAACACCTCTCATCACCTCGAGAACACCATCCCCCCAGTGAAGCATGGTGGTGGCAGCATCATGCTGTGGGGATGTTTTTCATCGGCAGGGAATGGGAAACTGGTCAGAATCGAAGGAATGATGGATGGCGCTAAATACAGGGAAATTCTTGAGGGAAATCTGTTTCAGTCTTCCAGAGATTTGAGACTGGGACGGAGGTTCACCTTCCAGCAGGACAATGACCCTAAGCATACTGCTAAAGCAACACGTGAGTTATTTAAGGGGAAAGATCCCAGTGGCTAAATGTGCCAAGCTTATAGAGACATACCCCAAGACACTTGCAACTGTAATTGCTACAAAAGGTGGCTCTACAAAGTACTGACTTTGGGGGGTGAATAGTTATGCACACTGAAGTTTTCAGTTTTTTTGTGTTATTTCTTTTTTGTTTCACAATTGAAAATATTTTGCATCTTCAAAGTGGTAGACATGTTTTACTTCAAGGTTGTAAGGCAACAAAATAGGAAAAATGCCAAGGGGGTGAATACTTTCACATGCCACTGTATTTGCATTCAGCATGTATGTGTACTTGTGTGTGTGTGTGTGTGTTTAAGACCTAACCACCTGGTATGAGGGGGTCCCAGTGATCCGGGATGGACAATGACAACAGCTAACCCTAGGGAGCGGAGGCATATCCCGCAGGAAGACCAGTAGGGTGACCCCTGTAGAGGTCAAGGTAAAGGTCAGAGGTCACAGGGATATCCTCTATGCAACAAGATCTTACAGTTTCCCTTCTAAATTTGACTTAGTAAGGATCTATTTTTGAAGCATTAAATCCTTGTGGTTACAGGGTTAATTCCTTGTGGTTACAGGGTTAATTGCTTGTGGTTACAGGGTTAATTCCTTGTGGTTACAGGGTTAATTCCTTGTGGTTACAGAGTTAATTCCGCGTAGTTACAGGGTTAATTCCTTGTGGTTACAGGGTTAATTCCGCGTAGTTACAGGGTTAATTCCGCGTAGTTACAGGGTTAATTCCACGTGGTTACAGGGTTAAAACAGAAACAACTAAAATGTTAACAGTTTAGGAATTAATTCCAAGTGGCTTGGTTAGGGCTATGGTTGGAGGAAGACTTAAAACAACAACAAAAAACAATGATGCGGTATTACCATCAAGTATCAGCAAGTATTCTCAGAGCTTGCTAGAGCATTGTGAGCTGCTGTAGCGCAGGGGTCTGATCCACGCGCTTTGTCTCCGAGCATCACGAGTTCGTGCCTAGTGCTGGGCGATTTATTTTTTTCAAATTTTGTGAGAGCAGAGGAAGGCATATATATATCGATGTTCTACGGACCTTTTAAAACATCTGAAATCAAAGTCTATTTTCAGTGATCAGGCTGCCTCTATGAGAGGAACACTGAGGACAGTTATATGACAGAACACACACACAAGTGTTCTGACTAACAGGAAGTCAAAGCTTGCAATCAATGTTATGCTGACTCTTTTCTGATTTTCCAATATGACACTGTTGCCGAAACAAGACATTCTCATGGTATGGGTGTTGTTTCAAACCTCTATGGTCTTTAAGAAACAATATTTATTGATCTTCAAGTTGAAGAGGGGACAACACTTTTGAACCCATCCACAAAGGTAGCCTATGCTTTTGTGTAACTGACAGCACTCACACAAAATGCAGACTACTTCAACTCTGGCCCTTTGAAACCATATTAAAGTCATTCACTGCTCTGTTGGCCAACCAAG
This sequence comes from Brachymystax lenok tsinlingensis, assembly GCA_030435695.1. Taxonomy (NCBI): domain Eukaryota; kingdom Metazoa; phylum Chordata; class Actinopteri; order Salmoniformes; family Salmonidae; genus Brachymystax; species Brachymystax lenok. Next base: position 18,716,929 of record CM059817.1, read on the forward strand.
CAATATCCCTGGCTGTCCATTAAAGACTAGTAACCTCTGTTGCCCTTTCCTAACGATAGGCCTCTCTCTCCTCAGCCAACATCGTGTGGTGATCAATAAATCAGAAGAGGAAGTTCCCTATTTGGCCCTGAGTTGGTGTTAGTTTGTGTGTGCTTTTGTGTCCTGATCACCTCACTCCGAACCCCTGTGGGCTATGCATTGTGGGAGCTGTACCCACTTCGTGCCGATGGGGGGATGGAACAGGCAGGCAGAGTGGCATGCCCAGAGGAAGTCCGGGTAATGTTCTTTGGGCCATTGTCCAGAGGGGAGAGGTGAGGATAGGACCAGAGCAGAACAGGAATATGTTTGAAAAGAGGGGGAAAGAGATTGAGGGAGGGAAGAAAGAAAGCGTGTCTGTCTGTCCGCAATAGCATGCAATCAATGGGGAGGATAGAGGGGAGACAGGGCGGCGCTATTTCTTCATAGAGGAAATGGAAAGCCAGGGGTCACTGAGACTATAAAGGGGGTAGGGTGGGGGGAGAATGTGCCAGGGAATGAACCAGGCCTCCCTTTCAACTATGAAATAGGTGGTATGGCGAGAGGCGAGGGCAGGGGGTGAGGGAGAAAGCTCTGGGGTGAAATGAGCTCTGATGCGGGGCCCAGGGGTGAGAGAATGGGGTGGGGGTGAGAACAAGAAATGAGCGCAGAGAGAGAGCTACATTGCTACAGAAAGGGGGCCTCCCTCCTCCCTTATTCTTGATGGCCTTCTAATAATCAGAGAACGAGTTTGCACCCTCCATCTGGTTCCTATCGGCTCCAGTCCCAGCTTCAAGTCCTACAGTACAACACACAGACCAGAAGCAGATATAATAACTCTGGTATGTGGTTCTTCAGCTGCACGTGGGCATCACATGAACAGACCAACTCTAAAGGGTTTTATAATAGGAATGGATGGGGAGTGGGGACTCCCAATACATGAACTGAACCTCACTCTCAGTCCCCATAGCCTTTCATCTGTTCAGCCTTTACTACTAAATCACTCCTCCCACAAACAATGATTCTACATCACTGGGACAGGGAGACATTTATTTAAATGACAGTCTTAGTGACTACGACTGTCAGTGATTAATAACACAGTGACTATGACTGTCAGTAATTAACAACACAGTGACTACGACTGTAAGCGATTACCAACACAGTGACTGTCATAGTGATTACCAACACAGTGACTGTGACTGTCATATTGATTACCAACACAGTGACTGTGACTGTCATAGTGATTATCAACACAGTGACTGTGACTGTCATAGTGCTTACCAACACAATGACTGTGACAGTCATAATGATTTTATTTATTTATAAATACGGTAGGGGATGAGGTAGTTGGTTGGGCTATTTACAGATGGACTATAAACAGGTTATACAGGTGATTAACAACACAGTGACTGTCATAGTGATTAACACCACAGTGACTGTGACTGTCATAGTGAGTAACAACAGTGACTGTCATTGTGATTACCAACACAGTGACTGTGACTGCCATAGTGATTAACAACACAGTGACTGTGACTGTCATAGTGATTAACAACACAGTAACTGTGACTGCCATTGACTGCCATAGTGATTACCAACACAGTGACTGTGACTGTCATAGTGATTAACAACACAGTGACTGTGACTGTCATAGTGATTACTAACAAGTGACTGTGACTGTCATATTGATTACCAACACAGTGACTGTGACTGTCATAGTGATGATCAACACAGTGACTGTGACTGTCATAGTGCTTACCAACACAATGACTGTGACAGTCATAATGATTTTATTTATTTATAAATACGGTAGGGGATGAGGTAGTTGGTTGGGCTATTTACAGATGGACTATAAACAGGTTATACAGGTGATTAACAACACAGTGACTGTCATAGTGATTAACACCACAGTGACTGTGACTGTCATAGTGAGTAACAACAGTGACTGTCATTGTGATTACCAACACAGTGACTGTGACTGTCATAGTGATTAACAACACAGTGACTGTGACTGTCATAGTGATTAACAACACAGTAACTGTGACTGCCATTGACTGCCATAGTGATTACCAACACAGTGACTGTGACTGTCATAGTGATTAACAACACAGTGACTGTGACTGTCATAGTGATTAACAACACAGTAACTGTGACTGCCATTGACTGCCATAGTGATTACCAACACAGTGACTGTCATAGTGATTACCAACACAGTGACTGCCATAGTGATTACCAACACAGTGACTGTGACTGTCATAGTGATTACCAACACAGTGACTGTGACAGTCATAGTGATTAACAACACAGTGACTGTCATAGTGATTAAAAACACAGTGACTGTGACTGTCATAGTGATTAACAACACAGTGCCTGGCATAGTGATTAACAACACAGTGACTGTGACTGTCATAGTGATTAACAACAGTGACTGTCATAGTGATTAATAACACAGTGACTGTGACTGTCATAGTGAGTAACAACAGTGACTGTCATAGTGATTAACAACACAGTGACTGTCAGTGATTAATAACACAGTGACTGTGACTGTCATAGTGATTAACAACACAGTGACTGTGACTGTCATAGTGATTAACAACACAGTAACTGTGACTGCCATAGTGATTACCAACACAGTGACTGTGACTCTCATATTGGTTAACAACACAGTGACTGTGACTGTCATAGTGATTAACAACACAGTGACTGTGACTGTCATAGTGATTAACAACACAGTGACTGTGACTGTCATAGTGATTACCAACACAGTGACTGCCATAGTGATTACCAACACAGTGACTGTGACTGTCATAGTGATTACCAACACAGTGACTGTCATAGTGATTACCAACACAGTGACTGTCATAGTGATTACCAACACAGTGACTGTGACTGCCATAGTGATTACCAACACAGTGACTGTCATAGTGATTGCCAACACATTGACTGCCTTAGTGATTACCAACACAGTGACTGTGACTGTCATAGTGATTAACAACACAGTAACTGTGACTGCCATAGTGATTACCAACACAGTGACTGTGACTCTCATATTGGTTAACAACACAGTGACTGTGACTGTCATAGTGATTAACAACACAGTGACTGTGACTGTCATAGTGATTAACAACACAGTGACTGTGACTTTCATAGTGATTAACAACACAGTGACTGTGACTGTCATAGTGATTAACAACACAGTGACTGTGACTGTCATAGTGATTAACAACACAGTGACTGTGACTGTCATAGTGATTACCAACACAGTGACAGTGACTGTCATAGTGATTACCAACACAGTGACTGTCATAGTGATTACCAACACAGTGACTGTGACTGCCATAGTGATTACCAACACAGTGACTGTCATAGTGATTGCCAACACATTGACTGCCATAGTGATTACTAACACAGTGACTGTGACTGTCATAGTGATTAACAACACACACCCACGCAGGCACACACACACACACGCTTGCATGCACAGACACGCTGGGGGGACAGGAACCTGTGAGGAGTACTCTGTAGTCAGGGTTCTACATGGAACCCAAAAGGGTTCTACCTGGAACCAAAAAGGGTTGTCCTATGGGAACAGCCGAAGGAACCTTTAAGGTTCTAGATAGCACCTTTTTTTCTAAGAATGTAGTACCCCACCCATACCCCATGCTGTCCTCTTCTCTAGCATGTTGTAATCGGTCCATCTCCCCCCTCCTCTCTCCCCTCCCCTCCTCTCTACCCCTGTCTCCCCTACCCTCCTCCAGCTGACACAATGGGAGGAAGGAAGCCTGGAGGACCGTAGAATGGTGCCTGAGGAGAGGTCATAAGGAGGAAACAGAGAGCAGAGCTTGGCTGGCCTTCCGTCAGTCACAGAGGGACGTGACAGAGAGGAGGGAGTTAGACTTGAGTCACTCCGTGTTACTCAAATAATGGTGTGTGTGTGTGTTTGTGATTGTGTCTGTCACCATAGGCACAGGGCAGTGACTAGGCCGTAAGTTGATTGTAATAAGGTGTCCTACACTGTCCACTCCTATGCATAACTCCAGTGTAAGAGTCCAGTCAGTCATGTTGTCACAAGCAGCTATCTGGAGATGCGTATCCTTCGCCCTCATACCATCATTAGCTCTGGACATGATGCAAGGATCAACATGTGTAATGGGAAATTATTTTATACATTATTAACTGTATTTGATTTACTGTGGATATGGAATGATATGTAATAAACATGATTCTATGTGCAGGAATCCCCAGACAGATGCACTCCCTTGGGGGGAAGGGAAACAGGAGTCAACAATGTATGTTTAAAGGGACATTTACTACTTTATATTCATCATCTCTAGCACCACCCCAACATTATTAACATACAGTATGTTTCTATATTTTGTAGTAAAAGAGATAGAGAAAGATAAGTGTTTCCAATGACATCATCAACCAATTAGTAGACAATTAGTAGGCAATGCCTACTCGTAATTGGTCAAAATCACACGATGCACACCGATGATGTCATTGGAAACACTTATCTGCCTCTATCTTTTTTACTACAAAACCATCTTAATATACTGTATGTTGATGTGGGGGTGGTGCTGGAGAAAAATTGTGAAGTCTCCCTTTAAGTACCATGTTTAATTAAGTAGTTACTCTATACTGAGTGTAAAAAAACATTAGGAACACCGGCTCTATCCATGACAGACTGACCATGGGAATCCAGGTGAAAGCTATAATCCCTTATTGATGTTAAATCCACTTCAATCAGTGTAGATGAAGGGGAGGAGACAGGTTAAATGATTTTTAAGTTGAGAGAAGGATTGTGTGTGTGCCATTCAGAGGGTGAATGGGCAAGACAAAATATTTAGTGCCTTTGAACAGGGTATGGTAGTAGGTGCCAGGCGCACCGGTTTGATAAAAAGATAAAAAGTTATATTTTTTAGATAAAACTATACTGAATATATTCATATCACCAAATAATTGATTATAGCACACTGTTTTGCAATTAATGTCTACAGTAGCTTTAACAGCACTCTGTAGGGTAGCATCATGGTGTAGCCGGAAGACAGCTAGTTTCCGCCCTCTCCTGGGTACCCTCTGGGTACATTGACTTTAATACAAAACCTAGGAGGCTCATGGTTCCCACCCGCTTCCATAGACTTACACAGTAATTACGACAACTTCCGGAGGATGTCCTCCAGCCTATCAGAGCTCTTGCAGCATGAACTGACATGTTGTCCACCCAATCAAAGGATCAAGGAATGAATCTAGTATTGAAAGCAAAAGCTAGAGCTAGCTAGCATTGCAGTGCATAAAATATGGTGAGTAGTTGACTCAAAGAGAGAGAAAGACAATAGTTTAATCGTTTTTTTAAATGAAGAGAGAGAGAGAGAGAGAGAGAGAGAGAGAGAGAGAGAGAGAGAGAGAGAGAGAGAGAGAGAGAGAGAGAGAGAGAGAAAAATAGATATATTTAGTTGTATTCGTTTCACTTTCACTAGTTTAGCCTACCCAAATACCCGGCTCAAACAAAGAGGGATGCTATGTTAGCTAGCTGGCTATGGCTATCCAACACGTGAACTCTTCCAAATCAAGATAAGCTTTAAGTTTTATAAAGGGGTGAATACATACGCACATACCACTTTTTTAATTTTTAATTTTTTGAAACAAGTTATTTTTTGTGTGTCCATTACATGAAATCCAAATGAAAATCCATTCAAATGACAGGTTGTAATGCAACAAAATAGGAAAAATGCCAAGGGGGATGAATACTTTTGCAAGGCACTGTATATGGCTGCTATGAAAGTGAACTGTGTTTGCGTGTGATCAGGGATGTATTCATTTGGCCAATTCTGTTCAAAAACATTTCTTAAACGGAATGAAACAGGGGTACTTCAATTTGTCCAATAGAAACTCTCGTTTGCAGATGTTGGACTAACGATTACACCCTAGATCAGCTAGATGCAGGCAAGAGTGTGCAAGGTGGTATTGAATGTGTCACTGTCTGTCACCTTGATTACAACAACAAAAAATCTCAACCTGTGCACCTTTGTTGTAAACTTGAATTCATAGGCTAGGTTATAGCAACCTCATGATGGGTATAGGGAACATTTGAGTATCATGTTGTAGCCTAAACCTATCAATGTTACAATGAGCTGAGTGAATGGAATATGAATGAAAGTCATCCAATATTCTGTAATAGAAATAAGGCCATGGTCATAAAAACCAAAATTGTCCCCCCTTATCTTAAAAATCACCGACCGCCACTGCAGTGTATAATTAATGATCTGTTGTGACTAAGTACTGATGTTGTTACCTTTGACCTGTTTAACTGCCAGTATCAAATGTCTGCCAGTGTTGAATGTTTTGGTTAAAGTTTGACGCCAGACTAGATTCGAGGACACACTGATAATGTATCTATGACAGAGTAATTCTGAAGCAGCTGATGTTGAGACTTTCTACAAGCCTCTCAGGCTGGAGTCTCAGGGTGGAAGGTAGCATAGTGGTTAGAGTGTTGGGTCAGTAACCGAAAGGTCTTCCGAATCCCGAGCCAACAAGGTGAAAAATCTGTCGATGTGCCCTTGAGCAAGGCATTTAACCCTAATTGCTCCAGGGTTGCCGTTGATAATGGCAGACCCTGGCCGTGACCCCACTCTTCGAGGGTGTCTCAGGGATATGCAAAAACACACACTTCCAATTCACGCATGCATATTAATACATACTTGTACATGTGTGAATTAAAAAAATATATATTTATTTTATTTATCCGTTATTTTACCAGGTAAGTTGACTGAGAACACATTCTCATTTACAGCAACGACCTGGGGAATAGTTACAGGGGAGAGGAGGGGGATGAATGAGCCAATTGTAAGCTGGGGATGATTAGGTGACCATGATGGTATGAGGGACAGCTTGGGAATTTAGCCAGGACACCGGGGTTAACATCCCTACTCTTACGATAAGTGCCATGGGATCTTTAATGACCTCAGAGAGTCAGGACACCCGTTTTAACGTCCCACCCGAAAGACGGCACCCTACACAGGGCAATGTCCCAATCACTGCCCTGGGGCATTGGGATATTTTTTTTTAGACCTGAGGAAAGAGTGCCTCCTACTGGCCCTCCAAATCCACTTCCAGGACAAATATAAACCACCTCCAAATTAGTATTATTATTCACAAAACCTACGGTGATTAATATATTCTCAGACAAAACCCGTTAGACATTTTCTATGCTTCTGTTCTGGAGGTATCTTCCTGAATTCTTATATTAAACTCGATTGATCTTTGATTGATATTATTCAACACTGCTCTCCTTTTGGTTCACCTGGAAATTCCCATTACAACATGATTCGTGACCCACAAATGTGTGTGTGTGTGTGTGTGTGTGCGTGTGTATGAGTGTGTGTGTGTCTACAGATGAAGTCGGAAGTTGACATTTACATACACTTAGGTTGGAGTCATTAAAACTCATTTTTCAACCACTCCACAAATTTCTTGTCAACAAACTATGGTTTTGCCAAGTCGGTTAGGACATCTACTTTGTGCATGACACAAGTAATTTTTCCAACAATTGTTTACAGACAGATTATTTCCCTTAGAATTCACTGAATCACAATTTCAGTGGGTCAGAAGTTTACATACACTAAGTTGACTGTGCCTTTAAAAAGCTTGGAAAATTCCAGAAAATGATGTCATGGCTTTAGAAGCTTCTGATAGGTTAATTGACATCATTTGAGTCAATTGGAGGTGTACCTGTGGATGTATTTCAAGGCCTACCTTCAAACTCAGTGCCTCTTTCCTTGACATCATGGGGAAATCAAAATAAATCAGCCAAGACCTCAGAAAAAAATGGTAGACCTCCAAAAGTCTGGTTCATCCTTGGGAGCAATTTCCAAACACCTGAAGGTACCAAGTTCATCTGTACAAACAATAGTACGCAAGTATAAACACCATGGCATCATGAGGAAGGAAAATTATGTGGATATATTTGAGCAACATCTCAAGACATCAGTCAAGAAGTTAAAGCTTGATCACAAATGGGTCTTCCAAATGTACAATGACCCAAAGCATACTTCCAAAGTTGTGACAAAATGGCTTAAGGACAACAAAGTCAAGGTATTGGAGTGGCCATCACACAGCCCTGACCTCAATCCTATAGAAAATGTGGGGGCAGAACTGAAAAAGCATGTGCGAGCAAGGAGGCCTACAAACCTGACTCAGTTATACCAGCTCTGTCAGGAGGAATCGGCCACAATGCACCCAACTTTTTGTGGGAAGCTTGTGGAAGGCTACCCGAAATGTTTGACCCAAGTTAAACAATTTAAAGTCAATGCTAATTGAGTGTATGTAAACTTCTGACCCACTGGGAATGTGATGAAAGAAATAAAAGCTGAAATAAATTATTCTCTCTACAATTATTCTGACATTTCACATTCTTCAAATAAAGTGGTGATCCTAACTGACCTAAGACAGGGAATTTTTACTAGGATTAAATGTCAGGAATTGTGAAAAACTGAGTTTAAATGTATTTGGCTAAGGTGTATGTAAACTTCCGACTTCAACTGTTTGTGTGTGTGCGTGTGTTGATGATATAACCCAGATTCACTGCACTGCACATTCGTCACACATGTAGAGAGAAGTGGGGTTGAACTATAGTCTTACTTTCTCTCTGTCTCTGGAGTGGAAACCTCACTGCTGAAACCAAGGGACTCCTGTGGACAGAAGAGGTACTGCGTTTAGCCTGCTATTCAGCCATGCAACATTGGCATAGCATTCAGGTTGTGTTACTCTAATAGTTCAAATAACATTTATGTGAAAATGTATGTACAAATTAATGTAACTCTGATGCTGATGTAATGATATGTAAATATAACCAAGTATAAATGTTGTGTGACCAATGCAAGAGGAGTTTTGGCTTACCTGAATCTCCGAGCGAAGCTGCAGAGAGGTGGGGCTTGTGTCAACTTTCTCCTGTGAGAGAGGAAGAGAAATAAAGAGAGAGAAAGAGAGAGAGAGATCAGAGTTAGAGCAAGGATATCATTATTGGCCAGTGAAGGGAGGGGCGGTGTAACATACCATATGAACATGAGTTGCTCAGGTAGAGAAAAGAGAATGACGTATCATATCAAGGAAGGTGTATCAACAATCACATACATTGACTGTGACATTGAACATAGGAAAAAAGATAACAGTGAGAAGAAAGGAGGAGAGAACAGAGCAGTGTTTGCATTTCTATGTATTAGGCAGCAGCTACTCTTCCTGGGGTCCAAACAGATTAAGGCACTTACATTACACATAACACAAAAGATAAAACAGTACATCATATAACAGTATTACACTACTACATACTTACAATACAAAATGTATAATACCACCATACAACGTTATTTCAATGTACGTGTGTGTAGAATGCTAGCAATTGTGTGCGTATGCGTGTGTTTGAACCTGTGTGTGTGGCTTTTTATCTGTTTATCTGTACTGCTTGCATCAGTTACCTGACGTGGAATAGAGTTTCATGTAGTCATGGATCTATGTAGTACTGTGCACCTCCTATAGTCTGTTCTGGACATAGGGACTGTGAAGAGACCTCTGGTGGCATGTCTTGTGGGGTATGCATGGGTGACTGAGCTGTCTGCTGGTAGTTTAAACAGACAACTCGGTGCTTTCAGCTTGTCAAATATTCTTACAAAAACAAGTAGTGATGAAGTCAATCTCTCCTCCAATTTGAGCCATGAGAGATTGACATGCATATCATTAATGTTAGCTCACCGTGTACATTTAAGGGCCAGCCGTGCTGCCCTGTTCTGAGCCAATTGTCCTTCCTTGTGGCACCTGACCACACGACTGAACAGTAGTCCAGTTACGACAAAACTGGTGCCTGTAGGACCTGCCATGTTGATAGTGCTATTAAGGAGGGAGAGCAGCGCTTTATTATGGACAGACTTTTCCCCATCTTAGCTACTGTTGTATCAACATGTTTTGACCATGACAGTTTACAATCCAGAGTTACTCCAAGCAGTTTAGTCACCTCAACTTTCTCAATTTCCACATTATTCATTACAAGATTTAGTTGAGGTTTAGGGTTTAGTGAATGATTTGTCCCAAATATAATGCTTTTAGTTTTTGAAATATTTAGGATTAACTTATTCCTTGCCACCCATTCTGAAACTAACTGCAGCTCTTTGTTAAGTGTTGCAGTCATTTCAGTCGCTGTAGTAGCTGACGTGTATAGTGTTGAGTCATCCGCATACATAGACACACTGGCTTTACTCAAAGCCACTGGCATGTCATTAGTAAAGATTGAAAAAAGTAAGGGGCCTAGACAGCTGCCCTGGAGAATTGCTGATTCTACCAGGGTTATGTTGGAGAGGCTTCCAAAGAGTTCCCTGTTAAGACAGGTAACTCTTTATCCACAATATAGCATGGGGTGTAAAGCCATAACGCATAAGTTTTCCAGCAGCAGACTATGGTCAATAATGTCAAAAGCCGCACTGAAGTCTAACAAGAGAGCCGCCACAATCTTTGTATCATCAATTTCTCTCAGCCAATCATCAGTCATTTGTGTAAGTGCTGTGCTTGTTGAATGTCCTTCCCTATAATCATGCTGAAAGTCTGTTGTCAATTAGTTTGCTGTAAAATAGCAATGTATCTAGTCAAACACAATTTTTTCAAAAAGTTTACTAAGGGTTGGTAACAGCCTGATTGTTCGGCTATTTGAGCTGTAAAGCTATTCCAGTAAATGGGGCTTTACTATTCTTAGGTAGCGGAATGACTTTTGTGTCCCTCAAGACCTTGAGGGCATATAATTCCTAGTAGGCTTAAATTGAAGATATGGCAAATAAGAGTGGCAATATCGTCTGCTATTATCCTCAGTAATTTTCCATCCAAGTTGTCAGACACCGGTGGCTTGTCATTGTTGTTAGACAACACTCATCTTTTCACCTCTTCCAAACACCCTTTACAGAATAAAAAATTACATGGCTTGTCTTTCATAATTTGGCAAGATATGCTTGGATGTGTAGTGTCAGCGATTGTTGCTGGCATGTCATGCCTAAGTTTGCTAATCTTGCCAATGAAAAAATCATTAAAGTAGTAGGCAATATCAGTGGGTTTTTTCATGAATGGGCCATCTGATTCAATGAATGATGCAGATGAGTTTGTCTTTTTGCCCAAAATGTCATTTAAAGTGTTCCAAAGCTTTTTACTATCATTCTTTATATCATTTATCTTTGTTTCATAGTAGTTTATTTTTCTTTTTATACAGTTTAGTCACATGATTTCTCAATTTGCAGTATGTTTGCCAATCGGTTGGGCTGTCAGACTTATTTGCCATACCTTTTGCCTCATCCCTCTCAACAATACACTTTTTCAATTCCACATCAATCCAAGGGGATTTAACAGTTTTTACAGTCATTTTCTTAATGCTTATTAGTAACTGAAATAAGCAATTTCATAAATGTACATCATCAACATAAGAATCACTACAAACTTATTGTATGACCTCTTATACACTATATTAGGCCCAGCCTTTGGAACTTCAGTTTTCCTAGATATGGCTACTATATTGTAATCACTACATCTGATGGATTTGGATACCGCTTTCAAACAAATTTCTGCAGCATTAGTAAAGTTGTGATCAATACATGTTGTTCATTCCTGTGCTGTTTGTAACTACCATGGTAGGTTGATTGATAACCCGAACAAGTTTGCAGGCACTGGTTACAGTTTGAAGCTTTTTATTGAGTGGGCAGCTTGATCAAAGCCAGTCAATATTTAAATCACTCAGAAAATATACCTCTCTGTTGATATCACATACATTATCAGGCATTTCACACATATTATGCAGATACTGACTGCTAGGACTTGGTGGTCTACATGTATTACATGTATATCGCCACACGCGCGTAAAAACAAAGACCATACCATAAACCTGCCAGACCTGTTTTAACACTGAACTGAGTCAAGACTTAGTTCAGTGATAAGAGAGTTCAGTGAGGTGCTATAGGAATTCTACCTATCCAAATAAACAATAGACGACTTGAATAACTGACCTGATTGTACAAACACCAGAATGACAACATATAACACCAGCCTAACTCCACCCTCGTATGATACATCAATCCCTCAGGGAACACCTCATGTCTATGAACACTCTTGAAGTGCTTTGATGATGTATTCAGAGGCGTATGCAAGAATGATTATGGGTCAATGGCCCATCCAAACTACAGTGAAAACAATGGAAAAACCCTGACAGATCTGTGTCACAGTCACCTCTTTGGACCCATAACATGTGATGAGCTGCTCTGCCTGACGTGTGTGTGTGTGTGTGGGTTGGAGCAATTCTCTTTCAGAGAGGTAGAGTGAAGTAGCATATGGCTAAAGCAGCTGTTCTTTTTGTTATGGCCTATCCAGAGAGAGAGAGAGAGAGAGAGAGAGAGAGAGAGAGAGAGAGAGAGAGAGAGAGAGAAACCCAGTCACTGTGCAAGACTGGGTTTCTACTTTTAGCCTATACACAAACAATACAACCAAGACATCAGGAACTGAGTGCACTTTGCATTTTTTCTTAAATAGAACACTATTGGGCCTCCCGAGTGGCGCAGTTGTCTAAGGCAGTGCATCGCAGTGCTAGCTATGCCACTAACGATCCTGGTTTGAGTCCAGGCTCTGTCGCAGCCGGCCGAGACCGGGAGACCCATGGGCCACGCACAATTGGCCCAGCCTCGTCTGGGTTAGGGGAGGGTTTGGCCGGCAGGGATCTTGTCCAATCGCACACTAGCGACTCCGGTGGCAGGCTGGGCACAATGCACACTGACATGGTTACCAGGTGTATGGTGTTTCCTCCGTCACATTGGTGCGGCTGGCTTCCGGGTTAAGCAGGCAGTGTGGCTTGGCTGGGTTGTGTTTCAGAGGATGCATGGCTCTTGACCTTTGCCTCTCCCGAGTCCGTACGGGAGGTGCAGCGATGGGACAAGACTGTAACTGCCAATTGGATATCACAAAATTGCTGATAAAAAAGGATTTAAAAAAAACAAGCCACTATTCCTTGTATCTCTAATTAAACTTTTTAAACTAGGTAATTGTCCAGTAGTGGTTTCTATGAAGGTAATTTTCCTGCTTATTACAGAGTCAGTAGCTTTGGTGCTTTTCTTAATTGACTCCCCTGGAAAAATAAAGGGGGAAAAAATAAATAATAATAATCCTCTTAAGAGAAACCCTCATACACAGAGAGAGGAAGGAGAGAAAGAGCGAGAGAGACAACCCTCATCCACCAGGTTCCTGTTATGATTCTTTGTATCACTGTACTTTGGTCAGGTGGACTTATTTTTTTATTATTATACCTTTTTTGTTGTTGTACTTTTACCCCTTTTTCTCCCCAATTTCGTGAAATCTGTCACGGATCCCTCCGTTACTGCTGCTCATTCTGTTCACCAGTTCCGGAGGTCGACGTCACCGGCTTTCTAGGCTTCACTGAACGGGATTCATTATCATCAACCCCAGAATGTCTTGTCTGATTACGCACACCTGGTTCCCATTTCCCCTGATTAGTATAATATATATGTGCCCCATTGTCCTTTTCGGTTATTGTTCCCATGTCCGTTGGTCGTGTGAGTACCTATGTGTTGTTTCTGCGTGTTTTGTGCATTGGGTATTACGGGTCTCGTCCCATGTTGTTCTACGAGGTTTACCCTCACTCTTTTGTTTGGGTACATCCCAGTGTTTTGTATACGTGTTTGTTTTGGTCGTATTAAAACCCCCTATTATGTATTCCTGCACCTGTCTCCAAATCCTTTATACCACCGTTGGTATTTACAGTCTTGTCCCATCGCTGCAATTCTCGTACGGACTTGGGAGAGGCGAAGGTCAAGAGCCATGCGTCCTTCGAAACCAGACCCTGTCAAGCCGCACTGCTTCTTGACACACTGCTCGTTTAACCCAGAAGCCAGCTGCACCAATGTGTCGGAGTAATCACCGTACAACTGGCTACCAAAGTCAGCTTGCAGGCGCCTGGCCTGCCACAAGGAGTCGCTAGAGCGCAGTGGTACACGGAAATCCCGACCGGCCAAATCCTCCCCTAACCCGGACAACGCTGGGCTAATTGTGCACCGCCTCATGGGTCTCCCAGTCCCAACTGGTTTTGACACAGCCTGGGATCGAACCCGAGGCTGTAGTGACGCCTCAAGCACTGCGATGTAGTCCCTTAGGCCGCTGTGCCACTCAGGAGGCAGGAGGACTTCCTTGATGACACTTCTGGAATGACTGAGGTGGTCTGATCATTTCGGTTCCTTCTTTTAGTCTCTTCTTCCAAATTCCCCAATGGCTTTTCTTGAAGGTAAAACCATCAGCATTAGCTGTTAGCGCTGGGATGCTAGTCGACAATGTGCACCCAATGATTGAGCTGATGACTCAATCCCTCTCCTCCTCTCCATAGGACTCTAATAGGGCTTGACACTGTCGAGTTCTGCCTTCAGTGTCGTGCTGAGCCGTGATTATTTGTTTTAGTTTTTTGTGAATACCAGAAGGGTTAGTGTTTCATGTAATGACTAACGGACAGACGACAGTGAGTAGTGAGTACTGTGCTGTGGAATATGTGAAACGTGAAATGTACAGTGGCAGCCAATCAGAGGTTAGGCTCGGGGTGGATTTGTCATTTCCACCAATGAGAGATAGCTAGATAAAGAGAGGACAGGAAGTAAGACTCACAGGAAATAAAGGAGGATTCTGCCCTGAGCTTAACCTCTTCCTGATCAGTCATAACACCACACCCAGATGAACAGGCCAAGGACAGGGGCTGAGGGGCTGAGTTCCTAAATCAGTACATTATCATTTCCCAGATGTCTTCATAGAGGATATGACATCAGGAGAACTGACTGTTCTTCCTTTTCCTCTATTGAATGGAGAGATGATGGGTCCTTTTCCTTTCAATTTCCCAAAGACATATAACGTGTGTGTGTTAAAGAGAGTTAGTCAGAGGTGATATAAACCCTCCTAGCCCGAGGGAAGTGTTACTACAGCTGAAGTGCTATGAAAGCAAATAGCTTAGCCTATGGACCCTACACTTAGTGTATATCACTATGGTTATCTCAACAGGGGCCAGCCAGCCAGGATTTCTTCCAGCACACAGTTTCCCTGCATGACCATTAGCCTGCCTTCCTGTCTGTCCTCTAGCTTGCTTGTCTTTCCATCTGAGATTGATTATGGCACCATTGACCAGATAATAACTGGACATGGCTGAGCCATAATCAACACTACTTGTAGCACCAGAACAGAGATCACTGTCATAACACTCAGAACCAGAACATACTCTATGACTGTGAGCTCCCCTGTCTGTCTGCAGAGCTGTCCATCCCTCTCCTCAGGTCTGCTACTGCAGCTCTATAGCGTCTCTGACTATCTGTCTGTCTGTCTGCCCCCTAGGCTGCCTGTCTGCCTCCTAGTCTGCCTGTCTGTCTGTCCCCTAGCCTGTCTGTCTGTCCCATAGCCTGTCGGTCTGTCTGTCCCCTAGCCTGTCTGTCTGTCCCCTAGGCTGCCTGTCTGTCCCCTAACCTGTCTGTCTGCCTGTCTGTCCCCTAGCCTGTCTGTCTGTCTGTCCCCTAGCCTGTCTGTCTGTCCCCTAGCCTGTCTGTCTGTCTGTCCCCTAGCCTGTCTGTCGTCTGTCCCCTAGCCTGTCTGTCTGTCCCCTAGCCTGTCTATCGCTCAGTCCCGTGGTATGGTAGTGGTCTGGAAGTTTCTCCCTCTGTAAATCAAGGAGTTGGGAAGAGCTGTTGAACAGAGTGAACAGAATGTCCATCCAAGGGAATAGAGGGATTCCCATAAGTCAGGGAGCGCCAAGCCTAGGACATAAAACTCTATTTACACTGAGTTAGAGGGACCTGTAAGCCTTTTGTTCCTGTGGCACTACACAGTCCTATACATACAGCGACTGAGCTGTTTGAGACAAGTGGCTTTGAATAGAGAGGAACATATCTGTGAGGCTGGACCGACGTCTATCCCTTTAGCAAGCAAAACCTTGGCAGTACGTAGTTATAGACACAGGTACAGACACACTTGCTTTGATGTTTTTTTGCAATCTGATTGTCTATGATGCCCACTCCACTATGACGGGGGTGTCGGGTGATATGCCTGTTGTCTATGATGCCCACTCCACTGTGACGGGGGTGTCGGGTGATATGCCTGTTGTCTATGATGCCCACTCCACTGTGACGGGGTGTCGGGTGATATGCCTGTTGTCTATGATGCCCATTCCACTGTGACGGGGGTGTCGGGTGATATGCCTGTTGTCTATGATGCCCACTCCACTGTGACGGGGGTGTCGGGTGATATGCCTGTTGTCTATGATGCCCACTCCACTGTGACGATGGTGTCGGGTGATATATCTGTTGTCTATGATGCCCACTCCACTGTGACGGGGGTGTCGGGTGATATGCCTGTTGTCTATGATGCCCACTCCACTGTGACGGGGGTGTCGGGTGATATGCCTGTTGTCTATGATGCCCACTCCACTGTGACGGGGGTGTCGGATGATATGCCTGTTGTCTATGATTCCCACTCCACTGTGACGGGGGTGTCGGGTGATATGCCTGTTGTCTATGATGCCCACTCCACTGTGACGGGGGTGTCGGGTGATATATCTGTTGTCTATGATGCCCACTCCACTGTGACGGGGGTGTCGGGTGATATGCCTGTTGTCTATGATGCCCACTCCACTGTGACGGGGGTGTCGGGTGATATATCTGTTGTCTATGATGCCCACTCCACTGTGACGGGGGTGTCGGGTGATATGCCTGTTGTCTATGATGCCCACTCCACTGTGACGGGGGTGTCGGGTGATATATCTGTTGTCTATGATGCCCACTCCACTGTGACGGGGCTGTCGGGTGATATATCTGTTGTCTATGATGCCCACTCCACTGTGACGGGGGTGTCGGGTGATATGCCTGTTGTCTATGATGCCCACTCCACTGTGACGATGGTGTCGGGTGATATATCTGTTGTCTATGATGCCCACTCCACTGTGACGGGGGTGTCGGGTGATATGCCTGTTGTCTATGATGCCCACTCCACTGTGACGGGGTGTCGGGTGATATGCCTGTTGTCTATGATGCCCACTCCACTGTGACGGGGGTGTCGGGTGATATGCCTGTTGTCTATGATTCCCACTCCACTGTGACGGGGGTGTCGGGTGATATGCCTGTTGTCTATGATGCCCACTCCACTGTGACGGGGGTGTCGGGTGATATATCTGTTGTCTATGATGCCCACTCCACTGTGACGGGGTGTCGGGTGATATGCCTGTTGTCTATGATGCCCACTCCACTGTGACGGGGTGTCGGGTGATATATCTGTTGTCTATGATGCCCACTCCACTGTGACGGGGGTGTCGGGTGATATGCCTGTTGTCTATGATGCCCACTCCACTGTGACGGGGGTGTCGGGTGATATATCTGTTGTCTATGATGCCCACTCCACTGTGACGGGGCTGTCGGGTGATATATCTGTTGTCTATGATGCCCACTCCACTGTGACGGGGGTGTCGGGTGATATGCCTGTTTCTGCGGCATTCGTATAGTTTAGCGCCATCTCCGCACTTACCTGGCACAAGCACGCATGCACACACACACACACACACACACACACACACACACACACACACACACACACACACACACAGCCTCCACATCTAGCTCTGCTCCAAAACACAGATAGAGCCCCACAGAGACAGGAGCACAAAGCAACCCTCTGTTCCTCCTCCTCCTCCTCCAAGATGCAGGCACATACAGGGAAAGAGAGAGAGTTAAGGAGGGAGAGAAGAAGGGAGAGAGAGAAGGGAGAGAGGGGGAAGACTCAATCAAAAACAAGCAAACAAACCCACATCCCTTCTCACTTTCATCACCAGGCTGTGATGTGAATTCCTGATGCTCCAGAAATGCAAAGCTAACTCTTGGAAAAGGCAAACAAGTCAACAAACTTTCCTCTTGCCTTGTACATATCAAATACGCAGCCTGATCACTAGAATTAGACTTCGATTTCAGACATTTGATATATGCCTTCCTCGGTGCTCACAAAAAAATACGAAAAAAAGACTGCCCAGCACTGGGCATGAACTCATGATGCTCAGAATCAGAGTCCGGTCTGGGCTTTGACTAGGCCATTCCAAGACATTTAAATGTTTGCCCTTAAACCACTCGAGTGTTGCTTTAGCAGTATGCTTAGGGTCATTGTCATCCTGGATGGTGAACCTCCGTCACAGTCTCAAATCTCTGGAAGACTGAAACAGATTTCCCTCAAGAATTTCCCTGGAAAAACGCTACGTCTGGCACAAACCCAACACCCCGAGAACACCATCCCTGCAGTAAATCAGGGTGGCTGCCTGTTCTCGGGGTGTTGGGTTTGCGCCAGACATAGCATTGTCCTTGATGGCCAAAAAGCTCAATTATAGTCTCTTCTAACAAGAGTACATTCTTCCATATGTTTGGGGAGTCTCCCACATGCCTTTTTGTGAACACCAAACGTGTTTTATTATTTTTTACTTTAAGCAGTGACTTTTTTCTGGCCACTCTTCTGTAAAGCCCTGTGTGGAGTGTATGGCTTAAAGTGATCCTATGGACAGATACTCCAATCTCCGCTGTGGAGCTTTGCAGCTCCTTCAGGGTTATCTTTGGTCTCTTTGTTGCCTCTCTGATTAATGCCCTCCTTGCCTGGTCCGCGAGTTTTGGTGGGCGGTCCTCTCTTGGCAGGTTTGTTGTGGTGCCATATTCTTTCCATTTTTTATAATGGATTTAATGGTGCTCTGTGGGATGTTCAAAGTTTCTGATATTTTTATAACCCAATCCTGATCTGTACTTCTCCACAACTTTGTCCCTGACCTGTTTGGAGAGCTCCTTGGTCTTCATGGTGCCGCTTGCTTGGTGGTGCCCCTTGCTTAGTGGTGTTGCAGACTCTGGGGCCTTTCAGAACAGGTGTATATATACTGAGATCCTTTGACAGATCATGTGACACTTAGATTGCACACAGACTGACTTTATTTAACTAATTATGTGACTTATGAAGGTAATTGGTTGCACCAGATCTTATTTAGGGGCTTCATAGCAAAGGGGGTGAATACATATGCACCCACCACTTTTCCGATACATTTTTTAAAAGTTTTTTTAAACAAGTAATCTTTTTCATTTCCCTTCACCAATTTGGACTATTTTGTGTATGTCCATTACATGAAATCTGAAAATAAAAATCCATTTAAATTACAGGTTGTAGTGCAACAAAATAGGAAAAATGCCAAGGGGGTGAATACTTTTGCAAGGCACTGTAATAAGTTACATGGACTCAATAATAGTGTTTAACATGATTTTTGAATGATTCATCATAAAAAAAATAATTATGCCTCATCTCTGTACCCAACACATACAATTATCTGTAAGGTCCCACAATTGAGCAGTGAATTTCAAACACAGATTCAAAAACAAAGACCAGGGAGAGTTTTCCAATGCCTCACAAACAAAGGCACCTATTGGTAGGTGGGTAAAAAAATAAAATGAGGATGGATCAACAACATTGTAGTTACTCCACAATATTAACTTAATATACAGAGTGAAAAGAAGTAAGCCTGTACAGAATAAAAAATATTCCAAAACATGTATCATGTTTGCAATAAGTGTTACGGTTGTGGTTCCGTATGAAAAAGGAATCAGGCGCAGGAGGTAAATTCCCGTGTGAGGAATACTTTAATAGTGTCACCAGTCCAAAACAATAACCCTCTGGCGATTAATAGTACTCACACGACTTACAATACAAACCGGGCGCAACAAGCAAACCGGCACAATAACGGAACCAAAATACAATATCCAACAGAGAAAGACCTGGGGACGTAAACCAACGAACAAAACGGTAACATCAAACAATCACGCACAAAGGGAAGAAGGGAAGGAAGGAATATATACAGGTGCGTGATTGGGATAATTAACAACAGGTGCGACAATAGACAAAACCTAAACAACTACGGGGGAGCGATGATGGTCAGAAACGGGTGACGTCGACCGCCGAACACCGCCCGCACTCCACACAGGGAAGTCGTGACAATAAGGCACTAAAGTAAAATTGCAAAAAATGTGGCAAAGAAATTAACTTTATGTCCTGAATACAAAGCGTTATATTTGGGGCAAATATAATACAACACATCACTGAATACCACTCTTCATATTTTCAAGGATGGTGGTGGCTGCATCATGTTGTGGGTATGCTTGTCATCTGCAAGGACTAGTGAGTTTATGATAAAAATAAACATAATAGAGCTAAGGATAGGCTAAATCCTAGAGGAAAACATGGTTCAGTCTGCCTTCCAACAGACACTGGAAGACAAATTCACCTTTCAGCAGAACAATAACCTAAAACACATGGCCAAATATACACTGGAGTTGCTTAGCCAGACGACATTGTATGTTCCTGAGTGGCCTAGTTACAGTTTTGACTTACAGTTTTTTACGATTGCTTACACACTAAAATTAAACTTTTCCCACAATTAGCAAAACCTTACACTCAAGGAGCAAAACACAAGGCTATATTTGCACAACTGTAAGCACATTGTCAGCTTCACACTATTTGCAAAACATTACACACAGTGATTTGCAAAACACTAAACACACTTGTGTACATCAGACACAGAAGTATATCATGATGTCACTTCCTTGCAATTTCATAGCACTGACTGTCAAATTACCACACCTATGAGCCAATCTGTTAAACACAGCCATTAAGGGGGCACAAACACATGATTGCTAAATTGTAGACACACCCTAGTCAGGTTTAGCACTATAAAAATGCAGCAGGTAGGTTCACCTGCCTTCAACCAAAATGGAAGGAGTCAGAAGAAGAGTGAGGGTGAGAGGAGGATAAGGAGGAGAAGGAGGAGAAGGAGGCAGAGGCAGAGGCCGAGCCAGAGGTCGAGGAAGACCTGAAGCAGGAGAACGTGCACAAAGAAGAAGAGGACCAAACTTATCAAATGACAATCGTGCAACACTAGTGGACCATGTTGTGAACCACGGATCGACGCTGAGGGGAGGCTGGACTGAGAGTTCAGCCAAATCTTAGCAGATATACAGTGGCATCTGTCATAAGGACTTTTCGACAGGAAAACAGGTAAAAGATCTGTCTACAGTTACAGTAATCAGCCGCTTATTGTATGAACCATATCAGCACTTGTGATACCCCTTCCTGTGACATTGTACTGTACGTTACATGTATTATTCTCTACATAGGATTGAGGGTCGGGAACGACAGGAGGAAGTGGGCCCATATTCACGCAAGAACAAGAGACAGAGATAATAAACATGGTTTTGGCCAATAATGCTATCAGGCTCAGAGAACTACAAGCAAACGTTATCGGTGACCATGCCATTTTCAATAATGTCCATCAGGTCTCTCAGTCAACACTGGCACGCATCCTGAAAAGACATCAGGTTCAAATGAAACAACTTTATCGAGTGCCTTTTGAGCGGAATTCAGAGAGGGTCAAACGGCTGCGGCATGAGTATGTGGAGGTTTGTATTGTTCACTTTAGCACTGTGATGTTGCATACTGCACACATTACTTTTTTACATTGACTGTATACTAGACCTATCCTGAACTACACAATCTTGTCTTTCACTGTATTTCAGAGTTTGGCAGATGGATGCTGAGGAAATCCAGCATGAATACATATATATTGATGAGGCAGGGTTCAACCTCACAAAAGCAAGAAGGAGAGGCAGAAATATCATTGGCCACAGGGCTATAATCAATGTCCCAGGGCAACGTGGGGGTAACCTCACCCTTTGCGCTGCCATTTCACAGCATGGGGTTCTCCTCCGTCATGCCAAAATGGGCCCTTACAACACACCTCACATTCTCACATTTTTGGACCGATTGCACCACATCATCACAGCAGGTAATGAAATGCACCAGATGCAATACACTGTCATCTGGGACAATGTGTCATTCCACCGCTCTGCTTTGGTCCAGAACTGGTTTCAACACCATCCACAGTTGACAGTACTATACCTTCCACCATACTCTCCATTTCTAAACCCTATCGAAGAGTTTTTCTCTGCATGGCGGTGGAAGGTTTACGATCTCCAGCCCCAGGCTCAGGTACCCCTCATTCAGGCCATGGAGGACGCCTGTGACCAAGTCAACGCCGCAGCTGTGCAAGGATGGATTCGACATTCAAGACGGTTCTTCTCGCGTTGTCTTGCTATTGAGGATATTGCTTGTGATGTTGATGAAATTCTCTGGCCAGATCCAGCTAGGCGAAGAGATAATGTATAGATGTTTACTGCAGTATTTTCTGTACAATATTGTCCATTTTTTTCAGATTATTTTTTATGTTTGTTGTTGTTGTCATTTACTGTAATTGTAACCTGTACTGGATACAGTATTTTACGTTTGTCTGTTTGCTGAGCTAACAGTGTTATGCACACTACTGTAGTAGCATGAAAACTGGGACATGTTTTGTTGTGATTCTCCATGTTGACTGATTTGGGTATATGGAGAGAAATAAATGATATTTTCCTCAGTCTGCAGCATTGGTCTTGTGTAGTGTTTGTATAGTTGCACTTTTTCTGTGTACTTCATTTACAGTATTCTAATCACTGAGAATTAGACATGCTAAAAGTGTTTTAGGTTAGCAACAGCAGTGTGTAACTGGTTCAAAAAGATTGAAGTCATATGAAATGTGTGTGTTTCGTATGGTAACAAAATATTGTTTTTATGAAGTCATGTATAGTTTTGACAAAAGTGTTCCATTTTGCAAATGATCTGAAGTGTTGTGCTACTTTGGTGTAGGGTTGTGCTAATTGTGTGTAGTGTTTTGACAAATCGGGCCCTGTTTTCAAAATTGTGCTTAAACAATTGAAAAAAACTGTAAATCGTCTTGAAAATCTATGGCAATACTTGAAAATGTCTGTCTAGGATTGATCAACAACAAACTTGACTGAGCATGAAGAATTTTTTAAAGAATAATGTGCAAATGTTGTACAATTTAAGGTGTCTCTTAGATCTCTTAGAGATTTACCCAGAAAAACTCACAGCTGTAATCACTACCAAAGGCGATTCTAACATGTATTGACTCAGGGCTGTGAATACTTACGCAATTAGGTATTTCTGTACTTCATTTTCAATAAATGTGTTTTCACTTTGTCACTAAGGGGTATTGTGTACAGATGGGTGGAAGAAAAAAATCTATTTAATCCCTTTTGAATTCAGGCTGTAACACAACAACATTTTTAATAGGTCAAGGGGTATGAATACTTTCTGAAGCCACTGCAGATTTGAGTGAGCAAGAACTGTTTGAGAGTTCAGCAGGGAGTGAGAGCCAGAGCTGCTGACACGATTGAGTTTGTGTTACCTTAGCACAAACGAATGGTGCACTCATAAGTTTAATGCAACGGCAGTAATGCAGTTTATAAAAAAATTGAAATGTTTGTAGGCGCATGGTGAACGGTGGTTCGACGTGATGAGAGAGGAGTAGAGAGCTCGCATCGTCACATACTGTTCAACAGTCTTCAATATCCAATAAATAAATGAATGTTGAAGAAGAATGTAATTGTTCAATAAATGTTCAAGAGAAAAAAAGGGGAACTGTAAAAGCGCATGTTCTATACTTGCGGTTTAGCGCTGGGTAAGGCCTCAGATTAGAACTTTATCACAATTAGTCGGGCGGTTGTGGACAGGTTATTAGCATTTGCGGGTGGCCGTGGGTGAACAAACAGCTGACCCACACAACACTAGCGTGTGTGTCTCTCAAGATGTGTGTGAGACTGTGTGTACCTGATTGTGTAGCAGCATGATTGCTTGTGTGTATATGGAAATGCCAGATTAATGGATGTGTGTGTGTGTTTACCTGATTGCTTATGTGTGATTGAAAGAGAGAGGGAGGGAGAGAGAGAAGAATACAGAGAGAGCGAGCGAGAGAGATGGGGAAGAGAGTTAAGAGAGCGTGGAAAGTTACTGGAGTGAGGAGGAGAGGAGACAGTAGCTAATGAGGATCACGATGTCTACCCTGCAGGCAGGAGCCTGAATATCTGACCAGACTAAACCTGTATCCAACACTAGTGCAGGCCCATACTTTTCACTGAGGGCCAGCAGCCTTCAAAGACAGCACAAAACAAATACAACTTTTCAAAGGGCACAGAAACCAAAACTAAATCTGCCGTGCTACCTTAGACCCAAATAAGTCAGAACAAGGGGAGAGGGAGTGGGGAGTGGTGAGAATGAGACACAAGAGCTATGTTCCATCCACAGTACCCCCACACTCCAGAGCATGCAAACCAACTAAGAAAAGCCCAGCACATGGCAGACCATATGTAAGAGCCACTGCAGCCTGCTTTGGAAACACACTGAGGCCTACTATGTTGGTAGTCAAACCAGTTGGCCCAAACCAGGTCAGACCAGGTGGCCCAGACCAGGTCAGACCAGGTGGCCCAAACCAGGTCAGACCAGGTGGCCCAGACCAGGTCAGACCAGGCGGCCAAAACCAGGTCAGACCAGGTGGCCCAAACCAGGTCAGACCAGGTGGCCCAGACCAGGTCAGACCAGGTGGCCCAGACCAGGTCAGACCAGGTGGCCCAGGGCAGGGCTAAGGGTGAGAGAGGTGGCTTTATGTCCACACCTGGAGGAAGGCGTGGAAGCACCGAGGCCAGCTGGGGAGCCTGGCACCAGCCCAGTCCCAGCCGAGAGAGACAGTTAGTGGATAAACAAGACTGTGGAGAGACAGGCCGACTGAACCAGCTGATCCTGAAGACATCACTGACAAGCACATGCATGTGTGGTCATGGACACACACACACACACACACTTAATCGCAGACATTGCAAAAACACACAAGGAAACCGGAAATCCAGGTCCATGCTGGGCATGCTGAACCACAGCCTGCTGCGTCACCCCCGTGTGTGTGTGTGTGTGTGTGTGTGTGTGTGTGTGTGTGTGTGTGTGTGTGTGTGTGTGGCCATGGTTATTATCCAAAACGGACTAATACAGTTAAATAAACACTTCATCAATGTACAAATATTTCACTAGCAGAGCAGCTAAGACAAGGGTCTAAAAACACAGCAACACCAAACATCTATAGATGAACCTCTGCTGATAGCTACACTGCCAAGTGCAAGCCACTTTCATTGGCAGTGACACTACCTGGGCATTCTGGCCTTCAACATACGTACAAAACATCAACGTGTTTAGTTTCCTGTTGGGTGCTTATTGTGCCTGAAAGATAATAGGCTAAGTAATAAATACGGTTTAGGAAGTGGAATAGCTGGAGCAAACCCAGAGTCAGGTTGTCTCCTACTGTATGTAGCATGTCTAATTTTGTTGAACTGACCCCATATCAAAGTAATGAGGTGAAATCTCTTCAACCAGGTATTAGCCCATAATTACAGGCATCAGCTTACCTCACAGAGCAGCACAACACAGACATGCCTGAGCTTGAGTCCTGAACCCCAGCCAACTGAGGCTCACACACACATCTCTACATTAGAAACCATTATAGAGAACATGAGGCTCTACAGATGTAGGATCTTAATTTGATCACACGTTTGATGCAGAGAATGTTCCTGCAAAGCAGGAAATGCAAGATTGTAGTGTATTTGAGTTCATAAAAGGCTTCTAACGATTGTAATTTTCACTTTCAAATTTAAGATGAAAAATGTATCAACCCCTACAAAAATGTCCATAAATTATAATCCACATAATCATTCACATTTCCTGTTGCTGCAGGATTATTTTCCTGCTGTAGCAAACTGGCTCAAATTAAGATCTTACACCTGTAAAGATTCTCTCACAAAAGCACCTGACATGTCACTGACTGTGGTTCTCTGGTGTTTGTGTTTACTGAATGTCTTTCCTGGGATCCTGGATGTTGGTGCAGGAGAGAAGGCTTTTGCATTTCACTAGCCACTAACCTAGGGACGTTTAGTCAACCTTGACAAATGGGTAGGGTTAGAGAGTTTGTTATGATGAAATACTGCATGCTTTTTGTGCTTGTTATTGTCCTCCATATCTGATTCAATCAGAGAGATACAACTTCCTCCAGTGAGGTGGCACCTGCCAGTCCAGTCTGTCCCTACAGGGTTCCAGTATCTCCAGTATCTACCTGCCCAGTCCTGCCCTGCCCTCAGTGTATCTCTGATCACTGAGGCATATCCAATATCTCTAGGAACAATACTTACGATTTGTCGGGTTGAATGTGTCCTTCTCTATCAAATAAGCGTTTAAAACACGTTTTATCCAAGGTCTCCCATTATTTGCTTGTGGGCTGCCATTGTAGTCCATTCTAGAACACGCAGTCACACAAGACTAGGCTACCACATAATCTCTCACTTCTACAGGCGGATTACGGGAGACGTAAACTTCCTCAACGAGCCATCTATCTGTAAACAATGGCTTGTTGCGGGACGAAAAACAGGCCAACGTACTGCTGTAGTCATCCATCACCAATTACATGGCTAGGGTTGATGTACTTAGACTGGGCTGTAGAGAGACGAGTGAGACTGGGATTACATGGGTTGATGTACTTAGACTGGGCTGTAGAGGGACGAGTGAGACTGGGACACAAATAGGTTCCAAAGCCTTCCACAGAAGTGGCTTTTCTATATAATGGTTTGCTTATAACAAGAAGATACATCTGTTTAATGCTCACTCTTGTTAGAATGGTACCTGTTAGAATAATCACCAGTGGGGTTTAACTGTTCTCGACCAAACCAATCAAGCTTAATCAAGCCTGAAGAGAAAGTAGCACAGTCAGTGGGTCTATAAGGCAGCTTGGCGACTGTGCGTGATGGAGTTTCCTAGAGGGATGTTTGCCTAACACTTTGTGTTCTGGCTGCTCAAAAAACGAACAGAGGTCAGACAGGGTACACTGATAGTCATTACAGAGACAGACAGCCTCCATCAACAGCTATGGGGCTGTTTATTTTTTAAATTTATTTTACCTCTATTCAACTAGGCAAGTCAGTTAAGAACAAAGTCTTATTTACAATGACGGCCTACCCCGGCCAAACCCGGACGACGCTGGGACAATTGTACGCTGCCCTATGGGACTCCCAATCCCGGCCAGATGTGATACAGCCTGGATTCAAACCATGGACTGTAGTGGTGTTGTAGTGGCACCTCTTGTACTGAGATGCAGTGCCTTAGACCACTGCGCCACTCGGGAGCCCAAGAGCCCCACTTCTAAAACACAACCGAGACAACACTCGGGACAGGCCTCTGAAGTTGGGAGAAGTGTTTCACAAATCAAATTAACAAGGGGTTTTGTTTGGTTTGTGCAACACTTTTCCCCCCGAAAAGTTTGATGTGTTGCAAGATGTCTGGAGGAGAAGTGAGAGGCTAATATGAAGCTGCTATGGTTTTGCGTTGTCGACAAATACTTGACCACAGCTGTAAAGTGACCCCATCATAGCACTGAGACTGCACTTGTGAAGGTGGTAAATTACCTTTTAATAGCGTCAGACCGAGGCTCTGCAACTGTCCTCGTGCTCCTAGACCTTAGTGCTGCTTTTGATACCATCGATCACCACATTCTTTTGGAGAGATTGGAAACCCAAATTGGTCTACATGGACAAGTTCTGGCCTGGTTTAGATCTTATCTGTCGGAAAGATATCAGTTTGTCTCTGTGGATGGTTTGTCCTCTGACAAATCAACTGTAAACTTCGGTGTTCCTCAAGGCTCTGTTTTGGGACCACTATTGTTTTCACTATATATTTTACCACTTGGTGATGTCATTCGGGGAAACATAATGTTAACTTTCACTGCTATGCGGATGACACACAGCTGTACATTTGATGAAACGTGGTGAAGCCCCAAAATTGCCCTCCCTGGAAGCCTGTGTTTCAGACATAAGGAAGTGGATGGCGGAAAATGTTCTACTTTTAAACTCGGACAAAACAGAGATGCTAGTTCTAGGTCCCAAGAAACAAAGAGATCTTCTGTTGAATCTGACAATTAATCTTGATGGTTGTACAGTCGTCTCAAATAAAACTGTGAAGGACCTCGGCGTTACTCTGGACCTTGATCTCTCTTTTTTTCCATCTACGTAACATTGTAAAAATCAGAAACTTTCTGTCCAAAAATGATGCAGAAAAAGTTAATCCATGCGTTTGTAACTTCTAGGTTAGACTACTGCAATGCTTTACTTTCCGGCTACCCGGATAAAGCACTAAATAAACTTCAGTTAGTGCTAAACACGGCTGCTAGAATCTTGACTAGAACACAAAAATGTGATCATATTACTCCAGTACTAGCCTCTCTACACTGGCTTCCTGTTAAGGCAAGGGCTGATTTCAAGGTTTTACTGCTAACCTACAAAGCATTACATGGGCTTGCTCCTACCTATCTTTACGATTTCGTCCTGCCGTACATACCTACACGCACGCTACGGTCACAAGACGCATGAGCCTCCTTACTGTCCCTAGAATTTCTAAGCAAACAGCTGGAGGCAGGGCTTTTTCCTATAGAGCTCCATTTTTATGGAATAGTCTGCCTATCCATGTGAGAGACGCAAACTCGGTCTCAACCTTTAAGTCTTTATTGAAGACTCATCTCTTCAGTAGGTCCTATGATTGAGTGTAGTCTGGCCCAGGAGTGTGAAGGTGAACGGAAAGGCACTGGAGCAACGAACCACCCTTGCTGTCTTTGCCTGGCCGGTTCCCTCCACTGGGATTCTCTGCCTCTAACCCTATTACAGGGGCTGAGTCACTGGCTTACTGGTGCTGTGGCGGAGATCTTGTGGGCTATACTCGGCCTTGTCTCAGGATGGTAAGTTGGTGGTTGAAGATATCCCTCTAGTGGTGTGGGGGCTGTGCTTCGGCAGAGTGGGTGGGGTTATATCCTGCCTGTTTGGCCCTGTCCGGGGTATCGTCGGACGGGGGCCACAGTGTCTCCCGACCCCTCCTGTCTCAGCCCCCAGTATTTATGCTGCAGTAGTTTATGTGTCGGGGGGCTAGGGTCCGTCTGTTATATCTGGAGTATTTCTTCTCTTATCTGGTTTCCTGTGTGAATTTAAGTATGCTCTCTCTAATTATCTCTCTATCTCTCTTTCTTTTTTTCTCTCTCTCTCTCGGAGGACCTGAGCATTAGGACCATTTCTCAAGGCCTACCTGGCCTTATGACTCCTTGATGTCTCGAGTCCACCTGGCTGTGCTGCTTCTCCAGTTTCAACTGTTCTGCCTGTTTTATGAACATTTTAAAATCTTGTCCATGTTCTGTTATAATCTGCACCCGGCACAGCCAGAAGAGGACTGGCCACCCCTCACAGCCTGGTTCCTCTCTAGGTTTCTTCCTAGGTTTTGGCCTTTCTAGGTAGTTTTTCCTAGCCACCGTGCTTTTACACCTGCATTGCTTGCTGTTTGGGGTTTTAGGCTGAGTTTCTGTACTGCACTCTGTGACATCAGCTGATGTAAGAATAGGCTTTATAAATACATTTTATTTAAAGGGATTCCAAAGTGTTTTTCAAGGGGCAACTTCAGCTCTGTGGTATCAGTCAGTCATATGTAGAACACTACAGCCTGCCGTGGTCCAAAGACTAAGAGACAAACCTCCCAGACTACCCTAGGGAAGTGGTCCTCAATCCTAGTCCTGAAGACCCACAGCAAATGAAGGACCTTAATTAGTTGAATCTGGTCAGGTGTGCTGGTACTGGACTGGAACAAAAGCATGCAGACCTTGTGGGTCTCCAGGACCAGAACAGTCTTCCAATGTCCACTGTCAAGTTTGCTTCTTCGAGCCAAAGTGTAAGGTTCAGGTAAGTTAACAGCTGCAGTGACCTTTGACACAGGGTCACATGCTTCAGGGTCAGAGTTGGCCTGAGGTGACTGGGGAGTGACTAAAGGCTGGTCCAGACCAAACAGGGAGGGCTTGTTGTGTGTTGCAGCAGGAGTGTGAAGAATCAGAACAGCAAAAGGGAAAGAGGACAGATTACAATGGGGCCAGTAGAGAGAAGAGGTCTGGTGATGAGAGAATGGAGAATAGGAGAAGGTTTTTGAAGGAGCGGGGTGGACAACAATTCCTCTGTGAGCCACCACCCTCGTACCCTGTGATAGACAACCCCTCCCTGAAAGGCCATGTCTTTAGACGTCTAAATGCCAGCCCATTGTACTGTCCGTCTCTGCCTTTTAACATAATGACTTTATCTAACTCATTTCTATTGCTCTTCAGATAGATCCTAGATGGGACTGGCTGGCAGCCACTGTCTGGCCACACTTCATATGGCACAATAGTAATTCTCCCCCTCTCTCCTTCTCTCTCTTGCTCTCTTTCTCTACCCTATCTCCCTCTTTCTCTCTACCCATTCTCCCTCTCTTTCTTTCTCTCTCTCTTTATTTATTTGGCCAGTCTCCCTCTCTCTCTCTCCCTGCACCTTCACCCTCCCTTGTTCCAGTTTTGAGACCGTCTGAGAAGGTGTCCAGTCCAGACGCATAACACCAGCCAAAGGGAGAGCGGAGTAACGGAAGTTGGCAAGAACACTCTCCTGAAAACACTAAATACTGACTGGACAATGTCTGCTATGTGTTTCTGATTCAATACTGGGAAAGATGTAATACTGTCTTCAACAGTTAGTTGTGCCATTGGTAAAACTATGAAATGGCAGTGGGATGCATATGATGCATCATGTCAGTATGTTCTCATATAAAATGGAATATGGCGTTATTAAATATACAGTGAGCTCCAAAAGTATTGGGACAGTGACACATCTTTTGTTGTTTTTGATCTGTACTCCGGCACTTTGGATTTGAAATGATACAATGATTATTAGATTAATACCATCCAATTAAAGCTGACAGTCTGCACTTTAACCTTTATAGTCATTGTATCATTTCAAATCCAAAGTGCTGGAGTACAGAACCAAAACAACAAAGTGTGTGTCACTGTCCCAATACTTTGAAGCTCAGTGTAGTTATAATGATATATAGTTCCTTCTACAGCTGGCTTCTGCTGAGTGTGTGAATAAACAGCCTTCCCACCCCATATCTCCTCCCTCCATTCTCTCTGTTCCTCCTCTTTCCTTTCCTCTCTCTTGCCAAGTTGTGCAGGAGGGACAGACAGCTGCAAGCTCTTAGGTGCTCCTCCTCCTCTAGCTCTGTTAAAGATGCTCTGTAGACCTCCCTCCCCAACTCCCCAGGCCCTCGTCCTGTCCCAACCCAGCCAGCTCTTCTCTCCTCCAGGCAGGACAGACAGGCAGTAAATCCAGGCTTCCTCTTCCCCTGTTTTATCTCTCCAGGATGGAACCTTCCCAATATGTACAGACCCACTTCACTCATCCTCTCACACACTCATAAACACACACACATGCAGACACACACATAAACAGGGGCACACACACACGCACAAACACATATACACTGAGTGTATAAAACATTAGGAACACCTTCCTAATATTGAGTTGCACCCCCCTCTTTTGCTCTCAAAACAGCCTCAATTCGTGAGGGCATGGACTCTACAAGGTGTCAAAAGCATTACACAGGGATGCTGGCCCATGTTGATGATCCAATGATTCCCACCGTTGTGTCAAGTTGGCTGGATGTCCTTCGGATGGTGGACCATTCTTGATACACAAGGGAAACTGTTGAGCGTGAAAAACCCAGCAGCGTTGCAGTTCTTGACACAAACCGGTGTGCCTGGCACCTACTACCATACCCCGTTCAAAGGCACTTCAATCTTTTGTCTTGCCAATTCACCCTCTGAATAGCACACACACAATCCATTTCTCAATTGTCTCAAGGCTTAAAAATCCTTCTTTAACCTCCTCCCCTTCATCTACACTGATTGAAGTGGATTTAACAAGTGACATCAACAAGGGATCATAGCTTTCACCTGGATTCACCTGGTCATTCTATGTCATGGAAAGAGCAGGTGTCCTTAATGTTTGGAATACTCAGTGTATACAGTATGCTCACACACACACACACAGACA
Source organism: Brachymystax lenok tsinlingensis (assembly GCA_030435695.1). NCBI lineage: Eukaryota > Metazoa > Chordata > Actinopteri > Salmoniformes > Salmonidae > Brachymystax > Brachymystax lenok. Next base: position 18,748,851 of record CM059817.1, read on the forward strand.
CACGCACACACACACACACACACACACACACACACACACACACACACACACACACACACACACACACACACACACACACACACACACACACACACACACACACACACACACACACACACACACACACAGAAAACTGTGGAGAGAATCTCTCAAACGACAGACACTAACTCTTCAGTGATGGATGTGAGATGGCTTCACTGGAAAGCTCTGAGAGCACTGGAAAGCTCTGAGCCCTCCATAACTCACCCATACCATCTTTCACTGAGACCCACCTCTCAAATCAACCAAAACCACATGGCTGCTGAAAGCCTGGGGGAGTTCCTACGTGTTCTCTCATTTTCTAATCAATATCTAGCTCAACCTCTATTATGCCTTTAACTGGATAGTACTTTATGATAGAGCTGAGGAGACTAACAGTGAAAATGTGTCAATGAAATAGGAGTCCAACAAATATGTCTCTAGCGTAAGTATGGTCACTCTCTTCCCACTTAATTGAATTATCTGTTGTTGTGCTCAACACAAAATGTGTCCCTGTGACTTCTGTTACGGAATAAAACAAAATAAATAGCAGTTACTTTATTTGTAAGTGCTGGATTTGTTTGAGCTTAGTTTTTTTTAATTCGGCTCACTTCTTTTTATGTTCAGGATGAGTAGAATAAACTGAGGTCAGTCCAGTTTACTACTTGGACTTCTGGAAATGCGAATTCAGAACTGAACTGATACTGTCTGTTTTCAAGGATTCTAAGCAGATACCAATCACTTTGAATAGTGTTATCATAGCCTGTTAATAAAGCTAGCATATGAACACTAACCCCCCTATCTCTCTCTGTGTTGTGTGTGTATGGAGCATAGACCCCAGAGGTACTCAGAGCAGCACTCGCTGCCAGGACCAGCTGCATTCTTCAATACCTCGGCCAGTAACTTGGCAACGCAGAGGTGCCATGCCCCACTACCCTACATCCATGTGAATGAGAACCCCTAGAAGCCCCAAAAACACAACTAAGCACCAGGAGGCAGGAGGGCAAACTAACTGCTTTAGAACACAGTCACAAACACAAACACTCACTGGATTGCTCTCCAAACTTCACTCCACAACTCACGGCCTGGCTCCCAGGCTGTTGGAAGCACATTGGGAAATCACACTCTGTAAAGATATCAAACTGATCGAAGAACAAGGTGTTTGAGGATACTTTGAATTATAAAAAGGATATCTGACAAAATGAACAATTTCCTCAAGCATTTTGGCTCTCACTTCACAATAGTAAAATCAGCATAGTTGTAGTCTATATAAGCTCAACAACAAATTGTAGAGCCATGAAGAAGCGGGTTACCACAACTCTTTAGCTGATATTGTATTGATGTAAGCTGGTGGGTTGCCTGTTTTGATAGGACTTGGTTATACACTACTGCAGTAGTAGGTGATGGGTTGTGGGGGCTCAGTTCCATTGTATTGCAGCAGGATTGATGGCCTTGAGTTTGTGGGGACATGCAACAGTATGATTGGTGTTTGTAGGTACTCGGTATGTGATGAATGTGTTTGTGGGGACGTACCATGTCGAGGTCCTGGGACACACGTCTCTTGCGTAGCTCCTCCATGCGGTCGCTGACGTCACTGAAGCAGGTGTTGTAGTACTCAGAATACTCCTGGGCCAGGTCATCAATGTTCCCCAGAGAACCATCCTACACAACACAGAGAGAGAGAGAGAGAGAGAGAGAGAGAGAGAGAGAGAGAGAGAGTCATTGAGAATGAGAGAGATTCCGAGGGAGAAAATAGAAGCAGCTCATATGTTCGAACATGGTAGAATGGAGGAAAGATGTAGGTTCTCGAGACATTTTCTAGTACACTCATTACTCAATCTGAGGACCCAAAATGACACCAAAGCCTTTGTCTGGATGAATAACATTGGCTGAGTCAATTCTTTCAGTAAGCTCCACACTCCACTGAGTGCTTTCTCCTCCACAGTACAGTACTCCAAGTGAGATAAACTGACTGACTAACAACCTCATCTCCCCATCTGTCTCTCACTCTGGGTGAAGCACAGATTAATAAAACCTCTACACATACGCTTGTAATCAGGAGCGCGTGAGACGCACCAACTAGCAGGCAGGTGGTGCAGAGTGGAGGGCGGCGGGCAGGGGCACACAAATCTAATCACTCGCACACCACTTCTTCCTCTGGTTGCCAATCAGGACTATAGTTATCAGCTAACTGGCTAACACAGTGGTGCTACTGAGGGAGGGGTTAGAGGTTACAGCACCTTTACCCTTTAGCTCTGTGGCCTATACTAGCTATGGCCTGTTGTGAAAGGACAACGGCTAGGAGAAAGGAAAGGAGAAGGAAAGTAAATCAGGGTGATAAGACGAAGACCTATAAACAAGCTCCTGTTGAGATGAAGACTGTCTGGGACAGTGTGTTTGTGTCTCTGCTAGAGGGGAGGTGTGCGACCACCAGGAGTGTTTCCTGGGTTTGGTCAGTTAACATACACACACAGATCAGAGATGCCCTTTAAACCCCGGCTATGACATTCTCCCAACCCCAAACCCAAATCCAAACACCCTCTTCCTGCAGGGAGGGGGGGGGGGTCACCTCTCTGCTGGGTTCCTGTCTTTGTGTGGAAGACAGGTGTTTGGGTAGAAGGAGGAAGTATGTCCAGTCACTCATACACTCTAAATAAGAAAGACCTTACTCAACAGAATACACTAGCCCCAAAACACACTGTTGGAGATTCAAAGAGGAACAGTAGAATCAATACTAAAGAAGCAGAACCTGATAGTGCATTGCTATACATTGAAACCAGAGGAGAATTACATACATGTAAGGGTTGCGTTTCCACTCCAAGGTTATGAATGAGAGTCATAGCCATCGACCTTTCACTAAGACCCACCCCCTAGGTTAATGTTGCAACCTCGGACAACATTTTCCCAAGAAGCTCCATTCCCCATTAAAACTACTGGAGAAAACCCCTCGCGCAACGATCTCAAACTGTGTTTTTAATACACAATACAATTAAACACAGACTACCCCTTATTAATCAGGAAACTATCGGCTATGCTGTGGTGGACTGTCATTAGTGTGGCTATGCACTAGATAGCTCTGAATGTAAACTTCTGACCCACTGGGAATGTGATGAAAGAAATAAAAGCTGAAATCAATAATTCTCTCTATTATTCTGACATTTCACATTCTTAAAATAAAGTGGTGATCCTAACTGACCTAAGACAGGGAATTTTTACTAGGATTAAATGTCAGGAATTGTGAAAAACTGAGTTTAAATGTATTTGGCTAAGATGTATGTAAACTTCTGACTTCAACTGTAGATAACTTAGCTAGTTAACTTCACCCGGCTCCAGCAGAAAAACTGACTGTTTTGGAGAGCCTGGCGTGCCCAAAGTAAAATGCCTCCCATTTAGGCCCAGAAAATGGGATATGCATATATGTTTAGTACCATTGGATAGGAAACACTCTGAATTTTCCAAAACTGTTAACCATTTGTCTGTGGGTCAATCAGAACGCATTTGGCAGGCAAAACCCTGAGGAATCTCTGTCCTGAAAAAAGTCATTTTGACACATTGCTCATTTTTGAGCCCCTCCCTATCCAAAATGACCATATATAGGCATGTGAACGCAGTGCACGTCGCTTCCTTATGATGTCATCAACCACGAGACGGTGTTTTACTCCATCTTGGGGAATTTCGCCATTGATAAACAGCATGGAACGAGAGACCACGTTATGAAAACTCTTCAGAGTCTTGGCGTGCATGAGAAAGCGCTGTGCCTTATTTATCGTTTTTAGCGTTCAGTTTATATTCCGGCTGATTTATAATAGTACATATACGTAAAAGGGTTCCTAAGGATACATTTAAAACTATGTTTGATTGTTTTTGGACAAGTTTATAGGTATAATTTTAGCAGTCGGCGCCGAGTTTCAAAGGAGTAATGGAGGCTGTCGTTTCTGATTATAACGCATGAACCAAATGGAGGATTTATGGATAAAAGACGTTACTTTTTCTAACAAAAGAACCATGGATTGTCTTCGTTGGACACTTAGGAAGACCTCAGCAGAAGTTCTTCAACAGGTAATTACTTTGTTTTCGCTGTGAAATGTGTTATGTGTGTGCCATGATTGCTAATCGATACATGGCTATTGGAAAATATGTGAGGTGCTACCCTCAAACAAATGAATGTGCTGCTTTCGCCGTAAAGCCTTTTTGAAATCTGACAACGCTGTGATATTGCCTAGAAACAGAGCTTTTGATGAGTATGGAACACTTGTATATAGCTGGATGTTTAATAATTCAATTTTCGGATTTTAAATCTGGCGCTACAGGTTTGCACTAGTAGTGTCGGGATGATCCCGCTAGCGACCCACTGGTATTTGAGTCGTTAACATACATTTTGAGAAAACTCTTTATATTAAGTGGCTAGCTAGCGTTAGCAACGTTTGTGGTCAGTAAGACTGAGAGCTAGCTAACCAGCTGAGCTAGCAAATATAACAAAAGTATAATTTTGTATTAACAAAATGCAGGTTCTGCATTTCAGGAATCACGGTAGCAAGTAAACCTGGTGCACTGTAATTTAGCTTTTTGATGAAAACTCACAGTTTTGCCATAGCGCTCATTGGCTTTCATGCGTTTGAAATGTGAGCTTGTCTGAGGTGTCAGACTCGATGACAGTTGCTATCCATTGGAGCGCTGTGAATGGTTGCCCAATATTCTGGGGTGGGGCTTAGTGAAGGGGCAATTGTACTATTTACTGATTGGGGTTGGAGAGCAACTGAAACATCTTCCACTGAGAAGATTGGAGAAGAGTCTAGCTATGGTGCTTGGACTCAACTACTCGGGCTGTGTATGTTGACAGCCATAGCAGTGATGGCCAATCGTTCAATATTCATCAGTGTTGATCTAGTCAGTGCCTTGTTTGGTGAGTGGTCAGCATGCATTGAGTCACTCTGTGAGGAGTGAACGGTCTCTCTCAGTCTTAGTCTGTCTCTGTCTCTCTCTGTGGTCCTCTAAACAGGACCCAGTATCTCTGTGCCAACATGGGATGAATGGGGCACTGTGGAGGCAGTGTGCCACACACACACATACACTCCGGGCAGGCGCACACACACACACCCTGGGGAGGCAGAGAGAGGGTTTCTTCTGAGAGGGCTTCCCAAAACAACATTGAGGATGAAAACAACAAACTAGTCCACACTGTGGAAAAACACAAACCTGAAGTGAATCCCACCATCACCCATCGGTAATGCATTACACATTAACAACAGAATATTCAAATACATTCTAGACAGACAGAGGTCCCGTGTCAAAAATCCAGATTGTTCAGCTTTATTCTCCACTCACTCCTCCTCCCACCATATAATATGTCTTAGTAACTCCAGCTACGTCCAGACTGTGACATATGGTTAGAGGTGGCTGAGATTCCCTATGGAGGCACTCTCTGGGCAGAGAGCAGACACGTATCTCCCCACATTCCTCACTCAGAGAGAGAAGCACACTCTTTTTAGAGACTAGCTACAGTACTGCCTAATCCCCAGAAAAATCGCACAACCATGTCCAAGAGGGAGACAGTGACAGACCCAGATACTATAGTTGCAGTCAGTGTATCTGTCCATGTAGAATGCCTGATTACAACTCAGCCAGATATTTAGTGACAGTTCATTACCTTTCTGGGTCTATAAAACAAGCTGTCCATGCCTGTGTAAACATCTTGTCACAACTCCAGTTTGTGTAAAGGAGTGTGTGTATTAAATGTACAGATGTTCAGCAGGCTGTCTGTGTTAAATGTCTAGAATACTGTATAGGCAGGCATGGATTCCATCTCATCTGTCAGCACTGTTTGTCTGTAATACTTCAACTCTCCAAGCTCCAGACCCATAGGTAAAGCCAATGGCCTATGCTGTAGTTTAACATTACAATGTGCTACATTGTTACAGTGCTGTTACAGTGTTGTTACAGTACTGTTAGTGTTGTTACAGTGTTGTTACAGTGCTGTTAGTGTTGTTACAATGTTGTTACAGTGCTGTTACAGTGCTGTTAGTGTTGATACAGTGTTGTTACAGTGTTGTTACAGTGTTGTTACAGCACTGTTAGTGTTGATACGGTGTTGTTACAGTGCTGTTAGTGTTGTTACAGTGTTGTTACAGTGCTGTTACAGTGTTGTTACAATGTTGTTACAGTGCTGTTACAGTGTTGTTACAGTGCTGTTAGTGTTGTTACAGTGCTGCTACAGTGTTGTTACAGTGCTGTTAGTGTTGTTACAGTGTTGTTACAGTGCTGTTACAGTGCTGTTGGTGTTGTTACAGTGTTGTTACATTGTTGTTACAGTGTTGTTACAGTGCTGTTAGTGTTGATACAGTGTTGTTACAGTGCTGTTAGTGTTGTTACAGTGTTGTTACAGTGCTGTTACAGTGTTGTTACAGTGTTGTTACAGTACTGTTACAGTGTTGTTACAGTGTTGTTACAGTACTGTTAGTGTTGTTACAGTGCTGTTAGTGTTGTTACAGTGTTGTTACAGTGCTGCTTACAGTGCTGTTACAGTGTTGTTACAGTGCTGTTACAGTGCTGTTACAGTGTTGTTACAGTGCTGCTACAGTGCTGCTACAGTGCTGTTACAGTGCTGTTACAGTGCTGCTACAGTGATGTTACAGTGCTGTTACAGTGTTGTTACAGTGTTGTTACAGTACTGTTAGTGTTGTTACAGTGCTGTTAGTGTTGTTACAGTGTTGTTACAGTGCTGCTACAGTGCTGTTACAGTGTTGTTACAGTGCTGTTACAGTGCTGTTACAGTGTTGTTACAGTGCTGCTACAGTGCTGCTACAGTGCTGTTACAGTGCTGCTACAGTGATGTTACAGTGCTGGTACAGTGTTGTTACAGTCCTCTTACAGTGCTGTTACGGTGTTGTTACAGTGCTGCTACAGTATTGTTACAGTGCTGTTACGGTGCTGTTACAGTGTTGTTACAGTGCTGTTATGGTGCTGTTACAGTGTTGTTACAGTGCTGTTACGGTGTTGTTACAGTGCTGTTACGGTGCTGCTACAGTGTTGTTACAGTGCTGTTACGGTGCTGTTACAGTGCTGTTACAGTGTTGTTACAGTGTTGTTAAAGTGCTGCTACAGTGTTGTTACAGTGCTGTTACAGTGTTGTTACGGTGATGTTACGGTGTTGTTACGGTGTTGTTACAGTGCTGCTACAGTGTTGTTACAGTGCTGCTACAGTGTTGTTACAGTGCTGTTACAGTGTTGTTACAGTGCTGGTACAGTGTTGTTACAGTACTGTTACAGTGTTGTTACAGTGTTGTTACAGTGCTGTTACAGTGTTGTTACAGTGCTGTTACAGTGCTGTTACAGTGTTGTTACAGTGTTGTTACAGTGCTGCTACAGTGTTGTTACAGTGCTGCTACAGTGTTGTTACAGTGCTGTTACAGTGTTGTTACAGTGCTGTTACAGTGCTGTTACTGTGTTGTTACAGAGCTGTTACAGTGTTGTTACAGTGCTGTTACAGTGCTGTTACAGTGTTGTTACAGTGTTGTGACAGTGATGTTACGGTGTTGTTACAGTGCTGCTACAGTGTTGTTACGGTGTTGTTACGGTGCTGTTACGGTGTTGTTACGGTGCTGTTACGGTGCTGTTACGGTGTTGTTACGGTGCTGTTACGGTGCTGTTACGGTGTTGTTACGGTGCTGTTACGGTGCTGTTACGGTGCTGTTACGGTGCTGTCACGGTGCTGTCACGGTGCTGTTACGGTGTTGTTACGGTGCTGTTACGGTGCTGTTACGGTGTTGTTACGGTGCTGTTACGGTGCTGTTACGGTGTTGTTACGGTGCTGTTACGGTGTTGTTACAGTGCTGTTACAGTGTTCTTACAGTGCTGCTACAGTGCTGTTACAGTTCTGCTACAGTGCTGTTACAGTGCTAGGTCTTTCCTTACTGCAGTGTTCCTCTCAGGGAGGCCAGTGTGTGTGTAGCATACCTGGGATTCCTCTCCTACCATGAGCTCATGCAGCCCCTCATCCAGCCTCTACACAGCTGGGAGCCTGACTAAGAGCCTGAATTGGAGCCTGACTGGGAGAATGACTGGGAGCCTGACTGGGAGAATGACTGGGAGCCTGACTGGGAGAATGACTGGGAGCCTGACTGGGAGAATGACTGGGAGCCTGACTGGGCGCCTGACTGGGAGCCTGACTGGGAGAATGACTGGGAGCCTGACTGGGAGAATGACTGGGAGCCTGACTGGGAGAATGACTTGGAGCCTGACTGGGCGCCTGAATGGGAGCCTGACTGGGAGAATGACTGGGAGCCGGACTGGGCGCCTGACTGGGAGCCTGACTGGGAGAATGACTGGGAGAATGACTGGGAGAATGACTGGGAGCCTGACTGGGCGCCTGAATGGGAGAATGACTGGGAGAATGACTGGGAGCCTGACTGGGCGCCTGAATGGGAGAATGACTGGGAGCCGGAGTGGGGGCCCACTTCATAACGCACAGCTTGTATGCACATGAGACAATGACATGATGACAAGGGGTGGCAGGTAGTAGCCTAGTGGTTAGAACATTGGGCCAGTAACCGAAAGGTTGCAAGATCAAATCCCAGAGCTGACATGGTAAAAATCTGTTGTTCTGCCCCTGAACAAGACAGTTAACCCACTGTTCCTAGGCCGCCTAGTTAAATAAAGAATTTGTTCTTTATTTAATTAGGCAAGTCAGTTAAGGTTAAATAAAAAATGTATTAAAAAAGATGGAAGTGATTGACTGTGTGTCTGTTTATTGTAAGTGAATGTGTATGTGAGAGTGAGTGTGCGTTTGTGTGTGGGAGTGAAGGAATATGATAACAATAGTCCATATGGCAGTGTGAGGGGGGTATGGAGCCAGGGGACAGGGGTGATTTGTGAGGAGGTATTGACTGGGGAGGCTGGGGGCTTGGAGGGGGTAAAATATCTGTAGGCTGGGGAGACGGCCTTTATCTAACACAGAGCCTATGAAGAATACTTTTTTCTCTTTGCTTTATCTGACCAACAACAATCCTGGGGTCTGTGTCTGTTAGGCTAGCAGGCTAAACCACCCAAAATCTGAGTGTCCTAAAATTATTAGGGATGCACTATATATCGGTGAACATATCGGATACGGACAATATTATCAAATCAAATCATATCAAAGTTTATTTGTCACATGCGCCGAATACAACAGGTGTAGACCTTAGAGTGAAATGCTTACTTACAGGCTCTAACCAATAGTCCGGGTAGCCATTTGACTACCTGTTCAGGACTCTTATGGCTTGGGGGTAAAAACTGTTGAGAAGCCTTTTTGTCCTAGACTTGGCACTCCGGTACCGCTTGCCATGCGGTAGTAGAGAGAACAGTCTATGACTGGGGTGGCTGGGTTCTTTTGACAATTTCCTCTGACACCGCCTGGTGTAGATTTCCTGGATGGCAGACAGCTTAGCCCCAGTGATGTACTGGGCTGTACGCACTACCCTCTGTAGTGCCTTGCGGTCAGAGGCGGAGCAATTGCCGTACCAGGCAGTGATGCAACCATCGGTATCGGCCCGATGTGTAGTTAAACACCGATGTTAAAAAACGATGTCAAAGCTACCGTGCATACCTATATAACGTAGGTACATGACTTAATGACGCCATGTAAAATGTTGCTCTACACGTGCAACACAGCATTCTAACCTAGCCCACAATGTCTGCTGTGTGGATCGAGCATTCAACAAGTCGAGCAGTCATTTGAAAGAGTAAGACAATTTCAGCGAGACAACTCAAAGGCGAAATCCATTAAAGCCAAGATAATGGAATACATTGCCCTTGACAATCAACCGTTCTCTGTCGTGGGTGATGATGGCTTTTGCCGACTGGTCGAGCACCGCTACACACTACCAAGTGCGCTATTTTTCAGATGTTGACCTACCGCAGTTCCACAGTAATAGCGTCACTGCTATTAGCTTCACGACATACATACTATGGAACGCCGTTTGGGTCTTTGTGTGTCAAAAAAGATACAGTAGCACTGTCAAAGATGTACAAAAAAGTCTGCAAACAAGCAAACACCGGCCACGAACGATGTGTTTACAATACCGCGTTGGTAATAAAGCATAATTTGTTCGACCGCAACTTCTGGGGTAGCTAGCTTTAGCTTGATACCTAGCTAGCACCAATACAACCAACCTGAAAACAATGACCAGCAGAAACTGCAGTCATTTTCATTAGTATTAGCAATGATTTAGGAATCCTTGTGAGTAAGTATTAGCTACGTTTCCACTTGTTGCTCGCCTATTGAAATTGAACTTCAGTTCATGAAAATAAATAGCTAGCCAGCTATTTAACCTTGTTGCCCAAAGCTAACGTTATAAGCGGCTAGCTAGCTTCATCTGGCTAGTGAGGATTGACCGGACACGGTTATGTGTTGTGAATCTAGCCACAATAAGGATTAGGCACAATAGTGGACTTTGCGGTTTGCATTCAAAATAAAAGTATGTCATTGACAGTGATGCAAATGAATACAAATAGTTGAACTATGCCATACTTTTATTTTGAAGGCTAGCCACAAAGTCCACTATTGTGCTAATCCTTATTGTGGCTAGCTTCACATAGATTGGTCCGACCACCATTAATCAAATAAGAACTGTCTTATAAATTAGGGTTATTTTAGATGATGACACCTAGCTATATAGTTAGCTAGCTAACTGTAACTACTGAAACAGATGTCGTTTTGCTATGTTTTTGGGGAAGAACATTGTTTGCCTCCATGAGCTAGCTAGCTTTTTTTTTATGACCAGGACTGTAGGTGCGCGAGATAACTTTACCAGCATCATAGCGTACGTATCGATGAATCGTTGTGACATGTGAAATACGAGTGATAGTGTAATCAATGTGTAGTAACTACGTAAAAAATGTATGAACGCGTTAAATTATTATGTGAGTCATATTCAGGCCCAGATTGGTCAACAAGCTTATTTGACACGTCAACTAGTGTTATTTGACACGTCAAAGAGTTCCATAGAAATCCTGGTTGAGAATGAAACGACTGAACAAATGAACAACGAAACAGCACAGCAAGCAAGTGAAAGAAACAGGTTTTGATTATGTTTTCCTGGTAATGGGGACGTATATGGCAACAAAACAACTTTTTGGTCAGTGTGGTGTGTGTGTGTGTAACCTTTATTTAACTAGGCAAGTCAGTTAAGAACAAATTCTTATTTACAATGACGGCCCGGATGACGCTGGGCCAATTGTGCTTCGCCCTATGGGACTCCCAATCACAGCCAGATGTGATACAGCCTGGATTCAAACCAGGGACTGTAGTGACGCCTCTTGCACTGAGATGCAGTGCCATAGACCGCTGCGTCAGTGTGTGTGTAAACTATTTAACTGTACTAGAATGTTTAAAAGTCCGCTAACATTTTGAATATCGTTTATCGGTATCAGTATTGTTTTTTTTGGTAAGGAAAATATCGGATATCGGTATGTTCATGTGTGTGTGTGTGCATTGAATTAAAACAAAATGGAAGGAATAACTACAACAACGGTTTTATGGAGTTGAAAAAACCCATAATGCAATAGACCAAACCCTGTTTGGCTCCCACCCTGTGTATACAAGTGTGCACCACCCTGCCTTGAGTCAAGTTCAGTAGTCATGTTCACAGTCAGAACAGACTACACCCAGGGTGTAAGAGAGAGGAGAGGAGAGGAGAGAGAGAGAGAGAGAGAGAGAGAGAGAGAGAGAGAGAGAGAGAGAGAGAGAGAGAGAGAGAGAGAGAGATAACACTGTTCTTGCTCGCTTCACTGACCATTCCTAATTTCATGTTCAGCTGAACCTCTTCAGAACACAGTGCCAACACTTTAGGGGCAGGTCCAATCTCCTCACTTTACTTCAAGACATTACGCAACAATGCTCTTACCAACGGCTTGGTGGGAATGCTGTGAGGTTTTCCAGTAAAAAACTCTTGAGGCTGGTTTACACTCTCTAAGCTTACAGGGACTGTTTATATAAATAATTCTGCATTATTCTTTGAAATACATGGCTGACTAACAGCTATAGGTTTAGATGTTTCAGACCATGATTCCACATGAGAATATTCTCCATTTTCCATTGACAGAGAGAGGTATAGGAGAGAGTGTTCAGACTGGAATCTAGCCCCATGGGTGAGTAACATATAAGGACATGAGGAAATGTAGGGGGTGACATGGGGTCCTGTTGACCTCTGCTCAGCTAATTAATTAACCATAGAATTCCTGTCATTCTCAATGTGACCACACTGGGAGGGTAGAGGGTGGTGGTGCAACAGTATTATCCATGGAATCTGGAGAGGCATCCATGGGCCACTGCTGAACAGTAATGCATGGCTATTCTCTACATGTCACAGGCATACCATACAAACCAAAGCCTTAACGTTACAAGGTCATGCCCCATGATGACCCAGAAACACCTTCCTTATCAAGCAGATGTAGATAGCTATGTAGTGAATGATGCAACCATCCACTCAAAACACCCATTTCAAAAACACACTGTAACTCAACAGCCAATTTACTTTGTATGCTCTGAGAAAAATATGCTCAAACGCAACTAAAAAGGCATGCAAACCATAACTCACTCAGTGCTCTTCAATCCGATCTAAACAGCCATGCTGAAACATTAACTCTGTGCTCTCATTGTGCAGTTCAATTCTTTGGATTGAAATCTAGGGGAATCTCCTGAGTGTTGCAATTCAACACTTCTCCTGGATGCATTCAAGGTCCTTATTTCCCAGAGCGCTCAATGGTAGTCTATGAGGACAAATACCTCATGAGCAAGCAAGCTGTTCTTTCTGTGCTTTCTGAGGCAAAGAAAACAACAAAAGTAACAAGAATGTGCAGTCCTCAGCTGAAATAACTTCCCCATTGTAAATAGCACACCAAGACACTTCTGTCAGTTATTAAAACATTCCATAACCAGCATGCAGGGCTAAACTCAGTGCACTGACCTTTTGGGTCCTCTCGCATGCTAAGAACTAACTGCCAAGTTAGCTACAGTACTAATCCCTACATTTATTTTATTTTAATTGATGTTCAAATCAAATCAAATTGTATTTGTCACATGTGCCGAATAAAACAGGTGCAGACATTACCATGAATGCTGACTTATGAGCCCTGTCCCAACAATGCAGAGTTAAAAAGTAAAACATGAACACAATAAAATAACAATAACGAGGCTATATATAAGGAGTACTGGTACCGAGTCAATATGCAGGAGTACAAGGTAGTTGAGGTAATTGAGGTAATATGTACTGGACATGTAGGTAGGGGTAAAAGTGACTAGGCAATCAGGAGAGATAATAAACAGAGCAGCAGCAGCATATGTGAAGAGTGTGAATGTGTGTCTATGTGTGAGTGTGTTTGTTGTGTGTGTGGCATTAATATGCATGTGTGTGTGTGTTTTGTGTGTGTGAGCGTATGTAGATGAGTGTGCTTTGGAGTGTCAGTGTATTATGTGTCAGTCCAGTGTGCATAGAGCCAGTGCAACAATGTCAGTGCAAAAAAAGGGGGTCAATGCAAATAGTCCAGGTCACCATTTGATGAACTGTTCAGCAGTCTTATGTCTTGGAGGTAAAAGCTGTTCAGGAGCATTTTGCTGTTTAAGGCCTTCCTCTGACACCGCCTGGTATAAAGGTCCTGGATGGTAGGGAGCTCGGCCCCAGTGATGTACTGGGCCGTACGCACTACCCTCTGTAACGCCACACTGTCAGGTCTCTGGTCTCCTCTCTATATGCTGTCTCGTTGTCATCAGTGATCAGGCCTACCACCGCCGTGTCGTCTGCAAACTTATTGTTGTTTGGAGTCGTGAGCAGTGTTGGGAGTCGGGCGCAGCCACGCAGTTGTGGATGAACAGGGAGTAAAAGTAGGGGACTAAACACGCACCCCTTTTGTCCAGGTGGGAAAGAGCAGTGTGGCGTGCAATGGACATTGCATCATCTATGGATCTGTTGGAGCGGTATGCGAATTGGAGTGGGTCCAGGGTGTCTGATGTGATAGTATTGATGTGAGACATGACCAGCCTTTCAAAGCATTTCACTGCTACAGATGTTGTCCACCTTCGCATGCAAGATAGTTTGGTGCTCTCTCTCTCTCTCTCTCTCTCTCTCTCTCTCTCTCTCTCTCTCTCTCTCCCCCTCTCTCTCTCTCTCTCTCTCTCTCTCAAAGCCAGTGCTTTTATTTGTCATGTCAGAAGACATTACAGAGGTCTCTAAACCATTCGCTCTAGCTAACATGTTTGTTCTGCTCCTAGCTTTAGGTACACATTCCAGACAGCGCTGCTTTTCATACTGAGGCTGGTTCCGTGCTTACTGAGTTATGCTGTTCTGTTTGCGCTGTGCACAAGGCTTTTGTCAGTGTCAGGACTAGCCTTGTGACTAGCTAGCCATCCTCTAGGGCAGTGCATAGTGACAGATGACAATGGCCATCACGTATCTGATGCAACGCTAGAACGACAGTGATACGATCGGTTACACTTGTTACCAGTTCAGAACACTAGGGTGGCAGTTAAAGAAACTATCCCACTCACTCGTATCATTTTCACGATTCATTTCAAGCAGGAGTAAGTGAATTAGTGCCTCGCTCATGTTTCCTCCTAAATCATAGAACACATTGACTCCAACCCCAAGAGACTGACCAGGCTGGCGATGCCCAAACAACTTCTCCCTACAAAGGCAATGGAGGGTAAGCGATCCCTCACTCCACTCCTCCATCGCTCCACTCCTCCCTCCAGGCTTTAGCTGTGGGGGAGAACGGCCTCCACACCTGCTCATGCCAATGTCCCACCCCTACACCAGCATCCCAGCCCAGGCTGGAGGAAGGTCCGGGCAGAGTTGAGGCCCACACCCCTCCAGAGGAGCTTCCTGAGGATATCCTCCACAGCACTGAGAGAAACATCTGCCACCCCTGCCTGGCCCCTGACTGGGAGGGGGAGATCTGAGCTGAGCTGGCCATCCTAGGCTCAAATGTGGCAAACCTAGGTTGGACCAGGCTTGATGTGGCTTTACTAAGGCTGGGCTAGGACAGAGGGGGGCTGAGACGGAGGCAGACAGCTCAGCAACTACACAATGCTATATTGGAGGAGGAAACACTCTTTGAACAAATTGAGGTTTCTTTTAAGTTGACCATATGTTGTCACGGACACAGTTTCAAAAGACAGTTGGGCTGAATGGGCTCACTAATAAAGCATATCAAAGTCTGGGTAGCAGGAAAGTATCAACAAGTCCTTGAGATGGGAGACAGAACCCACTCATACTGTACTGAGGTCGGAAAACCTTTACATATACTATTTCCTCAACTCGTAACAAAATGCCTTCCTGATGCTTAAGTTAGAGGCAGACATCCATGCAGATTGGGATGAGAGAGCGCATTGAGAATAGCTGACAGGGAATACAGAGGAGGACTGTCAGCTGTCCAGATATGTGATCAAATTAGAGCACATGTCAAACTCATTCCATGGAGGGCCGAGTGTCTGCGGGTTTTCGTACTTGATTGATGAGGTCACTAATTAGTAAGGAATTCCCCTCACTTGGTTGTCTAGGTATTTATTGAAAAAAAAACAGCAGACACTAGGCCCTCCATGGAATGAGTTTGACACCCCTGAATTAGAAGCTGACGCAGAATAAAGCAAAATCACTGTTTGACCTAACTGCTATAATAGCTTAATAATCGACATGGTTTGAACTCAGACACCATTTGCAGAGGGAGGTACTAAAGGTGTGTAGTGTGTTTATGCTGTTGAGAACTGGTACTTCCAAATATCCACCCATACACACCTGCATCCATACACACTAACATTGTGGACATGTTATACACGGCATGCTGCCTTTAACATTATTTATAGAAAGATAGATACAAGAATAACAACGTGCACATCCTACAAAAAAATGTCAAATCCGATTTGAGGACTTGCTGAAACCTCATTTCTTCAGAGAACCAGAGTTGGGTCGGCTCCAGTCTACTAACCCTGTTCAAACAGCAGAGATGCTCATGTACCCATAATGCAACAGCTATTCATCCCTTAACAGCCCCAGACTGTTAATTGGCTTAGGTCTATGTGTACCCTGTTGTAACCACAAATAAATGACTGTTTCACAAAGGTATTCTCATTAAACACATTCCTAGGGGTGGTTTAACCTCAGGCAGAGGGGCTCCAAGCAATAACACTACAGTCATTGCACAGGACCACAGACCTCCAAGCTTGAGTTAACTATGATGAACGATGAATCACCTAGTCACTGCCTGGCTATTAATAGGTTTACAATAAATGATAGTTAAATGAATTCATTCTTGAACAGGAATTTCAATACACTCCCTGGTAATTACCTTCTGTAACTCTGATGTAGTTATAACTGTAGTGAGTCAAAAATCAACAGTAGAGTGGTGGACGACAGATGCTGGATTTTAATTTGATCACCCTGTTGCAGGAGTACTTTCCTGCAATGCAGGAAATATAAAACGTGTATTGCAGGGGTGTCAAACTCATTCCACGGAGGGCCGAGTGTCTGCAGGTTTTTGTTTTTTCCTTTCAAATAAAGGTTCTACATCATCTGTAGTCATACAACCAAATTAGACTTCACATTCATTGATTACTGAGAAGCTGCACCCCAAATGGCTTTACTAATCTGTAACAGTAGTGTTCAGATGTTTCAATAGGCTCAGGCACAGGCTTACTCAAAAGGGCATTCTCATGTAGGGCCCCAGAGACAAAGGCCATAGAAAAGCATTACGTACTGAGAACAAACTAAATATAGCACGGCCATTTTGTTGCCAAAAATATTGGGAATCCATTGTGCCGAGGCCTTTGAATTGTAAAGGTTTCATAAACATTGGGGATTGAACAATGACCATATTGTTGGCCCTGTGATTACTTCTACAGAAATACTGACTGAAACAGCACAGATATAAGGTGGAGTGTTGGCAGCTGTGCTACAGTGTTCAAACCATTTCCAGTCACTTACAGCCTGTACTTCAAAAGGAAATTACATAACATGTGGTTTCTGGGATTTAGCACAGTCATTACTTTATATTTCAACAAGGCAAAGAGAAATTTGATAAATAAACTAAAGGAAAAACAGTAACACACCCCTACTTACAGTGAGGGAAAAAATTATTTGATCCCCTGCTGATTTTGTACGTTTGCCCACTGACAAAGAAATGATCAGTCTATAATTTTAATGGTAGGTTTATTTGAACAGTGAGAGAAAGAATAACAAAAAAATCCAGAAAAACGCATGTGAAAAATGTTATGAATTTATTTGCATTTTAATGAGGGAAATAAGTATTTGACCCCTCTGCAAAACATGACTTAGTACTTGGTGGCAATCACAGAGGTCAGACATTTCTTGTAGTTGGCCACCAGGTTTGCACACATCTCAGGAGGGATTTTGTCCCACTCCTCTTTGCAGGTCTTCTCCAAGTCATTAAGGCTTCGAAGCTGACGTTTGGCAACTCGAACCTTCAGCCCCCTCCACAGAGTTGAGTTGATGCCAAAGAGCTCCATTTTGGTCTCATCTGACCACAACACTTTCACTCAGTTGTCCTCTGAATCATTCAGATGTTCATTGGCAAACTTCAGACGGGCATGTATATGTGCTTTCTTGAGCAGGTGGACCTTGCGGGCGCTGCAGGATTTCAGTCCTTCACGGCATAGTGTGTTACCAATTGTTTTCTTGGTGACTATGGTCCCAGCTGCCTTGAGATCATTGACAAGATCCTCCCGTGTAGTTCTGTGCTGATTCCTCACCGTTCTCATGATCATTGCAACTCCACGAGGTGAGATCTTGCATGGAGCCCCAGGCCGAAGGAGATTGACAGTTCTTTTGTGTTTCTTCCATTTGTGAATAATCGCACCAACTGTTGTCACCTTCTCACCAAGCTGCTTGGTGATGGTCTTGTAGCCCATTCCAGCCTTGTGTAGGCATACAATCTTGTCCCTGACATCCTTGGAGAGCTCTTTGGTCTTGGCCATGGTGGAGAGTTTGGAATCTGATTGATTGATTGCTTCTGTGGACACGTGTCTTTTATACAGGTAACAAACTGAGATTAGGAGCACTCCCTTTAAGAGTGTGCTCCTAATCACAGCTCGTTACCTGTATAAAAGACACCTGGGAGCCAGAAACCTTTCTGATTGAGAGGGGGGGTCAAATACATATGTTTTTCTGGATTTTTTTGTTGTTATTCTGTCTCTCACTGTTCAAATAAACCTACCATTAAAATTATAGACTGATCATTTCTTTGTCAGTTGGCAAACGTACACAATCAGCAGGGGATAAAATACTTTTTCCCTCACTGTACATGTACAAATTACCTCGACTAACCTGTACCCCCGCACATTGACTCAGTACCGGTACCCCCTGTATATAGCCTCGTTATTGTTATTTTATTGTGTAACTTTTAATAATTTTTTTACTTTTGTTTATTTGGTAAATATATATAAATATTTTTTAAGTTAATCTGCTCATGTTGTGTGTGTATGTATGTATGTGTGTGTGTGTATATGTGTTGGAGTGTCAGTGTAGTATGTGTGGGTGTGTGGTAAGAGTCCAGTACGGCTGTCCCCCGACAAAAAAACATCTTGGTCGACAGAGAGTCGTCTGCTCGATTGGTCAACATTTTTAAGTGTGTATTTTTCCATATATAGACAAACCCTATGTTTGAATAAAATCAACTATATGTAGGCTACTCAGCTTATCTGATGATTTAAGCACTGTGATTAAAAATGAAGACACAAATTACTAAAGAGGGAGCCAGAGATCAATATAGCCTAACCAGAAGACAAAAACAGTTCCCAACTCTCCTCCTCTTGCTGCCCATTGCTGCTGGCTTCACGGGTTCTGTCATTACCCTCCTGAAGTTGCTGGTAATAGGCTACCCCAGCGGTTAGCTATCTTTTCCATTTGGAGTGCCAAGTTATCCTACTATTTCTTTCTATTTCCAGTTATGATTTTCATATGTACAATTTCATTTATAATAGTCTTCATATCTCAAAATCAATGCCATGTGATTAATCAAAATTCTAAACGAAAATGATACTTTTAGATTTGTAACTTCTATTGCCATTGCCAATATGTAAAAATAGCCTATATAAAGCCAACAAATAAAAACACTGCAGTCCGCAGGTAGAAAATATCCTGATGAAAATAAAGATTCTATAAATCACATTGGCTACACATGGCCTGTCTGAAAGGAACTTGTATCAGCTATTAACTTGGGTCAGGTTGGAAGCTCTGGCTTGCAAACTTGCAACACTGTAAAAAATATTCTGGGTCCTCATTTTCCCACACCAGTGAGCTCCAGACAGACAGACAGAGCTGTAGGCTATTGTCACGACTCCCACCTAAGTCGGTCCCTCTCCTTGTTTGGGCGGTTTACGGCGGTCGACGTCACCGGTCTTCTAGCAATCGTCGATCCATTTTTTATGTTCCATTTGTTTTGTCTTTGTTTTACACACCTGGTTCCAATTCCATAATTACATGTATGTTCATTATTTAACCCTCTGTTTTCCCCATGTTTGGTGTGCGTGACTGTTTGTTGTAGGGTTTTGGTTATGTTTATGGCTGGCATTATTTCGCCCGTTTGTTTTTTGGGCGCATTGGATTTGTTATCCTGTTCTCCCGTATTTTATTAAATACGTTGTTCACTCATCTCTGCTTTCCTGCGCCTGACTTTTCACCAGCTACGCACACCGGCCTGACAGCTATTTTGCGCAAGAGATAAGTAGTAATCAGGTAGGCCTATTCTATGGCATTTTCACCGAATCAGAGCATGGCATTTATTTCATGCTGAGTGGTAATCGAAAGAGAAAGAGCTGGAAAGATTTTTCAAATAGGCTATGTTGAGGAATTATTGGCATTCTCAATGGATGAAAAAACAGACTTTGTTTAATTGCTGTTTGAGACAAAGAAAAAATTACTTTGAGAAGCTTCACAGTGATGGTAAGTTAAGACAATCAGAAATACTATCAGATCCCCAAACGGGGACACTTATATGCCTAAATTTGCGTGCGGGCCAGGTAACCTAGTCCTACTTCTATATGCATAATCAGGTGTCCTTACTCAAAATTGACAGGAGTGCTCTAAACAAAAGACAATGAATAAACTTACGACTTTTAAATGGAATGAAATTAACCAAAACTTGTTCCTCACAAGTGTAGCCTAGGTTGTGTGGTCCGCAAACAATGTGTCCAATACGAAAATGAGAACGGTAAAAGACTGTAATAATATATTGAATGAATTAACAGAAATGTCCATAACCAAACAAACATTGTAGACTAGAAATTATGTAAATGAATGGTAAATGTACTACTGGTGATACTGGTGTGCCATCCCCTCGGCCTCCACATGTGTCTCGTGTGCCATAATTTTTTATATACACTACCGTTCAAAAGTTTGGGGTCACTTAGAAATGCCTTGTTTTTTCCTTGTTTTTGAAAGAACCAGAATAGAAAGACGAGTGGGAGGCCCCGGTGCACAACTAGATTATCAAACTAGACACTCTAATGTACTTGTCCTCTTGCCCAGTTGTTTCTGGCCATTTTGAGCCTGTAAGCGAACCCACAAATGCTGATGCTCCACATTCTCAACTAGTCTAGAGAAAGACAGTTTTATTTCTTCTATAATCAGAACAAGAGTTTTCAGCTGTGCTAACATAATTGCAAAAGGGTTTTCTAATGATCAATTAGCCTTTTAAAATGATAAACTTGGATAAGCTAACACAACGTGCCATTGGAACACAGGAGTGATGGTTGCTGATAACGGGCTCCTTTTGTCCAGGTGGGAAAGGGTAGTGTGGAGTGCAATAGAGATTGCTTCGTCTGTGGATCTGTTGGGGTGGTATGCGAATTAGAGTGGGTCTAGGGTTTCTGGGATGATGGTGTTGATGTGAGCCACGACCAGCCTTTTAAAGCACTTCATGGCTACAGATGTGAGTGCCACAGGGCAGGAGTATAGCACAGTGTTGCGATTTAAACCCATAAGCCCAAGCCTAGTGGAAGAAAATGGTCTCTTCCATTAACACTTTGGTACAAATTCTGTTTACCTGACTCAAAAACCTGAGTAGTTTGAGGGACATTAAATCAGAGTCGTGTCTCTCTCCTGTGACATAATATTGATATTACTGGTGATAAAACATCCTTCAAAAGACCAAACGCCCCAGTCTCAGGTATCTGTGACGGAGGAGGATGTGTGAAAGGCTTGCAGTCACCTATGAAGGAGGTGTCACACTCGTCTAGTGTGTGTATGTGTGTGTGTTCCAGCTGCAGGCAGAGGAAAGACGTCAAAGATGAGAGCACTGATAGACATTTGCATCCAGTGTAATAAATCTGGTTAAATTGCCTGGCTGGAGTCCCAGGTCTCCCACCCAGAGTCAAAGGCCAGGACACTCAACTCTGTTTCTCACACACACACGGGCCCGCACGCACACACACACAAGCACACACCTCTGTCTCTATCCTCAGTGTTAGGCCCGTTCACACTCCATTAATCTACTGAACCAGTCCAGACCAAATGAACATGTTGATCTTCAAATGACCCACCATTCACATGGGAAAAGCCCACAGCCCACACACATCTGTACAATCAAGATGACCATGTCACCCTGGCCCCTAACAAAGATCAAGAGGCAAAGGTGATTATGTTGATCAGTGTAACCTTTTCCATATCTTAATTGCAAGATTTGCCATGGGAAGATGTGGATTGGTATAGGGAAGATGTGGATTGGTAAAGGCCTATGTGGATTGAGGACTGACAAGATTGCATTTTGACATACAACATTGAAAGCCTCCCTGGGGATGCCTCCCCGGGGACCCATAGGCCTTGGCTACAACTCCAATTGCTAGATATCAAAGTGATATTGTTGTCAAACCAGTGCCAATTGTTTTCACGGTGCTTGAAGGTGTGCACTGATAAGGGACTAACAAGCAAAACTTAAAGGTTGGGAAAAATGACGGGGAGAACAAAACATAGCCACACATTGATACAACATCACATTTCAGGACTGACAATATTTCAATCAATGCAATTTGCAACAATTTTTCCATCATAACCTTTCCAAAGTAACATTCCATCACAGCAACAAAACACAACAACAAGTGTTTTGGCATGGGGCCCTCATTGAACACACAGGAGCTCAACTCTCCTAAAACAACATGAACAGTTACAATGTTGTAACAATGTAATAACACGACAATGAAGTGTAATAAACGAACTGTAATGGAGGCTACTTGTTACCACTGCCTGAAACAACAGAAAAGCACAATTCCATATTCGCAGCTCAAGTGCACCAGACTTGGAAGATAGCACACAAACAGGTCATTTTTAACTCAAGAGCAACATACCATTTTCACTGGATACCAGGTTGCTTTGAAATCCGATAAACTCAAAAACAGAAAAGCTCCTCGTGAACAGTTTGAAGAAGGGAAATTACCCGAATGCCAAACCCATATGTTGGGCGCCGAGGATGGAAAGTAAACTTTGCGCTCGGCGCTTTGAGAAATAGACCAGCTCCCCTTGCGTTGTTGTTTTGGGACGTGATTTACATGTTAACACGTATCAATACACAACCACTAAATGAGCAACGAGGGTCCCTCTAGGAGGAACACAGTTTAAAAGCTTTTCTCAGTTGGTTATTACCTTCCTGTCTCCCCTCCCCCAAACCGGCCCACAAACTTACCAGCATCCCCATCACGTCTGTCCAGAGTTGGGAGAAACTGTCACACACTGCGGCGTCCGCCTCGGGTTCAAGTAGGGAGAAACTGTCACACACTGCTATGTCCGCGTCGGGTTCTACCGAGGCGGCTGCCTGGTCGCCTTGGCCCTCCATAATGTCTATGGTTATGAAGTATTGCCGTTGGCGCAATGTTTTAATCCGTGACCATACGCAATTGTCTGACTACTGACGGACACCTCTTCTTGAGAAAGTTGTCCCCGTCTCAGCCTTGAAATCATTCAGCATTCCTTGGCACAAAAGATGAACACTCTCCAAATGCCTTCAGACATGCTTGGGAAGTGCAACAAGTGCACTACAACTCAGAGGCAAGTTGAATATGTCCCCTTTATGCGAATAGAATACATTCAGTACATATTGTAATAACACGCATAAATCGCAGTCAACACAATTGAAGCTGAAGTTACAGTGCAGGGTTTTCATCTGAAAAGTTAATTGGTTGAGCTCTCCGCAGGTCGCTGCCCGTGCGCTTCTGGCATAAACCAAAATTTACAGCGGGGTACATTTGGCACGAAGAGAGACACCTAATTCGACACTATTTATCTGTATTAGAACAGAACAAAGCCAAATCAATACGAATAAAAATGCAGTCGCGAACTTCGAGAAATACTCCCATTAACAACAAAGAAGGATATAACGCCCGAAGCGCCGTCCTTGTCTGTAATTATCCACGCTCCCCCCTCTAACAGCAGTCAGCTCCCCTCTCTAGTTCACTCCTCCCAGCAAAAACATTTACACAACAACAAGTCCTCTGGTCTGGTTGGTGTCAGTCATCTCTGCACTAACCAAAGGAAATCTTACACCAATATAGTCTGATAGTCTGTTTCTTAAACTTTGGTAAATGTTGTGGAAAGTTGCCAGACAGACAACTAACCCGTTATTAGGCTAATACGCGCGTATCCTGTTGCTTTTCCACCAATACTTTCTCCACAGGGTTGAATAGGTTTAGGAGAACAAAGCGATTCTCCACACAATTGTATCAAAAACAACAGCGCATGGGAAAAATATTTTTGGGAGGAGTGACGTATACCGTGACCTATTCGTAATACTGATAAACCGCAGGAATAGTCTCCAGTTAACAAACAAAGAAAAAAGCATGTAAAATAGAATAGACTGCACATTGTGTATAATTTATGGGGTCCCACTGCACCATAGCAATAACAGTGGAAAAAACTACAAACCTGTCCAATACATTATAATATCTGTGTAACTACATGCCATTATAAAACACGTGTACACTGTTTTATAAAAGATAGGTGTAATTATGAAAATAAAATACAATTGATCTGTATAATGATTATAATGATTATTATAATTATTATTATCAACATGCGCAAAAACTATAGAGTAAGACTTCATAGAGTTACAAATGAATCCAAATTATGTTGCATACAATTATACATTCTACAAAAAAGAATGTAGCAGCTGGCATACATCTCTGGATTCTACATAGTGTTGAATAGATGATTAGGTGTTTGTTTTGCTCTACCAGGCAACTACTGTAATGAAGAAGTCTTGACTTTGTCTCAGTATGTCTCTGTGCTGCCAGAAGCACATTCTCAGAGAGAGCAGCATGTCTGGTGAACAGCAACAGCTGCCTGCAGTCTCGTGACAGATTTCAGAACAGCTCGAGAGAGAGAGAGAGAGAGAGAGAGAGAGAGAGAGAGAGAGAGAGAGAGAGAGAGAGAGAGAGAGAGAGAGAGAGAGACAGACAGCGATAGCAATAAAGCTAATTGAAACTGTAATTGACATTGTAAGAGAGAGAAAGAAGAAAGAGAGAGGGTGAGGGAGTAAGGAGACGCTATAATCTAAAACCCTGATACTTTGTGCCTTTCCTGCCTTGTGTAATACACTGACACAACCACCTGAGGCTGTAAGAAAAGAGAGAGGACCAGTCATGACTTCTCCATTATGTGGAATGGACAATGACAACCTACCTACAACATTCCAACACTAGGAAGAGCCCCTGGGCTAAGTAACTCCCAACTCTATGTAGTGAAATGTGATCAGAGAGGCTCATTGAGGATTATAGGGCGGTGTATTATTCCTGTAGGTGGTGGTCATTCCTCCATTCCTCCATTCCTCAATTCCCTCGTTCTCTCCATCATACACATAAATCAGCCTAATCCACACAGACCACAGAGGCTAGGCTGTGGAGGGAGAATGTATTTCACAAGCCTGGGACAAGCAGCAGCTGCTCAACAGTATCCTGCTTACAGTGTAAACACATAAAACAAGGGAAGCACAACCCCAGCATTGTTCCCCTCCACCCAGGGGATCATTCACCACCGACCCAGCCCCTAAACCCCGGGCTAGGCCCTGGCCCTGGGCTAACCTGCCTGGCTAAAGCTGTGGAATGGTGGAACTGGGAGGGATTTGGATGGTGTGTGTGTGTTTGTGCGCATGTGCCAACCCATTATTTTCCTAAAACATCAGGTTGTGTTGGAGGAACCATGATGATGTCTCTAGAAGCACCACCACCACCCTTCCCCTGCTGAGATGTTGTGTCACTAATGCTCCCCCCTCTCACTTCCCTGTTCAACCCTACCCTTCCCCTACGACAGGACAGGACACCCCTCACTGTGCCCCACCTGTAATGTCCAAAACAGAGGGGTCAGCGTGCTAATGAGGAGAGGAGGCACAGCCTGTTGACCCAGAGCACACTTATTATATACAGCCACTGCTAATACGCAACAGTGTGTGTATCTCGCTCTGTGTGTGTGTGTGTGTGTGAGGACCCTGAGGTGTAATCTTGTTCCTTTTCCATCACCTCCAGATAATAGGTGTCATGTTGCCAGACAAAACACTTTTCCTTTATTGAGACAGTCAATACTGTACTTACTGCTTCCTTTACCAGAGCCCTCAAACTCAACTCTTGACCTTGAAGCCAGTTCCACTGCGTTTTTTCATTGTGCCCCTCTAAACAGGGACTGATTTAGGGTGGGTCCAATTAATTATCAGGTAGAACAGAAAAACAGAAGGCTCTGGACCTCGTAGGGTAAGAGTTGAATACCCCTGGTATAGAGTATCCAAGATTGAATCTACTCTACAATAGAGCCAAAAGAACATACACTGTCGTCAGCAGTACAAGAATGAGGGCAAAGAGAAAAATGTGTAACACATAAACACAGAACAACATACAGCTGCTACTAATTGAAAACTCCTATACATTTGGGAGGAAAGAGATAAATACAATATTTCATGGCCATTAAATATATAGAGAGCATTTTGTGAAAAGTAATGATGTCATGACTATCAATCACTCCAAGAATGTAAAAAGTTGAGTATACTCTAGAAACCTATATAACTCAAGACAAGCATCATATGTGAGCCCAGCATGCTAGTTTGCCCTCTCTGCTCTCTTTGTGCTCCTTCTCTGTTCCCTCTCTTTTTCTCTGTCTGTCTGTCTGTCTGTCTGTCAGTCTCTCTCTCTCTCTCCTTCTCTCTTTGCACCTGTGGTATTAATGGCTGGTAGTGTTGTGTGTTGTGAGTGGGTATACACAGCTGTCCTATCCTGAGCTGCATTGATATTCCACTGATCAGATAGGTCAGTCTCCGCTCTCACTGAGGGTGCCCAGTACTCTCCAGGCCAGATTGGCTGGGCTTGGAAACAATCAATCAAACAAACACACACACTACTCACAGCCATTAAAAGACAGGCCTAATCTGTCCCACCTGCAGAGTAAAGGCTTAAGGTTACGGCCAGCTTCACTCCATTGATCTACGTGTGTGCGTGCATGTGGGATTTTTGGAATAGCAGACACCTTTTGGTAACGTTATCCTCGCCGGTCCCACTCCCATTTCTCTCCCAAGGGAGAGAAACCAACGTTTTTAATTTTTGTCTTTTCATTTTGTGAAAGCAAGGAAGAGTAGCCTTACCTTGCTAGTAGTAGAGCCACCGTACCTTGCTAGTAGTAGAGTCACCTCACCTTCTTAGTAGTAGTCAGCCAGTAGCTAGCTGGCAGCCTGGCTAAAAACATAGCAAGCTTATCTTATCTTATCTTCCCAGATCTCCATGAGAAATAATCCGATTTACAATAAAACAAATATGCCCTGGCAAATATTGTTATACTTGCAGGTGTAACCTAAAACGATCCAGTTTGATATGCTGCTTGTGTATTCATTGCCATATCAGCTAAAAAATAGAATGTCATAATTTGTATTCATGGACAAAAAAAGCACTACACATCTATTTTAGCCCAGAATAACCCATCTCTTCCTAACATAATACATTTTGGGGGGGATTCTATAAGGCTACATTGTCTTACCATAGCTTAGTCTATGGAGTAACCTACCTAACTAGTTTTGAAATGCCCATTGCATGCATTGTAAGGTAGCTTGCTAGCAGTGTGACAGTTTCCCAAAGTTTGGCGTTGGCTTTGATCCTGATTTGAACCTATTTAGCTAGCTAGCTATGTTTTGTAGAACAATGTAGCTATGTTATATTATCAACATTGAGTTGTGGTACAGTCTTATTGGGGTAACATTGGCTACCTATCTAGTCAGTTTGGTAGTAAACATGAGCAATATGTTAGCTAGCTACGTTAGCTATGTTTTGTGTAAGAAAGTATGATATATTGTGGTGCATTAACTGGTCATACGCGTTAGCTAAGTTACAGTCTTACATTGGCTAATGTTACCTAGCTTACTGGCTATCATAGCAGCCAAGAACGTTCGCTAGCTTATTTGTGCATATTTGTTTGTGCTCTGATTACAAGCAAGTGTCTAGGTCAGCAGTTTACACATGATGACTTCAGCCTTATATTATTTCCATAATTTTGATGCACATTCCACCCTCCACCAATTGCAAGGACACACACAAACCTATGCACATGTACTCACACACAAACACACACTCACAAGCACACATTGAAAATACAAAAAATACAATAAAAAATACATTTAGAATCAAGGCAGTAAATAGCAATAGTAGGCTAGGTGCTAAAAGGCCTTTCCAAAGGGAGGACTATAAGAAAGTCTGAAGAAATGTGTTTTAAGGCCCGTTCTGATTGATGGAGCAGCTCTCAGATGGTCAGGGAGAGAATTCCATAGGTGAGGGGCAAGGGAGCAGAAAGCCTCTTCCCCCATAGTATGGAGACGTCTCTTGGGGACTTAAAGTAGTCATGAGTTGCTGGAGCGGAGAGTGCGAGGTGGCTCATTGATAGAAATTAGGTCGCTGAAGGTTGGACTGAACCCATTCAAGGCTTTAAAAATGAGGACGATAAATCCCATAGTTGACCAGTAGCCAGGGGAATTCGGCAAGGATGGGGGTGATGTGGGTTTTGATGACTTCTTGGTCCTGGTCAGGACTCTGGCAGCACTATTCTGGAGAAGTTGTAGCCTCTGAAGTGATTTGGCTGGAAGGCCCCGAACAGAGTTGCCGTAGCCAATCCAGAAGAAGATGAAAGCGTGGACGAGTTTCTCTGCATCTTGCTGGGAGAGTGATAGTTTGAGCTGGGCAATGTTTCTCAAATGGAAAAATTATGTTTTTCAGGCATGTTTTATATTTGCCATCAAAGGACAGAGAAGGATCAAACTTGACTCCCAGGTTGGAGATGACAGAGGACAGATGGATGGCATGATCGTCAATTGTAAGGCAGATGTTTCCAGCACTGGTGACCTGCTTGGGTGTCCCAATAAGCAT
Source organism: Brachymystax lenok tsinlingensis (assembly GCA_030435695.1). Taxonomy (NCBI): domain Eukaryota; kingdom Metazoa; phylum Chordata; class Actinopteri; order Salmoniformes; family Salmonidae; genus Brachymystax; species Brachymystax lenok. The sequence continues at coordinate 18,777,226 of CM059817.1, forward strand.
AGCTTCAGTCTTGCTGCTTTTCAGCTGGAAGAAGTTCTCTTTCATCCATGCCCTGATGTCATCTAGGCAGCTGCCAAGTTTTGCTAGGGTTGAGATGATGTCCGGTTTGGTGTTAATACTTGGGTATCATTAGCGTAGCAGTGAAAGTTGATGTTATAGTCTCTGAGGATTTGAACATGAATAATGAGGATTTAACATGAATAAGTTATTACATTATCATGAATAACATGAATAAGTTATTACGTTATCATGAATAACATGAATTTGTTATTATGTTATCATGAATAATGTATTACGTTATCATGAATAACATGATTACGTTATTCAGTTATCATGAATAACATGATTACGTTATTCAGTTATCATGAATAACATGAATAAGTTATTGCGTTATCATGAATAACATGAATAAGTTATTACGTTAACCGGTTTTATTACATTAAACATCTAAAAGGGTCTGGGCAGGGGTGATGTTGTGGATGTTTGTGTGCGTCTGTATGTTGTCATTTGTATGTGTGTTTTGTATTGGTTAAAAAATAAATAATAATAATAATCGTATTGATTTCCAATAGGAAAAAAGTAGTCCAATAGGATTCTGATACAGAAGACACAAAATCCTATAGGACTGCAAGAATCCTATAGGATCCAATATTACTACTTTTTTATTTCCAACAGGAACAAAGTACTCCAATAGGATTTCAATAGGATTCTGATAGAGGTGACACAAAATGTGAGAATCCTATAGGATTCTATTGGAGAAATCACTAATCGGTTAGGATAATTTGACTAGGGCCACTTGAAACAAAATGCAACGATCCAAAATGTAGCAGGCTGTCTTCTACAAGTTGTCCTCTAACCAGTGATTCTGTGTGTTTTTTTGTAAGGTTAGTATGAAATGTCTGCATACAGTAGGTTACAGTTCTGGTTCTTACTGATATGCATTATTATTTAGACTTTCTCCGAACTAAAGGCCATTAGGCCAATATTAGGCTATCCCTAGACATGTGAAATATCTTCATGCCTAGAAGAGCATCCAGGCTTGGGCAATTTTGAATGAGGGAAAATAATATATACAGGGGCAGTTTGGTAAAACTAATCCCGTCTGAATCATCCACTGGAAAAACGGACCTGCTGGAGTAATACTTACATAACCGATGTTCTATAGTAATACTAGTCCCGTATTAATATGGATACAACCTGATTTCCCCCTAACCAATATGAGCGATTAATTGCCACTTGTCAAAACAACATGGTTTTTGGTGCACATGCGGTTTATAAGGTGCTCCTTAAAAAAAGTGTATATATATACAGTATATGATTACTATTGTGGCACAGGTATGGTAGGTAGTACATTTTATGTTTAGGTTCTCAATATATCACAGACAGTTTTTTGATTTGGACACTTCTAAACAGTGTTTTGACATTGGGCTATTTATCAAAAGTTATTGTCAACAGGAAGCAGTAACAGCATCATTTTCAACGTACAGTATATTTTAGGAATATAAATTGAACTTTCAACATGAATATCCAATAGAATTCAACTTACTACTGAATGAGTCCAAAATCGTAATGTGATGTATTTATTTTGATGATCTACCATAAATTAACGGGGTTGACGTGCCTATAATATGGCACATATACTGTATTTAGCAATAACAAACAAACAAAAATATTAATCATCTGTTATAACAAAACAGTGACCACATAACGACATACAAATGCCAATTGAAATGGCTACAACTTAGCTAGCTAACTTAGCTAGTCAGGTGAAAGGCAAAATGTGGCTAACAGTAGATTCTTAGCTGGCATAAAAACGAGCGCATAAAATGCTTTACAATGACCAAAATATGACATTGGCAACTTCGTCAGGAAACATAAGGAAACAAATACTGTGCTCACAGTTCTTGCATTCACGTACAGTAAAGGATAAAACTGCTAGAATAATGTTAAAACCAGAGATTCTGTGCACAGCCACAACTTGCAAGGTGAACTTGGGAGTTAGGCAAGCTGGAACGAACATCAGTCACTCTTAAAGGGACAGGCTTTCTTACAGGTGAATAAAACATACATTATTATAGAATTGTTTATCTAATCAACAAACATTTTGTAATTAATACTGTTGTATTGTACTGGAACTAATGACAACAAACTATAATTTAATGGGTTCAACTAAGAAAAATTGTTCTAATAAGATTCTGATTGGGTTGACAAAATCCTACAAGACTTACCAAAAACGTCTAGGATCCAATAGGATTACTTTTGATTTCCAATAGGAATTAATAGGATTCTGATAGAGGTGACACAAAATCCTATAAGATTGTGAGAATCTTATAGGATTCTATTGAAAAAATCACTAATCCTATAGGATCTTTTTGAGTAGGGCAACCTGGAAGGACTGAGGAACAGACAGAACCATACACACAGGAATGCCTCAGTAAATTTAAGCACCACAGGATGCTAGGACCACAAAGATACATGAATAGTGCCATAGAGACTGTTACTAGTTGCATACTCCTATGGTGACTACTACTGTGTTTAACAACTAAAGATCAGTATAGTATATTATAGTATACTGAAAATGTGTTAAGTGAAAATATGTATTCCGATTTCATTATCTTTTATTTTTTTATTTTAAAAACAAATCAATGTGAAAACTGTTGTGGCACCAGGGTGGAATGTATTATAACCAGGCTGCTTTATATTTCTCTGGGGCCTCCAGGGTAGATAAATACAAAGACGTTTCATTTGAATTGTATTTAGGGCATTCTTTCACCCAGTCATCTCTGTGTAGTAGCTGTTCTACTAAAGCCCTGTGATTCTCATATCCTCATTCTTTCACAGGATAATTTGGGATCATGTTCTCAGTTATTAATGCAACTCTGAAGGGTCAAAGATCATTGCATCCCCAGGCGCCCTGTTTGAACATCCGTGTGTGATGTGGTGTGGTTTGTGTGTGTGTGGTGTGGTTTGTGTGTGGTGTGTAGGCATTCATGTTTGGCCCTGGGTGCTTCACATGCCACTGACTCCTGTGATTGGGAGTTTATCACAGAACCCCAATTACCCAAACACCTAATTACCATTATCAGTTAGCCTGCCGCTAGCGTACTCATTTCATTAAATGTCAACACATTGTTCTGTAAACTATGAATAAAGGTTTCAGGGAGAATAAATAAATGGCTGGCTGTTGTTTGTGTTTTCTAGGTATTATTTCTCTGGGGTTGGTCAACAATAATACATGAGGCTTTTGAAGGTACAAGCCAAAGCTAACTTGAAACAAAGTAAGGGATTTGACCTGAGGGTGAGGGAGAGAAGTGGAGAGGGAAGGAGACAGAGAGAGAGAGAAAGAGAGAAATAAAGAAAGAGAGCTAGGGGAAAATGTGTGATACCAGCTGCGTGGAGCACAACCCACAGCGGTCGGTATGACAGCACTAAACACCACACACAGTGGTTGGTATGACAAAACTCAACACTGCACACAGCGGTCGGTATGACAACACTAAACACCGCACACAGTGGTCGGTATGACAAAGCTGAACACTGCACACAGTGGTCGGTATGACAAAACTCAACACTGCACACAGTGGTCGGTATTACAACACTAAACACCGCACACAGTGGTCGGTATGACAAAACTCAACACTGCACACAGTGGTCGGTATGACAACACTAAACACCGCACACAGTGGTCGGTATGACAAAGCTGAACACCGCACACAGTGGTCGGTATGACAAAACTCAACACTGCACACAGCGGTCGGTATGACAACACTAAACACCGCACACAGTGGTCGGTATGACAACACTAAACACCGCACACAGTGGTCGGTATGACAACACTAAACACCGCACACAGTGGTCGGTATCACAACACTAAACACTGCACACAGTGGACGATATGACAACACTAAACACCACACACAGCGGTCGGTATGACAACACTAAACACCACACACAGCGGTCGGTATCACAACACTAAACACTGCACACAGAGGTCGGTATGACAACACTAAACACCACACACAGCGGTCGGTATGACAACACTAAACACCACACACAGCGGTCGGTATCACAACACTAAACACTGCACACAGCAGTCGGTATGACAACACTAAACACCACACACAGCCGTCGGTATCACAACACTAAACACTGCACACAGAGGTCGGTATGACAACACTAAACACCACACACAGCGGTCGGTATCACAACACTAAGCACTGCACACAGCAGTCGGTATGACAACACTAAACACCACACACAGAGGTCGGTATGACAGCCGTAACACCGCACACAGTGGTCGGTATGACAAAACTAAACACCGCACACAGTGGTCGGTATGACAACACTAAACACCGCACACAGTGGTCGGTATCACAACACTAAACACTGCACACAGTGGACGATATGACAACACTAAACACCACACACAGCGGTCGGTATGACAACACTAAACACCACACACAGCGGTCGGTATCACAACACTAAACACTGCACACAGAGGTCGGTATGACAACACTAAACACCACACACAGCGGTCGGTATGACAACACTAAACACCACACACAGCGGTCGGTATCACAACACTAAACACTGCACACAGCAGTCGGTATGACAACACTAAACACCACACACAGCCGTCGGTATCACAACACTAAACACTGCACACAGAGGTCGGTATGACAACACTAAACACCACACACAGCGGTCGGTATCACAACACTAAGCACTGCACACAGCAGTCGGTATGACAACACTAAACACCACACACAGAGGTCGGTATGACAGCCGTAACACCGCACACAGTGGTCGGTATGACAAAACTAAACACCGCACACAGTGGTCGGTATGACAACACTAAACACTGCACACAGCGGTCGGTACGACAACACTAAACACAGCACAAATGCAATGTGATAACTTATACACACTTAAATGGCTTTAGAAAGATACAGTTTGCCAGAGGATTTTTCTATGATAACACAATTGCATTCTTTGTGCAAACGTAGATGTGATGAAATAGCTTGTTTGGGTTGAAATGTGAGGGCATGTCCGCTTGTAGCAACACATAGGGAAGCTGACACTGATGTTAACTAAGGAAAGACACCTTATGCTGCCTATACTTTGTCTGCACTAACCATGTACAGTATATGATCAAGTATGTGTGTATTAGATAGTGTGCATAAATTCATGTTCACACACACACAAACACACGCACACACACACAGACACACATGCACACACACACACACATTTCTTGTTCTGTCTCTCCTAAACCCAGCAGCCCAGCAAAACAGTAGTATATAACAAAAACATATTTCTGTTAAGCTTCCCAGATTCTCCTGCACCATATACTAAGTGATTGTTGTGTGTGTGTGTGTGTGTGTGTGTGTGTGTTACTGGAAATACTAAGATTCCAGTTTGTTCTGTAATCAGGCAAGACCAGTTCAGGGAAACAGAGAGACAGTTAAAGTCCAGCATAAGATTGTTTATTAGAATGAGTAGCTAGTCTTTGCATTGTAGAGCTGTGGGAACCAGAATATTCTGGTTCCTCAATCCAGTAATAACTAGACTGTGCACAGTGACCACCTCTTTCTATGTCATGCACGGCATGTATGCACGACACACGCACATACCACACACACACTTTATCCCATAGAGTTGATCAGAGTTTATCTCTATGACAACAGGGCTGTCTGTGACAGATGGTCCAGTCAGCGTGACATTCAGCCAGCAGTGGTGACACACAGCACAGAGCAGGTGTCCATGGTGGTGGTGGTATTACCGCAGGGCAGGCTGGCACTCTACTCACTGATCTGTTCTACAACACTACAGTGCACATTACCCATATGGACAGCTATACCACAGCTATTGATCTAACTGGGTTGAGGTTAGGGAAACACACTATGTGAAGCTCCTGCTGTTGACTAGGAGAGAAAGAAAGGGTGTTTTGTCATTTCCAAGTCAGTATACTCCAACTTTAGCTCAAGGTCAAGCTGACAAATGTAGGCAGCATTTGAGTAAAAACAGCAAATGTTATTTAAATGTATTATCTGTATGTTTCCCATAGGTACATTGAGTAATGTCTCCCTCCTCTGTATGTCTGACTTTCACTCTCCCCCTCTCTTTATGCCTTTCCTCTCTCATTACAGTAGCAGCGCTAAGTAGCGCCCCCTTCTGTTGGCCCTTAATTCCAGTCACCTGCACAAACTACAGCTCTACCCCACAGAGATAGATAGAGGACTCATCTTTCTATCTGTGCCATTATAGTGTTTGTGACAGCATGGGTAGCGCCATTGAGACTACAACCCATAGGATTCCTCACCCAGTTGACTACTTTGACTACTTCAAAATGTCAGAAGCATGGTGGAAGTGCTCAATGGCTCTACCCATGCTAAAATGGCCACTAGAGGCCTCTATCATTCTCTATGCTTTTCTCCTATCTCCTCCTAGTGAAAAGCTGTATCCTGCTGTATGTACGCCAGCCAAGACTCTCTGTTTGGGTAAAGACGGGTTACCTCCTAGGGTTAATGACCATGTGTGCCACATACCACTACACTACTGTGTATCATTATCTCCTGCAGTTTCATTCAAGGTGAGTTTTACTGTCCCTGAGTCCGTTTTATGGGCCTGCAATTCTCAAACTTACACGTGTGTTTTTGTGTGTGTGTGTGTTTATCCAGCAGAGGAGACTGGTGGAAGAAGCTATAGGTTGACAGGCTCGTTGTAATGGCTGGAATGGAATAAATGGAACGGAATCAAACACATCAAACATTTGGAAACCAAATGTTTAACTCTGTTCCATAATTTCATTCCAGTCCTTACAATAAGCTTGTCCTCCTATAGCTCCTCCCACCAGCCTCCTCTGTTATTCAAGGTGTTTTAATGGGTTACTGTACTGTAAAGTTAGGGGGTTGGCCAAACAGTAGCCAGTGGGGCATGGTCAATGCTTGTTTTATAGGTCTCTCTCTGATCTGTGTCGTCCTAGCTAACGATTGGTCCCCTGCTCTCCTGATGACTAGCCTACAATAGGGCATCTTAGAGGAAAGCTCTGACTCAACATGAAACAAACATTTTTTTTTATTGTAAATCACAAACTATCATTATCATTTTAGGGCAAGTCGTCCTTTTAGTCAGCAGCTCAGTCCAAGGTCTGTATAAAAGTACCATTGTTTATTAGTTCATAATTATTCATTTTAGGTGTCTTGGGTGAAGAGAAACTAAAAATGTTCCCAAAGTACCACAACCTTTCTGTCTCAGGGCCTGCTCCCTTATCCTTCCCAGTGGAAACTCTGACACGGTGACTTGTGTTCCCATGTGAAGCAGAAAGCAGGTTTAAATAGGAATGCATCTGAAAATAAATACTATGGTAAGCAGAGGAGAGGATATCAGCTCACTGGGAAGAGATGCCCTATGCCCATCTCTGGGGCTTCTTAAACTCACACATGGATACACACAGGGAAGTACAAACATACACATATGCAGTGCTGTATGACATCAAAGCCAGTTGTGTTGTTTTGTGGTGCAATTCTGTCATAAATTATCATTATAAATCCTTGTTAAGAATTTACTGTACATGAAATGGGTTTCACACAATCACCAGCACTGTCATGAATACTTACTGTTCCAATCTGCCTGTGTGTGACAGGTATGGTCCAATGTAGATTTATTTGCCTAACAGCAGCAGCTGGCTTCAGACATGGTTAATGTTTGGTTATATATTAGACGTTATAATAACTTGTTGCACGGCCAGCCCCGGCCTGCTCTGTGGGCTGTTCTGCGGTCAGCATTTACACAAATAAACATACCGTTCATACTGTATATCTCATACACACCACAGGAGGTTGGTGGCACCTTAATTGGGGAGGATGGGCTCGTGGTAATGGCTGGAGTGGAATGAGTGGAATTGTATCAAATACATCAAAAACATGGTTTCAATGTTTCTCCGTTCCGGCCATTATTATGAGCCACCCTCCCCTCAGCAGCCTCTTGTGGTACACACTCAGCGCTGACAACAAGACACGCCTAGACAACCAAACGCTGTGGCCTCTCCGTCTCTCGTCCTTCCAAACAAACAGAGAAACAGTCTGGTTGCTATAGTGTGTGTGTGTGCAGTATCCATCCCAGTGAAAGAGACTCACACCAGAGGATTCCAGAGGAGGAGAGGAGGCATCTCCATCTATGTCTGTCTGTCTGTCTGCATAAAAACCCAAACTCCACCACACAACACACAAACATACTGCACACTCAGCTCAACAACCACTGACCGATTTCACGGCTTTCACAGGAATTTGCCCCCATCACAAGCCAATGGATCCTGATTATAGAGGCCCAATCTGAGCCCAGCAGTGGTAGGCGGCATCAAACTAGAAACAAAACAAACAGTACAGCATATACTGAGGGAATTTCCATACTGACTTCTACAGGTTTGCGCAGATGGAAACACAAGATCAGAAGACTTAGGCTCGGTGTCTGCCAGTCTGTCTTTGCCCGAGCAAACTCCTATTTTCATTGTCATATCAACAAGTGTGTTCTATCTGCCTATCTCCAAGGTTACAGAGAGAGCTTGGTTATTTTAACCCTTGCTCTGATCATCAACAGGTCCATGTCAGAAGTGGTTAAATCTGCCTCTGTCATGATAAATCTCTTCTACATTAATGCGTTTCCATTGGCGATGGTTCCCCCTCATTATGGGCTAGTGGGAGCACTGTCTGTCTGAACATCACAGCAGCCTATTTAACACAGAGCCATCAGCTCCCACAACAGCTCTGTTACATACTGTCTAGAACTTTCTATCTCTCTCTCACTCTTTCTGTCCCTCTCTCTGTTTCTTTCTCAATCTGTCTCTCTCTCTCTCAGCCCCTGCCTCTTTCCCCAGCCCAGTTTTTGGCATAGCAAACATATACCCGCACTCACTGACCAGGCTAATTTTCCTAAGGAGTCAAGTAGAACAGTGTGGTCAGTGGTGATTATTGTTGAGGATTTAATGAGAGAAGAGGCCGCAGGGCAAGGGGATACAGCCCCGACCAAACCCCAGGTAATGAGGCTCCTCTCCCCCCTACAGCTGGCCAGCTGCCCCCCTAACCCTCTGGAGTTGCTCTGGAGTCCTGCCATCATGACTAAGGACAATTTCTCAGTCCACATGTTTGTTTTTTTGAACATCGAATGAATAAAACTGTATTCATTGATGCTGTATAGCAATTTGAGTTAATTTGTTGTTGGCATTTTTGTATTTTTGATCATTTCTGGGGGCTTAAGAACATTCGAACCATGACAGAGCCAGACATAGGAGCCAGTCTGCCAGGTAAGGAACACTGTCTCCCCCTGTCTTCTCCTATGTGTCACTGGATAGCCATGGGCTACATCAAGCTCTGCCAGCCATATACAGAGAGAGGGAGGCTGAGATTATGGAGGAATGGCTAGAGGGATGAAGGGTGGGAGAATGAGTAAAGGAGGGATGGAGGAGAGATTAGAGGAACCACTGGAATGGAGAGATGGAGAATGAGGAGGGAAGATTCCCTGGAGAGTGTTCTGTGTTGTGGCCTTTGCACACACACACAAACACACACACACACAAACACACACACACACACAAACACACACACACTATTTGTGAATTGATTTTTCCGCCGGGGGGCTGGAGCTGTGCACCCTGCTGAAAGCTGAGAGATCCAGGTCCTATGGCTAAGAGGAGCTGGCACCTGGCCCAGCTAAATGAACCATCTCTCTCCACCCTCTTTCCCTTCCACTCTCCACTAGTCCACCCTTCCCCCGTCTCTCTGTTTCTCCCCTCTCCCTCTCACTCTCTCCCCTCTTTGACTTTACAGTGAGATGGTAGGTGGTGTACTTAACTACTGTATAGGATTATGAGTTTATTAACTCAGGGGCATAGGGTCAATGTAACACGTACTCACTAGACGCTACTGACAAGAGTGAGAGGAACTTGATGGACCAGGGTCTCAATGTGCCTCATCCTCTCTTTTCTCTCTGAGATGATATGCCTTCTTAGAAAAGTATGCAGCCAAATAGTCAAGTCTGTAGGATATAGAGAAACAGCTGTTTCAAAGAAAGGTTTGAATTATCTCTTTGAATAGGAGACAAGTAAGGGGCGTTAGGAGAGCAGTGGGACGTTAGGAGAAATTTGGAGTGTGTGTGTGTTTTGATGGATGGGATGGATCCCTCTCTGGCACTGAGCCCTGAGGCTGATGGAGGACCGACTAACCGGCGTAACCATGGCAACAGAAACAATAACATCTCCTCTGTTATGAAAACTTGACATATTTTTATCATGAGTGGAAAAAATGTCAATCTTTGGGTCGTTCTACAAAACGGGTGCCTTTTGGACATGCAAACTATTAAGAAATGAACTTAAGAATATCTATCCTTTCAACATTCATTTGCATGTAGGATATGTTTAGCCTATGGAAAAACACTTTTTCCCATCTCAGGCTTTAAAATCCTATGAACTAAGAGCATTTTATCTGCACTTTTACCACACTGTCAGCCAACCCTGTTACGGAGACTTATGTTACTTACTAACTATTATTTAAAAAATAATGTTTAACATCAATCCAACATTTTCTCACTGTATCCCTTGTACAAATACACTCACATATACAGTTGAAGTCGGAAGTTTACATACACCTTAGCCAAATACATTTAAACTCAGTTTTTCACAATTCCTGACATTTAATCCTAGTAAAAATCCCTGTTTTAGGTCAATGTGAAATGTCAGAATAATAGTAGAGAGAATGATTTATTTCAGCTTTTATTTCTTTCATCACATTCCCAGTGGTCAGTAGTTTACATACACTCAATTAGTATTTGGTATCATTGCTTTAAATTGTTTAACTTGGGTCAAACGTTTCAGGTAAAGCATTCCACAACCTTCCCACAATAAGTTGGGTGAATTTTAGCTGGTGTAACTAATATCAAACTGATAAAGTTACCTCTAACAGGTTTGACGAATAAAAGGGTTGAGGTTTTAGGTGAAGATCGGCCATTACTCCTCAACTGGTGAAGAGCACGGGACCACATGGTGTTCTTGAAATTTGGAATCATCAATTGTTCCACGCATAATGAATGTTTAATCAAATTCAAGTTTTCCTAAGATTAATTGAGCAAACAGAGTTGACTTGTTGAGTTCAACCACCTCAGTCAAAGATCGATAAAACAATTATAAATAGACCATGCTGTTTAAAAGACCCAAATGATGTCACCTGCTGTGAATCATTTAACTTGGTGGAATGCATTATTTAAAGGGGTAAATTGTTTGCATAACAGGTTTTACCTTAAAATGAGGGACAGATGTAAATACAACACTAATCACATTAATATAAATAGTAATCTTCAGAAATTACATTGCCAAAGAAGAAAAAATAACTAGGTCTTTGAAATTATGTTGAAACTTGGACACATTATGGGATTAAGTGGGTTGAAATCTTCCTGGAAGTGAGACAGACAGGGTTGACGGAGGGACATGACAAATTAATGCATTTTGGCACTTTAGCAAGCCTTTATTCATGTATTGAATTCTCCATGTGGTCTATGTTATAGTGCACTTAATTTAATATAACAGGCTTTAAAAATACAATATTGGTGCATAATTTCTACTTAAAATATCAAAGGGCACCCATTTTGTGGAAAGACCCCTCTACAGCTCATTCTAATTGTAATGTGTCTTCACCTGATCTAATACAATGTTAAGTGACCCAATCTGATGAATCACAAGAAAAACAACATATATAAATACAGGTTTGTAATTGGGACAGACTATGCATATGCATGCATGTATGCCCGCCTTTCTGGCTGCAGCACGATGCCTGATCTGAATAGTAATGCTGTGGCTTGCAGTAGGACTGCACAAATCCAGCCTATAGTCTCAACGACTGTCAGGAACACACAAAATCATATGCATTGGTTTCACCCAAACCCAAGGAACTATTAAACGCCCACACCAGTAGATATCCACTTTTCTGAGCTGAAAGACGATGGCCAGAACTTACCCATGATGTTGCACAACGATTTAAGTAAGTAAGTCATTGATTAAGTCAAAGTATGATATATTTGAGCTTGAAGAGACAAATCCAAACTGCACATCTGTATGAATGCAGTGTATTTTCCTATGATATGACAAACAAATTATTTTCAGCCGACATTTCATTTCAAGGCCGGGTTTTATTTGAATGTTACCACACACCAGAATGCCATTGTTTATCAATCAGAAACAGCTGCAAAGTTATTCCTCTTTGTGACTGAAATGAGCCAAACAACCTTGTGTCCACTTGGCCTCCTGATCCATGGAGCAAATTAAAATAGGGGGTGTACTTTATTTATTTTTTACAGAGAATTATTATAATCCATTGAATATATTTGTACATTTTCACTTATTTTTTAGTTTGCTTGTAAAATATATATATACACTGAAAATAAATATAAACACAACATGCATCCATTTCAAAGATTTTACTGAGTTACAGTTCATGTAAGGAAATCAGTCAATTTAATGTGAATGTATAACAGCCAGCAAACCGGGAAGATTCCCAGAACATTAGCTAAGATTCCCATACTGAACATAAGATTCCTATACTGAACAAAAATATAAATGCAAGATTTTACCAATTTACATTTCATATAAGGAAATCAGTCAATTGAAATTAATTAATTAGGCCCTAATATATGGGTTTCACATGACTGGGAATACAGATATACATCTGTTGGTCACAGATGCCTTAAAAAAAGTTAGGGGCATGGATAAAATAAAGTCAGTATCTGGTGTGACCACCATTTGCCTCATGCAGCACGACACATCTCCTTCGTATAGCTTTCCTGTGGAATGTTGTCCCACTCCGCTTCAATGGCTGTGCGAAGTTGCTGAATATTGGCAGGAACTGGAACGCTGTCGTACACGTCGATCCAGAGCACCCCACACATGCTCAATGGGTGACACAGGGTCTCGTCACTGTATTTTTGTGCATTGAAATTGCTATGTATAAAATGCAATTGTGTTTGTTGTCCGTAGCTTATGCCTGCCCATACCATATCCCCACCACCACCATGGGGCACACAGCAAACCTCTCGCCCACACAACTCCATAAATGCTGTCTGCCATCTGCCCAATTGTCACGTCCAGGCCTGAAAAGACAGGCTGGCGTGTTTAGTTTTGTTTTGGTGTAGGGTTTTTTCTGTTCTAGGTTATCTATTTCTATGTTGGGGTAATGGTTCCCAATTAGAGGCAGCTGAGTGTCGTTACCTCTAATTGGGAACCATATATATGTTTGTAGTTTTCACTAGGGGTTTGTGGGTTATTGTTTGTACATAGCTTCGTTGTCGTTTGTTATGTTCATGTTACGATCTTCGTTTTTCGTTCGTTTTGTTGTTTTGTGCCAGTTACGTTGATAAATAAAGCATGTATACTGGATACCTTGCTGCGCCTTGGTCTGTCCCTTCAGGAGATCGTGACAGAATAACCCACCATAAAAAGACCAAGCAGCGAGAGACCCGGGAGTTCTGGACTTGGGAGGAGATATTGGCTGGAAAGGGGTCCTGGTCTTGGGAGGAGATTTTGGCTGGTAAGGGACCTTGGGAGAAGACGGCGGAGCATCGTCACCCCAGGGACAAAACGATGTCTCTGTGGGTGGACCATCACCACGATGTCTCTGTGGGTGGACCATTTCAGTTTGTCCACCTTTCCACCTTCTCCACTACTGCCCCACCAATGTGGATAGGTGGGCGCTCCCTCTGCTGTTTCCTGAAGTACACAATCATCTCCTTTGTTTTATTGCCATTGAGTGTGAGGTTATTTTCCTGACACCACACTCCGAGGGCCCTCACCTTCTCCCTGTAGGCCGTCTCGTCGTTGTTGGTAATCAAGCCTACCACTGTAGTGTCGTCTGCAAACTTGATGATTGAGTTGGAGGCGTGCATGGCCACGCAGTCATGGGTGAACAGGGAGTATAAGAGAGGGCTGAGAATGCACCCTTGTGAGGCCCCAGTGTTGAGGATCAGCGGGGTGGAGATGTTGCTTCCTACCCTCACCACCTGGGGGCGCCCCATCAGAAAGTCCAGGCCCCAGTTGCACAGGGCGGAGTCGAGACCCAGGGTCTCTAGCTTAATGAAGAGTTTGGAGGGTACTATGGTGTTAAATGCTGAGCTGTAATCGATGATCAGCATTGTTACATAGGTATTCCTCCTGTCCAGATGGGTTAGGGCAGTGTGCAGTGTGATTGCGATTGCGTCGTCTGTGGACCTATTGGGGCGGTAAGCAAATTGGAGTGGGTCTAGGGTGTCAGGTAGGGTGGAGGTGATATGATCCTTGACTAGTCTCTCAAAGCACTTCATGATGACGAAAGTGAGTGCTACGGGCGATAGTCATTTAGCTCAGTTACCTTAGCTTTCTTGGGAACAGGAACAATGTTGGCCATCTTGAAACATGTGGGATAGGGATTGATTGAATATATCCGTAAACACACCAGCCAGTTGGTCTGCGCATGCTCTGAGGACGCGGCTAGGGATGCCGTCTGGGCCGACAGCCTTACGAGGGTTAACGCGTTTAAATGTTTTACTCACGTTGTCTGCGGTGAAGGAGAGCCTGCAGATTTTGGTAGCGGGCCGTGTCAGTGGCACTGTATTGTCCTTAAAGCGAGCAAAGAAGTTGTTTAGTTTGTCTGGGAGCAAGACATCATTACTTTAAGACATGAAGGTCAGTCAATGCGGGAACATTTCAAGAACTTTTAAAGTTTCTTCAAGTGCAGTCAAAAACCCGTTAAGCGCTATGATGAAACTGTCTCTCATGAGGACCACCACAGGAAAGGAAGACCTAGAGTTACCTCTGCTGCAGAGGATACGTTCATTAGAGTTCAAGTATCTGACACATCTCAACATCAACTGTTCAGAGGATCTGCGTGAATCAGGCCATCATGGTCGAATAGCTGCAAAGAAACCACTACTAAAGGACACCAATAAGAAGAAGAGACTTGCTTGGGCCAAGAAACACGAGAAATGGACATTAGACCGGTGGACTGCCCTTTGGTCTGATGTGTCTTTGTGTGTCTTTGTGAGATGCAGAGTAGGTGAACGAATGATCTCTGCATGTGTGGTTTCCACCTTGAAGCATGGAGGAGGTGTGATGGTGTGGGGGTGCTTTGCTGGTGACACTGTCTGTGATTTACTTAGAATTCAAGGCACACTTAACCAGCATGGCTACCACAGCCATCCCATCTGTTTTGCGCTTAGTGGGACTATCATTTGTTTTTCATCAGGACAATAACCCAACACACTTCCAGGCTGTGTAAGGGATATTTGACCAAGAAGGAGAGTGATGGAGTAGTGTATCAGATGACCTGGCGTTCACAATTACCTGACCTCAACCCAATTGAGATGGTTTGGAATGAGAAAAACGCATATCAGCTGTCTTCCAATAGTTATCCAGTTACCATGATTCATCTTATTCTTTCTATCTATTTCTATGGCAGATTCGCGGTTGCAATTTATGGAAGATGCCAAAACTTTTGAGATAACAATAGATGGCTAAGTCTAAGATAGGCCTGTGGTTTCCATCTGTGGCACAGTTTTCCTTCAATCAATCCAGCTCCAGAACCAACCATAGAGCCAGTTGGCTAATTTTGGAATACGGTGTAGTAAACAGCAACAACAGATAACATTAGCTAGCTAGATTAGGTTAGCAATATAGGTAGCTAGCTAAAGGGAAAGGGGGATACCTAGTCAGTTGTACAACTGAATGCATTCAACTGAAATGTGTCGTCCGCATTTAACCCAACACCTCTGAATCAGAGCTAGATAAGGTTAACTCCACGTGGAAATTCCCACATAGCCTTTGTTATTCTTCGGAGGTGGATCCTAAATGTGCATTTCCTCTCTAAGACAGGAAATTACATCGAAATAGTGGCGGCAACTTCCTCCTGGGGGGTTCTTTAAATCAAAACTGCTATGCACACAAGTCTCAAGAGCAAGTCATCTCAGCCAGTCTAAACCAATGCAGCCAAGCCTAAATCAAGCCACACCCAGACTAAATGGCATGAGAGAGGGAGGGAGAAAGAGAAGGCATCATGTAGGATAGGATGGGGCAGTCCTGGAGCAACAGCACCCTCTGGGGCTTTGGATAGGAAGTAGAGGAACCAGTCACACAACTAGGCAAGTCAGTTAAGAACACATTCTTATTTACAATGACAGCCTACTGGGGAACAGAGGGTTAATTGCCTTGCTACAGTTTTTCTCAATTGTTTACACACAAATACTGGTACTTGAGACACAATGACCACAACATGTAACTCATGCACAAACCCCCTGAACCAATTCTGCTAAACTACAAGCACAATTCCTGCTTTACACTCAAATTGCAGTTCTAAAACACACTTTTTTCAAAACACTACACACAATTCTTTGCATTTGGCACAATTTTCATGCAGAAAATCTCTTGTTTTCACAATGAACACACTGCCATTCAAATATGCACACTGACTCATCACATGGGCAAACACCCGTCACACAGTTTTACAATTAGCAATCAGAGCTTTAGCATAAAAGGGCAACAGGTGAGCTCTTCTGTTTTGGAGCAATGGATGCCAACATTGGAAACAGAGGCAGAGCCAGAGGAGTGAGAGTAAGAGGAGTAGGACGGGGAGGACAAGGACGAGGACGGCCAAGGACCGTAATCTCTGATGAGATCCGAGCCACTTTGGTTGATCATGTGGTCAACCATGGTCTAACAATGAGGAGGCTGGGCAAAGAGTACAGCCAAATTTGAGCAGGTACACTGTAGCATCCATCATCCGGACTTTCCGAAATGAGAATAGGTAAGAAATCTACTCTCACTAGAAAATTGCAGTACTGCATATCAATACAGTACTCAATGAGTACAGTAGTACAGTATTGCCTGTGGACTGTTCTGTAGGACTGTAAAAATAAAGTATGTTTCAAGTATTTGGGAAATGTATTCCTACTTTGTATTTACAGTATTTTACTATTTGTTTGGCAGAACTGAAAGATTACCAACACAAGGTGGTCGGGAACGTGTTCTGTCTCCTGAACAGGAAACTGAAATCATGAACATGGTTCTAGAAAATAACGCCATAACATTACGGCAAATACAAAGAAAAATAATAGAAAACAATGAGATATTTCAAAATATTGATAGGGTAAGCTTATCAACACTGGACCGTGTCTTGCAGAAATAATCTCAGGATGAAGCAGGTCTACAGGGTGCCATTTGAACGCAATTCAGAAAGAGTCAAAGAATTGCGATATAACTATGTGCAAGTGAGTCCTATACAAACCCACAATTGCTGCATACTCTCAACACTGTATAAATTATACATATTTCAGTATTGTAATCATAATGATTGTGCTTCACAATAGTGACCACTCCATGTCTATTTCTGATATTGTCATGTGTGTTTCAGAGAGTCCTTGAGCTAGAGGTGGCTGCAGTGGAGCACCAGTTCATCTTCATTGATGAGTTTGGATTCAACCTCACAAAAAGACGAGGGGAAAGAGGGGAAGGAATATCATCGGCCAGCGTGCCATTGTTCAAGTCCCTGGCCAGCGCGGAGGGAACATCACAATGTGTGCAGCGATTACCCACCACGGCGTCATCCATCACCATGCTACCGTTGGCCCCTACAACACCGCCCATCTGATCACATTCCTGGACACCCTAGACAACACACTCATTCCACCAGATCAGGTAGATGGCCCAGAGCAGCTCAGGTACGTTGTCATTTGGGACAACGTAAGTTTCCACAGGGCTGCTCTGGTTCGTAACTGGTTCACTGCCCACCCACGCTTTTAGTTGTTTATCTCCCTCCATATTCTCCATTTCTCAATTCTATTGAGGAATTTTTTTCTGCCTGGAGATGGAAAGTGTATGACCGAAATCCACAAACGCGTATACCTCTTCTCCAAGCTATGGAAGACGCATGTGGAGATATAGCAGCTGATGCTTTTCATGGCTGGAATCGCCATGCTAGGCGATATTTCCCCCGCTGCTTGTCCAGGGAAAACATTGCTTGTGATGTGGATGAGGTGCTGTGGCCAGACCACAACAGAAGAGAGGATGCAGCATATTTTTTTAATTTTTTTACTGTAACTGTATACATTAAATTCTTCTGTTTTGTATGTAGAGCACTGTATGTGCATCTTTGTGTTGGTTGGGAATGGGATGTACACTGTGTACATTGTTTTTGTGGGAAAAATAAAATATATTTGTTACCGTGTATTTGTGTGTTCTGAGTATAAAAACAATATTCTCAAATATTTTACAACACACTTATGTATGTACTGTCTGTAGTAATGGCAACACTGAACCAAAAAAAGGCCTAAGTCATTATGATGAATGGAGAAGAAGTGTTTTCCATTCATCATAGTGTTTTACATTGAGCAAATCAGTGTTCAACTGGTTCTTATAAATGTCTATTCATATGATGGTTTGTGTGTCATTTGAAAACAAAAACCATTTTGATAAGAAATAACATTGTTTTGAATGTAAAGTTTCATTTTGCTGGAGAATTGAGGGGTTTTGCCCATTGTGTGTGTGTTTTTTGATTTGTGTGTAGAGTTCTGAGAATATGAGGCATGCTTTCAGAAAATGTGTGTAAACAATCGAGAAACTGTAACTGCCAGGAGCAGAACAACATATTTTTACCGTGTCAACACAGGGATTTGATCCAGCAACCTTTCAGTTACTAGCCCAACACTCTAACCACTAGGCTACCTGCCACCCCCAAGCATGAAGTGGAGTGGAGAATAGGGGAGAAGCACACCTTACACACCTTACACTTTAGAAACCAGAAAAGCAACATTTGTTGACTTATTCATTGTGGCCACTTGAGCCTCCCACACACACACACACATTCCGCAGTTTAACATAGTCACGGATAACATTCTTGCTATGAAAGATGGCTGTGGTCTCTCCATTAATGTTTCCATGGTTTGCAGCTGTCGTAGGAAAAGAGAACCATTCATTTTAGAAATGGCTGTGTTTGGTTGAGTCCGAGGCTGGGGCTAAGGGGAGGATAGCTGCACCCTGCTCCCTGGCAGAGCTCCATGGAGGCCCTACGGACCAGAGCCCCGTGACTATAGCCTCCTCTACCCAGCCTCGCCTCTCTTTCTATATAACATCAGCCTCCTCAGCCTCTCCTCTCTTTCTATATAACATCAGCCTCCTCTATCCCCACCTCTTTCTATATAACATCAGCCTCCTGTACCCCACCTCTTTCTGTATAACATCAGCCTCCTCAACCTCTCCTCTCTTTCTATATAACGTCAGCCTCCTCAAACCCTCACTCTCTCTAACATGGACAGATACAGCTAGATACAGCTCTTTAGTGTGTGCTGACCAGAGAGCCCAGGCCAATAGCGCCACCCATCTGCCAGTAGAGAGAATGACCCTTCTCCTTCAAACCATCAAGTCACTGTAAATTCTATAAGAAAATGTATGCCAAATCATACATCATTAAACAGGGAGAATGCTATCGGTTTCAGAATAGGTAGACTTCTTCAGAAACCAATACTGCAACCATACTGAACCACTCTTTAATCAAACCCCTTCTGAACCCCCCTTTAATCAAACCCATACTGAACCCCTCTTTAATCAAACCTGTACTGAACCACTCTATAACCATACCCCTACTGAACCCCTCTATAATCAAACCCGTACTGAACCCCTCTATAATCAAACCCCTACTGAACCCTTCTATAATCAAATCCCTACTGAACCCCTCTATAATCAAAGCTGTTCTTCTTAATGTCTGACTGTCTGTCAAAGGGAGAGGTTTAGTCATGTTGTGTTGGCGATGTGATCCCCATGGAGGTGGTGGGGTTCAGCTCTGGAGCTCTAGCCAAGATAGGGAACCCCAGGCCAGATAGTGACTGTGAGAAAGCCCCGATGCTGAGAGCTGGCCCCCGCTGATATGGGTCCCCTGGGACCCTCCGGTGCCAAGATCATCACCCTCCCCCTCACTCACACAAGTCATATATCACTACATGACATCACCGCTGATACACGCAGGCCCGTTACCATGGGCAACAAAAACAGGAAAAGCTTGTGTACTGCTGGGTCTGACTTGGGTGGAGTGTGGATGTTCTGAGAGGAGATGAGACCAGACAATAAAGATCCAATGATCAGACAATATAGATCCAATGATCAGACAATAGAGATCCAATGTATCCCAACAAAACATTAAACCCAGCTTGCTGTAAAGGACTCTACTTTCCTTCTCCCTAGTTCCCTTATGAGGAATAAGGATGGACATAGGCCTACTATTTGTGGTTCTGCAGTAATGTGTCCCGTGTAGCTTAGTCCCATGTGGCTCACAGCCTGGTTCCTCTCTAGGTTTCTTCCTAGGTTTTGGCCTTCTAGGGAGTTTTTCCTAGCCACCGTGCTTTTACACCTGCATTGCTTGCTGTTTGGGGTTTTAGGCTGGTTTTCTGTACAGCACTCTGTGACATCAGCTGATGTAAGGGGGGCTTTATAAATAAATTTGATTTGATTTTGATTTGATTTGGCTCAGTTGGTAGTTGATAGTCACTCACTACTGTAACTCGCTCTCGATAAGAGTGTCTGCTAAATCCCTATGTGTGTGATCATGGCTGTGTGGTTCTCCCCACACACATTACAGTATAATCTGTGAGTGATATTTTTCACTAATCCTCTCATCTCAACGTGATCTCTGACCTGCTAATATACCACTATTTAATTCCACCGCAGGTCCCTTTTGTAGGCCTACCTGTCCTCTGACATGTTTAAATATCAATGTAATTAGCATTTAATTTCAGCCTCTACACAAGCCACATAAATCCAGCAAAAGAAAATGGCTTCAGAGCTGTTATCAAAATGAGGATCCAAGGGGGGTGTGGTGACAGCGTTGGGAGAGGGGAAGGTAAACAGCTTGGTTTAATTGGATACTGTGTTACTGTGTGATGTGTGTCATCCTGACCAACACACACAGGCAGCCAGGCATCACACACAAACACATGCACACAAGGCACAGGGACCACAGGGAACCTACCTACCTACAGCCATTTCTTCCTCACTTTCATCCTCGTCTTTCATCCCTGATCAGAACGAAGGATGACCATTTTTTCTAAAGAAAAACAGACTGATTGGTCTGGTCGAGATGAGTTTGGTTTGTGATGTCATGGTGAAATGGCCATGACATCTGACCATTAAATCTCTATGACTGGGCAGAGTGTGAAGAAGGACGTTGTGGTGACGTGATAGTCCTAACAAAGGCCCAGAGAGACAGGACACAGACAGGATGGGTTGTTTCTGCAGATCCATTTACTCTAACAAAGACATCATGGAAGCCAATTCATGTTAGCATGCTCACGAAATCCAAAATAAACTAGAGGAAAATGGCTTTCCCCCTGCTTCTGTGTTACACATTGGGCAATTCAATTCCCTATTCTCCCTCATGACTGCATCTCTCACAAAAGAACACATAAATTGTACATAAACTATTATAAAGATGATTTGTGTGCATGTTGAAAGATTTTAATAGAGGATACATGCTACAGTATCCAAAATTCTACAACTTCTACTGTATTCTGATTTATTTCACATACAGTACCAGTCAAAAGTTTGGACACACCTAGTCATTCAAGGGTTTTTCTTTATTTTGATTATTTTCTACATTGTATAATAATAGTGAAGACATCAAAACTATGAAATAACACATATGGAATCATGTAGTAACCAAAAAAGTGTTCAACACATCAAAATATATTCTTTAAAGTAGCCACCCTTTGCCTTGACGACAGCTTTGCACACTCTTGTCATGCTCTTTAAAGAATTCCTGCAATATCAAAGGAATGTTTTGTGCACCCTGATACAATTGTTATCTGAATTTCAGCACAACTGGACAGTTTTAGTGTTTTGGGATCTCTTGTCATATCCCCACAATGTTCCCACAACCTAAATAAATGTTTTGGGAACTTTTAAAGAACAGATAAAATGCGTTCTGGGAACGTTCTTGTAACATCAGTTGAATGTTTTTTTGCACCCTAAAAGAAACACAACTATACAGTTTGGGAGTTTTGTGAACATATATTTTGTGATTTCCCCACATTGTTCTCACTAGACTGTTCCCAAAACCTAATGAAACATTCTGGGAACCTTTTAAAGAACATATTAAATGTGTTCTAGGAACATTCTTGCAACATCAGGCAAATGTTTAATACAAACATTCTATAATCAGCACCTCAACTGGACAGTTTTGTGTTATAAGAACATTTTCTGCGACCTAACAAATGTTCTGGGTACTTTCACAGAATCAATTTTGGCTTTCTGGGAGTCCTCTGACCCCCACCATTTGCTTGGCAATAGCCTGGACTGGAATGTCATTACCTAATTGGAACCAAGTGCAGCTCCGAGCAGAGCAGTCATAACTCCCATTGCCAAGCTCACAAAAGCCTCACGGTAACATGCTTCATAAGCCCACAGTGGGACACTCAGCAAACACACTGGTATTTTCTACAGACATGCTAGACAGCTGGTGTTGATGGTGACCTCAGCAGAGTGTTTGAGAGTGAACACACTCTCAGAAGTGAGTGTGAGGGACTGTCACACACACATGAATGTGTGTCTCCTCTGGGACTTGAGAGTTGAAGCCCGGAGAGGGACATTGACAGAGTTATTGATCGGCACAGGCTTTGGCTATTGCCTTGATGACGGATGACATTCTTGACTAGCTTGATGTGTTGATGAGAGAAGTGACATAGGAACCTTGGGTTAAAGCTTCTATTGAACAACACAGAGGTGATGCTGATGACAGAAGACATGCCCTGACTAAGCGCTTTAGAGAGAGAGAGAGTGAGAAAGAGTATGTGTGCTCAGATAAGAGAGCTAGGGAGATAAAAACACAGGTCAGAGATGAAAACATGAGTCAGATTTTAGACGCTATGCTGAAGACATGATATTTCTTCCCTATAATAAGAAAGGATGGATGGAGGAGAGGAGAATGGATGGAGAGATAGAGGAATAACTCCAATGTGATCCCCATATAGTGAATTGAGTCATCTGTTCTCTACGTTGTTTTGCTATGCTTAAAAGACTAAAGGGCTTTCTTCTGAATAAACGTGTTCTTGTTATGACATATGGTTCTAGTCCAACGTGTTCACCCATCCTTTTAGCATAGTGTCAGGAGAATTCATAGACACATTCAACTTGGCTGTATTTTCAAAGATGCCCTTGAGAGATGTAGCCTTCCTGTTAAGAATGAAAAGTAGTTTACAGTATATATGTTTTAGATACAGTAAATGTGGCTGTGTATATAGTATGCATTTTTTTCTCCTTCAAGTCTCAAGTTTTAATGTCACCTGCACAAGTACAGTGAAATGCCTTTCTTGCAAGCTCTAACCCCAACAATGCAGTAATCAATATCAATGTAGTACTAAAAATAACATAAGGTAGAACAAAAATACATGAGAAACAAGTAAGCTATATACAGGGTCAGTTCCAATACCATATTTACAATGTGCAGGGACACTGGAGTGGTAGGGATAGAAGCTGTTCAGGATCCTGTTAGTGTCAGACTTGATGCACCAATATTCTGCCATTCTGCCATGCAGAAGCAGAGAGAAAAATCTATGGCTTGGGTGGCTGGAGTCTTCAACGCTTTTCTGGGCCTTCCTTTCACACCGCCTGATATAGAGGTCCTAGATGGCAGGGAGCTCGGCCCCAGTGATGTACTGGGGTATCTCCACCACCCTCTGTAGCACCAGGCGATTGAGGGCGGTGCTGTTGCCATACCAAGCAGTGATGCAGATAGTCAAGGTGCTCTCAATGGTTCAGCTGTTGAACTGGCCCATGCCAAACCTTTTCAACCTCCTGAGGGGGAAGAGGCGTTGTCGTGCCTTCATCACATCTATGGTTGTGTGTGTGGATCGATTTAAGACCTTAGTGATTTGGACACCGAGAAACTTGACCCGCTCCACTGTAGCCCTGTCGATGTGGATGGGGCACCATAGGCTGTGACTTAGAATTAAAAACAAATTAAACTAACAATTCCTCATTAGTGCCTTTGAATTAATTTTAGAAACACAAGTTTGGCCAGTCTGTGGCTTCAGGCTCATGCGATGGTGCCTGGAGAGCAGGCCAGCAGCGGAGAATATCCTCTCCGCACATGCAGAGCCACTGGGTGTGCTAAACACCCCTTTGGCAACTTGCCAAGCTGGGCAGAGATGCAGAGTTGTTTATCTTTCTATAGGTAGGCTTAAAGGTTTCTATGCAAAATAACCCAATCAAAACAGAAAGCTCCTTGAATGTGGGAATATGCCAGGCAATTATGGCCTATTGTATAGATAATAGAACAAAAATGAACAAAACATTTAAGAGATCAGATTTTTTGTTTATACATACATACTCTTTATACTTTGCTACAATGACACACTTAGTTATCTACCCACCTCGTTCCTTTCTTTTAGCATGTGCACGTAGTAAGTACACCATCATGCTTTCAGGATATGTGTCTTTTCAGATTCTACAATGATTCTTTAGTTGTGGACACTACAACACCGCACTCCCTCTCTTTCTTTTGGTCCTCATCTTTGTAAGTCAGCTTGATTTAGCACCTGTGTGTCTTATCAGTTTTTTTATGAAAATATTTAGCGACCTCCATGACAGTAGCTAAAGCAAGGGGCCATAGCAGCACACAAGTAGACTACAAATGCATGCTGGGCCGGGCATACCCTGAGGTCGCAAAGTGAGCGCAACTGGAGCACTATTGGAGCGAATTTGAAGTGGGCGCTCCAGCCTTTGGGAATCTCGCTCTGCGCTCCAGGCAAATTGGAAAATCTTGATACACAGCCGTCATACCGCACAGGAAGGAGACGCGTTCTGTCTCCTAGAGCTGAACATACTTTGGTGCAAAAAGTGCAAATCAATCCCAGAACAACAGCAAAGGACCTTGTGAAGATGCTGGAGGAAACAGGTACAAAAATATCTATATCCACAGTAAAACAAGTCCTATATCGACATAACCTGAAAGGCCGCTCAGCAAGGAAGAAACCACTGCTCCAAAACCGCCATAAAAAGCCAGGCTACGGTTTGCAACTGCACATGGGGACAATGATTGTACTTTTTGGAGAAATGTCGTCTGGTCTGATGAAACAAAAATAAAACTGTTTGGCCATAATGACCATCGTTATGTTTGGAGGAAAAAGGGGGAGGCTTGCAAGCCGAAGAACACCCCACAACATGATGGCAGCATCATGTTGTGGGGGTGCTTTGCTGCAGGAGGGACTGGTGCACTTCACAAAATAGATGGCATCATGAGGAAGGAAGATTATGTGGATATATTGAAGGAACATCTCAAGACATCAGTCAGGAAGTTAAAGCTTGGTTGCAAATGGGTCTTCCAAATGGACAATGACCCCAAGCATACTTCCAAAGTTGTGGAAAAATGGCTTAAGGACAACAAAGTCAAGGTATTGGAGTGGCCATCACAAAGCCCTGACCTCAATCCTACAGGAGGCCTACAAACCTGACTCAGTTACACCAGCTCTGTCAGGAGGAATGGGCCAAAATTCACCCAACTTATTGTGGGAAGCTTGTGGAAGGCTACCCGGAACATTTGACCCAAGTTAAACAATTTAAAGTCAATGCTATCAAATACTAATTGAGTGTATGTAAACTTCAGTGGGAATGTGATGAACCAGTGGGAATGTGATGAAATAAATTAAAGCTGAAATAAATAATTCTCTCTACTATTATTCTGACAATTCACATTCTTAAATTAAAGTGGTGATCCTAACTGACCTAAGACAGGGAGTTTTTACTAGGATTAAATGTCAGGAATTGAGAAAAAACTGAGTTCAAATGTATTTGGCTAAGGTGTATGTAAACTTCCGACTTCAACTGTAAATGAAAATAACGGCACACGTAGCCTACATATCAATATCAAATAGGGGAGAGGCGTTGTGCCACGAGATGTTGCTTTATCTGTTTTCTTAAACCATGCCTGCTGTTCATTTGAGAAATATGAGATGGAAGGACCTGCCATGCAACAATGGCTCTATATAATTATGTACACTTTCTTGAATTTGTTCTGGATTTCGGGACTGTGAAAAGATCCCTAGTTGCACGTTTGGTGGGGTAAGTGTGTGCATCAGAGCCAGCATCCCTAGAAGGCCAGCATCCCGGAGTCGCCTCTTCACTGTTGACGTTGAGACTGGTGTTTTGCAGGTACTATTTAATGAAGCTGCCAGTTGAAGACTTGTGAGGCGTCTGTTTCTCAAACTAGACGCTCTAATGTAGTTGTCCTCTTGCTCAATTGTGCACAGGGGCCTCCCACTCCTCTTTCTATTCTGGTTAGAGCCAGTTTGCACTGTTTTGGGAGTAGTACACAGCATTGTACGAGATCTTCAGTTTCTTGGCAATTTCTCACATGGAATAGCCTTCATTTCTCAGAACGAGAACAGACTGACGAGTTTCAGAAGAAAGTTCTTTGTTTCTGGCCATTTTGAGCCTGTAATCGAACCCACAATTGGTGATTCTCCAGATACTCAACTAGTCTAAAGAAGGCCAGTTATATTGCTTCTTTAATCAGAACAACAGTTTTCAGCTGTGCTAACATAATTGCAAAAGGGTTTTCTAATGATCAATTAGCCTTTTAAAATGATAAACTTGGATTAGCTAACACAATGTGCCATTGGAACACAGGAGTGATGATTGCTGATAATTTGCCTCTGTACGCCTATGTAGATAATACAAAAGAAATCTGCCGTTTCCAGCTACAATAGTCATTTACAACATGAACAATGTCTACACTGTATTTCTCATCAATTTAATTAACAGAAATGTGCTTTTCTTTCAAAAACAAGGACATTTCTAAGTGACCCCAAATGTTTGAACGGTAGTGCATATGGTTGAATCATCAGCATACATGAACACACAGTCTTTGTTTAATGCCAGTGCCAGGTCATTGGTAAAAATAGAAAAGCGTAGAGGGCCTAGTGAGCTACCCTGCGGCACAAAACACCCTACATGTTTGACATTAGAGAGGCTTCGCTTAAAGAAAACTCTCTGAGTTCTATTAGATAGCTCTGAATCCACGATAATGGCAGAAGTTTTCTCAGCCACATGTTATGGTCAATAATATCGAAGAGAATAGCTCCCACAATCTTCTTATTATCAATTTCTTACAACCAATCATCAGTCATTTGTGTCAGTGCAGTACATGTTGAGTGCCCTTCTCTATAAGCATGCTGAAAGTCTGTTGTCAATTTGTTTACAGAGAAATAGCATTGTATTTGGTCAAACACATTTTTCCCAACAGTTTGCTAAGAGCTGGCAGCTTTACCACTCTTGGGTGGTTAGAAAAGGTGTTTTTAATGTCTTGTATACTCAATGTACTGTACACACACACACACACACACACACACACACACACACACACACACACACACACACACACACACACACACACACACACACACACACACACACACAGAGGCCTGAACAGATAGGTAGCCTAGCGGTTAAGAGCGTTTGGCCAGTAATCTAAAAATCTGTTGATGTGCCCTTGAGCAAGGCAGTTAACCCTAATTGCTCCTTTAAGTCGCTCTGGATAAAAGCATCTGCTGAATGACTTAAATGTAGAATGTAACAAGAGGCCCACCAGAAAAAAAGCAGTAACACATGTACATATGGAGCTGAGAAAAGACAAACAACCCCAATGTGGGTGTTAATGTAATGAGGGATGGTGTTCACCGTCTCTCTCTTCCTCCACAGACAAGACTGGGGGATCATATACAGTCACATGATCAGTGGTGTGACGAAGCAGAAAGGCTGCAGCAGATGTTACAAAGGTTTCCTCACTTCCTCTGTAAATCTGGGTGTACAGGCAGGACATGCCAAACGTGACGGCTGATGATGTCATCCATCCTTCACCGGTTGGTAGTGTGGGGCGGTGGAGCTGTGCCCTGGCCTGGCACAGACCAGTGGATAGTTAGTTATACAGAGCTGGGCTGTTGGCACAAAGCTGTTGGCACACAGTTCTGCTGTTGGCACAGTACTAGGGAGATGAAGCTTTGAATACGGCACCCAGGCTCTTCACTGGAATCTCTATCTTTTCATTAACGGATTCCATTCTGTTTGAAATCCATTCACTGTGCATACCGCACAACACCAAGGGATTGATGTGTGTGTGTGTGCATCCATGTGTGTGTGCGTCCATGTGTGTGTGTGTGTGTGTGTAGCTGCTCTGCTGATGGTATGACTGAATGACTGAGGGGATAGGCAGAACAAAGAGGTTCACAGGGTTAGGATCAGCCATTGCAGGGCCCACTGTAGATACAGGGAAGTGTTGGCTTTGTAAGGCTAATGCTAAGCGGATCCTCTGCTAAGCTCATGTCTGGCCGTCCACATCTATTAGGTAGACACATCCACAACACACTGACTGACAGGCAGACAGGCAGGCCATGAGTCTCCATTTGTTTCATCCACAACAAAGTCTACGTTAAACAAGTCAACGTATCCCAAATGCCCACCAGCCCTGAGAGAGAAGTGGTCTCTAGTCTACACAAGCTGATGTGTCTCATGAGAATTGGGCTCAGAGGTCTATCTCTATAGCAATGCTTTGACAGACTACTACAGACAAAGTAGAGAATAAAGAAGAGAGAAACAGAGAGAAAGAGAGTGGGAGGGAGGGAGAGTCTAGGGAGAAAGACAGTCTGTCTGACTGGCAGAGACAGTGACTACAGCGAGAGAGAAAGAAAGAGAGAGAAAAAGAGAGAGAGGGTATGACGGTTGAAACTCCATTAATTACCTCCCAGGCAGAGAAGACCAGAACAGAACAGAGGAACCCTTCCTTCACATCACTGTGCCAACTCACTACAATCTACCTCCAGACCCCCCTCAGGCCATGGGTAGCTCCATCCCGGTGCCAACAATCTACCTCCCCCCTCTGCCTCTGGGTAGCTGATTTAGCCTGTCAGTTGTTCCTGTGAGCTTCCCCTGCTTCCCCTCGATGAGAACTCCCAGCTAAAGAGCTCAAATCAAGCCTGTTTGTTCAGCTCTATTTCTGTCTATGTCTCTGTCTATTTCTTTGTTCTGAAGGCTCTTTGTCTATGGATTCAGATATCCTTCCTACAGAACATTACACACTGGGACTGGGTCTGGGACTGGGTCTGGGACTGGGTCTGGGACTGTACAATACAATAAAGCAGGCCTGCTCAGGGAGCTACCTTGGGAGGCTTTTGGCTCCATTCCTCCTTCCCTCCTGTATCGCTCCTTCCCCTCTTTCCCCTCCTTCTCTCCGTTCCCTTGTTTCTTGTCAACTGACCGCTGCTCCAGATGTAGGCTCCAGAGGTCCGGACAGGAAGAGAAAGAGAGGGAGAGAGAGAAAGAGAGGGAGAGAGAGAAAGAGAGAGAGAGAAAAGAGAAGAGGGAGAGAAAGAGAGAAGGAGAGAGAGAAAGAGAGGGAGAGAGAGAAAGAGAGAGAGAAAGAGAAGTAGAGAGACTATAGAGCTACACACTCCCTCAGCAAAACATCTATTTGTCAAAGCCCCTCACCTCCAAACACACACTCACACACACACTGAACAATGGCGCTCCTCTTGTGAACAAGGACAGACCGTGTCTATGTGTGTGTATGCTTATTTTAGTGTGTTTCTATGTTGTGTGTGTGTATGTTTCTCACTCTGTGTGTGTGTATTTGTGTCAGTGTGGTGGTGTTGTGTGAGTGTATGTTTCTCACTCTGTGTGTGTGTATTTGTGTCAGTGTGGTGGTGTTGTGTGAGTGTATGTTTCTCACTCTGTGTGTGTGTATTTGTGTCAGTGTGGTGGTGTTGTGTGTGTGTATGTTTCTCACTCTGTGTGTGTGTATTTGTGTCAGTGTGGTGGTGTTGTGTGTGTGTATGTTTCTCACTCTGTGTGTGTGTATTTGTGTCAGTGTGGTGGTGTTGTGTGAGTGTATGTGTGCTTGTCCGGGAGAAGAGGAGATCAATAAACAGCCGTTAGGCTCAGATTCAGTGCTGATATGTAGCAGGGTTCTTTATTTGGGTCTTTGCTGGGAGCAAAGCCTTGTTCTCATTCAATGGAAAAGGAAATCAATAGAGGCTTCAGAGGCTGATGATAAATAGTAAGGGATCCTGATCCCTTCATCCCTCTCTCTCTTCATCCCTCTCTCTCTCTCTGTCTGTCTGTCTGGCTCCAGAGAAGACATGTGAGGCACCACTCACCCTGTCATGTACTGGAGAACGAAGGAGTAAAGGGCTAATTATGGCTAATGGAGGCAGACACACACACACGTATAGACGCAAACATACACACACACACACAGCGCATGGAGCAGTGCAGTGAGAATCAGCCAGCATCGTGACTCAGCAGCATCAGTCAGTCAGAAAGCAGAGGAGGGCTGGCATGCTTCACAAAGTTTCAGTTAAAATACCAGCTCAGCCAACAATAATCTCATTCCAACTCAGTTACACTCACCATGAAACTCCTTATGTATGTCTGAAGCTAAAATCTCTGTATATGTCTCAATGTGACACACAAGACCTCATAGTAACTTTACTCCTCTGGTGAGTTCTCTTTCACTTTGTTCACAACTCTTAAATTATATTATTTCTCCATCCAAAGCATTTAAATCTTTGACAATACAAATACATGGAAGAAGAGATACGATTTCTCTTGAAATTAAATGAAGAAAGACCAAAACAGGATACAAGTACTCACCACTATTATAGAGCCACGGACAGTCTAACAGAGCCACGGACAGTCCAAGTGTTTCAGAGGAAATGATCTGTAACTGTCCTGCTAACTGTGTGTACCTCTCTCAGAGTGTGAGGAACAAGTAGAGTACAGTAGACTAGAGAACAATGCATGGCTTGGTGGAGAAGCAGAGCAGCAGAGTAACAGAGGTCCAGTCATGAAGCACAAATCTGATCTGCTCCAGGGGAGGGAGGGGGCTAGCTACTTGCTAGGCTAGGCTAACTCAGCCACTCTCTCCCTTTCTCTGTATCTTTACCACCACACCTTCCTCTCTGTGGAGCTCTATCTTCTCTCTCCTTCTCTCTTCTCTCCCTCTTCTCTCCCTCTTCTCTCTCTATCTCTCTCTCTCTTTCAAATGTGGTACTCTCTCTCTCTCTCTCTCTCTCTCTCTCTCTCTCTCTCTCTCTCTCTCTCTCTCTCTCTCTCTCTCTCTCTCTCTTTCTCTCCCTCTCCCTCTCCCTCTTTCTCTCACAGCTTAAAACCCACAGTGAGACGTCCCCTCTCTTCTCCTCTGTTCTCTTCGAGGTCCGGTCCAGTAAGTGTGACTAGTGTTTTCCTGTTGTAAGACAGAAAGAGAGGGCCCCACCTAAAAACTAAAAACTGATCCAGGGCCAGCGCCTCCCACAGCCCAGCTGGCTGCTGTGTGCTAGGAGCTGATAGGGGCTGCCTGCCCCAAACTCATATTGAGTAATTTGTCTGTCATGGAATCACAACCAAATTACAGGGCTCTTCAAGTTCTTGCTTCCAACTATCCAACTCTCTCTCTCTTTCGTTCCCTCTCTCTCTCATTCTTTTTCTCCCTCTCCCTCTCCTTCTCCCTATCTCTCTCTTACTCCCTCTCTCATTTGGCATTCATTTTAATAAGGAGTTCATTTTTAAATAACCCAGATATAGGAAAGGGGGGGGGAGTAACTTGATACAGCTAAAAGCAACAATAATTCGAATGAGTCACTCAGTGAGGTTAAGGTCTGAATGAGTCACTCAGTGAGGTTAAGGTCTGAATGAGTCACTCAGTGAGGTTAAGGTTTGAATGAGTCACTCAGTGAGGTTAAGGTCTGAATGAGTCACTCAGTGAGGTTAAGGTCTGAATGAGTCACTCAGTGAGGTTAAGGTTTGAATGAGTCACTCAGTGAGATTAAGGTTTGAATGAGTCACTCAGTGAGGCTAAGGTTTGAATGAGTCACTCAGTGAGGTTAAGGTTTGAATGAGTCACTCAGTGAGGCTAAGGTTTGAATGAGTCACTCAGTGAGGTTAAGGTTTGAATTAGTCACTCAGTGAGGTTAAGGTTTGTTAAATTGGGAGAAGAAGAAGAAAAAGAAGAGAAAACATCATCCCGTTTTGGAACGATAGGGAGGGGGGAAGGAGACAGAGGGCAAAGGAGGACAGACAATGAGTTAAAACAGGACCAGCAAGTCCACCCTGTTCTTCTTATGAACCCCTGGGAGGGAAGGGGCTTACAGCATCACACAGACTCACTGACAGTCCTAAGCACCCACAATCCACCAAAGCAGTGATGTCACATGGGACGATTATAGAGACTAGAACTACAGCAGTGAGATCACAAGGGACAGCCATGGAGTTTAGAACTATAGCAGCAAGGTCACATCATGGGACAGTTGCGGAGACTAGAACCACAGCAGTGATGTCACATGGGACAGTTGTGGACACGAGAACCACAGCAGTGATGTCACAAAGGACAGTTGTGGAGACTAGAACCACAGAAGTGATGTCACATGGGACAGTTGTGGACACGAGAACAACAGCAGTGAACCACAGGAGACAGAGGGCCACAACTCTACATAGACACACCACAACTCTACATAGACACACCACAACTCTACATAGACACACCACAACTCTACATAGACACACACCACAACTCTAAATAGACACACCACAACTCTACATAGACACACCACAACTCTACATAGACACACCACAACTCTACATAAACACACCACAACTCTACATAGACACACCACAACTCTACATAGACACACCACAACTCTACATAGACACACCACAACTCTAAATAGACACACCACAACTCTACATAGACACACCACAACTCTACATAAACACACCACAACTCTACATAGACACACCACAACTCTACATAGACACACCACAACTCTACATAGACACACCACAACTCTACATAGACACACACCACAACTCTAAATAGACACACCACAACTCTACGTAGACACACACCACAACTCTACATAAACACACCACAACTCTACATAGACACACCACAACTCTACATAGACACACCACAACTCTAAATAGACACACCACAACTCTAAATAGACACACCACAACTCTACATAGACACACCACAACTCTACATAAACACACCACAACTCTACATAGACACACCACAACTCTACATAAACACACCACAACTCTACATAGACACACCACAACTCTACACAGACACACCACAACTCTACATAGACAACACACCACAACTCTACATAGACACACCACAACTCTACATAGACAACACACCACAACTCTACATAGACAACACCACAACTCTACATAGACACACCACAACTCTACATAGACACACCACAACTCTACATAAACACACCACAACTCTACATAGACACACCACAACTCTACATAGACACACCACAACTCTAAATAGACACACCACAACTCTAAATAGACACACCACAACTCTACATAGACACACCACAACTCTACATAAACACACCACAACTCTACATAGACACACCACAACTCTACATGAACACACCACAACTCTACATAGACACACCACAACTCTACACAGACACACCACAACTCTACATAGACACACCACAACTCTACATAGACAACACACCACAACTCTACATAGACAACACACCACAACTCTACATAGACAACACACCACAACTCTACATAGACACACACCACAACTCTACATAGACACACCACAACTCTACATAGACACACCACAACTCTACATAGACACACACCACAACTCTACGTAGACACACACCACCTCTACATAGACACACCACAACTCTACATAGACACACTACAACTCTACATAGACACACACCACAACTCTACATAGACACACACCACAACTCTACATAGACACACACCACAACTCTACATAGACACACACCACAACTCTACATAGACACACCACAACTCTACATAGACACACCACAACTCTACATAGACACACCACAACTCTACATAGACACACCACAACTCTACATAGACACACCACAACTCTACATAGACACACCACAACTCTACATAGACAACACACCACAACTCTACATAGACACACCACAACTCTACATAGACACACACCACAACTCTGCTGCTGCATCCTATTTAGACCTGCTGTCATAAAATTTACAAACGGTCAATATGCTGGAAGTACCCCCCTCACACACACAAACACACACACACTACTGTGGGTAACATATTTGGATTAAGTGGTTGGAAAACAGCATAACCTGTGTGTGAGTAAAGCAGATTTAGGTCCAGTCAGAACTTTGGTCTATTTGATGAATAACCTTATGATTTAGATCCAGTCAGGACTTTGGTCTATTTGATGAATAACCTTATGAGGCTATTTCTGATACACACACCAAACCACCACCAAAACCTCCTCCGAAACCTCCTCCCTGGAATAATCATGATGGCAGTGGTCTTTAGATTCACACAAACCTTTATCAAACCTTTATCAGAAATAATGAAAGCCTGTGTATCCAGACTAATCCATGAACAGGATATCAATTCAGATGAACTTGAGGTCAAACACACTGATAGGACCTTATTAATAATACACAGTCTGGACTGTGGCCCCCACACAGACAGACATATAAAACATTTAATTATATCCAGCTTCTCTTGTAAAAGTTCAAAATGTTGGCCTGAGACTTCAAAGAAGCAACAGAGATAAATACCAGATAAACACTGTTGCTTGACTTGGTCTGCTTGCTTGAATAGGTCAAGAACTGAGTGAACAGAAGAGTAAAACACTGAAATGATCATGCATGTACAGTAAAGCGGAGGGAAAACAGTGACTGGAGCTAACACTCCTACCACTAATTCACATGGAGAATTTAGTGCCAAGCTGTTCAAACCCAAATGCTTTTAAATGAGCACCAAATTACTAGAACTCTGGGAGATACACGTAATATATTTTTTAAGCATGATTCTGTCTCTCTCTCTCTCTCTCTCTCTCGCTCTGTGTGTGTGTGTGTGTGCGAGAAAAAGAGAGAGAGTGTGTTTGTGTGTGTGTGTGACTCTGAACTCATATGGGGAATTGAGAGCCACTAGCCTAATTAAAAAACAAATCAGCTTTCATTTTGGTGCCAAATTGTGACACCACACTTTCCCTGCCAGGCAGCCCACTTCTGCATAAAGATAAGACTATGTCATCTATGAAGAAATAGGATTTTCTAAATCAAATTACGGACCTGTTATTCCAAGTATTTAATCCTCCAAAAAATTATTCATCCTCCATCATCACGCTCTCTCTCTTCCATAATATTAGGACTTTAGGTCGGGTTTGACCAGAAGCTGCTATAGACACTACTGTCACAAACCCATCAGGTACTCCACTCAGTCATTCAACAGATTGGAAATAGGACACTTGGTTATTTTAGCACAGAGCACCATACAATCCTCCTGAGGCTAATGATCAGCCAAGGCAGACAAATTAAAACTGAGCAACACAAGTACAAAATTCATTGAATAATCTCTCTCTATCCATCTATGGAGAAACAGCGTCAGACAAAGGAGAGAGTGTGTCTGTGTGCGTGTGTGTGTTTGATTACCCTCATTGAGTGAATAGACACTTCACATAAGGAGGCTGCAAGTCCAGCTAGCAGGCAGACAGGCAGGCAGGCAGGCAGTGAGGCACTGAGGCAGACAGGTAGACAGGCAGACAGGCAGGCAGGCAGACAGGCAGTGAGGCACTGAGGCAGACAGGTGGACAGGCAGACAGGCATGTAGGCAGTGAGGCACTGAGGCAGACAGGCAGGCAGGCAGACAGGCATGTAGGCAGTGAGGCACTGAGGCAGACAGGCAGGCAGGCAGACAGGCAGTGAGGCACTGAGGCAGACAGGTAGACAGGCAGACAGGCATGTAGGCAGTGAGACACTGAGGCAGACAGGCAGGCAGACAGGCATGTAGGCAGTGAGGCACTGAGGCAGACAGGTAGACAGGCAGACTGGCAGACAGGCAGCCAGGCAGGCAGACAGGCAGGCAGGCAGTGGTTGCTAGTTGCTAGAGTAGAGATCTCTCCAGGGTCTACGGGGCCAACATGCAGTCCAGACTGACCAGTTACCAGAGACTGGTACTGAATACTGATCATTACCACGGAGGCTGACTACCACACACACACACACACACACACACCCACACACACCATCTGTTAACTAGGACTGGAAAATGAGCAGAGAGAGAAATAAAGAGAGGGGGAGAGGATGTAGGGATGGAGAGAGAGAAAAAAAGAGAGAGAGAGATACAGTGCTTTGATTTGAGAAAGAGAGGGATGGAAGGGTGAGGGTTAGTGGAAGAGAAAACAGAAACACAATGATACATACACAAACACAAACACAAACACATACACGCATACGCATACGCATACACATACACAAACACATACACAAACACATACACAAACACATACACATACACAAACACATACACAAACACATACACATACACATACACAAACACATACACATACACATACACTACACAAACACTGCACAAACACATACACAAACACATACACATACACATACACATACACATACACATACACTACACATACACAAACACATACACATACACATACACATACACATACACATACACATACACATACACATACACTACACATACACATACACATACACAAACACATACACATACACACACATACACATACACATACACATACACATCAAACACCAACACATATAGAAACACATACACAAACACATACACAACACAACACAATACAACACATACACAAACACATACACATACACATACACATACACATACACATACACATACACATACACATACACAAACACAAACACAAACACAAACACACACAAACACACACATTTACATACACAAACACATACACATACACACCTGCAAAATTCTTCAGAGCATCAAAGGAGCTTTACTGTCCCTAAAAATGTCCAAAGTGTTCATAAATGATAAACAAGTAGCCGTTAAACCGTTACCAGGAACATCATATCTAAAGCAATTTATATGCAAATGTCTGACAAGTGGCAGAGCACAAGGGAATTGGAGAAGAATTAGAGCACACTCATTGACTCTGGCTGACCTCTTTCACTAATATAGACTCTCAGTAATGAGCTACCTTACACACACACACAAGCACGCGAACACGCACACACACGCACGCAAACACGCACACACACGCACAGATTTCCAGCACACACGCACGCACACATTTCCTGCACACACACACTCGCACTCGCACACACACACACACACACACACACACACACACACACACACACACACACACACACACACACACACACACACACACACACACACACACACACACACACACACACACACACAGGTGAGGTTATCCCAGTCCTAACATCAGGTCAGATGCTGGCCAACACTAGATGGCAGCAGAGCGCTGGTCTCCAACACACAGTCCTATAGGACTGCTGCCTGTGCCTGGGAGTATTGGACCATTGTAATGGGGTGAACACACACCACAGAGAAAAACAGACATCCACACCAGACCACAGAGCAACCTAAAGATGCACAGTATATATTTAAATGCCAACAGGGTGTGTCATTTGCATATAGTTCACATAGTCAGATACTGTACTTCAAAACCACACAGAGAAAGTCCCTAAAAGCAAAGGCACATGGGAAATGAAAGAGCATTTTTGCCCAATTAATGTAATACTACAGTCATTAGAAAAAGAGAAAGGATCAGCCTAAAACATTTGTTTTTTGATCAGATGGGGAAGTTTTCTGTAGCTTCAATGAGCTAGAGGAACCATGTTCATGTTATGGTTCTACAATACATGGTCAACATCAGCTCCTCTAGAGGAACCATGTTCATGTTATGGTTCTACAATACATGGTCAACATCAGCTCCTCTAGAGGAACCATGCTCATGTTATGGTTCTACAATACATGGTCAACATCAGCTCCTCTAGAGGAACCATGCTCATGTTATGGTTCTACAATACATGGTCAACATCAGCTCCTCTAGAGGAACCATGCTCATGTTATGGTTCTACAATACATGGTCAACATCAGCTCCTCTAGAGGAACCATGCTCATGTTATGGTTCTACAATACATGGTCAACATCAGCTCCCCAGTACTACTGCAAGTAGCTCCTCCTCCTCCTCCTCCTCCTCCTCTCATGGTTGCCTATACAAACATGGTGTGAGAGAACATCACTGGTGAGGTTCAGTCCGGCAGGCTATCTTAAAGAGAGGAAAAGTCATTACAACACGCTGTTGTGTGTCAGTCTGGACAGGGCTCTAGTCTACCATGCCTGGCCCAGACACACATGATACTCCCAATTTAAACCCACAGAAATGTCCTGAGAAACACACACACACAAGGTATCCTGATAGTCTGCACAGCCATAGAATAAGAGAGACAACTATGCTTACACATGAGGTTGTTTGTTAGGGTTTGAGTGGCCTGAATCTGACCCCATCACCGTACAGATGTAGGATCTTCATTTGATCACTCTTTTGTTGCTGAGAATATTCCTGCAAAGCAGTTTTAAAAAGTATTTTTAAGTTTTAATTTCCACTTGGAAATTTCAGATTTGATTTGCCCAAATGAAAAATGTATCAACCCCTACAAAAATGTCCATTAATTATAATCCACATAATAATTCACATTTCCTCTTTCTTTCTCTCTCTCTTTGGTCTTCCACCCAACCCATTTTCCCACTGTAGCAAATTGTCTCAAATTAAGATTATACATCTGAATAGGTCTAAACCTTGCTCTGTGGGAATCAATTGGAAGATCCTTCTATGTGGATTCAAATGTGACGATTTACATACAATTACCCTCCCCTTCCCAGACCTCAGTCCTCTGTCACAGGAGCTGGAGTGACATGTCATTAGATCAGTCACAGAATTATGGGACATTGTCCTCTATCAGAGCTTTAAACCCAACAAGCGATACCCTCTCCTCCAGTTTTAAAGTATTTTCCAAGACCAAGGAGCATTAATGGAAAATAATATTTTTCCCATTTCAGTTCTGGCCTTCTGAACAGTGAAAGATAGTAGCAGCTGATTATCTCTGTGATGAGTAAACAGGGGCTTAAGATAGAGAGCAGAGAGAAAGGCCTGTCATGAGAAAGCCATGAGAATAAGAGTGGTGGAGAGGTGGTGAGGTGTAAATGAGACAATCAGTCTCCAACCTCCTAACTCTGTGAAAATAGCTTCTCTCTCATCCTCTACTGCCCTTCTGCTGTGTTCTGTGGTGCCCTGTGCATCTGAGCCCTTCTTTGTGGTAGAAGATATCAAATCACAGGTTTTAGGCAAGGAAAGCGTCTCCAGGGTCTGCCCGGGCCAGAGTAGAGGGTCCCAGAGCGGAAGATTACCTGTGATTACTGCCTCTGTTCTGTTAGACTCAGCTCCATTTCTCAAGGATCGTCTGGCCAGGACTGCTGGAACCCTCCAAGGCTCTATTCATTTAGTGGGGAGAAGTACAGTAGCACAAAGCACTGGGGAGGGAAACCACACATTTAGACTAGTTCACCTTGACATTGCCTGTAGGAAACATCATTTCACACTAAACCAAGAGACTACACTGAAATACCCATCTGAAGCAAGCCTCTCTGCTAGAAAGACCCCACACAGGGTGAAAGAGAGAGGGGAGAGAGAGAGAAAGAAAGAACTCTGCAGTGGTCACTAACTGGCACAGCCACAAAGTAATAAAATCTGATTTTAAACCTAACCCTAACTTTAACCACACTGCTCACCCTAATGCCTAACCGATTTTTTTGTTTTCATGAATTGTTTTTACCATAATTGCCATTTTTGACTTTGCACATGGCCATCTAGCAGAAATTGCACAATTCTGCCTCCAAGGCAAGATTCATGACAATAAATGACAAGTTGCGAGATGGAGAGAGAGAGGCAGAGAGAGAGGACGGGAGAAAGAGATAGCGAAAGAGAGAGAGGGGAGATAGATAGAGAGAGGGAGGTTCAGTGAATTTGAAAGAGAGAGAGAGGGAGAAGATGAGAGAGAGAATCCCCTGAACTGTAACAGTCACTGTACCAGTTGAAACATTCCCTTCTCAAGAACAGAGCATGTGTGTGCCTGTGTGTGTGTGTGTGTGTGTGTGTGTGTGTGTGTGTGTGTGTGTGTGTGTGTGTGTGTGTGTGTGTGTGTGTGTGTGTGTGTGGTGTATGTGTGTGTGTGCGTGCATGCATGCATGACTGGGCAATGTCCAAATCCTATTAGTGAGAGGCTGGCTG
The DNA here is from genome assembly GCA_030435695.1 of Brachymystax lenok tsinlingensis. Classification (NCBI taxonomy): domain Eukaryota; kingdom Metazoa; phylum Chordata; class Actinopteri; order Salmoniformes; family Salmonidae; genus Brachymystax; species Brachymystax lenok. The sequence continues at coordinate 18,817,464 of CM059817.1, forward strand.
CATGGCGTCAGCAGCACTGACATGCCCACTGTGACCCAGCCACATGCAGATACATCGCCCCCAGGCACCAGGACCAGCCAATACCACACACTCAACTACTGCACCGACCTTCGAAGCTGTTACACCTTGTTTCTTTCTGATACCTGGCACATTGTCCTGCTGTAGTAGGTAAGGCAAAACCCCAAAGCTCATCTGGCAAGCGAGACTAATCATTCAGTATGTTCACACTGCATATGGTCAACGATCTAAATCAGCTGACTACTAGAGCTCTGCAGTCTTTTAGAACCAATTCAAGTCATGAGAGGTGGACTGTGGAATGTTATCAGACCTCACTCTTCTGGGGAAACCACAAGGCTGGTAACATAAACATCATAACAGTAGGGCCGGGAGTTTTTCCTTCGAATGTGGCCTGGCCAGGACAAACTAGCAGTATATCATAGACCCTACCTATGACATGCTCATTAGAGTTACAGTCAAATGAAGGAAGATCAGGCCGGCACTTGTGTGGTAATTGGCGATTCTCCTCAGACTCCACTTTGGGTTCATTTAAATACATTGAGCAATGCTGCTGTGGAATGATGTCAGCAGCCTCTGGCCTCCTGTGTGTAGGCATGCACTCCCTGCATTAATCCTACGCTGCCCTGAGGGAAGGGAGATGTCTCCATCTCACCTTTTCGGGTCTCTCTCTTTCTCTCTCTCTTTGGTCTTCCACCCAACCCTTTCTCTCTCAGGGCTGTTCAGGTAGGGTAGGGTGATGTTAGCTCATCACTAAGCTAAGGACCCTGGGACTAAACACCTCCCGCTGTAACTGGATCCTGGACTTCCTGACAGACTGCCCCCATGTGGTAAGGAGTCAACACATCTGCCACACTGATCCTCAATACGTGGGCCCCTCAGGGGTGTGTGCTTACTCCCCTCCTGTACTCCCTGTTCACCCACGACTGTGTGGCCAAGCACGACTCCAACACCATCTTTACATTTGCTGATAACACAACACTGGTAGGCCTGATCACCGACGAGAAAGCCTATAGCGAGGAGGTCAGAGACCTGGCAGTGTGGTGCCAGGACAACAACCTCTCCCTCAATGTGAGCAAGACAAAGGAGCTGATAGTGGACTACAGGAAAAGTAGGGCCGAACACGCCCCCATTAACATTCATGGGGCTGTAGTGGAGTGGGTCGAGAGTTTCAAGTTCCTTGGTGTCCACATCACCAACAAACTATCATCGTCCAAACACACCAAGACAGTCGTAAAGAGGGCAAGACAACGCCTATTCCCCCTCAGGAGACTGAAAAGATTTGGCATGGGTCCTTAGATCCTCAAAAGGTTCTGCAGCTGCACCATCGAGAGCATCCTGACTGGTTGCATCACTGCCTGGTATGGCAACTGCTCGGCCTCCGACCGCAAGGTGCTACATAGGGTAGTACATCACTGGGGCCAAGTTTCCTGACATCCAGGAACTCTATACCAGGCAGTGTCAGAGGAAGGCCCAAAACAATTGTCAAAGATTCAAGTAACCCAAGTCATAGACTGTTCTCTCTGCTACCGCATGGCAAGCGGTACTGGAGCGTCAAATCTTGATCCAAAAGGCTCCTTAACAGCTTCTACCCTCAAGCCATAAGACTGCTGAACAATTAATCAAATGCCCTCCCGCACGGTAAAGTGTACAACAGTTGTATTCGGTGCATGTGACAAATACAATTTGATTTGATTTGATTTTTTATTAGATTTTACATTAAGCTGCCAAGCAGGCGAGGCGAAAGTTGTGATCCTGACTCCTGACATGTGTGAATTACCAGTTGGTCTCTGGGGATTGGAACCCACCCAGCCGTGTGTAATTAAAAGAGCATGAAGGCAGATCAAGTGTTTTCCTCAACTCCCAATTCAATGTTCCTGGAGGCTTCTAGAGAATCCACTGGGTGCCCTGTCTGTCCATGAAGCAGGATAGGAAGATACCTCTATTCTAGAGTTAGACAGATTCTCTGCATTTCAGTGGCGTCATAGTTGGTGTCCCGGAATACATGTTTTTGCACCTTATTTTGACGCTGATTCTCTGCCGATTCAAACCCTTTACCTCTCTCTCTCTCTCTCTCTCTCTCTCTCTCTCTCTCTCTCTCTCTCTCTCTCTCTCTCTCTCACTCACTCACTCTCTCCTTCTCCCTCTTTCTCTCACAGCTTAAAGCCCACAGTGGAACGTTTCTGTTTAGGGCGATGTAAGCTAGTTTAATATGCTTTGCTGAACCTGAGTATTTGTATTAGCTGAATAAAGCAGGGTCAAAAATCTAATTCTAACTTCCTCCCTCTTTTTCCACTCTCATCCCAAATCGGATTGTCCTGGACACACCTACAGTACTTCAGTCACAGTATATTAACTAAACAACACTTACTTCAGTTCACTAAGACTCCAGTACTGCAGAGAGAGCCTGCTGATGATGGAGTAATCTAGCCTGGAGGTGAGATTCAGTTAAGTTCAGAACACTGATACAACAAAATCACCAAGCAAAACTCCATACCTCCTTCTGCTCTATACATTAACATATGTGAACTATGAGTCCCCCCAAAGGGATCCACATACAGTGAGTAGGAGATTTACCATGTAGTGTGCGTAGTGTGTGTGTGTGTGACATGATGACTGGGGGGAAACTATCAGGAAATCAAGAAAGCAGCTCCTGAAAACGCAGCAAGTGGTTTTTCACTATCCTAGCAGTTCATAACTCACACCAATGTCTTACCACTGGCTATTACTAGTTTACTGGCTCACTACTAATGGTCATTATGCTGTCCTATATTAAATGTTGTATGCAAACTTTGGAGTGCCATTGCGTCATAGCTGTCTATTCACTGTGATGAAATCAAATGAGCCTCGTGATTTACATAAATTCACTTAAAACATGCAGTCATCTTTCTCTCACTAGATCTCACATCTAAACTATAGTCTACTGTAGCCTATCAAAACTCATTTCCCGTTAGAATTTTTTAAATGATAAAATGTATTTTACTCTTGCGAGAAACTGGTCAAATTAAGATCCAACATCTATATTTTAGTGTGAACTTCTATTATTCACATGCATACATAAACATACAAGCTGCCACTATGTTGTAAAGGACTGGAGAATTGACTTGTGATTGGATGGCTGATGGGTGCTATTGTTGGACTGTCCACTGTCATTACCATCACTCTGAATGGTCCACTCAGTGACTCACAGCTGCCATGATTACAGCTAAGTACAGTCCACTGTTGGAGGAATAGAAAAATGTTCAGGTTTAAGACCACATGTTTTTCTTTGTGTGACACATGGGTCCTGTATAAGGTCCAGTTTATCAACCTGTTGAAATTTTGATTTTGATGGGCTCTGTTGTGAGATTAATCAAAATAAGTATTTTGTAACTAGGGACTTTAATGCCTATACCCCTCAAAATCAACTCTGGACCTCAAAGCCAGTTCCAATGCGTTTTATTCATTGTGTTTAATCAGGGACTGATTTAGACCTGGGACACCAGGTGCACCAGGTGGGTGCAATTAATTATCAGGTAGAACAGAGAACCAGCAGGCTCCAGACCTCGTAGGGTAAGAATTGAATGCCCCTGCCCTATACAATACTGGAGGCTGGGCGCTGCCCTTGAGGGAGTGTGGCAGAGTGTGCTTGGTAAATCACAGCATAAAACTGCTGCAGCTGTGATAGCCAAGGCAGGTCACAGACCCCATTACGGCGACAGGCTCCAATCCTGTCCAATTCCAAAAGAGAGGAGCCACAGCCCAGCAGGGGTTAGGAATCTAAAACACAGGAATCTAAATGGTCAGATCTGAGACAGAGAGAGAGAGAGGACGGTGAAGAGATGAGAAATGTATGTGAGATGTTAGATTTATAACATGCAGTAGCCAATGTGTTTCTACATCTGCATTGCTTGCTCTTCTGGGTTTTAGGCTGGGTATCCATTAAGAACTTTGTGACAACTGATGATGTAAAAATGGCTTTAGAAAATACATTTGATTGATTGATTTAAATTTCCTAAAGTGTGGAGAGGATGTATGATAGCGTGGCTTGAGGAAGCAGGAAATACAGTGGGGAAAAAAAGTATTTAGTCAGCCACCAATTGTGCAAGTTCTCTCACTTAAAAAGATGAGAGAGGCCTGTAATTTTCATCATAGGTACACTTCAACTATGACAGACAAAACGAGGAAAAAAAATCCAGAAAATCACATTTTTTATGAATTTATTGAATTTATTTGCAAATTATGGTGGAAAATAAGTATTTGGTCAATAACAAAAGTTTATCTCAATACTTTGTTATATACCCTTTGTTGGCAATGACAGAGGTCAAACGTTTTCTGTAAGTCTTCACAAGGTTTTCACACACTGTTGCTGGTATTTTGGCCCATTCCTCCATGCAGATCTCCTCTAGAGCAGTGATGTTTTGGGGCTGTCGCAGGGCAACACAGACTTTCAACTCCCTCCAAAGATTTTCTATGGGGTTGAGATCTGGAGACTGGCAAGGCCACTCCAGGACCTTGAAATGCTTCTTACGAAGCCACTCCTTCGTTGCCCGGCGGTGTGTTTGGGATCATTGTCATGCTGAAAGACCCAGCCACGTTTCATCTTCAATGCCCTTGCTGATGGAAGGAGATTTTCACTCAAAACCTCACGATACATGGCCCCATTCATTCTTTCCTTTACACGGATCAGTCGTCCTGGTCCCTTTGCAGAAAAACAGCCCCAAAGCATGATGTTTCTACCCCCATGCTTCACAGTAGGTATGGTGTTCTTTGGATGCAACTCAGCATTCTTTGTCCTCCAAACACGACGAGTTGAGTTTTTACCAAAAAGTTATATTTTGGTTTCATCTGACATTCTCCCAATCCTCATCTGGATCATCCAAATGCTCTCTAGCAAACTTTAGACTTGCCTGAACATGTACTGGCTTAAGCAGGGGGACACGTCTGGCACTGTAGGATTTGAGTCTCTGGCGGCGTAGTGTGTTACTGATGGTAGGCTTTGTTACTTTGGTCCCAGCTCTCTGCAGGTCATTCACTAGGTCCCCCCGTGTGGTTCTGGGATTTTTGCTCACCGTTCTTGTGATCATTTTGACCCCACGGGGTGAGATCTTGCGTGGAGCCCCAGATCAAGGAAGATTATCAGTGGTCTTGTATGTCTTCAATTTCCTAATAATTGCTCCCACAGTTGATTTCTTCAAACCAAGCTGCTTACCTATTGCAGATTCAGTCTTCCCAACCTGGTGCAGGTCTACAATTTTGTTTCTGGTGTTCTTTGACAGCTCTTTGGTCTTGGCCATAGTGGAGTTTGGAGTGTGACTGTTTGAGGTTGTGGACAGGTGTCTTTTATACTGATAACAAGTTCAAACAGGTGCCATTAATACAGGTAATGAGTGGAGGACAGAGGAACCTCTTAAAGAAGAAGTTACAGGTCTGTGAGAGCCAGAAATCTTGCTTGTTTGTATGTGACCAAATACTTATTTTCCACCATAATTTGCAAATAAATTCATAAAAATCCTACAATGTGATTTTCTGGATTTTTTTCCTCATTTTGTCTGTCATAGTTGAAGTGTACCTATGATGAAAATTACAGGCCTCTCTCATCTTTTTAAGTGAGAGAACTTGCACAATTGGTGGCTGACTAAATACTTTTTTTCCCCACTGTATATTGTTTTCATGCATTGCATACACACACCCACACACATCTTGGCTATCACACACACACACACACACACAAACACACACACACACACACACACACACACACACACACACACACACACACACACACACACACACACACACACACGCAGAGCTGATGTGTGTGTCTTGGCACACTCAAGCAGACTTACAGACACATACACACACAACCCTTACACACAGACACACACACAACCTCACCTACAGTGTGAGACCAGTGACAGCAGGACCACAGGTGAAGGCCATTCTAATGAAATATAAATGTGTGATGCCATCCCATCTCTGCGCTCCAGTCTCTGCGCTCCAGTCTCTGCGCTCCAGTCTCTAGTCTCTAGTCTCCAGTCTGCAGCAGCAGCACAGCAGTTCTACTTGGCTGGGTTTAATTACAGATGGAGGGATAATCCAGAGGGAGCAGCCGGGCGCGGGGCCGAGGCCGGCAGGGAGTGGGAGCCCGGAACGCCCGGAACGCCGTGTGTCGGAGCGCTGGGAATCGCCCACCTGGAATGCCGTGAGAGAAAAAGAGGGAGCGTTTCGCTGCGGAGTTGGCACAGGAGGTGCATTCCCTACCTTCGCTCTGAGAGGTGATTGATGGGCCTGTCGTGGAGCCAGATTGAACCCTGGAGGCCTCCTTTAACATCTGAGCCGGCTTACAGACAGGCTGAGGGATGTAGGCCTTTTATACCTAAAGGTCTCTGCCACCTCCATCGCTCCTGTCGCCGCCGCAATGCACCCAGGCCTCTTCACTCTGAAAAAGCCTTGCCACAGACTGACATGTCAGGCAGAAATGTAACAATTCTGTTATGGTGAGAAGCCTCATATTTCACAGTCGCCTTTTCCTACGGTTTTCAGATTGTTTCCAGGCTAAATGAGGAGAAATGGATCGTCTCGTGGCTCTGTGGGCGGATGTGCGTGTTTTATAACGAGCCCCCCAGCAACCCAGTGGCCCAGAAATTCCAATTAATAAAGATTAGCCCTCTTTCTGCAGACCTCATTCTCCTTTTAATTAAAAGAAGAAGATACAAAATTGGCCATGGCATGTAACAGAAAATATCCCCAAGAATTCTGACACAAATGTTATACTCGGCTCCATAGATGAAAGGGCTGGCTAATACATATTTAATGCCAATGGGAAACCATTTGGATTGGTTTTGCATACTGGGAGGATTGGGAATGCAGCTCGGAGAATACTCTGTCTGAGATACTGCTCTCGGCTAAATGAGTGGGCAAACTAAGCACTGTGCACTGTGTGTGTTTCCCCGCTGTGCTATGCCTTCATCCATTGGGACTGGGTCCTGCTGTGCAATCATGCCCAGCGAAGCTCTTCCCTCGCGGGTGTTTCTCTCCTCCACACACACACATGTACAGATACACACTCACACACCTGACTGGAACAAAACAGGGACATTCACCTGCTGAAGCTTTCGTCTTAAACACCACCTCAGGACACCTGATAGGCATATAAATCACCAAAGAACAAACCATACAAAATGAACACAGCATACAGTGCAATAGGAAAGTATTCATACCCCTTCCCTTTTTCCACATTTTGTTACGTTACAGCCTTACTATGAAATGGAATCCCCAAAATGTTTTTCTCATCAATTTACACACAATGCCCCATAACGACAAAGCGAAAACAGGTTTTTAGAATTTTTTTCAAATTGATAAAAAAAACAAAAAAATTTAATACCGTATTTACATAATTACAGTATTCAGACCCTTTGTTATGAGACTCGAAATTGAGTTCAGGTGCATCCTGTTTCCATTGATCAACCTTGAGATGTTTCTACAACTTGAATAGAGTCCACCTGTGGTAAATTCAATAGATTGGACATGATTTGGAAAGGCATTCACCTGTCTATATAAGGACCCATAGTTGACAGTGCAAGTCATAGCAAAAACCAAGCATTGAGGTCGAAGAAATTGTTCGTAGAGCTCAAGAGACAGGATTGTGTCGAGGCACAGATCTGGGGAAGGGTACCAAAAAATGTCTGCAGCATTGAAGGTCCCCAAGAACACAGTGGCCTACATCATTCTTAAACGGAAGAAGTTTGGAACCACCAAGACTCTTCCTAGAGCTAGCCGCCCGGCCAAACTGAGCAATCAGAGGGAGATGACTAAGAACCCGATGGTCACTCTGACAGATCTCCAGAGTTCCTCTGTGGAGATGGGAGAACCTTTCAGAAGGACAACCATCTCTGCAGCACACCATCAATCAGGCCTTTATGGTAGAGTGGCCAGACAGAAGCCCCTCATTAGTAAAAGGCACATGACAGCCCGCTTGGAGTTTGCCAAAAGGCACCTAAAGGACTCTCAGACCATCAGAAACAAGATTCTCTGGTCTGATGAAATCAAGATTGAACTCTTTGGCCTGAATGCCAAGCGTCACATCTGGAGGAAACATTAGCAAAAATGTTTTGCAAAGTTTTTGCTTTTTCATTATGGGGTATTGTGTGTAGATTGATGAGGGGAAAAACCTATTTAATCCATTTTAGAATAAGGCTAAAACGTAACAAAACGTGGAAAAAGTCAAGGAGTCTGAATATTTTCAGAATGCACTGTATCTGGCTTATTCTGTATCATGCGACAGCTAAAAATGAATATTAAAAGCACACAATTCATTTACTGGCTGGCTCACTGTTTGAGTTGAAATCTCATTAGGCTAAATGAACATGTAGCAGAGCAGACAGACATGTTGTTTTCTTCTGTTTCTCTATTTGTGCCACAGATTCAGCTGGAGGGCTAGTCTATAGCGGAGCACAGACGCCACTGGAGCAAGTTACCTCAGGATGCAAATGTAGTCTGGGCAGGCTGGTGCTCTGAGTCACACGGCTAGGAGACACAAACGCACACAGAGGTCATTCAGTTTACTGAAAGCCGTAAATGTGGTGTGTTGTATGTGTTCTCTATGGCATGTTCTATGGAGATTCCTCTGAGCTGCCGCAGGCCTAAAAGGCTCTCTACTGTAATTGTTCAGGCTAGTACTCTGTTGCTCCCCTGACCCTAGATCTGGTGCATAAAGTTGACCAATTTTGCATACCCCACCATACCATATTTTTTGTTTCACCTGGCCGCCAATTCCAAATATTTTGAGAACATCATTTGAAGAGTCACCTGAAGCGTTAGAACAGGTATTCCCAAACTGGGGTACGTGTAACGCGTACCCCAGTTATCAAGGGGCAAAGTATTGATCATTTTTTTTTAATTGAAAGACGAGCTTAAAGTTTTTTTTACTGACCATCATTTTTTACTGACCCCTTGCATGATGATGAGTTTCTCACACGACTGGCTTATCTGGGTGATGTTTTTTCTCGCCTGAATGATCTGAATCTAGGATTACAGGGACTCTCCACAACTATATTCAATTTGCAGGACAAAATTGAGGCTATGATTAAGAAGTTTGAGCTCTTCTCTGTCTGCATTAACAAGGGCAACACACAGGTCTTTCCATCATTGTATGATTTTTTGTGTGCAAATGAACTCAAGCTTACGGACAATGTCAAATGTGATATAGTGAAGCACCTGAGTGAGTTGGGTGCGCAATTACGCAGGTACTTTCCCGAAACGGATGACATAAACAACTTTCATGCCCTGCCTCCAGTCCACTTACCGATATCTGAACAAGAGAGCCACATCGAAATTGCAACAAGCGGTTCTGTGAAAATGTCATCAGAATCCACTGCCAGATTTCTGGATTGGGCTGCGCTCAGAGTATCCTGGCAAAATGCGCTGTTAAGACACTGATGCCCTTCGCAACCACGTACCTACGTGAGAGTGGATTCTCGGGCCTCACTAGCATGAAAACTAAATACAGGCCCAAACTGTTTGTGGAAAATTATTTAGGACTGAGACTCTCTCCAATACAACCCAACATTGCAGAGTTATGTGCATCCTTTCAAGCACACCCTTCTCATTAAACTGTGGTCAGTTATTCACAATTTTCGATGAACAAATAAAGTTTTTTATGTAAGGCTAAATAAAGAGCAAAATTATTGATTATTATTATATTATTATTTGTGCCCTGGTCCTATAAGAGCTCTTTGTCACTTCCCACGAGCCGAGTTGTGACAAACACACTCATTCTTATGTTTAATAAATGTATCGCATAGTGTGTGTGTGGGCAGGCTTACAATGATGGCAAAAAACATTTAAGTGTGCGCTGATCCCCTGCTAGAGGGGGTACGCAGCTGGAAGTTGAATGTTTGAAGGGGTACGGGACTATAAAAAGCTTAGGAACCACTGCGTTAGAGGAATGGGAGACAGAGGAATACAGCAGTGCTGAGGCAGAGGGCTCGTAATGAGGACTACTGGCTACTATTCTGAACTTTGTGCGGTGAGCTTTATGGCAACCAGAGCTGCTGAGGCATCACTCAAGTGGTGTTACACAGAGAGGAAGAGGAGAAGTCCAGTGGCTATAAGATTCAGGCTGGTTCCCAGACTTGCCCTTTACAAGATCATCAGCAGACTTCATCTCCATCATCTACCATCCTCTTTCTAGCTCCCTTCGCTCAAGCCATGAACTGACCGTCTCTATTTCCAGAGGATGCAGCTTTCAAAAACTTGGCCTCCAATTGTTGACCTGCCATGATATATTGCTTTATTTTTTTTTTTTGCTCATGTAGCACACAGATTTTATGAAAAGCGCTATAGAAATGTAATAAATTGTTATTATTATTATTATTATTATTATACCATGAGACCTCTATGTCTTCATCCCTGGGAAAGATAAACAGTTGAGTTTGATATTTTGACATTTTTCTACAGCTGGCCATGCTTTCCACCTGGCTACCCCTACCCCGGTCAACAGCCCTGCACTCCCCACAGCAACTAGCCCAAGATTACCGACCATTTTGAATCCCACCGTACCTTCTCCGGCTAAGCAATCTGGTTTCAGAACTAGTCATGGGTGCACCTCAGCCACGCTCAAGGTCCTAAACAATATCATAACCGCCATCGATAAGAGACATTACTGTGTATTCATCAACCTGGCCAAGGCTTCGACTCTGTTAATCACCACATTCTTATTGGTGATTGACAGTGTGTCAAATCGGAGGGCCTGTTGTCCGGACCTCTGGCAGTCTCTATGGGGGTGCCACAGAGTTCAATTCTTGGGCTGACTCTCTTCTCTGTATACAACAATGATGACGCTCTTGCTGCTGGTGATTCTCTGATCCCCCTCTATGCAGACAACACCATTCTGTATACTTCTGGCCCTTCTTTGGACACTGTGTTAACTAACCTCCAGATGAGCTTCAATGCCTACAACTCTCCTTCCGTGGCCTCCAACTGCTCTTAAATGCAATTAAAACTAAATGCATGCTCTTCAACCGATCACTGCCCGCACCTGCCCCCCGTCCAGCATCACTACTCTGGACGGTTCTGACTTAGAATACGTGGACAACTACAAATACCTAGGTGTCTGGTTAGACTGTAAACTCTCCTTCCAGACTCACATTAAGCATCTCCAATCCAAAATTAAATCTAGAATCGGCTTCCTATTTCTCAAAAAAGCATCCTTTACGCATGCTGCCATACATTCCCTTGTAAAACAGACCATCCTACCGATCCTCGACTTCTGCAATGTCATTTATAAAATAGCCTCCAACACTCTACTCAATAAATTGGATGCAGTCTATCACAGTGCCATCCGTTTTGTCACCAAAGCCCCATATACTAACCACCACTGCGACCTGTACGCTCTCGTTGGCTGGCCCTCACTTCATACTCGTCGCCAAACCCACTGGCTCCAGGTCATCTACAAGTCTTTGCTAGGTAAAGCCCTACCTTATCTCAGCTCACTGGTCACCATAGCAGCACCCACCCGTAGCACGCGCTCCAGCAGGTATATCTCACTGGTCACCCCCAAAGCCAATTCCTCATTGGGCCGCCTTTCCTTCCAGTTCTCTGCTGCCAATGACTGGAACGAACTACAAAAATCACTGAAGCTGGAGACTCATAATTACCTCGCCACAATGGCCTATTTATTGCCCTATCTCCCTTATCATACCTCATTTGCAATCACTGTATATAGACTTATTGTTAAAAAAGAAATCTCCTGTATTATTGACTGTATGTTTGTTTATTCCTTGTGTAACTCTTTGTTGTTGTATGTGTCGAACTGCTGTGCTTGGCCAGGTCGCAGTTGTAAATGAGAACTTGTTCTCAACTAGCCTATCTGGTTAAATAAAAGTGAAAATAAATTAAGCTTACAAACAGGGTTGTCAAACTATTTTATAATTTCTTGAAAACCTTTAACCTTTAACTCAATGTTCTAAAACATGTAAACTAATATTTATTTTCATATTCGCATATGTTGTAACTTAGACCCTATTTTACCTCATCTGAGGTTTGTGTTGTGCCTGCCATCGGTTAAGACAACATGCTCTTGAATGCAGGGTGGATGTCATTTCAATCATAGAAATATAATTAATATAATGGACCTATTCCTTCAGACCACAGCAATTTAACTTATAATTACTACCATAAAGACGGCCGCCGGTCCACCCACTGTCGAATGTCAACTTAAATGGTCACGTCTATTCTATTATCTATATTTCTATGACTTTAATAGGTTTCCTATGGAGGATTGACATTAGAATTTAAAACAACAGATATTCCTATTCATGTCAATATTCTCTAATATGTTGACCTACAACCATCTTTGTGGTACCATTTGAAAGTTTATATTCTTATTATATTCCTATTTTAGTACATTTATCAGCCAGAACATGACACCCACCCTGCATTCAAGCCGAGTTTACACGTGTTTATATCAAAGGTAAAACAAATAAATGTTTTATTAACCTTTGACTGCACTGGGAGAAATCAGGGTCACACAGAGGGTTTCTAGCTAGTCTTAATCTACTTTGAAACAAAAGTATACACCTCACACACATGGTTATGGGCTTACTAAAAAGATATAGAGTTGAAAAGTATTCCATTTTGCATTTGCAACCCAATATTTTACTTTATATACTGTATACTGAACCAAAATATGAATGCAACATGTAAAGTGTTGGTCCCATGTTTCATGAGCTGAAATAAAAGATCCCAGAAATGTTCCATATGCACAAAAAGCGTATTTCTCTCAAATTGTGTAAACACATTTGTTTATGTCCCTGTTAGTCAGCATTTCTCCTTTGCCAAGATAATCCATCTACCTGACAGGTGAGGCATATCAAGAAGGTGATTAAACAGCATGATCAAAACACAGGTACACCTTGTGCTGGGGACAATAAAAGGCCACTCTAAAATGTGCAGTTTTGTCACACAACACAATACCACAGATGTCTCAAGTTTTGAGGGAGCATGCAGTTGGCATGCTGACTGCAAGAATCTCCAGCCAAACTGTTGCCAGAGAATTGAATGTTCAATTCTCTACCATAAGCCACCTCCATCGTCATTTTAGAGAATTTGGCATTACGTCCAAACGGGCTAAAACCCCAGACCACCTGTATCCATGTTTTTTCAAGAATTATAAAATTGTTTGACAAACCTGTTTGTAAGCTTTTACATTAAATTAATCTCACCTGTTTATCTTTTCCAGTGATGAAGACATGGATGTCTCATGGCATGGTGGGGTATGCAAAATAGGTTAACTTTGAGCACCTTTATCCAATGAATGTTTTGGCATTCAGGTCCAAAAAATAACTTTCTGAGCACTTCTACAATGGGCAAATATGTATGAAAGGTTTTGTTAAAATCAAAAGGGGTGCTGTCAAACTAACCCATGTCAACTAAAGTTTTTTCTTCCCATAGATTTTTTTGTAATGTTCGAGTTACTCAAATATCACATGAATACACATTAGGCATGCAAAATGTATAGAATTGCAAGAAAATGGGCTTTAAAACTGCAACATTTTCTCTGCCCCCCATGACAACATGTGTATAATTGTAGGAAATAAGCTTTAAACCTGCAAAATGTTCTCTCTGCCAAGAAGATGGGTGTGAAGCGTATGCTCACAGAAATAGACGTGGCGCGCTTGAGCACAGGGGTGGCGCAAGATGTTCCCCAATGCTGGAAGGGGGGCCTGAGTGAACCCATGATCCATAGCATGGTTATCCATTGCATGCCAGCACACAGACACACTCTCACAAACCTGCTCCAAATCCACACAATCACCTTTCTATTTCTGAATGATGTTTTTTGTCATCCTCACACCAGAGTATCAAAAGAGAACCATACTGTGTATAATACAGTATATCAAAAACAGATGGATTCCCATCAGATGAACGTTCATTGCCTGTCCTCTTATGCCCGGCCATGATGCACCTGCATGGGGCTTCTCTGGCTGTCTCTTCCCCTCCCCTGCCCACCCCTGGGAATGTTGGACTTAATCTATAAAGCCAGGGGAGAACATCTGTGGAATAATGGTTGGATGTGTGTGACTGAAACGAGAGCAAACGGTGCTAACTAACCCCTGGGGAGCTTAGCTAACTCCATTTTAAACACTGAGTGGTCTACAGGGATCATTTTGTTGTCTTTCAGATGATGAAACTGAAACTAAAAGGCTCTGTTTCAATATATTAGAGAATGTGTCTCTCTGTTTGATTAAAAGTGGGGAAACAAGATGTTTTCTCAGAGTACACATCATTGTTCCGTTGACACTGGCCTTTGGCTGTTTGTCTGAACATCACCGACAATAGGGGAATCTTTGGCTCTGTGAATTAATCATCTAGGAATGCTGCATAAGAGATGAAGATAATGCTAAGCAATTTTCCCAACTCCAATGGAGAAAATACCTAGCATTGATGGTGTGAAAAGTCTAAAAAACAATGCAAAGTTGTGGCTGCCGTTCACTAGAGGAATGGTGGATTGGACTGAGACCTAATTCCCATCTTGAATTTCCAAAAGGAGACCCAGTATCTGTTTTTCATTATTCAAGAATAGAAACTCATTAAGACTGTAAATATGATGACCTCATTTAGAATTCATTAATTTGAAGAGCTGGATGAGAATGACAGAAACAGACAGATATGAAAAGAGGAATAATATTCCTTCTGTCTGCAGCATCAGAGGCACCACAGCTGCTCTGAGCAACAACAATAAACCACAAGAAAACATGCAATATGTATTTTCCCCCTTTGAATTTAAGCATGTTTCACCTTTTAGGAGTTGAAAGGGAGTGTATTGCATTAATCTTTTGTCTTCTAGAATAGCCAGACAAAATCAAAAACATCCCAAAGGCACAATTACAATAACAAACAATATGCTTGCACTATTGAAAAAAGGGACACACTACTTTGGCAGTGTGTGTGCATGCAGTGTGTGTCGTGTGTGTGTGTGTGTGTGTGTGTGTGTGTGTGTATGTGTGTGTGTTTGTGTGTGTGTGCGTGTGTGTGTGTGTGCGTGTGTGGGGGGGTGCATGCAATGTATGTGTGTGTTTGCACGTATTTGTGTGTGTGTTAGCATTAGCAATCTCACTGATTGTATGTGTCTGGGCAGTAATGGGCCACAGTGGTGCAGTAGTGGCAAAGCAGCCATGCTGGCACTGAGGGACCACAGAGGGAGACTGTCTTATATGCTAGCTCTGGTCTGGACTGAGGGACCACAGAGGGAGACTGCTGATGGACCCAGCAGGAACAGCTGCTAACTGACAACACCATCACTCATGACTACAGATCCTGGCTCAGAACACACATACACACCTACGCTCACACATGCCCACACACACAGGCAAGCTTCATCACTCAGCGCTCTGACGGATGGACATGTATTATGGAAGATGACTGACAGCTGATGTAGAGGAGTCTTGTCCATTCACTAACACACAGGAGAGATTAGAGTGGTGGATCACCAAGCGGTGATGACGGACAAGAACCTAACCTACTGTAAATTAGAATTCATATCTAACAGATGCTTCATATCTAACTGTCACGTCCAGGCCAGAGTTTTTAGGCTGGCGTGTTTAGTTTCATTTTTGGTGAAGGGTTTTTTAGTTCTAGGTGTTGTATTTCTATGTTTGGGAAATGGTTCCCAATTAGAGGCAGCTGAGTGTCGTTACCTCTAATTGGGAACCATATATATGTTTGTAGTTTTCAGAGGGGTTTTGTGGGTTATTGTTTGTTCATAGCTTTGTTGGTTTTTACTTGTTATGTTCAACGTTACGATCTTCGTTCGTTTTGTTTATTGTTTTGCCAGTTACGTTATCTAATAAAGAATGTATACTGGATACCTCGCTGCGCCTTGGTCCGTCACTCAGGAAGATCGTGACACTAACAGATGATTCATATCTAACAGATGATTCATATCTAATAGCTACATCATATCTGACAGATTATTCATATCTAACAGATGCTTCATATCTAACAGATGCTTCATATCTAACAGATGCTTCATATCTAACAGATGATTCATATATAATAGATGCTTCATATCTAACAGAAGCTTTATATCTAACAGATGATTCATATCTAACAGATGATTCATATCTAACAGACGCTTCAAATCTAACAGATGCTTCATGTCTAACAGATGCTTCATATCTAACAGATGCTTCAAACCTAACAGATGCTTCAAACTTAACAGATGCTTTATATCTAACAGATGCTTTATATCTAACAGATGCTTCATATCTAACAGATGCTTCATGTCTAACAGATGCTTCATATCTAACAGATGCTTCAAACCTAACAGATGCTTCAAACTTAACAGATGCTTTATATCTAACAGATGCTTCATATCTAACAGATGCTTCATATCTAACAGATGCTTCATATATAATAGATGCTTCATATCTAACAGAAGCTTCATATCTAACAGATGATTCATATCTAACAGACGCTTCAAATCTAACAGATGCTTCATGTCTAACAGATGATTCATGTCTAACAGATGCTTCATATCTAACAGATGCTTCATATCTAATAGATGATTCATATCTAACAGATGCTTCATATCTAACAGATGCTTCATATCTAACAGATGCCTCATATCTAACATGACTGAGAATATATAAACCAACAGACGACTAAGTGAATAGAGACCCTCCCAGACTCTATCCTCAACCAGACACCAATAATAAAGAGATCAGACTGATGGCCATGCTACTGTACCATGCTGTAGTCATTTGTCATGCCAATATCACCAGTCACTGCATGGCTTCCTAATGTGTCCAACATGTTGGCTTCATGGCTGGCTGAACAATGATTAATACCCAACCCTAGCTGATGACTGACTGAATAATGGGAATAATTGTTTTGAGTGGTAGCCAATTATTGGTCAGTTAAGATGTCGTGTCAGTCAGTCAGTCACAGTGTCAGTTAGTTCACACAGTCAGTTCCATTGATATGGAAGGCCATGTCTGTCTGAGCGTGAGGCCTTGAATGGAAATGTGAAATGTCAATGCAGACGTCTGGTATAACTAAACTCTGCCAACAGACAGGGAAGAAAGGACTAGAGGGTGGGACAGGAGACATAAAGGAGGAGGTGGAGGGAGAAAGAGGTAGGAGGGATGAGTGGGATGGAGAGAGAGGAGGAGGGAGACAGAGGTGGAGGAGGGATGAGTGGGAGGGAGAGAGTAGAGGAGAGCCTGTCTTCACCCATGGCTTATATGTCCTGCTGTCTTAAACTAAAATATAATTTTTTCCACCTCCCCTAAATCTGACAGCCATGCCCTCTCTCCCAGACTAGTGGTGTAATGTAATGGCACCTCCCCTAGGGCTGATGCTAGCTAGGCTAACAACCTTCTGCTTTCTGTCAGAGGCTAGCAGAATAACTTACAGCTGATACTTCTATCAAAGCTCTGGAATAAAGACTGTTCTGTGGATAGTATTTCAGCTGAACCAAAGTATATAGAGCCTAGTATCCTTCTAGACCTAGACAGACTGAGTAAAATATACATGCCATTTTGAAGACACTTTTTTCAAAGTGACTTAACTTCTTAGGGAACGGCAGGTGAGGTGACGGTTTTGGAGAGTCTGGCGTTCCCAAAGCAAAATGCCTGCCACTCAGGCTCAGAAAATAGGATATGCACATAATTAGTACTATTGGATAGGAAACACTCTGACGTTTCTAAAAGTGTTAACATAATGTCTGTGAGCATAACAGAACTCATTTAGCAGGCAAAAACGAGAGAAAAAACCATCCGGAAATCAGTTTCTGGTGACCTTTGGCTCTCTTAGACACACTCCCTATTGAATCCATTTGTTACCAGGACTGAGACTGCAGTACCTATGGTTTCCACTAGATGTCAACAGTCTATATATAAAGCCTCAGAGAGATTGGAGTAAGCAGGGCGAATAGGTACAGGAAATTGCATTGGGACCTCAAATGTCAACCAGTTTTCTCGGGCGCGAGTCTGGATGGCGCGCCCCACTTTATTTTACTTATATAAGGTATAGGTGACCATCCGAGTGAAATATTATCACTAATATTCATAAAAGGATAGCTAAGGATGCACTTTAACTGGTATTTGATTTGTTTAGGAAAAGTTTCTAGGTATATTTGAACGCGTTCTCTTCAAGTTTCAATGGGCGATTCGACGTTGGATTTTCTGAACATAACGCGCCAACCAAACTGAGATTTATTGATATAATAAATTACTTTTTCTAACAAAAGAACCATGGATTGTCTTCGTTGGACACTTGGGAAGCCCTCAGCAGAAGTTCTTCAAAAGGTAAGGGATTTGTTTTCGCTGTGAAATGTGTTTTGTGTGAACCGTGATGGTTTATGAATTTATGCCCTCAAACAATCAAATGTTGTGCTTTCGCCATTAAGCCTTTTTGAAATCTGACAACGCTGTGATATTGCCAAGAAGCAGAGCTTTTGATGACTAATCAACACTTGTATATTGATGAATGTTTAATAATTCAACTTGTGGATTTTGAATTTGGCGCCTTGCATTTCACTGGGTAGTGTCGGAGCTAGCGCCCCACCACTCCCTAAGTAGTTAAAGTCATGCATGCATTGTTAGGTATGGGTGTCCCCTGGAATCAAACCCACAACCCTGGCAGTGTAAGTGCCATGCTCTACCATCTGAGCCATACAGCCATACAGGAGAAGGAGGCATAGAGAAGACAAAGCTATGTCTCACACCCCAGAGAGTAGACCTAAGGGTCACTAACATAAATGCTATGGAGTAATCTAAGGTTGATCATAAATAATGTTACCGGACATTCCTGGGCTTAGATAAGTGTGAGGAGGTGGTTCTGGTGATAGCCAATCCAGATGTTTCCTCTCTCCAACCAGGCTACGAGGCTGTCAGCTCTGATCTCTAGTCACCTTTCATACAACCAGTGCTTGATTTGGGCAGGAGCTCACCGGCAGCTGAGTACTAGCACCACAAATGTTCTACTACTTGAGCTCCTGCCTAAATCAATGTTCTACTGCTTAAGCTCCTGCCTAAATCAATGCTCTACTGCTTGAGCTCCTGCCTAAATCAATGTTCTACTGCTTGAGCTCCTGCCTAAATCAATGTTCTACTGCTTGAGCTCCTGCCTAAATCAATGTTCTACTGCTTGAGCTCCTGCCTAAATCAATGTTCTACTGCTTGAGCTCCTGCCTAAATCAATGCTTTACTGCTTGAGCTCCTGCTTAAATCAATGTTCTACTGCTTGAGCTCCTGCCTAAATCAATGTTCTACTGCTTGAGCTCCTGCCTAAATCAATGCTCTACTGCTTGAGCTCCTGCCTAAATCAATGTTCTACTGCTTGAGCTCCTGCCTAAATCAATGTTCTACTGCTTGAGCTCCTGCCTAAATCAATGTTCTACTGCTTGAGAATATTAGCTCAAAGTATTGTAACAGTACCGCCATCCAAAATGAGTACCACCACCTATTTCAGTTCAAGTCAAGCACTGCATACAATCACACACAAGAGGCTTTTGTTGAACTTAATGTGTTTCTATACACAGTGCATGGACAACTTCACTCTAATAAAATGTTCCTGTATTTAATGTTGATTCAGATGCTTTTGCCTTAAAGTTTTCCTCTGCAAAATGAGAGCATGGGTATGTGTACATCTGACCTAAGACAGTTAGAACAGACACTTCTCCACAGAGGTGAGATGAGGTCTCTCTTCCAGCACTGTTCCTAGGAAAGTATGAGCTGCATCATCACCATGGTAATTAAAACGTGTTCCATTCCTCAGCCATGCAGCGTTGCAAGCTAAAGAGAATTCACTTGAGCAGAAAATGGAAGATTAAAAGGGAAATCATTATGCTTATAAATAAATAATATACCTTGACTCTGGGAGAGAGATATGGTGTGTGTGTGGCTGTGTGTGTGTGTGCGTGCATGTGTGTGAGCGTGCTTAAGCTGAGGGTACTCCAGGGAGTCGGGCTGTGTTATTGCTGTAAGTCATCTCATGTGGAATTGAATATTAATGAAGCTCTCCGTTGCCCTCAATACAAAGCAAGACACATCTAAACAGACTCAAACTCAGTCCGTTATATTCACAAACCTAAAAATATAACACATTGCTGTAATACATTAATAAGAACCAGCATTTGGCATTACAGAGATTTCAGCCCCTACTACTACAGAGATTTCAGCCCCTATTATTGTCATACCATACTGTACACTGATTCAGTCCATGCAATAATACAATAATAAAACCAAACATAACTGCAATGCTGTAGGACACAGATAGCAAGCAGCATTTACCACACACACAATTTACGCCTTGGAGATAAGGCATTGAGCTGAATACATGGTCTTTTGTACAGGCTTGAATGACTGTTTCTGAGGGCCATCCAGCCTTTCTCCACATTCAATTCAGCCACACTGAATGGCCCCACAATTACCCGGAAATAACCTTCTTGATTGATATATCAATTAGACAATGCCATTCTCATGTGTTATCTAGTCCTTGCATTTTTCCTCCCTCCATCCCTCCTCCCTTTATCTCCCCCCTCTGTCTCTCAATAGCCACTGGGTGTTTTTTCACAGCTTCTTTTAGAGCGTCCGCATGTCTCTTATTGTCTTGACTCCCTCTTTCCTTCCTCCTGTTTTTCTCTCTCTCCTTTATTGATTCCTACCTATCTCTTTATTAGCAGGAGTGTGTGTTTAATCAGAGTACCAGACAGAGTCATCACCTAAGGAAAGTGGAAAGGAGCCGTGTTGATCCACAAGCTGATGTCTGCCTGTCATTCAGAGCATAGTACAAAGATCTTCGGTGGTCCAACATAACTCACCGACGTATGTATAGAACCCAACCAGGTTCATTGAGGTAAGCAGCCAAGGAGACCAATCAAGTGAGGATAGAATAGAAACAGAAGTCTATTGGCGGCTCTTACCTGAGGATGGAGGAGACGAAGAATCCACAGAGGCAGGATCCATGGACAATGCAGAGAGAGAGAGAGAGAGAGAGAGAGAGAGAGAGAGAGAGAGAGAGAGAGAGAGAGAGAGAGAGAGAGAGAGAGAGAGAGAGAGAGAGAGAAAACGGAAATTGGTTAGTATTCAATACAAATGGCACTGAATTGACTTTCCTTGAAATCATTTACCAGTTTACATTTCCATTAAGACAATTAACAAATCATTATCATTAAAGAGCACAATTAAGACAGTGTTTTGACTTATCCCTGATGCTCATTGCAGAGTATAACCAGCTAATGGTGCATGTGATTGCTAATTGATTTAAGTTAATTCCAGTAATTACTCTGATGTAATGTGTGTTACAAGCAGAGCAGTGTGTTTGTGTGTGTGTGGGTGTCCAACAGATCAGTTGTGCTGTAAATGTGTGATTATAAACAAACAATTGACTAACAAACAACGTATCACCATAATACTGTACATCTGTAGCAACTGGGTCATTGAACAGCTTTCATATTTCATCTTCTTCTTAATTAGATCACTATAACCCATTTAACACAATGGGTGGTTCGAGTACACTTATATGAGTCAGAGAGAACAAGTCATGTTCTGTTAAATACTTAATGACACATGTCTGTCTTTACTTTGGAAAACAAACACCACATACACTGTCTGACACACTCTTTCTGATACACACACTCTGTCTGATACACACACTCTGTCTGATACACACACTGTCTGAAACACACTCAGTCTGATACACACACTGTCTGATACACACTCAGTCTGATACACACACTGTCTGATACACACTCTGTCTGATACACACACACTGTCCGATACACACTCAGTCTGATACACACTCTGTCTGATACACACTCAGTCTGATACACACACTGTCTGATACACACTCAGTCTGATACACACTCTGTCTGATACACACACACACTGTCCGATACACACATACTGTCTGATACACACACTCTGTCTGATACACACTCTGTCTGATACACACTCAGTCTGATACACACTCTGTCTGATACACACTCAGTCTGATACACACTCAGTCTGATACACACTCAGTCTGATACACACTCTGTCTGATACACACACACTGTCCGATACACACTCAGTCTGATACACACTCTGTCTGATACACACTCAGTCTGATACACACACTGTCTGATACACACTCAGTCTGATACACACACTGTCTGATACACACTCAGTCTGATACACACACTGTCTGATACACACTCTGTCTGATACACACACACTGTCCGATACACACATACTGTCTGATACACACACTCTGTCTGATACACACTCTGTCTGATACACACTCTGTCTGATACACACACTGTCTGATACACACACACTGTCCGATACACACTGTCTGATACACTCTGTCTGATACACTCTGTCTGATACACACTGTCTGATACACACACTCTGTCTGATACACACACTCTGTCTGATACACACTCTGTCTGATACACACACTCTGTCTGATACACACACTCTGCCTGATACACACTGTC
Organism: Brachymystax lenok tsinlingensis; assembly: GCA_030435695.1. Classification (NCBI taxonomy): domain Eukaryota; kingdom Metazoa; phylum Chordata; class Actinopteri; order Salmoniformes; family Salmonidae; genus Brachymystax; species Brachymystax lenok. Next base: position 18,839,947 of record CM059817.1, read on the forward strand.
TGATACACACACTGGCCGATACACACATACTGTCTGATACACACACACTGTCCGATACACACATACTGTCCGATACACACACTCTGTCTGATACACACTCAGTCTGATACACACACTCTGTCTGATACACACACTCTGTCTGATACACACTCTGTCTGATACACACTCTGTCTGATACACACTCAGTCTGATACACACACTGTCTGATACACACTCAGTCTGATACACACTCAGTCTGATACACACTCTGTCTGATACACACTCTGTCTGATACACACACTCTGTCTGATACACACACTCAGTCTGATACACACTCTGTCTGATACACACTCTGTCTGATACACACACTCTGTCTGATACACACTCTTTCTGATATACACTGTCTGATACACACTCTGTCTGATACACACTCAGTCTGATACACACACTGTCTGATACACACTCTGTCTGATACACACACTCTGCCTGATACACACACTCTGCCTGATACACACACTGTCTGATACACACTCTGTCTGATACACACACACTGTCCGATACACACAAACTGTCTAATACACACACTGTCTGATACACACTCAGTCTGATACACACTCAGTCTGATACACACTCAGTCTGATACACAGTCTGTCTGATACACACACTCTGTCTGATACACACACTCTGTCTGATACACACTCAGTCTGATACACACTGTCTGATACACACTGTCTGATACACACACTACACTCTGTCTGATACACACTCTGTCTGATACACACACTCTGTCTGATACACACTCAGTCTGATGCACACACTCAGTCTGATACACACTCAGTCTGATGCACACACTCAGTCTGATGCACAAACTCAGTCTGATACACACACAATCTGTATACTTGTACAACCCCACAACTCTCACTCTCTCTCTCTCTCTCTCTCTCTCTCTCTCTCTCTCTCTCTCTCTCTCTCTCTCTCTCTCTCTCTCTCTCAGCTACAATAGAGAATACATGATGAGGAAAACAGAATAGGCCATTCTGGTGCTGTCATTGTATGGAGGCTCCTATAAATCCTCCTCTGAATGGGGGCCCTGGAGGCCCTCACAACCAGAGAACAGAGAATAAATTCAGCAGCATTAACATACAGGATCAAGTGCTGGGGTCAACTGTTTCAGCTTGTTCATCCAACGAGGGTGCTCAGACCTGTCAGCCCAGCCGCCGAGTTAAAGTCTGACCCAGCCCAACGCCCATGATACGACAGGGAGCCAGAGAGCACCCTGGGTAATGCACACGACTCACACCGTCCGTCCATCCGTCATTATAATAATATCCCTATTTAAATGCATGGACTCACTGCTACTTTGCTGCCGCAAGCCTCTTGTGTGGAGTGGGGTTCCTATTTAGACAGATGTGCAGATATTTCTGCATAAATTCAGCCCAGGTCACAATGTCACAGGTCTGTGAGGGGTTTTGAGGGTAATTTAGTTCACATGTGTAAGTAGATGTGCTGGTCTGTCTGTCTCTGCAGTCTGAAGTCATTTCAAATGTTGCTCTGCTAACAAAGCCTGCAGAGTTGGAAACATCCTCTTTGAAGACCGACACATTTCAATATGTTATTGGCATTCTTATTTATCACTGTAACACATAAGGATAACCCCTTTATGTGGAAAAATAGGCTCCTTTCCCAAAAGCCAGCCTGCAAAGTCTTGAATGGATTTTAATTTCCCATAGGTATGACAGGAATTTTTGAAAAATGTATACATTTCACACAGCCTTTCTCTGTTTTGTTGAGTTTCATTTCTGCAGAGAAGTGATGTATTCGTCTGGTTCCAAAGCTGAAATGCTGCCCTGAGCGCAACACAGCCAACTGTGTTTCAAGTTCAAGCCCTCTATCAGAGGGGATTTCTTCAATGGCTTCTACAGCTGTGGCTGTCTTTATGGCAGACTGCTGAGGAAGGGAGGGAAAGCGAACTGTGATGCTGAATAACATCCATATTAAACAAGGAACTTTTTCATGACGAATCCAAACTTTGACATGAAGAATAATGATAAAACCCCCAAACAGAGCTCATGAGTTGTTCTTGTCCATACTATTGTGGAAATTGATGTGTTGAAGGGCCACACATGTACACGGGGGCCACTGTTGACTGTTCTGTGAGCTGTTGAAAAGAAGGGATGCGCTAGGCTGGGTAGTGAGCCCACTACCTCTAACCTTGCAGTATAACTAAAATACTCATACACTTCCACTAAGGAGAACAGGAAATCCATGAGATCAGCCAAACCCACCCAACAACAAGGGAGCACTGTACTGTACCTCAATGCACTAATGCATTATTCATCTCCATGTCTGTTTGAAACATTGACACGATACGGAAGAGTGGTTGTGTGCTCCATTGTGTGGTGCATTCTGTGTGGTCCATACTGTAATTAGTCACTAGCAGGTTACAGAGTACAGTGCCAGTAATACGCCTGCTGTGTTGTGAGGTCCAGGTCTGTTGGTCTCCTTCTCCACAGGTTCTAATGGAGCTGTTCCAGTCAGGAACCAGGAAGGAAAGACGATCAGTTCAGAGGGAAGCTCCACCCCCCCCAGACCTCCCTCCCTCCCTGCAACCATCACATGATTGTCAGCGTGTGGAAAATATTTGCTATTCCTCATTCAGTGTTGTTGAGACCTCTCTGTTTTCTCCATGCAGTACTATCTCATTCTATCACACAGCCAGTCAAGAGGCAGAGTGGAGCTGATGGAGAAACAGCAGGGAAGAGACGGGGGGGCATTTAATTAAAGCTGCCACTATCAGCTCTGTCACCGGTCATAAAAGGCCCTTCTCTGAAGAGGAACAGTTATTTACACCTGATCTGTCGGCTCCATGTGGAGGTGTATAAGATATGCACAATCACACAGGAGAAAATCCCCTGGCTGGTAACGCCATGATAAAAAAGGTGGAATGGGGGAAAGGTCTCTCTCTTTCTCTCTCTGTGCCCTGTGTGTCTGAAAGAGAGGGGATGAGTTATGCATGATCTTGCTACCATGAAACTATGTTTCCACGGCCTCTGATATTTCCCACAGTCCAAATATCACAGAACACCAGGAAGAAATGTGTCCCAGCTCTGCCCAGCCCAAGCCCCTGAAGGGAAGGGGAAGGGGTGGAGGCACTCTGCCACAGAGGCACTGCTGGGTATCTCTCACCTCTGACCCCTGGGTGTGACAGAGAAAGTGGCGAACATATGGCAGCGCTAGCAGGGAGGTGGTGTCTGCCTGAGAGAGATAGGGAGAGGGAGGGAGGGGGAGAGAGAGAGAGAGAGAGAGAGAGAGAGAGAGAGAGAGAGAGAGAGAGAGAGAGAGAGAGGAGATGGTGAAGTGCCAGCCTGAGCCCCATGGAAGCACCCTCCATGCCCAGGGTCACACCAAGGGCCCAGCACGTCCCCTGTAAGGTGATGGAGTGGGCAGGGTTGCCATGAGAGGACGAAGGGAGGGAGTGGGGGGGTATCGGCCTGGAGCAGAGGGAGGGGTCTGGAACAGCCAGAGTGACCTTCACACCTCAGTACTATAGACATCAGGGGGACATATTACCGTACAGAATGAAATGTGGAAAATAACTTTGTCTTTATTTAGACTTTAACTTAACATTCTTTTAGTCATGGTTTTAACTTCATCAATTTTTTTAACCAATGACTCTCTATCCATTACCAATGGTGCTGCCATAGTCACTACACTGAAACATGCATCCGCTTCATGCTGTGTGTGTGTGTGTGTGTGTGTGTGTGTGTGTGTGTGTGTGTGTGTGTGTGTGTGTGTGTGTGTGTGTGTGTGTGTGTGCGTGTGACCAAACAGTGTGTTTTAATCTGAGCTGAGGAAAAGGAAGGTTTGCTGTGTGTGTGATCCTATTAAGGTTTTAATCACATCCTCCCTCCTCTGTCCTTCAAGCTCTCTTCGATGTCCCCCGCTCCATTTGGTTTGGATTTTTTTTTATGCCCTCAATGTACTATGGATATTAAATGTGTCTCTGTAATCTCTGTTGTCATGCTTATTGACTTGTTCAGAAGGGACTTCTGAAGGTTTCATATTGTTCGAAAGCACCTCACAAAAACGATCACACAAAACTAGTCTGCCATTACAGTTACAGTTACACATCCTAACCATGTCTTGAGAACAAACAAATCAGTCAAACTACCTCTCTGTATTCCCTGCCTGGGGCTGTGTGATAAATCCTAGTCAGTGGGATGCTCTGAGGGGAGACAGGGCCCATCATGTTTAGTCTGTAGCAATGACAGATCAAAGAGCAGGTGCAGGCCCACATATCAGGACACTATCTGCACAGAGCTGCTGCCCAGCTAACTTACATTAGGCTGAGACACACACTGCGCTGGCTGTACAGACACACACGCAGGACTGCACACACACGTGCACGCACACACATTCGAGCACACGCTCAAGCTTACCCGGGGTGTGTCTAGAGATCATACCAGGCATCAGTCTCTATCATCGCAGCTTTGATCACAAGAGTTCTCAACTGTCTCTGTATGGAAAAGTCACCAAACTATCTTCAAACTAGCCTCTTCACAAAAACAGTATTTGATTAGACAGACACTACAGACACTACAGACACTACAGACACTAGAAGCAGTTTCTAAGTTAGAGGCTAAAGAGAGAGCACAGCGGCACAAGAAATCAAGTTGAAAGTTCACAGAAAGTTAACTCGCAGACATTGAATCTGGATAACTCTCCCTAATGATCAGTGATCACTAGTATAACTTACTGCTGCAGCAGAAACAGATATAATAACTCTCCCTAATGATCAGTGATCACTAGTATAACTTACTGCTGCAGCAGAAACAGATATAGTAACCCTCCCTAATGACCAGTGATCACTAGTATAACTTACTGCTGCAGCAGAAACAGATATAGTAACCCTCCCTAATGATCAGTGATCACTAGTATAACTTACTGCTGCAGCAGAAACAGATATAATAATCCTCCCTAATGACCAGTGATCACTAGTATAACTTACTGCTGCAGCAGAAACAGATATAATAACTCTCCCTAATGACCAGTGATCACTAGTATAACTTACTGCTGCAGCAGAAACAGATATAATAACTCTCCCTAATGATCAGTGATCACTAGTATAACTTACTGCTGCAGCAGAAACAGATATAATAACTCTCCCTAATGACCAGTGATCACTAGTATAACTTACTGCTGCAGCAGAAACAGATATAATAACCCTCCCTAATGACCAGTGATCACTAGTATAACTTACTGCTGCAGCAGAAACAGATATAATAACTCTCCCTAATGACCAGTGATCACTAGTATAACTTACTGCTGCAGCAGAAACAGATATAGTAACTCTCCCTAATGACCAGTGATCACTAGTATAACTTACTGCTGCAGCAGAAACAGATATAATGACCCTTCCTAATGACCAGTGATCACTAGTATAACTTACTGCTGCAGCAGAAACAGATATAATAACTCTCCCTAATGACCAGTGATCACTAGTATAACTTACTGCTGCAGCAGAAACAGATATAGTAACTCTCCCTAATGACCAGTGATCACTAGTATAACTTACTGCTGCAGCAGAAACAGATATAATGACCCTCCCTAATGACCAGTGATCACTAGTATAACTTACTGCTGCAGCAGAAACAGATATAATAACCCTCCCTAATGATCAGTGATCACTAGTATAACTTACTGCTGCAGCAGAAACAGATATAATAACCCTCCCTAATGACCAGTGATCACTAGTATAACTTACTGCTGCAGCAGAAACAGATATAATAACTCTCCCTAATGACCAGTGATCACTAGTATAACTTACTGCTGCAGCAGAAACAGATATAATGACCCTTCCTAATGACCAGTGATCACTAGTATAACTTACTGCTGCAGCAGAAACAGATATAATAACTCTCCCTAATGACCAGTGATCACTAGTATAACTTACTGCTGCAGCAGAAACAGATATAGTAACTCTCCCTAATGATCAGTGATCACTAGTATAACTTACTGCTGCAGCAGAAACAGATATAATGACCCTCCCTAATGACCAGTGATCACTAGTATAACTTACTGCTGCAGCAGAAACAGATATAATAACCCTCCCTAATGATCAGTGATCACTAGTATAACTTACTGCTGCAGCAGAAACAGATATCATGGGTATACGTCAATGAAATACAGGCAGCTGAAGAGGTCTACTGATAACCTCTACTGACAGCTGACACACAGACACGCACACACACACACGCACGCACACACACACGCACGCACGCACACACGCACACACGTACACACGCACGCACACACACACACACACACACACATAGAGACGCACAGACAGAAAGACAAACACACAGACAGACAGACACACAGACAGACTCTCCTCCGTACTACACGCCTGCGGCCTCAGCCTGAATCATCGTGCATTGGAAACACTTCAGTTACACTTCAAAAGAGATGATCGATGACACCTACCTACCACCGCAGAAATGCCAATTAGTCAACTTACTCTTCTGAACTCATGAGAATGACAACAATCCATAACGATCGGTTATCATATCAAACAGTGAATAAATAGATTGGATCAAAACCTTGAAGGCGTAGTAATAACACCTCCAGATAAAGTATTTAATTACATTTGGGAGTGGATTCATCATTCTGTCAGTGTGGGTTAGGCAGGGTACGAGGTGCAGTGAAGACTAGAGGTAGTTGGTTCAGGCATCCATGTTCCAAGAGGAACCATAAGAACAAGCTTAGATACAGTTCCTATTCTGAAAACGTACGCAGCCAGAACAGCCTCAGGTTCCCATCAGTCTGACTTAACTCAAGACACAGATAAGGAACAAGAATGCTGGAGCTGAAAGAAACCAAGTGTGTCAGGAGTTGTTTTTGTGAAATAGTAGATATTCAACCTAATATTTCTCTTCGCAGTAGCTTTTGAGTTTGGATAGAGAGAGGATTACTTCACCCATTTACATTTTTTTGCACAATCCAAAACTATAGCAAAGGTGACAAATATGGGGCAGTGGCCATTCTGTGGTAGCTTAATATTCCTTTGTTCTTCAGATTGCAGTGTGCACTGTTAATCAAATATTTTAGTGTACTGCGTGGGTATTTGTGAGGGCATTATTTAGATGCTTTCTGGCTGTGATTAAATATTCCATCCACTTATTTAATACAGAAATCAATAAACTTCCTTTGAAGGATAATTACACAAAAACATTTACAGTTGAATGGCAGTGCTGCCACACACACACGCACACGGACACCCACACACACACGCGCACACACACGTGCACACACACACACACACACACACACACACACACACACACACACACACACACACACACACACACACACACACACACACACACACACACACACACACACACACACACAGAGAGAAGGAACAGAAAATCAGCGTTGTGTTTGTTGCATTGGACAGACTCAATAGCGTAATGAATAGGGGGATGTGGAGGGCAGACATGGTGACACGTTGTATCTGGGGCAGAACAGGAACCCAGGGGTTCATCCAGGTCCCCCATAGTACAGCTCAATCCCTACCACAACCCCCCTCAGTCACTGTCATTACAAAGGGACCCCACAGCTTTCTCCTACTGTGTTGGCCGTTGTTACCCGTGCTATAGGCCTATGCGGTTGTTCAACACTGATACTAAATTGCTTTGGATTAGAACTAGCTATAATGTAAATGTGAATGATTGTTAAGTTACTTTATATGACCATGTCCATGTCGTTGAAGCAGTCGAGTGATACGGGGGGGAATGCTCTGATTGTTTCAGGTATGTGTGTATGTGTGTGTGTGGACGTGTTTAACTATTCTTGTGGGGACTAGTAAAAACATTTTTTTTGACCAACTGGGGACATTTTGTTGGTCCCCACTGGGGCTGTGGCGGTCACAAAATTTCGTCAGCCTGTGATTGTCAAGCAAATACCTGTCGGTCTCACGGTAATTGACCGTTAATTAACATAAACACATTTAGCATCTCCTGGCTATCCACAACATTGACAAAGGCCACTGATGCAAATGTACATTTTAAAAAGTCTAATAAATCCATGTAATATAGCCTACATCTTCCAAAAAAAGTATTATTTACTTTAGACTGGTCTAAAGAAGTATAATATGAAGAAAATGTAGCCTATACCAGAAGAAAAGAATAGCATACTATATGAGTTGTCCTTATGTTAGGCCCTGGTCTGGCTATGACAAATGGCTGTGGGCTACACTAGTTCATTTAGTAGACAGGATTTGCTTATAACTCTGTGGCATTATTTTATAGTATGAAGAATACAATTGAACAAAGATGAATAAAATATAAATATTTTCTCCAAATAATTGGTGGGAGTGCGCATTTCTGTGTTGAGGTTAACAAAGAAATAGGTACTCCTATATGCTTCATTTAGAGTTATTAATGTTCTACAAACGTTGTGCTATATGTTTTGGTTTTTGATACATTGTAAGGCTGCATGATGAGACTAAGGATGATTTGAAAAAAGTTACTTTAAAGGCATGAGCTCTGCTTAGTTTTTTGAGCAGGCTGTACACACTCCAAGTCTCTCATTCACAATTTCACAAGCACTTGATAACGCCACTTTAAGCATTCTAGTACAGTTAAATAGTTAACACACACACACTGACCAAAAAGTTATTTTGTTGGCATTTATGTATGTCCCCATTGTCACGTCCTGGCCGTAGATAGCCCTCTGGGTTATCTATGGGGTTTTGGGCCAGGACGTGACCAGGGTTTTTTTTGTTCTATGTTTGTGTTTTCTATGTTGGGTTTTGTGTTGGTTCCCAATTAGAGGCAGCTGTTAGTCGTTGCCTCTAATTGGGAATCCTATTTAGTTTGTTTCCTTCCCAACCTGCTTTTGTGAGTTATTGTTTTTGGTTAGTGCATGTGTTTGTGCTATTCTGATGTTACGGTCTGTTATTTCTTTATTGTTTTTGAATGTTTCACATTAATTAAAATTATGTGGAACTACACCCGCGCTGCACTTTGGTCCAATCCTTCGAGCGATCGTGACAGAATAACCCACCACCAAAGGACCAAGCAGCGTGCCCAGGAGAAGGTGTTCTGGACCTGGGAAGAGATCATGGGGGGTTGTGAGACCCTTCCGTGGTGGCACTCGCCGAGGAGAGAGAAGGAGCAGCCAGGACCCCGGGGTCCAAGGACACAGCAGTCCCAAGATTTTTTTTTTTTTTTGGGGGGGGGGCACATGGGGCGAAGGGCCGAAACCAGGCCAGAGCCACAGCCCGAATGGAGGAGTGTAAAGGAGTTTAGGCTGGGATATGAGAGAGAGGTTGTGGCACGTCAGGAGCTGCAACGCAGGCGCTGAGATGAGCGTCTGCCCAGCCTGGTACGTCCAGTACCAACTCCCCGCACTCGCCCAGAGGTGCGTGAGACCAGCCCGGTACGTCCAGTGCCAGCTTCACGCACCAGACCTGCAGTGCGCCTCTCCAGCCCAGTGCGTCCAGTGCCAGCTCCCCGCACTCGCCCAGAGGTGCGTGAGACCAGCCCGGTACGTCCAGTGCCAGCTCCACGCACCAGACCTGCAGTGCGCCTCTCCAGCCCAGTGCGTCCAGTGCCAGCTCCCCGCACTCGCCCAGAGGTGCGTGAGACCAGCCCGGTACGTCCAGTGCCAGCTCCACGCACCAGACCTGCAGTGCGCCTCTCCAGGCCAGTGCGTCCAGTGCCAGCTCCCCGCACTCGCCCAGAGGTGTGTGAGACCAGCCCGGTACGTCCAGTGCCAGCTCCACGCACCAGACCTGCAGTGCGCCTCTCCAGGCCAGGCCTCTAGGGTGTCGTCCCAGCCCAGTAAGTCCTGTTCCGGTTCCACGCACCAGACCTCCAGGGTGTCGTCCCAGGCCAGTACGTACTGTTCCTGCTCCACGCACCGGAGCCGCCACCGGCAAAGGCCCACCTGAACCCCCCCCCCCCATTGACTGTAGGTGGCGGTCAGAGTCCGCACCCCTCTGGGTTATCTATGGGGTTTTGGGCCAGGACGTGACCAGGGGGGTTTTTGTTCTATGTTTGTGTTTTCTATGTTGGGTTTTGTGTTGGTTCCCAATTAGAGGCAGCTGTTAGTCGTTGCCTCTAATTGGGAATCCTATTTCGTTTGTTTCCTTCCCCACCTGCTTTTGTGGGTTGTTTTTGGTTAGTGCATGTGTTTGTGCTATTCTGATGTTACGGTCTGTTATTTCTTTATTGTTTTTGAATGTTTCACATTAATTAAAATTGTGGAGCTACACCCGCGCTGCACTTTGGTCCAATCCTTTGAGCGATCATGACACCTATTACCAGTAAAACATAATCAAAACCTATTTCCTTCACTTACTTGCTGTGCTGTTTCAGTGTTCATTTGTTCAGTCGTTTCATTCTCAACCAGGATTTCATCATACATGTCAAGCAGTGAAGTTTCAGCTCTGTCTGTCCATGGCCTCTCTTCCTCAGTGCGCACTGTCACTGTGTCCGTTTCCATCTTGTCCAGCTGTGTCTGCATCGAAGTAGCGTACCTAGCATCGAGCATGGTGGCGACACAGTAGAGGCTCAGAGAGAATGCCACCATCTTGCTTGTTCACAGCCTATAGAGTACTTTTCCCGACGTAGTTATCCCGATGGTCTGTGTTGGCATTTTTGCTGAGCAGGCGTTTCAATGCCATGACAGAGGGTATCGCGTCTGCTGCAGACGCAGTTGATTATCTTATTTCTCAAGTCAGTTGTTCGAATGGCGCTAGGAGTGTGTTCATGTTTCCAAGTTTTAAACGTGTTCTCCAATGCCATTGAAACGGCAGCAGCGGTATGAGAACCAGCACATTCTTGAGCATGCACTACGTCTTTCCTCAGTACGAAACCCTCGTCGACCCACTGTGCTGTCAGACTTAGCATGCTCATGGGGCTGGTCCAAATGTCAGTCGTGAAGCTAATAGCAGTGACGCCCATAGCAAGCAGCTCATAGATGTGTGTTTCAACAATACTCTATAACTCCGGTAGGGTAACATCTGAAAAATAGCTCCTACGTGGTAGTGTGTACCGGTACTCGACCAGTCGGCGAAAGCCAACATCCACGGCAGAGCGGTTGATTGTCAAGGGCAATGAATTCCATTATCTTGGCGTTAATGGATTTCGCCTTTGAGTTGTCTCGCTGAAATGTCTTATTCAAATGACTGCTCGACTTGTTGACTGCTCAATCCACACAGCAGACATTGTGGGCTAGGTTAGGAATGATGTGTTGCACGTGTAGCGCTATATTTTTCGTGGCGTCATTACGTCATCTACCTACGTTATATAGGTATGCACGTCAGCTTTGACATCGGTTTTACACATCGGCGTTAAACTAGGCATCGGGCGATGCCGATGTTGGCATTTTTTAGCTAATAACGTCCGATTCCGATTTATATAAACTTTACATATACTAAATAATTTTTGTGTGAATTTGTATTTTTTTTTTTAGAATGGACCATTACCATGCACCTGTCTCAAAACATGGGTAGCGGGAAAAAATACATATAATCTATGCACTTAAATAGCGAATGGAGGACGCTTTTCCTGTGGTTCATTTTCATGCCAGACATGTAGGCTATACTCCTGTGGTAAAGATAAACAATGTTCTTAATATTAGGAAAGTTGAGAAATAAATATAGTAGGTCTAGCCTACAGAAAGCTGATGGGATCCTCCTCTTTTTAGTAGAGCCCACCACTCTGTTTTCTCGCCAATTGCATAGCCTATAGAAATGTTGCACAACATGAGCTCATGGTCTCTCATGAAGTGTTTGATTAGATTTTCGATACATTTGCATTGATGTCAGAGTGATTAGAGGGACAATAGTGCTGAGTACCAGGCAGTTAGCAAGCTTGGTAGGCTACTAATGACAATCAGCAGCATCAGAGCTTGGAGAAGACTAATTACCGTGACTAAATGGTCACGTGGAATTTGAATGCCTTCATGACTCGTGACCACCAGTGTGGCGGTAACACGGTCACCGCAACAGCCCTAGTCCCCACAAGGTAAAATGCTATTTCTAGGGGGTTTAGGGTTAAGGTTAGAATTAGGTTTAGGAACTAGGGTTAGGGTTAGGGTTAGGAGCTAGGGTTAGGAGCTAGGGTTAGGAGCTAGGGTAAAGGTTAGGTTTTAGATTTTTTTTATTTTGAATGGGACTGAATTGTGTGTGTGTGTGTGTGTGAGAGAGAGAGAGTAAACAGCTGTGCCAATAAATCTCAGGTATCTTTAATAAGAGCTGATATTACTGGCTGTGACCATGGTTATTACTGAGGCCCCGCGTCAAGCCCAGCAGGACACCAATGCATTGTGGGACACAGCGGTGGAGCTATCTAACTGGGCTTGACGCGGGGCCTCAGTAATAACCATGGTCACAGAGGAAGAGAGGAGATACAAAAATAAAGGATAAAAAAAGCCTCTCCTGCTGTGAAGCAGCACCTCTCTCTCTCTCTCTCTCTCTCTCTCTCTCTCAATTCAATTCAATTCATTTCAAGGGGCTTTATTGGCATGGGAAACATATGTTTGCATTGCCAAAGCAATTGAAATGGATAAATGGATAAAAGTGAAATACAAAGTGAACAGTAAATATTACCCTCACACAAGTTCCAAAATCTAATAATAGAGACATTTCAAATGTCATATTATGTCAATATACAGTGTTGTAACGATGTGCAAATAGTTAAAGTACAAAAGGAAAAAATAAATAAACATAAATATGGGTTGTATTTACAATGGTGTTTGTTCTTCAATGGTTCTTGTGTCAACAGGTCATAAATCTTGCTGCTGTGAAAGCATACTGTGGTATTTCACCCAATAGATATGGGAGTTTATCAAAATGTGATTTTATTTCTAATTCTTTGTCGGTCTGTGTAATCTGAGAGAAATATGTTTCTCTAATATGGTCATACATTTGGCAGGAGTATAGGAAGTGCAGCTCAGTTCCCATCACATTTTGTGGGCAGTGTGCACAAAGCCTGTCTTCTATTAAGAGCCAGGTCTGCCTACGGCAACCTTTCTCAATAGCAAGGCTGTGCTCACTGAGTCTGTATGTAGTCAAAGCTTTCCTTAATTGTGGGTCAGTCACAGTGGTCAGGTATTCTGCCACTGTGTACTCTCTGTTTAGGGCCAAAAAGCATTCTAGTTTGCTCAGTTTCTTTGTTAATTCTTTCCAATGTGTCAAGTAATTATCTTTATGTTTTCTCATGATATTGTTGGGTCTAATTGTGTTCTGTCCTGGGGTTCTGTGTGGTCTGTTTGTGTTTGTGAACAGAGCCCCAGGACCAGCTTGCTTATGGGACTCATCTCTCTGTAGAGGATGGCTTTGTTATGGAAGGTTTGGGAATCGCTTCCTTTTAGGTGGTTGTAGAATTTAACAACTCTTTTCTGGATTTTGATAATTAGCGGGTATCGGACTAATTCTGCTCTGCATGCATTATTTGGTGTTTTACGTTGTACACAGAGGATATTTTTGCAGAATTCTGCACGCAGTCTCAATTTGTTGTTTGTCCCTTTTTGTGAATTCTTGGTTGGTGATCGGACCCCAGACCTCACAACCACAAAGGTCAATGGGTTCCATAACTGATTCAAGTATTTTTAGCCAGATCCTAATTGGTATGTCAAATGTTATTTTCTTTTTGACTGCATAGAAGGCCCTTCTTGCCTTATCTCTCAGATTGTTCACAGCTTTGTGGAAGTTACATGTGGCGCTGATGTTTAGGCCGAGATGGAATTTGTATTCATGGTCCTGGCAACTGGACCTTTGTTGGAACACCATTATTTTTGTCCTACTGATATTTACTGTCAGTGCCCAGGTCTGACAGAATCTGTGCAGAAGATCTAGATGCTGCTGTAGGCCCTCCTTGGTTGGGACAGAAGCACCAGGACTTCAGATTCTAGTAGGGTGAGGTCGGGTGCTGCAGACTGTTCTAGTGCCCTTGCTAATTCGTTGATATATATATGTTGAAGAGGGTGGGGTCTTAAGCTGCATCCCTGTCTTACCCCACAGCCCTGTGGAAAGAAATGTGTGTGTTTTTTGCCAATTTTAAGCGCACACTTGTTGTTTGTGTACATGGATTTTATAATGTTTTCCCCTCAATACCACTTTCCATCAATTTGTATAGCAGACCCTCATGCAGAACCTGAACAAAGCATGAGAATAATTTGCCTTTGTTTTGGTTTGTTTGTTTGTCAATTAGGGTGTGCAGGGTGAATATGTGGTCTGTCGTACAATCATTTGGTAAAAAGCCAATTCGACATTTGCTCAGTACATTGTTTTCACTGAGGAAATGTACAAGTCTGCTCTTAATGGTAATGCAGAGGATTATCCAAAGGTTGCTATTGACGCATATCCCACGGTAGTTATTGTGGTAAAGTTTGTCTCCACTTTTGTGGATTGGGGTTATCAGTCCTTGGTTCCAAATATTGGGGAAGATGCCAGAGCTGAGGATGATGTTAAAGAGTTTAAGCATAGTTGAGTTGGGTTGGAGGGTTTGTATTTTGTCCTGTAGTTCCTTCAATGTAATTGGAGAATCCAGTGGGTTCTGGTAGTATTTAATAGCTGATTCTAAGATTTGTAATTGATCAGGTATATGTTTTTGCTCTTTGTTCTTTGTTATAGAGCCAAAAAGATTGGAGAAGGGGTTTATCAACACATCTCCGTGTTCGTTTAATGTGTTCCAATTTGCCAAGAAGTGGGTAGATTCTATGGATTCTTCAATTACATTGAGTTGATTTCTGATGTGTTGCTCCTTCTTTTTCCGTAGTGTATTTCTGTATTGTTTTAGTGTTTCACCATAGTGAAGGCGTAGACTCAGGTTTTCTGGGTCACTATGTTTTGGTTGGATAGGTTTCTCAATTTCTTTCTTAGGTTGTTTTGTCATAGTTAACTAACCCTAACAAACTGACCCATATAATACTCAACACTCTCCTTACCAGAGAGAGTACCATAGTTAACAAAGCTCATTCTCCACACGGCACTCTTCACTAAGCTAAAACCCCTCTGCTGAGAGCATAGCCCCTGTCACAAAGCCTAACCACAGCTTCTGCACACACCAAAGAACTCTAATGACAAGGATCATCAAAACTCAAGTTCAATGGGACAGCGTTCTGACTGATCTCTTCTAATTCTGTTTCTGTTTCTGTTTCATCTGTAGATAACATGGTGCTGCACATTAACTATTCTGTACCTCACCCAACATATCTTTGAGCTGATGCAAACTCATGGAACATCTATCTCAAATCATGGTGTTCTTGATGAATATTTTATCTTCATCTTAATCATCAAGGGGGAATATTCAGGATTATTTTTTGTTTTAGTAAAAAGTTCTGACTCTAAAGCACTTTTGGGTAGATCCTAAAGAGGATAGGCTACATGGTAAAGATAGCAAAATACTGCAATCGAATGCATAATTATGAAGAATTAATACATCTTTGAAATGTCCTTAACATCAAAGGATGTTTTAGAACTGTTAGAAAGAGTGTGGCAAGCTTGAACACTGGGGGACAGTTTTGAACATGTTCAGGAGGGTCGGCAGGAAGCCTAGTGTTGGGCTAGTAACTGAAAGGTTGCTGGTTCAAATCCCGAGCCCAAAAGGTGAAAGATCTTGTCAATGGGCTCTTGCGCAAGGTACATATCACTGATTTCGCTGGGTAAAAGTGTCTACTTCTAAACAATGTAATGAGTGTTATAAGCTCGTTTTAGGTCAAAACATACTTTGACTTACTTACTTAACCTCTCTCCTCAAACAATAGCATGGTATTTTTTCACTATAATAGCTACAGTTGAAGTTGGAAGTTTACATACACCTCAACCACTTTATTTTAAGAATGTGAAATGTCAGAATAATAGTAGAGAGAATGATTTATTTAAGCTTTTATTTCTTTCATCACAACCCCAGTGGGTCAGAAGTTTACATATACTCAATTAGTATTTGGTAGCATTGCCTTTAAATTGTTTAACTTGGGTCAAATGTTTTGGGTAGCCTTCCACAAGCTTCCCACAATACGTTGGGTGAATTTTGTCCCATTCCTCCTGACAGAGCTGGTGTAACTGAGTCAGGTTTGTAGGCCTCCTTCCTCGCACACACTTTTTCAGTTCTGCCCACACATATTCTATGGGATTTAGGGCAGGGCTTTGTGATGGCCCCTCCAATACCTTGACGTTGTTGTCCTTAAGCCATTTTGCCACAACTTTGGAAGTATGCTTGGGGTCATTGTCCATTTGGAAGACCCATTCGCGATCAAGCTTTAACTTCCTGACGGATGTCTTGCTTCCTGACTGATGTTGCTTCAATATATCCACATAATTTTCCTTCCTCATGATGCCATCTATTTTGTGAAGTCCACCAGTCCCTCATGCAGCAAAGCACCCCCACAACATGATGCTGCCACCCCTGTGCTTCACGGTTGGGATGGTGTTCTTCGGGCTTGCAAGCCTCCTCCTTTTTCCTCCAAACATAATGATGGTCATTTTGGCCAAAGAGTTCTATTTTTGTTTCATCAGACCAGACGACATTTCTCAAAAAAGTACAATCTTTCTCCCCATGTGCAGTTGCAAACCGTATTCTGTCTTTTTTATGGCGTTTTTTGTGCAGTGGCTTCTTCCTTGCTGAGCGGGCTTCATGTTATGTCGATATAGGACTCGTTTTACTGTGGATATAGATTTTGTACCTGTTTCCTCCAGAATCTTCACAAGGTCCTTTGCTGTTGTTCTGGGATTAATTTGCACTTTTCGCACCAAAGTACGTTCATCTCTAGGAGACAGAACGCGTCACCTTCCTGAGCGGTATGACGGCTGTGTGGTCCCAATGGTGTTTATACTTGCATACTATTGTTTGTACAAATGAACGTGGTAACTTCAGGCGTTTGGAAATTGCTCCCAAGGATGAACCAAACTTGTGGAGGTCTACAATTTTTTGGCTGATTACTTTTGATTTTCCCATGATGTCAAGCAAAGAGGCACTGAGTTTGAAGGTAGGCCTTGGAATACATCCACAGGTACACCTCCAATTGACTCAAATGATGTCAATTAGCCTATTAGAAGCTTCTAAAGCCATGACATAATTTTCTGGAATTTTCCAATCTGTTTAAAGGCACAGTCAACTTAGTGTATGTAAACTTCTGACCCATTGGATTTGTGATACAGTGAATGAAATAATCTGTCTGTAACCAATTGTTGGAAAAATGACTTGTGTCATGCACAAAGTAGATGTCCTAACCGACTTGCCAAAACTATAGTTTGTTAACAAGACATTTGTGGAGTGGTTGAAAAACAAGTTTTAATGATTCCAACCTAAGTGTATGTAAACTTCCGACTTCAACTGTCTTCTTATGTTGAGGAAAATAGGGTAGTAAAGTTTTTTTGCGTCAAGCCATGAAAACCGGATCTAGTAAAGGTTTCTGTAACAAGCCCTTTTTTTATGTGGTGTGGGAGTTAGCCCCACGCACAACCCCCAACCTGGAGGACATTTTACACCGAGTGGTATCTGGTGCATGACACTGGAATTTACTCTGTTATAGGAAACAAGCCTTGTATACCCTCAATATTCAAATTAAAATAAAGGAATGTATTTCTTAACACCACCTTGTTATCTTGTCCGAATTATGTAGTAGTAAGTATAGCATTAGAGCACATTCTTTAGGGTCATTACATTGTAAATGTCTTCATTAGCTATTCAAGATGATGATGCACCAGTGATTCCAATAAAGGTTACACAGTACCAAACAGTACCAAACAGTACCAAACAGTATCAAACAGTACCAAACAGTACCAAACAGTACCAAACAGTACCAAGTATAAGAACATAAAAGGCTGGGTATCATCATGTCCATAAACAGACTAACCATATCAAAGACAAGCCTAACACTGCAGGGGCAAAAATGTTTTTAACGTGAAATAAGGCTTTGATCCCAACTGGATCAGGACCAACGGGTGACATTCCAGAAGTATTCTGAGGATGAATCATGCATTCCTCTCCCTGTGCTCTCTGCATTAAGCTTCTCTACCACTCTGCCATTCCCTGGAGCGTCATTCTCCTCATTATTCTCATCAAGGTGTCTTCCCTAGAACATTGACTTAGCCTGTGAAGAATTGATGGCAATAGTTGTAACCACCAAAATACAAATTACAGAGAGATGAGTCTGTCTTTGAAAACATTATGTTTTCCAAGGCAGGTGTTGGTCAAAATGAAGCGTCTCAGCAGAACAAATGAACAACCCAGAGAGAACCAAGACACACAGCCATTTAAGCAGCACTTCAGCTCTTTGTTACGGGACAAGAAGACCATCCAACGTCATGCACCTCTCCTAACCTAGATTTCAACTGAGCCGTGCTCTGACTGAGAACACAATGCTCTGCTTCATTCCCTTCACTCAACACGGACACATACTGCAACACAAACACAAGTCACCCAGCTGTCTGCTAGAGCAAACAAAGCTAATGCAATGTGCTACAGCTAGTGTCAGTCTTACACCTGTGATAACAGAGACACTGGACAGGATGAGTCTTCTGGAGAGGAAGTCTGCAGTCTGACAACTGGTGGGGGAGATAAGGGTTTAGATCGGGTAAGGGAGGTAACGGGGGAGATAAGGTGAGGCCGGGGAGATACTGTCCTCTCTGGGAGATAGGGTGAGATAGAGGATATTATCTCCCTCAGCCTGTCCCCTCTAGCCCTAGCTGCCCTGGGGGCTTAGAGGGGAATGAGAGGCCAGTGATGAGGTCTACAGCCCAGGTCTACTGTGTTCTCTATGGGCCAGTGGTGCTCAGCCAAGCAGGCCCATGGTGAGAGATAGAGATAATGGAGGACAGCTCTCTCTGCCAAGTTCTCAGAGGTGCAGCACACTCCAGAGACTGAGCTCATATACTGGGGAAGAAAGATGTGATGAAAGTGCCTCCTCCTCAATACATTCACTGATCTAGTCATCAAAGAACACTGCATGAGAGATGAAGATGTTGTTCGGATTCACACACACATGCTCACAGGCACGCATGTACCCACACACATGCTCACACATTTGTGGAATCGAATAATGATCTGGGTAACATGCTTTGCAGTGCTGTCTTTCATCATCACAGTATGCAGTGCAACATGCCTTTCATCTAAAATAACTTATTTAAAGACGTTCAATCAACAACTGATGTGAAGAAAACTACTGTATCTGTCAGGGTAAAGAACAGTTCTGTACATGCAAGACAAAGACTATCTTGTCTTGAGAGGGAATTGTATATCCATTCTAGTTGCTTCCAATCATAGCAGCAGCATATTCCTAGCAAAGCGATACTTTTCCCTACGGTGGGACATAATATCTAAAGCAAATTGTAGGGGACTAAAGCATTTTAATAGATTTCTTCAGCTGCCAACGGTCTATAAAATGTCTGGCATTTCAGTAGAGCAGAGCAAACCAAGCACATGTCAGAGGAGAATCTCTGCATATCACATTAATGACAGAAAGCTATTACCCTATAATTTGCTGAGTTTCCCCCCCTCATAATTCAGAACGAGCTTCTACAAGCATTTAAAGTGGTGTTTAGGTCCTGTGCGTGTTCTGACGTATCTAATAACGTCAGGGCTTGCCTGGATCTTTATAAGAAGTGTCTTTTTCCAAGAGCACTGCTACAGTACGAGGGACTATTTTCGGTCTCCCTAAGTGTGATCGTGACTCGTGCTTTTGGATAGAGAGCAGATAACAGAAAATTATTGCCTGGTTTAATGTGTATGTGGCCACAAATAATGGAAAGATAAGCACTAAATCCTGTTCCATGGTTAAGACTTAATTTAATAGAGATCTTAATTTCCTTGGCGATCTGGTGTCTGAAAAGTTTTTCATGAAGATGATTGTACTTTGGAACTCAAATTAGTAACCTACAGGCATAGGAGCATAATTTAAGGTTTAAAAAGGCTTTCCACTTTGAAATTTCATTCTTGATTTTCCCTTACGAAACATTTATCAACCACTACAAAAATATATATTAATTATAATTCAAATAATAATTAACATTTCCTGTTGCTGCAGGATTATGCAGGATTATTTTCCTGCTGTAGGAGACTTTAAAAAAATATATATAATATTTAACCTTTATTTAACCAGGTAGGCTAGTTGAGAACAAGTTCTCATTTACAACTGCGACCTGGCCAAGATAAAGCAAAGCAGTGCGACACAAACAACAACACAGAGTTACACATGGAATAAACAAGCGTACAGTCAATAACTCAATAGAAAAAAGAAAGTCTATATACAGTGTGTGCAAATGGCGTGGGGAGGTAGGCAATAAATAGGTTATAGTAGCGAGGTAAATTACAATTTGGCAGATGATGATGTGCAAGTAGAGATACTGGTGTGCAAAAGAGCAGAAAAGTAAATAAAAACAGTATGGGAATGAGGTAGTTAGATTGGGTGGGCTATTTACAGATGGACTACGTACAGCTGCAGCGATCGGTTAGCTGCTCAGATAACTGCTCAGATAAAGTTAGTGAGGGAGATATAAGTCCCCAGCTTCAGCGATGTTTGCAATTCGTTCCAGTCACTGGCAGCAGAGAACTGGAAGGTAAGGAGGTGTTGGCTTTGGGGATGACCAGAGATATACCTGCTGGAGCGCGTGCTACGGGGGGGTGTTGTTATCGTGACCAGTGAGCTGAATAAGGCGGAGCTTTACCTAGCATAGACTTATAGATGACCTGGAGCCAGTGGGTCTGGCGACGGATATGTAGCGAGGGCCAGCCGACTAGAGCATACAGGTCGCAGTGTTGGGTGGTATAAGGGGCTTTGGTAACGAAACGGATGGCACTGTGATAGACTGCTAGCAGTTTGCTGAGTAGAGTATTGGAAGCTATTTTGTAGATGACATCGCCGAAGTCGAGGATCGGTAGGATAGTCAGTTTTACTAGGGTAAGTTTGGCGACGTGAGTGAAGGAGGCTTTGTTGCGAAATAGAAAGCCGATTCAAGATTTGAATTTGGATTGGAGATGTTTAATATGAGTCTGGAAGGAGAGTTTACTGTCTAGCCAGACACCTAGATATTTGTAGTTGTCCACATATTCTAGGTCAGAAACGTCCAAGGTAGTGATGCTAGTCGGGCGGGCGGGTGCGGGTAATGAATGGTTGAAAAGTATGCATTTGGTTTTACTAGCGTTTAGGAGCAGTTGGAGGCCACGGAAGGAGTGCTGTATGGCATTGAAGCTTGTTTGGAGGTTAGTTAGCACAGTGTCCAAAGAAGGGCCAGAAGTATACAGAATGGCGTCGTCCTCGTAGAGGTGGATCAGGGAATCACCCGCAGCAAGAGCGACATCATTGATGTATACAGAGAAAAGAGTCGGCCCGAGAATTGAACCCTGTGGTACCCCTATAGAGACTGCTAGAGGTCCGGACAGCAGGCCCTCCGATTTGACACACTGAACTCTGTCAGCAAAGTAGTTGGTGAACCAGGCGAGGCAGTCATTTGAGAAACCAAGGCTATTGAGTGTGCCGATAAGAATACGGTGATTGACAGAGTCGAAAGCCTTGGTCAGGTCGATGAAGACGGCTGCACAGTACTGTCTTGTGAAGGAGAAGCTGGGGAGGCTCGGGCAAGTAGCTGCGGGGGGGGCGGAGCTGTTGGCCAGGGTTGGGGTAGCCAGGAGGAAAGCATTGCCAGCCGTAGAGAAATGCTTATTGAAATTTTCGATTATCATGGATTTATTGGTGGTGACCGTGTTACCTAGCCTCAGTGCAGTGGGCAGCTGGGAGGAGGTGCTCTTGTTCTCCATGGACTTTGCAGTGTCCCAAAACTTTTTGGAGTTTCCTGACTGACTGCGTGTATTGGTTCCTGGAAAGTGTGACAGAACTGTTTCAAAGTAAGATCCTACATCTGTATAAGCTTATCTCTCTGTCACCTCATGGACAGGCCTGATTCTGATTCTGACAATCTTGATCCTCAACAAATTCAGTATTTTCAGATTGTATTTTAGTTCCAATATGATACCATTAACACTAATAGGATCAGTCTAGGCAGAGTTGTACTGTGGATGAAGATGGCGTATAGCCTATTGTAGATGGAGAACAGTCCCAGTTAAAAGAGAGCTGTTAGCTGTGGAGGAGTTGCTGTACATGATCCAGCCTCCCTCTCTGATCTGATGAGTCGTAATACAATACAACACAGCACTTAAAATAGCTGTGTGAGGTTAAATCGGCCCGGGTGGCCATCTATCAGTGGACGTGCATTACAGGTGACAGGACTGCACCATCTGCCTCCACTAGCTCCTCTACTCCAGCTGCACTTACCTACACACATGGAATGAGGGAGAGCAGGTCATTTCAAATGCCTGATTTATTCATTGCTCAGAATGTTCACAGCAGATTCACAGGTTAGAAGTTATCCATGTATTTCAAATGATAGAGGAGGATTTCCTAAGAATATTTCTTTAAGTTAAAGAGAGAATATTATTTCTTCTTGGCGGGCCTTGAACGGAATAGGTCGCACACTCGTAAATGTGTTTCTGTCCCAATGGGTTGTCGCAACGCAATGTTTCTTAACGTCTGTTGTTTCTTAATGACTCATTCGGATGCAACATGCAAGAGAGAGAGAGATGTCAGACAGAATGTAACCTCTGCTACTGCGCTCTGTAGTATTCACTCAGGCATCCTTAAACAGAAATATTTTCCCTTCCCCGGGGCTAACATTATACTATCCAGGCAGAAGTGGCCGTGGTGGCGGCGGAGAAAAATATTTTCCTTTTATGATGTTCCTTCCATTGCTTCCCCCCCTCCAGCAGTGTCTGCCAACATCTGTGCTCCTATAACAATGGGCCAGTGGCAGTAAGTGGTTGAGATACAAGGACAAGCTTGACCCTCATGGCAAATGGCAGTTTATCAAGGCTGCAGTGCAAGGTGTATTGACAGCTATGAGAAGCCTGTTTTATAGTCTGTTAAAATGGCCTATAAAGAAGATAGCTGCCGAGCTATAGAAAGACACAAACTATTTCCAATTGAATGGGAGCAGCTTAGAGAATGGGAATGATTAAAATGCTACGTTCCACATGTTGCTTATTGTGCACATGAGTGGGAATTCATTAATACCGGTGGTGCTTTCTCCCAATATAGAAGAGTAATCACAATTATCAGGAAACTCGTGAATATTGAGCAGGTCTGCTGGACTAAGACTGGCGCACACACCATGGATGGCTGCTAAACTCATTAAAAACCTAATGTACGTATTCACATTCTCCTGAGGGTTTCAAACACAACCTGAAAAGGAAGCCTGAAAATCGCAACTCTGGGCAAGGTTGAAACCAAAAGACAGAATGGAAGATAACAAATGTTCAATTGTTATCCTATTATTTAAAACAAACTCTAAATAAAACTGACTGATTCTAATTTAGGCAATAAATGTACAGATCAAAGTTATGGAAGCATACTATACAGTAGAGCCCCTTCCCAGCCAACATCTGAGAGCTTGGCCTGGTTTTATAACCCTTCTAGCGACGAGGCCACAGACTCTTGTTGAGCTCCAACAAAAAGCTTCATCATCTTCAATGAAGATGATTGTGTAGTTGAAGAAGCAGTCACAACGAAAGGGTTGTTCCCTCCATAGAAATATAATTACTACAACAGGAAAAGGGCCCTCGGACCACAGCAATAATCCCCTCAGATCAAAGTCATTTCCCATCACCCAAATTGGTACACCTTATATAATTATATTTCTATGGTTCCTTCCTGGTAGCTGATTGGACCTGGAAGCGGTTTAGTTGTTGTGTTTGTCATTGAGGAGAGACTAGAAACACTAGCCTGCCCTGATCCCAGATCAGTTTGTGCTGTCATGCGTGACAATGACCATAGGACAGCACTAACAGATCTGGGAGCAGGCTAGAGAGACACTGCTGAGAGCTGACGTCAGGCAGGGTTCTGACTGGCTGTCACTGTGTCTGCGCTCCAGTGGTCCATACAGACCCTGCCTGCAGTAATTGCTGCTTGCAGGAGCCATGTAAGACCAATCAAGCCAGTCGGTGTATGTCCTCGCATCCCCACAAAGAATCTAAACTCACAGAAGAGATGTTAGTGGGAGACTTCATCTAAATAACCTCCGCTAATGTGAGAGGAAATAAGTTTGAAGTAAGGTTCACATACTGAGCCAGCATAACCCTCCTCGGGGAGAATACAAAACTCAAAAGGTACTGTAGGTTACCTTTCCCTCTCTTTGTACAGTACAATCAGACAATACTATACAACTGATCTGGTGACATCACACAGTAGAGCCAGAAAACCCTAATGCTTGTATTGTAACAGTATGCTTGCAAGAAACACATTTACAAGTCTCCAGTGAAATCCAGACCCCTCTCTCTACTTCCAGTAGTGACCTAGAGGAGCATGGAGAGCATCTTTAAACAGAGTCTGCTGACTGGATGGTCTCCCTCTGATTCCTCACAGCTAAAACACCACACAATACACAGCTACAACCCCACACAATACACAGCTACAACCCCACACAATACACAGCTACAACCCCACACAATACACAGCTACAACCCCACACAATCACAATACACAGCAACAACCCCACACAATACACAGCTACAACCCCAGACGATGCACAGCTACAACCCCACACAATACACAGCTACAACCCGACACAATACACAGCTGTACTGGAGGAGACAAACTGAGAGGAGAAGCAACATCCCTCTATCCCCTCCATCCCTCTATCCCCTCCATTCTCTATCCCCTCCATCCCTCTATCTCCTCCATCCTCTATCCCCTCCATCCCTCTATCTCCTCCATCCCTCTATTTCCTCCATCCCTCTATCCCCTCCATTCTCTATCCCCTCCATTCTCTATCCCCTCCATCCCTCTATCTCCTCCATCCCTCTATCTCCTCCATCCCTCTATCCCCTCCATCCCTCGATCTCCTCCATCCCTCTATTTCTATCATCCCTCCATCTCCTCCATCCCTCTATCTCCTCCATCCCTCTATCTCCTCCATCCCTGTATCTTCTCCATCCTCCATCCCCATCATCCCCTATCCCCTCCATCCCTCTCTCCTCCATCCTTGTATCTTCTCCATCCCTCTATCAATGTATCTCCTTCGTCCTCGATCCCCTCCATCCTCTATCTCCTCCATCCCTCTACATCCTCCATCACTCTATCTCCTCCATCCCTCTACATCCTCCATCCCTCTATCTCCTCCATCCCCCTATCTCCTCCATCCCTCTACATCCTCCATCCCTCTACATCCTCCATCCCTCTATCTCCTCCATCCCCCTATCTCCTCCATCCCTCTACCTCCTCCAGGGGAGGACAGCAGTGAGCCCATCCCCATGTGTCCATTTGAAATACAAGACACAGAAATATGAGGGATTACCTCTTCAGATAGAACGTACTACATGGAATTCTGAGAAGTCTTTATTTTCCAGTGTTTCAATTAATGATCTGGTATTGATGCATTTTGGCCAATGGAATTGATCGTCACTCTCTCGTTTCTTTAATCATTAATTGTGTATCAGTGACATTTCCACAGTAACCAACACAGGGAGGGTGTAAACTATCAACCTGTGCTTCCATTTGTAAGCTGTGCCATTTTAGACTTGACCTTAATTACAGTCTCAGCCAGCGATGTGTTCAATCGACCATTTTTGCTGCTTGGCCTCAGATAGGCCGGCGTCTAGTGAGGCATAAAACAGGCTGAAACAGTGACGATAGCTGGGCCTGAACAGACAAAGAACTTGCATCCGCACACAGCTCAAAGTCACACAGAAATGTTCCACATTGACTGACCTTCGTGTCTTAAAGTAATGATGGACTGTCATTTATCTTTGCTTATTTGAGTTGTTCTTGCGATAATATGGACTTGGTCTTTTACCAAATATATACCACCCCTACCTTGTCACAACTGATTGGCTCAAACTTTTAACAAGGCACACCTGTTAATGTAAATGCATTCCAGGTGACTACCTCATGCTTTTCGAGAGAATGCTAAGAGTGTGCAGAGCTGTCATCAAGGCAAAGGGTGGCTAATTTGAATCTTAAATATAAAATATATTTGTTTAAAACTTTTTTGGTGACTACGTGATTCCATATGTGTTATTTCATAGTTTTGATGTCTTCACTATTATTCTGCAATGTAGAAAATATTCTATAATTGAGTGATATGGTGTACAAAGTAAGCTACTGTATCTACAGTTGAAGTCTGAAGTTTACATACACCTTAGCCAAATACATTTAAACTCAGTTTTTCACAATTCCTGACATTTAATCAGGATCACCTGTCAGTTAGGATCACCACTTTATTTTAAGAATGTGAAATGTCAGAATAATAGTAGAGGGAATGATTTATTTCAGCTTTTATTTCTTTCATCACATTCCCAGTGGGTCAGATGTTTACATACACTCAATTAGTATTTGGTAGCATTGCCTTTAAATTGTTTAACTTGGGTCAAATGTTTCGGGCAGCCTTCCACAAGCTTCCCACAATAAGTTGGGTGAATTTTGGCACATTCCTCCTGACAGAGTTGGTGTAACTGAGTCAGGTTTGTAGGCCTCCTTGCTCGCACACGCTTTTTCAGTTCTGCCCACAAATTGTCTATAGGATTGAGGTCAGGGCTTTGTGATGGCCACTCCAATACCTTGACTTTGTTGTCCTTAAGCTATTTTGACACAACTTTGGAAGTATGCTTTGGGTCATTGTCCATTTGGAAGACCCATTTGCAACCAAGCTTTAACTTCCTGACTGATGTCTTGAGATGTTGCTTCAATATATCCGCATAATTTTCCTTCCTCATGATGCCATCTATTTTGTAAAGTGCACCAGTTCCTCCTGCAGCAAAGCAACCCCACAACATGATGCTGCCACCCCCGTGCTTCACGGTTGGGATGGTGTTCCTTTGCTTGCAAGCCTCCCCCTTTTTCCTGAAAACATAATGATGGTCATTATGGCCCCATGTGCAGTTGCAAACCGTAGTCTGGCTTTTTTATGGCGGTTTTGGAGCAGTGGCTTCCTCCTTGCTGAGCGGCCTTTCAGGTTATGTCGATATAGGACTCGTTTTACTGTGGATGTAGATATTTTTGTACCTGTTTCCTCCAGTATCTTCACAAGGTCCTTTGCAGTTGTTCTGGGATTGATTTGCACTTTTCGCACCAAAGTACGTTTATCTCTAGGAGACAGAACGTGTCTCCTTCTTGAGCGGTGTTACGGCTGTGTGGTCCCATAGTGTTTATACTTGCGTACTATTGTTTGTACAGATGAAAGTGGTACCTTCAGGCATTTGAAAATTGCTCCCAAGGATGAACAAGACTTTTAGAGGTCTTTTGATTTTCCCAAGATGTCAAGCAAAGAGGCACTGAGTTTGAAGGTAGGCCTTTTTAAAAAAAATGTACCTTTATTTTACTAGGCAAGTCAGTTAAGAACAAATTCTTATTTTCAATGACGGCCTAGGAACAGTGGGTTAACTGCCTGTTCAGGTGAAGAACGACAGATTTATAGCTTGTCAGCTCAGGGAATTGAACTTGCAACCTTTCAGTTACTAGTCCAACGCTCTAACCACTAGGCTACCCTGCCACCTTGAAATACAGCCATAGGTATTTTCCAAGCTGTTTAACCTGTTACGGATTGGATCCCGTTAAAGGGATCGATTTGACAACATCCGGTGAAATTGCAGAGCGCCAAATTCAAATTCAGAAGAGAAGCCATGTGTAGCTGTCCCTGTGTGTTCTTTCACTCTCTCTCTCTCTCTCTCTCTCTCTCTCTCTCTCTCTCTCTCTCTCTCTCTCTCTCTCTCTCTCTCTCTCCATTCGCGTCTGCCTCTGCTCTTTGCCCTCCAATTATCTATGGGTGGATCAATATTTCTGTAAGCATGGCCTTATTGAGCAGACAGGAGCAGCATACATCTACTGTACATGTGATAGGTCAGGGGATTAGCTATTCACACACAGAGCTATAGCCAAATACTGGGAGCCTCAGGGCTCTACAGCTCTACTGGGACCACTGGTCATTCATCTACCTGGTGCAGAGGGGATTAAGGCATATATGAATGTAATATCTGTTTCCACATGTGCACGTTTGTATCAATGAGAGAGTTACATGTAGACTGATCGTTTGAGATCATTATTTCAGACAGAGCAGTGGGCTGTCTCAGTGTGACCACACTGCTCCAGTCCAGCAGTTTAATATTGGAGAATCACAAACACTCATTATTTTCTATACTACATCTGCCTTAACATTCACACACAGACGCACCCACCATCCCAGGGGAGAAAGGCCTACTCTAGTTTGTAGACCAATCCTTCTCAAAAGGGGTTCATCTTGTTTTGGTAGACAGGGGCACACTGACTGCCCTCCACAGAGCTTTCTCTCACTGTCAGCAGACAGGCAGAGAGAGTGCCCCGGCAGCAGAAACAAAAGTATAGTTTGATGCACTACATTCTACCTGTACCATCTCTGCATGCTGGCTCAGGCTTTGGCCCTGGCTGATACCCTATATGGACTTCATCTTGGAAAACCGCACTGTGAGAAAAGTCTCATGTTAGACGATAGTACAACGTACAGCCAATGATAGAACTTTAAACCATTGGTCTGTGCCTCAGTGTCCCCACAGGCTGGAGTATCTTTACTATGTTGGCTGTACAGATAATTTCTCCTTCTTATAAATAGACCACAGCAGACTGGCTAGACCAGACTAAACACACTCTTAAATACACTTACTCCTTGTAATTAAACACTACAAGCCCAAAATAAGACACATTCACTGAAACAAAACTAAAATATGTCTAGTCCCAGAGAAATGTTTGAGCTACTAAACTGAGAATGTTTAGTTAAAATTCTAGTTGAGCAGCGGAAGTAAATGGCCCTTCAACTTCAAGGTTCTCCTTATAATGTTCTACCTGTAAAGTGAAACATTCATTTTAATTTGAATCGGATGATGAAAATCCTGGCGTGCATTTTCCATTAGGGTTCTTTGTTGTGCTGTGAATGGATTTGACGCCACTGCCTATAGTCATTGTGTCCTCCAACGGAAAGGGAAGAGACTCACATTATTGGTCGACTCTGATAACTGCCTCTGTCAGCACATAGCGAGAGGGGAGAATAACGGTTTCCGGAAAAAAACTAGCTTCCAAGAAAATCAACCATGGATTACAGAAATGTCTCATTGTGGCTTGTTTCGCCTCTCCTGGCCAACAGTGATGGCTATCAGGATATTTGGTTGGAAAAGTCGACTGATTTCCACACCTCAGTAAATTGAATGTCTCTTCTGATACAAATGGCTCAAAGTAGTTCTGAGTATAACCACATAATTATAGAGTATTGTAGTCAGCAGTAAGAAGGATGCCCATACATGTCTGGACCACAAAGATGATCTCACTGCTAAAACTCTCTCTCCCAAGTCTCCTTGCAGCACATATGGGACGTGTTACTGGGGCAACCACAGAGAATATCAGGGCATTGTTGTGTATCAGTAAGTCTCACTCCACCCCTTGTCCCCTACCTAATTGATACGGGTTAAAACCCTTATATCTTATAACCCTCATACACCTACTGTATCAATCCTCTCCTAGGCCCCGGTTCCGACCCGAGTTAAGCACGTAGGTTTCGCTTGACCTCATTCCCTAATAATTTCACTACTTTTACGTCTGAGGAAATCATGAATAAGGTATAGCGAAACCTACCGGTTCCAAGTGAAAAAAACATCTACTTCTGATAGAAATAACGCCATTCTCCATGCACTGTAATTTACAACTAGATAAGAGCTATTGATAGGAGCTAGGTAAATGAGTTCTCCGTTTGGATAAGAAAATTGTAAATATAAATTACACTTGTTTTAGATATACTGTGAAACCAGTCAAATGGCAGCAAACTGAAGCAGTCAAGTTTAAGAAATGCTGTACCATTATGAAGCATTTTAATTGTAAGGCCTTTTAAGTTGCAGGATGGGCACTCTCGAATGTCTTAATTATAGGCTACCCCGACTTTCTCTGTCTCTTATTTCTATCATATATCGGTATTGACCATCAGTAGACCGAATAATCACACATATTCAACTGCCAAAGTACTGTTCATTCCCTTCAGTTGGCATAGCCTACATTATTATTCCATTTAATTACATTGTTTCGTTTACTTTCATTTGCTTCCTCTTTAAATGCCGTCAAAGCCGTGTGATTGTTGCTGACGATCGTTAGCAACAGTAGATAATATATATATAAAAAATGTAGATATAAAAAATGTAGGCTGATTAAATCGTTACATCTACAAGATTTTTAAATCTCCCCATTGGTTCTGAAATTGAGACGAATATGCATATATTGAGAAGGCTTTTTTTCCCTATTATGCTGAACCCGTTCTCTATAATCTAGTCAGTCTACAAAATTCACACTAACAGAGTTCTGGTTTAGCATGTGAATGGAGAAGAAGCTCGTGGACGAGGCTCCAACGCATTAGTTAATTTTTCCAAATTTGTACTTTGTACTTTCTTACATATCATATTTCATTGATGAGTTCGTAAGTTACCCTTTTGATTGAAATGTCACACGACCTGAGGAGCAGAAGACCTGTAACTAACGTTTCAACCGCGATGGCAACGTGAATGGTAATGGAGCCGACTCCAGTCCAACTGTTACAGAACCTCATGCGGTCAAACTCCCCACAGATCTTCAGAACCTCCGTACGGTTCTAGTCTCGGAAATTACAGCTACCATTGCCACTCAGCTCAAAACTGCCATCGATGCTGCTCTGGCCCCCTTCTCCGCCGTCCTAGATGGTGTCTGAGCCGCTGCAGATGAACAAAGCCACCGAATTGACGGCTTTGAACATGACCTGTTCAGTGACCGCATAGTAGCACTTGAGAAAACGGTCGCCCGTCTGAGCTCCGAAAACCAAAGTTGATTGACAAGACCAATGACCTTGAATCCCGTTCTCACCGTTGCAATCTTTGTGTTGTTGGTATACCAGAGAAAAGTGAAGGAGGGGACTCAGTTAAGTTCATGTCAGAATTCTTCGTGGAGCCCACCGCATTGGACCCTCCCCAGCGAGCGGAGACGACGACTCCAAGCCTAGAGTGTTTATTGTCCATTTTCACTACTACGATGACAAGGAGCGCATCCTCCAGAGGCAGGGCAGAGACCAGCTACACTTCTGCGGATGCAAGGTGTTCATCTTTCCTGACCTCAGCTCGAATGTCGCCAAGAAGAGAGCTAAATTCCTCAATGTGAAAAGCAAACTTCATGAGAAGAAAGTTAAATTCTCACTCCGCTTCCCTGCTTGTCTGCACATTGAACATGCCGGGGGGAAGTTACAATTCGACTCCCACAAGGACGCCCAGCGTTGGTTCGACAGTCACTTCTGAGCCAAATCTTGGATCTATGACCTACTCTAGGGGCGGCAGGTAGCCTAGAGGGGCGGCAGGTAGCCTAGAGGGGCGGCAGGTAGCCTAGAGGGGCGGCAGGTAGCCTAGAGGGGCGGCAGGTAGCCTAGAGGGGCGGCAGGTAGCCTAGTGGTTAGAGCGTTGGACTTGTAACCGGAGGGCTGCAAGTTCAAATCCCCGAGCTGACAAGGTAAAAATCTGTCGTTCTGCCCCTGAACAAGGCAGTTAACCCACTGTTCCCCGGGCGCCAAGACGTGGATGTCGATTAAAGGCAGCCCTCGCACTCTCTGATTCAGAGGGGTTGGGTTAAATGCGGAAGACACATTTCGGTTGAAGGCATTCGGTTGTACAACTGACTAATAATGGTGACTTTGACTTTGACTACTCTTTTGCCAGATAGCATGCATTGCCTAGCCACTAAGTCGAAGGTATGCTTGACTTTTACAGCAGGGAAATGTTTTTTCCCTGTTGCCATTCCATACTCGGCAGAAACACTAACGTTATTGAACTCTGATAAAAATGACTAATACTGTCTTGTGTGGTTGTCATTTCAGCTACACATTTGGGAGGTCCTTTTTATCTGGCTAGATGGCTAACGTAGTAATGCATGGCTACAATTCCAGGCTTTTGCAGAGCTTTCCTCTCTTGTTTTTTCTTTATTTTCATCTAGATACTTACTGAAGGACTTTTCACCACTTTATTATGCCCTATTGATCATTCGTAGATGTACAAACATTCGTACATGTTTCTTTTTTGTATCAGGGTAACATACTGTGGGACACTTATTTGGCCATCCTTAAGACACATTGTACTTGTTGCACTGATTGAAGTCTCCCTGAGTCAGGACAGTTCCTTTTCACTGTTATGGGGTATTTGCTTTGGTTATCTGTTGACCTACTTTACAGTTTTGTGAATGCCTTTTCAAATGCATTTCACGACTGGTGCTATGAAGCCTCTCCGCGTTAGGATAGTAAGGTTTTCTGTTTATATGCACCGAAGCAGCGCAAACCTCAACCTTCTGTCTCCATTCGCTGGGGAAGGAGACTTTGGGTTTGGGTGAGAGGGGGAGTGACCATTTTCAATCCTATTTTTCTTTTTTTCTTTATTTCCTTTTTTCATCAGTTTTCTCTGTTATCTTTGCAAATGCCTGGTCTGTTTTCACATCTCTTTCATTTCAATATTTTACATGGCTAACGCTAATAATTGGCCTATAGGTAGTCTTAATCGTATAAAGATTTTACCTTGGAATACTAAGGCAATGAACAATCCTGTCAAGAGGTCTAGGGTCTTCTCTCATTTGAAAAAGCTAAAAGCAGATGTGGTATTTTTACAAGAGACCCATTTACGGATTAAAGATCACTCAAGGCTACAAAACTCCAGGTTTAGTCTTGTTTTCAATTCAGACTTTAACTCCAAAGCCAGAGGGGTTGCAATTTTGGTTAGTAAAATAATACATTTCCCTACTACTAATGTTATTGATACTTTTCGTTATTTCAGACAGTAATGGGAGATATTTAATCATAACTGGCATAACTGGCACCATTTGGCACACACCTGTAGTATTGGTCAATGCTCCTAATAGTGATGATGTTGAATTTGCCAGTGGGTAGCTGGGGAAAATCCCTTCTCTGAACACCCATCTTTTGATATTTGGCGGTGATCTGAACTGTGCTATTAGCCCAGCTTTAGACCACTCCAACCCCAGAACTATGTCTCCTTCTGCTATGTCAAAGTCCTTCTCAGGTTTTATGGTTCAGAATGGGTGTACAGATCCCTGGAGATTTCAGAATCCCCAGGCAAGAGAGTATTCTTTATTTTCACATGTACACCATTATTTTTCTCATATTGACTATTTCTTTATTGATCATAAGTTACTTCCAAATGTCACCTCTTCTGAATATTTACCCATTGTAATTTCTGACCATGGACCTTTAGCCCTCGACATAGTCCTATCAGGACAAACTCTTACTCCTCTCTGGAGTTTAAATTATCTTCTCCTGTCTGATGCAGATTACTGCATGGTCGGAACTAGAAGCACAAGCATTTCGCTACACTCGCATTAACATCTGCTAACCATGTGTATGTGACCAATACAATTTGATTTGATTTTGATTTATTGATAATTTTCTTTTTTCAAATCAGACAAGCTCAACCTCTCATTCTCTCTTATGGGAATCACTTAAGGCCTTTCTTAGAGGATCAATTATTTCTTATTCTTCTCATTTAAACAAAACTCGGAAAGCTAAACTTGAAGAACTCACTAAGGCCATACTTGACTTAGACCATCAATATGCCCTGATGCCATCTCCAGAGCTATATAAGCAATGCTTGAACTTACAATCTGAATTAAATCTCTTGTCCACTACAGATGCAGAGCGGTTACTATTGCATTCACGTGGTACCTACTATGAACATGGCGACAGGGTAAGTCGTCTGCTCGCACACCAATTAAAACGCAGTGCTGCTACCTGTCTGATTCCCCAAATTAAAGATTCCTCTCATAGTTTGATTTCTGACCCTACGGGGATCAATGACACCTTCAAATCTTTATATTCCTCCATGTATATGTCTGAATTTCCATCAGATACTGCCAATATGACTACATTTTTGGGTGAACTGGGAGACGCCCACAGTTGAGGCTGAAACTGCAGATGACCTTGATTCTCCTCTCAGCCTTGAAGAAGTTATTCAGTCTATCAAGTCAATGCAGAGTAGCAAGGCTCCAGGGCCTGGTGGGTTTCCAACTGAGTTCTTTAAGAAATTCTATACCAAGTGAGCACCTTTACTTTTAACTATGTATAATGAATCACTTAAACGTGGCTCGCTGCCACCTACCCTAACACAGGCTTCAATAGCGCTTCTCCTTAAGAAGGGGAAAGACCCCACCTCCTGTTCTTAATTTAGGCCCCTAAGTCTCCTTAACGTGGATGTAAAGGTGCTGGCGAAGGTGATAGCGAGGCGTCTGGAAGTAGTCTTACCAGGACTCATATCACAAGAACAAACAGATATTCATTTTTTAACATTCGGACGCTTTTTAACATGATTTATTCTAAACAATTCTCCAACTCCCCTGAGGTGGTAATCTCCCTAGACAGGGGGAAGGCATTCGACAGAATTGAGTGGGAGTACCCATTTGCTGTTCTTAAAAAAATTGGATTTGGGGACAAATTTAGCTCATGGATCCGTCTCTTGTATACATCTCCCCAGGCCAGTGTCTGTACCAATGACACCCGTTCTGATTATTTTGCCTTGGAACGTGGGACACCACAAGGCTGCCCACTGTCCCCTTTATTATTTGCCGTCGCCATTGAGACCCTTTCAGTAGCTTTACGGGCATCCTCCTCTTTCCAATGTGTAACACGGGTTGAACATAAAGTAACAAATCATCTGCATATAATGATAACCTATGTAAATAACCCTGTAACCTGTTTAACCTATCCTTTCTATTCTGGAGAACTTTGGCTCCTGCTCCGGTTACAAGCTGAATCTCCAGAAAAGTGAGTGCTTCCAATCAATCCAGCAGCGCTACAGCTCCAGCAGACAGACTTGCGCTTTCAGCTTATCCGCTCTGGTTTCAAATACCTTGGAGTGATCGTAACTCGCTCATTACATGCTCTTTTTTCTGCAAACTTTGCTCCCCTTCTTGCGCAAATGAAAACTGATTTTCAGAGATGGGGTAGCTTACCACTATCACTTATAGGAAGGATGAATGCTGTAAACATGAACAGTTTACCCAAATTCCTTTATCTATTTCAATCTATCCCACTGTTTTTACCAAATAGTTTTTTTTTAAGTCAATTAATCAAGCTGTTACCACATTTATCTGGGGAGGAAATGTACCCAGAGTCAGTAGATCTTTACTTCAGAGGTGCAAGTTTAGTGGAGGGCTGGCACTACCCAACTTTTTAAACTATTACTGGGCAGCCAACTTTCAGAAATTGCCATTCTGGTTATGTGCTCCAGATACCCCATGGTGCCTCCTAGAGGCACATTCTTGTATTTCTTCTTCTCTTCCTGCTTTACTCTGCTTTTCTCTCCCAACATCCCCCTCTCGCCATACCCACAATCCTGTAGTGCTTTCCACACTTAAGATTTGGTACCAGTTTCGACAATATTTTAAAATCTCAGCTGCATCTACCATGGGTCCTGTTGATAAGAATCACTTATTCCCCGCTTCTCTAATAGATAATGCTGTCTCTCACTGGACAAGGAAAGGTATTAAGTCCTTCCAATATCTTTATATAACTATAAATTTTTTCTAGTTTTCCCAACCTGGCCTCTAAATACTCTTTGCCTCCATCTCACTTTTTCCGTTACCTTCAAATTAGGCATTGTGTCTCCTCCCAATTGTATGGCTTCCCTGCCCCACCCCCTTGCCAACTCTGGAATGGCATATTGACTCTATTACAGTGCCTTGCAAAAGTATTCATCCCCCTTTGCATTTTTCCTATTTTTTTGCATTACAACCTGTAATTTAAATGGATTTTTATTTGGATTTCATGTAAGGGACATACACAAAATAGTCCAAATTGGTGAAGTGAAATGAAAAAATTATGTTTCAAAAATAAATAAAAAATTAAAAGTGGTGTATGCATACAGTGGGGAAAAAAAGTATTTAGTCAGCCACCAATTGTGCAAGTTCTCTCACTTAAAAAGATGAGAGAGGCCTGTCATTTTCATCATAGGTACACTTCAACTATGACAGACAAAATGAGGAAAAAAAATTCAGAAAATCACATTGTAGGATTTTTTATGAATTTATTTGCAAATTATGGTGGAAAATAAGTATTTGGTCAATAACAAAAGTTTATCTCAATACTTTGTTATATACCCTTTGTTGGCAATGACAGAGGTCAAACGTTTTCTGTAAGTCTTCACAAGGTTTTCACACACTGTTGCTGGTATTTTGGCCCATTCCTCCATGCAGATCTCCTCTAGAGCAGTGATGTTTTGGGGCTGTCGCTGGGCAACACAGACTTTCAAAGATTTTCTATGGGGTTGAGATCTGGAGACTGGCTAGGCCACTCCAGGACCTTGAAATGCTTCTTACAAGCCACTCCTTAGTTGCCGGGCGGTGTGTTTGGGATCATTGTCATGCTGAAAGACCCAGCCACGTTTCATCTTCAATGCCCTTGCTGATGGAAGGAGGTTTTCACTCAAAATCTCACGATACATGGCCCCATTCATTCTTTCCTTTACACGGATCAGTCGTCCTGGTCCCTTTGCAGAAAAACAGCCCCAAAGCATGATGTTTCCACCACCATGCTTCACAGTAGGTATGGTGTTCTTTGGATGCAACTCAGCATTCTTTGTCCTCCAAACACGACGAGTTGAGTTTTTACCAAAAAGTTATATTTTGGTTTCATCTGACATTCTCCCAATCCTCATCTGGATCATCCAAATGCTCTCTAGCAAACTTCAGACGGGCCTGAACATGTACTGGCTTAACCCGGGGGACACGTCTGGCACTGCAGGATTTGAGTCCCTGGCGGCGTAGTGTGTTACTGATGGTAGGCTTTGTTACTTTGGTCCCAGCTCTCTGCAGGTCATTCACTAGGTCCCCCCGTGTGGTTGTGGGATTTTTGCTCACCGTTCTTGTGATCATTTTGACCCCTCGGGGTGAGATCTTGCGTGGAGCCCCAGATCGAGGAAGATTATCAGTGGTCTTGTATGTCTTCCATTTCCTAATAATTGCTCCCACAGTTGATTTCTTCAAACCAAGCTGCTTACCTATTGCAGATTCAGTCTTCCCAACCTGGTGCAGGTCTACAATTTTGTTTCTGGTGTCCTTTGACAGCTCTTTGGTCTTGGCCATAGTGGAGTTTGGAGTGTGACTGTTTGAGGTTGTGGACAGGTGTCTTTTATACTGATAACAAGTTCAAACAGGTGCCATTAATACAGGTAACGAGTGGAGGACAGAGGAGCCTCTTAAAGAAGAAGTTACAGGTCTGTGAGAGCCAGAAATCTTGCTTGTTTGTATGTGACCAAATACTTATTTTCCACCATAATTTGCAAATAAATTCATTAAAAATCCTACAATGTGATTTTCTGGATTTTATTTCCTCATTTTGTCTGTCATAGTTGAAGTGTACCTATGATGAAAATTACAGGCCTCTCTCATCTTTTTAAGTGAGAGAACTTGCACAATTGGTGGCTGACTAAATACTTTTTTGCCCCACTGTATGTATTCACACCCTTTGCTATGAAGCCCCTAAATGAGATCTGGTGCAACCAATTACCTTCAGAAGTCACATAATTAGTTAAATAAAGTCCACCTATGTGCAATTTAAGTGTCACATGATCTCAGTATATATACACCTGTTCTGAAAGGCCCCAGAGTCTGCAACACCACTAGCAAGGGGCACCACCAAGCGGACCATGAAGACCAAGGAGCTCTCCAAACAGGTTAGGGACAAAGTTGTGGTGAAATACAGATCAGGGTTGGCTTATAAAATATCTGAAACTTTGAACATCCCACAGAGCACCATTAAATCCATTATTAAAAAATGAAAAGAATATGGCACCACAACAAACCTGTCAAGAGAGGGCTGCCCACCAAAACTCACGAACCAGGCAAGGAGGGCATTAATCAGAGAGGCAACAAAGAGACCAAAGATAACCCTGAAGGAGCTGCAAAGCTCCACAGCGGAGAGTTTGAAGCATCTGTCCATAGGACCATTTTAAGCCATACACTCCAAAGAGCTGGGCTTTACGGAAGAGTGACCAGAAAAAAAGCCATTGCTTAAAGAAAGAAATAAGCAAACAAGTTTGGTATTTAGCCAAAGGCATGCGGGAGACTCCCCAAACATATGGAAGAAGGTACTCTGGTCAGATGAGACTAAAATTGAGCTTTTTGGCCATCAAGGAAAATGCTATGTATGGCGCAAACTCAACACCTCTCATCACCCCGAGAACACCATCCCCACAGTGAAGCATGGTGGTAGCAGCATCATGCTGCGGGGATGTTTTTCATCGACAGGGACTGGGAACTGGTCAGAATTGAAGGAATGATGGATGCCGCTAAATACAGGGAAATTCTTGAGGGAAACCTGTTTCAGTCTTCCAGAGATTTGAGGAGGTTGATGGAGGTTCACCTTCTAGCAGAACAATGACCTTAAGCATACTGCTAAAGCAACACTCAAGTGGTTTAAGAGGACACATTTAAATGTCTTGGAATGGCCTAGTCAAATCCCAGACCTCAATCCAATTGAGAATCTGTAGTATGACTAAAAAATTTGCTGTACACCAGCGGAACCCAGCCAACTTGAAGGAGTTGGAGCAGTTTTGCCTTGAAGAATGGGCAAAAATCCCAGTGGCTAGATGTGCCAAGCTTATAGAGACATACCCCAAGAGACTTGCAGCTGTAAATGCTACAAAAGTTGTCTCTACAAAGTATTGACTTTGGGGGGGGTGAATAGTTATGCACGCTCATGTTTTATTTCTTGTTTGTTTCACAATAAAAAAATATTTTGCATCTTCGAAGTGGTAGGCATGTTGTGTAAATCAAATGATACAAACCCCTTTTTATTCCAGGTTGTAAGGCAACAAAATAGGAAAAATGCCAAGGGGGGTGAATACTTTCGCAAGCCACTGTACCTCAACAGAAAGCAATCATTTGTCAGATCTCTCTGTGTATTTTGTCATTGGACTAACACTCCACCAACAAAATTAAATCTGCTTGGGAACGGGAAATGGGTGTTGAATTTAACACAGGAGTGGTGGGATGAGGCGATTGATAGATTACTCTCCACTACATCTTGTGCTCGTCTTGGTCTCATACAATTTAAGGTTTTACATAGGGTGCATTTTTCCAAATCCAGATTGTCTGACATATATCCAAATGTAAATTATGAGTGTGATAGATGTCATGTCTCACCATGTGACCTTAGTCACATGTTCATTTAATGCTCTAAACTACAAAATTACTGGGATTTTATTTTTAAAACTTCATCTGAGGTGCTTGAAATTAACCAGCAGCCGGGTCCCTTGATAGCTGTTTTTGGTATTCCAGAAGACTTGTTCTCCTTGGACCCCAAACATGCCGATATTGTTGCTTTTACATCCTTATTAGCTCGACGTAGAATTATTCTCCAGTGGAAGTCTGCTCAGCCCCCCTCTACTTCTCAATGGCTCAACGATGTAATGTTCTTCATAAAGCTTGAGAAAATTAAGTATTCTCTTAGGGGTTCCAAAGATACATTTATATCATACTTTAATGGCTTGCAGAGGCTCCCCTCCGATGAGATGCTTTAAGGTTTCCCAGTAGGCAATACCAGTAGTCATTACATAATAGATACAGTCATTAATATAATGCTATCCAGTCCAAGCAAGTTTGTCTAAGGTTTACTGATCATTATTTATTTCTGTTTTTGTATTTTGAATCTGTATTGTTGTTTGTATTATTATTATTATATATATTTTTTCTCCCCCCTGTATTCTTGTTTATTTGTTGTGAATTCTCTGTAGAATTTTCTAGGACCGAATTGAGGGAGGGTGTGGAATGGGTTGGCTATATGGGGTGATCAGGGTGGGTGGTTGGAAGGGGGGAGGGGTGGGAGGGTGGTTGGGATATGGTAAATCCTTTGTACATTTTGTAAAACTTGAATAAAAATATATTAAAAATATATATAAATTCACACTAAGAGGTGCATCGTGTTTAAAGAGATTGCTTAAGATAAATGGACTGAAAAACCCATTGAATGAAAACAAAATATGTTGGCTAGCGGTTAAATGAAATGTATTCAGAGTGCGCAAGGTAGCCACACCTGCAGTGTGCGTTACTCGACTGAATAAGGTAAGTCTGAATACCAAATACTGAGAAGTGCGTAGGAAAGGCGTGTTAGGAGAGGCATAAATTCTTAAGTCGGGATCGGGCCCCTAGTGAGAAGAGACCACATTGATACAAACAAAGGTAATACAGTAATACATAACTGAATCCCACATTCACTAGACATGGCCACTCATTATTCACTATCATGCTCAGAGACAGAGAGTAAAACAGACAGACAGAGAGACAGAGAGAGAGAATCCCAGAGACACAGATATTTGGATGTAGGGATGGGCGGCAGGTATCTGAGGGACAGGGGATCAAGCTGGGAGAAACATGACATCAAAGCAGCCAGGATCAATGATGCAGGTGCCTATTGATTCCTCTACTTCCTCCTGGGGATGCTTCCATCAATGGAGCTCAGCTTGGCTTGTGAGGGATTTAACATTCGGCTTTCATCTTTATTTGTTTAAGTGTATATATTTAGTGTATGTACTTTTCAATTCAATGTGTATACTATTAGGTTAGATTTAGAATTCTGTGTTTTGGTTTCCGGGCAAACACGAAAACTACTTATCCAAAAAAGGGTAAAATGTTCCTTGAGCAATAGAGGAACTACCCAGAGGCGCTATCAAGTGTTGGCATTTCATAAGAATGTGTTAACGCTAGAGCGAGCTAATCAATCTAAGCTCCTGGCTGCCAAGGAGTGGTAACCTCATTCATATTCACCGCCCAATCTTCACTCCTGGGAGATGACAGAAAATGAAATCAGATTGGAGTGAAATCCTCTGGGAGTGCTAGGCAGTGCTGTCACTAACTGTCTCTCTGTTTATTTACCACTCAGGCCTTCCGGCTAAATAGGGGTCTTAAAAAAACAGGCATGCTGTATAGTAGCTCAACATTGAGGGAAGAAAAGGCTCAATCTGAAATATATTGAGGGACAAATCTAGGATTCTTCATGATCAAACCTCAACAGCTTATTTTCCCCAGGCAAAGGCCTCATCAGATATGGTTGAGTGATGTGCATTAACAGTTTATCATGCTGTGGATTTCTTCTCTCAGGGAAGCATTTCCAATGGCCGCTCCATCTGTCCTTTCATGGGTCTGAATGAGAATGACTTCCTGAATATCAATGTGCAAGGACAGCCAGGCAAAAAAGGTATACATTACACAGGTGTATGCTAAGGACATAGCAGCTGCAGACAGGCACAGCAAAGTCATAACATGATGTACAGATGTACATCACTCAATATGAATCATCCAGACTTGAAAACACAAAACTAAAAACTAAAAAAAGTCTGATGCTTCAACAAATAATGGTTTCAGAAACTCAGTCAGGGTAAAGCTATCTGAAGAAATCATGGAAACAACTACTTAATGCAAGGACCCCAATCTTGGCTCTATCCTGGGGGCCTATCAGTGGTGAATGGATGGATAGAGCAGACAGTGGCCACAGTGAAATAGTGTGGGTCTACAGGGATTAAAATACAGGCAGGAGAGGGTTTAATAGCAGCTGTCAGACTGGGTTGGCTAGAAGCCTGGTACTTCTGTCTCTCCTCTCCAATCAATCAGCCTATCCGGCACAGCTCCGTGGTGATTGCCAGGGATACTGGTTTATTCCAGAAGCGATTAGCACGTCTGTGGCTGGACTCCCACTGTATTGGGACAGA
Organism: Brachymystax lenok tsinlingensis; assembly: GCA_030435695.1. NCBI lineage: Eukaryota > Metazoa > Chordata > Actinopteri > Salmoniformes > Salmonidae > Brachymystax > Brachymystax lenok. The sequence continues at coordinate 18,881,706 of CM059817.1, forward strand.
GACACACCTCCCTCTCCAGAGTGGAGTGGGACCCGCAAGGTCAGGAGAGGAATATAATGAAAAGTGGAGCGTTTAGGCCAGCTTGACAGAGAAGTGAAGGCGCCTGAAGCTCAAACCAACATTGTTGGGGACTAATACAGATTACGTACAGGGTACACCCTTTTTAAACGTTGTTTAGCCAGTAGTCCACCCTAGATTGTAAGAAGGACCTTGGGTGTTGTTCCATACACAGTGGATAAACCCAGCCTCCTTGAATACTGCAGTGTAGCAGCTGTACAGAGGTGATTCTGCATTAGTGGAGAGGGATAATTAAGTAAACACACACGGGACAGGAGTTACGCTATAGAGAGACACCCCTCCATTTGACAAACGAAAGCAGGCAGTGATAAAACAGCCAAATCCCTCACAGATTAACCCTTTGAACCAGGCATCTACACATAACCCATTACTCAACACAAGATGCGTCAAACATTGAAAATACAATATTAAACCCAAAAATAGCATTCAGTTGGATCCCCTGCCTAAACCAGTCTTAATACACTTATCACATTATTCTTCAGGAAATTCAGTAGCTTTAAAAGACGCGTTCACAAACAATCACATTTCTCTCGCTGTTCAGACTACTACTGGCGATTGGAGTGTGTACGGAATCTGTTCTCGGGGCCTGTGCCTACAGCGTGCCTCCCTCCATCTCATCAGAGCTCTTCCTCTAGCTGCCAAGCAGAGATAAAAGAAGCACTGGAACCTGAGGAGGAAGATGGCGGAGGGCAGGATGGCGCCGTGGCAGAGCCAATGGGCTGTCATCCACCGTACATCCTCATTACCATAACAAAGTGTGTTTATCACACAGATTTCAATCGCATTCATCTGAAAAACGGGCTTCAATATCCTCTGTGTGTTAATATTTACATTCCACAATACGCTAGTTAGAAACCGTTTGATTGAGACAGCTTGACAGATGTGAGATATGAAAGCAAAAGGTAAAGGTAATGCAGTTCTGTGAAGCCACTAATGACAAATTGGTTTGCTTACTTGAGATATACGTGATTCCACATATACTGAACAAAAATATAAATGCAACATGCAACAATTTCAAAGATTTGACTGAGTTACAGTTTATATACGGAAATCAGTCAATTGAAATTAATGCATTAGGCCCTAATCTATGGATTTCAAATGACTGGGAATACAGATATGCATCTGTTGGTCACAGATACCTTAACAAATAAAGGTAGGGGCGTGGATCAGAAAACCAGTCAGTACCTGGTGTGACCACCATTTGCCTCATGGAGCGTGACAAATCACCTTTGCATAGAATTGATCAGGCTGTTGATTGTGGCCTTTGGAATGTTGTCCCACTCCTCTTCAATGGCTTATCTGAGAAGACAAACTCCCCTACTGGTTAACACACTGTGGTACAGTGCATTAGTGAGTGGCACTAGCTACCACCGTAATGCTACGATGTGCCCAGGGTGACAAACCCTGATGGGGAAAACAGGACAAATAACACAGTCGATGACTGCCATGGCTCTCTTCCTGCGCCTGTCTCTCATATAAGCTTTTACTAGTGCCCCAACTTTACCCAACGCTGCCCAGACAGTGTTCTGTGTTCCAGGGGCAAATCCAACAAATAGCCACACTACTACCATGGACAGACACACAAAGATCAGGATATAAACTAGGCCAAAGTCACAGAGAGAGGTGCATGCAGGGATGCATGCACACACACACACACGCACATGAACGCATGCACACCTGTCTACCTCCCCATCACGTGATCTCCGGTGGGAGTACATTCTTAGAAAAAAAGGTGCTATCTTGAACTTAAAGGTGTCCTTCGGCTGTCCCCATTGGAGAACCATTTGGTTCCAAGTAGAACCTTTTGGGGTTTAATGTAGAGCACTTTCCACAGAGGGTTCTACATAGATCCCAAAATGGTTATTCCTGGAACCCAAAAGGGTTCAACCTGGAGCCAAAAAGGGTTCTTCTACGGGGATAGCCGAAGAACCGTTTTTGAACCCTTTTTTTTCTGTGTAGGAGGGAGATTTGCAGTGTTATCAGTTCAGCTCCAGACCTGTGATCAGTGCCCATCCTCTCCAGATGAAACATCCAGTAGACTAGAGATAACACACTTCATGAATAATGTATGTGTGATGAGATCAATGAATATTCCCTGTGATTAGGAGACAGAGGCGGAGCTAGATATAAAAGATCACCATGCGCAATGCCAAGCTTTGGCTGGAGTGCTGTAAAGCTTGCCACCATTGAACTCTGGAGCAGTGGAAACGCGTTCTCTGGAGTAATGAATCACGCTTCACCTTCTGGCAGATCGACGGATGAATCTGGTAGTGTCGAATGCCAAGAGAACGCTACCTGCCTGAATACATAGTGCCAACTATCAAGTTTAGTGGAGGAGGAATAATGGTCTGGGGCTGTTTCATGGTCAGGGCTAGGCCCTTAGTTCCAATGAAGGGAAATATTAACCCTACAGCATACAATGACATTCTTGACGATTCTGTGCTTCCAACTTTGTGTCAACAGTTTGGGGAAGGCCTTTTCCTGTTTCAGCATGACGATGCCCCTGTGCACAAAGCGAGGTCCATACAGAAATGGTTTGAAGAGTTCGGTGTGGAAGAACTTGACTGGCCTGCACAGAGCCATGACCTCAACTCCATCAAACACATGAATTGGAACGCCGACTGCAAGCCAGGCCTAATCGTCCAACATCAGTGCCTGACCTCACTAATGCTCTTGTGGCTGAATGGAAGCAATTCCCCGCAGCAATGTTCCAACATCTAGTGAAAATCCTTCCCAGAAGAGTGGATGCTGTTATAGCAGCAAAGGGGGGACCAACTCCATATTAATGCCCATGACTTTGGAATGAGATGTTTGATGAGCAGGTGTCCACATACTTTTGGTCATGTAGTGTATCTCTCATTACCCCCCCTTATTTTTCTCTCTCCTTTTCTATCTCTGTCTCTGTCTCTGTCTCTGTCTCTGTCTCTGTCTCTGTCTCTCTCTCTCTCTCTCTCTCTCTCTCTCTCTCTCTCTCTCTCTCTCTCTCTCTCTCTCCTATTCTTTATGTCTCTCTCTTACTATCTACCCCCTTATCTTTTTCTACAGAAGCTCCCCCTCTGTCTCATCACCTCTCTTTCATGGGAGATCATGGGATCATTTGATGCCTCTTGCACACAGGCCAACTCAGTCAGAGAAACCCAGGTCAAACCAGTCAGAGAAATGGAGGGCTCGTATCCATGTCTTCTGTTCCAACCTATGTCTGTACTGCACATAGCCTGCTGTACTATACCTAGTCCTGTACTATACCTAGTCCTGTACTATACCTAGTCCTTTACTATACCTAGTCCTTTACTATACCTAGTCCTGTACTGTGCCTTGTCCTGTACTATACCTAGTCCTGTACTATACCTAGTCCTGTACTGTACCTTGTCCTGTACTATACCTAGTCCTGTATTGTACCTTGTCCTGTACTATACCTAGTCATGTACTATACCTAGTCCTGTAAAATACCTAGTCCTGTACTGTGCATAGTCCTGTACTGTGCCTAGTCCTGTACTATACCTAGTTATGTACTATACCTAGTCCTGTACTGTGCATAGTCCTGTACTATACCTAGTCCTGTACTATACCTAGTCCTGTACTGTGCATAGTCCTGTACTATACCTAGTCCTGTACTGTGCATAGTCCTGTACTATACCTAGTCCTGTACTAGTCCTGTACTATACCTAGTCCTGTACTGTGCATAGTCCTGTACTGTGCATAGTCCTGTACTATTTCTAGTTCTGTACTATACCTAGTCCTGTACTGTGCATAGTCCTGTACTATACCTAGTCCTGTACTATACCTAGTCCTGTACTGTGCATAGTCCTGTACTGTGCATAGTCCTGTACTATACCTAGTCCTGTACTGTGCATAGTCCTGTACTATACCTAGTCCTGTACTGTGCCTTGTCCTGTACTGTGCATAGCCTGCTGTATGTTTAAGTGAATGTGTGTTGTGGAAGCACTAAGCAGGAGAACTCTCTCTCTCTAACCTCAGGGTTATCACCACTCATTATTTCCACACTGCTTGTGTTTCTTCTTCTTTATTTTCCTGTTGTTTCCTGTGTTATTCTCTCTTAAAACCTTAAAACCTTAAAACCAGCACGCTCATTAGACTTTAATAAAGCACCTTTCCGATGCTTGGAAAGCACACTGCTGTCTTCAGAAATAATTGAATTACTTAAATAATAAATAAAACAGGGCCAGACATCTGGGGGTCTGCATAGGGTTCTGCGTAGTAGGTCTGCGTTGTGGGTCTGCGTAGTGGGTCTGCGTAGTGGGTCTGCGTAGTGGGTCTGCGTTGTGGGTCTGCGTAGTGGGTCTGCGTTGTGGTTCTGCGTAGTGGATCTGCGTAGTGGGTCTGCGTAGTGGGTCTGCGTTGTGGGTCTGCGTTGTGGGTCTGCGTAGTGGGTCTGTGTAGTGGGTCTGTGTAGTGGTACAGCCTGCCAGAGATACAGAGACATCTATCTATCTATACTGCTTTCAAACTCTCTGAGAATATTATTAGATGCTTTAAGAAGGACCACTAAAGAACCACTAAAGGACCACTAAACGACTCTCTAGAGACAAATAACCACAGCAGTGCCATATATAGTGAAATAAAGTTGGCATTGTAGTAGCAGTGAGGATATTTGAGACAGTACACACCATGTTTCTGTGTGTATGTGTGTGTGTGTGTCTGTCTGTATGTGTGTGTCTGTCTGTGTGTTTGTGTGCGTGTTTATGCAACACTAGATTACTGAGAGTGAATTACTGAAGTTATTAAGAACTTGGATCTAGTCTTTTTTGTGAACCAAACACTGTGCAACACTGAGGTCTTTTACAAGGATAATATGATGTTTATGATGTGCTATTTCTGCCTGGGTATTTTGGAGAACAGAAACAGAACATTCCAGATCCCTGCCTCTGACTGATCTGAACTAGCTGGATTGGAACCTTATTCGGAGAGAAACTGAGCTCTTTAGATGCAACTTTGTATTTAAGCACTAAAACTTCTCTAGACAACAAAACACAGTGAAGTCAATCATAAAAACAGATCTAAATAACAATTGTGAACTCATTTTGCATCTTTGTTTCGATTTTAACAAGGGCATTACTAAACTCATACAGTAGACAGGTGAGAGAGTCATTGGTATAAATGCTACTACAGCCCCATGACCAATGTGTCATGAGCTGAAATAAAAGATCTCCGAAATTTTCCATACGTTCAAAAAGCTTATTTCTCTGTTTCAGCATGATAATGCACGGCCCGATGTCGAAAGAATCTGTAAACAATTCCTGGAAGCTGAAAATGTCCCAGTTCTTCCATGGCCTGCGTACTCAGACATGCCACCCATTGAGCATTTTCGGGATTCTCTGGATCGGCGTGTATGACATCTTGTTCCAGTTCCCGCCAATATCCAGAAACTTTGCGCAGCCATTGAAGAGGAGAGGGACAACATTCCACAGGCCACAATCAACAGTGTCACGTATACTCCCACTCCCCCACTCCGGTGCTCGACGTCGCCAGTTTACTAACCACCGGTCCTGGCAACCCGTCATTACGCACACCTGGCAACCATTATTACGCACACCTGCATCATTAAGCACAACTGAACTTCATCACTAACCTGATGTGTGCGTAATAGACAGAGTCTGAACCTATGGAGATGGGGGTCACACACCTCTCCACGGCAGAGCAATGTCACCGGAGACAGCTGGGGCTGTGTCCTTATTGCATCCAGGAGGGGCACCGGCTTCATTGTTTTCTGCCAAACCCTTCCTGGTTTCCATTTCACTGTTTGGCTGTCCCTAAACATCACCACGTACCCGCTCTCCTCTCCTTTCCCGGTCCAAGCCTTGGATAAACTACTGTTGGGATCTGGCACTATCACACACATCACAGCACCACTCACCCTCACTGTAGGACTCTTGCACCAAGAAAGCCTTTCCTTCCTCATCACCATGGTTCCCGTACAGTCATCCTCAGCCTCCCGTGGCTCCAACGTCGTAACCCCACCATTTCCTGGTTGAGGATGAAAATCACTGCATGGGCAGCCGGATGTTGGAAGATCTGATTACCCTTACCTGGTGGTTCCAGTGAGTGCCCACCATTCCGTCCTCCTATATCATTGGCCCCATGTTTTGGGACATACTGTAGATGTGGACATCCGCAAGGCTCTGAAGAGGGAACTCGCGCCTGCTACCTGCCCTACTGAGCGAACCTACGTCCCTTTGGAGGTGAGGGATCGGCTGTTGACCGGGGCGCACACATCCCTCGCCGCTGGACACCCAGGTAATACCGGCACTATTTCATCCATCTCCACGAAGTACTGGTGACCTACCTTGGCACAGGACGTCGCCCGATATGTCAATTCATGCTCCGTATGTGCCCAAACAAAATCACGCCGACAGGCTCCAGCAGAAACTCCTTCCCGTGCCTCAGTGACTTTGGTCACATCTGTCCATAGATTTGGTACTGATCTCCCTCTGTCTGATGGTTTCAACACTATTGTGGACAGATTCTCTAAATCCTGCCACTTTATCCCTCTGTTCTCCCTACCGCTCTCCAGGTCGCTGAGACAATGTTCCAGCAGGTCTTCTGGCACTATGGCCTTCCGGAGGACATCGTCTCTGACCGCAGCCCCCAATTCACATCATGGAAAGCCTTCATGGAGAAGCTGGGGGTCACGGTCAGCCTCACCTCCGGGTACCGGTCTCAGTCTAACAGGCAGGTGGAGAGGATGACCCCGAGCCAGATCGACGCTTCTGGTGTGGACGAGTGGTTCAGGCGCGCAGAGGAGATTTGGAACGATGCCCACGTGAGGCTCCAGCGTGCCGGGGTACTGTCACATCTACTCCCGCTTGACATCGCCAGTTTACTAACCACCGGTCCTGGAAACCCATTATTACGTACATCTGGCAACCATTATTACGCACACCTGCACCCCATCATTAGGCACACCTGGACCTCATCACTACTCTGATTACTTCCCCTATATCTAGCTTTTTTCAACAGGCAGTACTGGTTCTGTTTTCATGTCAGACGCTTCTCTTGTTTTGTATCACTCCATCCTAGTTTATATTAAACTCACCAACTGCACCTGCTTCCTGACTCCTAATAAACTTTAACTCAGTAAAATCTTGTTGTGTTTATATTTTTGTTCAGTATACATCTTGATATTTGAGGATATGGCAGAGATGTAACTTTCCCAAAACGTCAATTAGACATTACAATGGATTTTTTTTTCATTAAATAAAAACAAGGAAGCTCTATCCCAAAGGTTATAGAAAGCAGGTATCCTAGCGGTTAAGAGCATTGGGCCAGTGCTGGTTCAAATCCCCAGGCGACTAGGTGAAAAATCTGTCTGTGCCAATGGGGTGGCAGGTAGCCTAGTGGTTAGAGTGTTGGGCCAGTAACTGAAAGGTTGCTGGATTGAATCCCTGCGTTGACAAGGTAAAATCTGTTGTTCTGTGCCTGAACAAGGCAGTTAATCCACTGTTCCCCTGTAAATCAAATCAAATCAAATCAAATTTTATTTGTCACATACACATGGTTAGCAGATGTTAATGCGAGTGTAGCGAAATGCTTGTGCTTCTAGTTCCGACCATGCAGTAGTATCTAACAAGTAATCTAACAAATTCACAACAACTACCTTATACACACAAGAGTAAAGGAATGAATACGAGTATGTACATATAAATATATGGATGAGCGATGGCTGACCGGCATAGGCAAGATGCAGTAGATGGTATGGAGTACAGTATATACACATATATATGAGATGAGTAATGTAGGATATGTAAACATTATATAAATGGCATTGTTTAAAGTGGCTAGTGATACATTATTTCATCCAATTATAATTATTAAAGTGGCTAGAGATTTGGGTCGATGACCCGAACGGCATAGGCAAGATACAGTAGATGGTTTAGAGTACAGTGTATACATTTGATATGAGTATGTCGGATACGTAAACATTATATACAAAATTGTTTAAAGTGGCTAGTGATACATTTGTTACATCCAATTCCTATGTATAAAGTGGCTAGAGATTTAAGTCAGTATGTTGGCAGCAGCCACTCAATGTTAGTGATGGCTGTTTAACAGTCTGATGGCCTTGAGGTAGAAGCTGTTTTTCAGTCTCTCGGTCCCAGCTTTGATGCACCTGTACTGACCTCGCCTTCTGGATGATAGCGGGGTGAACAGGCAGTGGCTCGGGTGGTTGTTGTCCTTGATGATCTTTTTGGCCTTTCTGTGACATCGGGTGGTGTAGGTGTCCTGGAGGGCAGGTAGTTTAACCCGGTGATGCGTTGTGCAGTCCTCACTACCCTCTGGAGAGCCTTACGGTTGTGGGCGGAGCAGTTGCCGTACCAGGCGGTGATACAGCCCGACAGGATGCTCTCGATTGTGCATCTGTAAAAGTTTGTGAGTGATTTTGGTGACAAGCCAAATTTCTTCAGCCTCCTGAGGTTGAAGAGGCGCTGTTGCGCCTTCTTTACCACGCTGTCTGTGTGGGTGGACCAATTCAGTTTGTCCGTGATGTATGCGAGGAACTTAAAACTTTCCACCTTCTCCACTACTGTCCCTCGATGTGGATAGGGGGTGCTCCCTCTCCTGTTTCCTGAAGTCCACGATCATCTCCTTTGTTTTGTTGACATTGGTGAGAGGTTATTTTCCTGACACCACACTCCGAGGGCCCTCACCTCCTCTCTGTAGGCCGTCTCGTCGTTGTTGGTAATCAAGCCTACCACTGTAGTGTCGTCAGCAAACTTGATGATTGAGTTGGATGCGTGCTTGGCCACGCAGTCATGGGTAAACAGGGAGTACAGGAGAGGGCTGAGAACGCACCCTTGTGGGGCCCCAGTGTTGAGGATCAGCGGGGTGGAGATGTTGTTTCCTACCCTCACCACCTGGGACCGGCCCGTCAGGAAGTCCAGGACCCAGTTGCACAGGGCTGGGTCGAGACCCAGGGTCTCGAGCTTAATGACGAGCTTGGAGGGAACTATGGTGTTAAATGCTGAGCTGTAGTCGATGAACAGCATTCTTACATAAGTATTCCTCTTGTCCAGATGGGTTAGGGCAGTATGCAGTGTGATTGCGATTGCGTCGTCTGTGGACCTATTGGGACGGTAAGCAAATTGGAGTGGGTCCAGGGTGTCTGGCAGGATGGAGGTGATATGATCCTTGACTAATCTCTCAAAGCACTTCATGATGACGGAAGTGAGTGCTACGGGCGATAGTCATTTAGCTCAGTCACCTTAGCTTTCTTGGGAACAGGAACAATGGTGGCCCTCTTGAAGCATGTGGGAACAGCAGACTGGGATAGGGACTGATTGAATATGTCCGTAAACACACCAGCCAGCTGGTCTGCGCATGCTCTGAGGACACGGCCAGGGATGCCATCTGGGCCGGCAGCCTTGCGAGGGTTAACACATTTAAATGTTTTTCTCACATTGGCTGCGGTGAAGGTGAGCCCGCAGGTTTTGGTAGCGGGCCGTGTCGGTGGCACTGTATTGTCCTCAAAGCGAGCAAGGTAAAAGCGAGCAAGGTAAAATCTGTTGTTCTGTGCCTGAACAAGGCAGTTAATCCACTGTTCCCCTGTAGGCAGTCATTGTAAATAAGAATTTGTTTTTAACTGACTTGCCTAGTTAAATAAAGGTTTAAGTTGCTCTTGATAAAAGTGTCTGCTAAATGACTAATTTGTAAATCAAACTTAATGCAACAAACATATTGCTCTACAAAGCCATATGTCATACTATGGCTAATGTAAGGCATCCATCCACCCCTTACTGTGTTAACCTTTGAGATACAGCCCTGTCCATGTGTTCTGCCCAGGAGAACTGGCAGATCAGACAACAGAGAAACACATTGATCTCAGTGATCTGACTTGCCACCTCTACATGATGCACATGGATTGGCCAGAGAGACACTGGAAACCTGGTTGCAGACCCCCACTTACTCCCTATGGAAATATGGCCACAGAATGCAAACCTATGGCTGCAGAGGCACACATTTCCCAGTATCCCTGCCTACATGTACATATCTACCTCAATACTCCAGTATCCCTGCACATTGTAAATGTGGTATTGGCACTGACCCTGTATATAGCGTCATCTATTATTTCTTATTTCTCCTGCTTTAATCATATATACAAAACATTATGAACACCTTCCTAATATTGAGTCGCCCTCAGAATATTGAGTCGCCCCCTTGCCCTCAGAACAACCTCAATTTGTTGGGGCATGGCCAAGGTGTCGAAAGCGTTCCACAGGGATTCTGTGTCACGTTGGCAACAAGAGATTCATTTTTTTTTATTTAGCCCAAATTAAGGCGTGCCGTGTAAAGACACGGGGACGAAGACCAAACAAACATGTAACAAAAACACAGGGTGAAACCCAAACAAAAGAGCGAGGGGTACCTCGAATAAATAACACTAGCGCACAATGATTATCACATGGGACGAGACCCGTAATCCTCTGCACAATCCACAAGGGCACGAAAGCCCAAAACACACAACACAGTACTCACATGCACTAACGGACATAGTAACAATAATTGACAAGACAATGGTGAACCAAGGGCACACTTATACAATTACTAATCAGTGGGAATAGGGGCCAGGTGTGCGTGATGAAAGTTCCGGAGGGATCCGTGACATGCTGGCCCATGTTGACTCCAATGCTTCCCACAGTTGTTGTTTGCTGGATGTCCTTTGGGTGGTGGACCATTCTTGATACACACGGGAAACTGTTGAGCGTAAAAAACCCAGCAGCGTTGCAGTTCTTGGCACCTACAACCATTCCACGTTCAAAGGCATTTATATTTTTTGTCCTGCTGAATGGTACACATACATAATCCATGTCTCAATTGTCTTAAGGCTTAAAAATACTTTATCTACACGGACTGAAGTGGATTTAACAAGTGACATCAATAAGGGATCATAGTTTTCACCTAGATTCACCTGGTCAGTCTGTCATGGAAAGAGCAGGTGTTCTTAATGTTTTGTACACTCAGTGTACATCTTTTTATTAGTTATACTATTTTAATATTGATTACTGCTCTGTTGGGTAGAGCTAGCAAGCATTTCACTGTACTGGTGCACGTGACAATAAAACTACGACTTCAACTTATTACACATGGGAAAACCAACAATTAGACCTACCGCTATTAAGGTCAACTGTACTGTATAGTCTATAAACAGTAGGCAGCAAAGGTAAAGTACAGTGGAATTTCCCCTTTCTCTACATGACGCAGGAGCTAATCATCCGCCATGCTGTCTTCTATAAATATGAATTTGTTTTAAACTTTCAAGTGTTCTGTGCTGAGGATTTTGATAAAAACAGATGCTAGCCACACACATGTGGAGATGTGTCCAGAACGTGACCTTTTCAAAGCAGTGAGACGTGGGTGTTTTTCTCCAGTCCCCTCCTCAAACCAGCTAGCTTCTTCACGTCTAAAACAGTTCTGCCATTTGAGGGGAATTAGAGTATACCTCATTCACTCTGCGAAATTTGTTGGATACATACTTTTTTTCTCATATTTATGTTACTTTACATTTCATGTTATAATAAAATATTAACTTGATTTACCATTTCTGTTTCTTACGATTTCCACATCTGTCACTTTCTTATATGGTGTACGGCAGTGGCGGTCAATGCTGTTAATGATGAGGGAGGACAATTATATTTCCATGAGCATGGCCTTATATCAATTACAGAATGTTGGATGACTGTCATTCATATTCCTACTGTAGACATTCATGGGAAAATAGTGTGTTTTAATCAATTATTTTCGAAACGTGAATATATTTAGTATAGTTTTATTTAAAAAGGATACATTTTTATTTTTTTTAAATTCACTGAGGAGGATTGTCTTCCCCTTCCTCCTTTGAGGAACCTCCGCTGGTGTACGTCACTGAGGCCATATTTTCAATTTCAGTCAGCGCTCAACATCAATATACAGTGTGAATTCAAACTTGGCCGTTATAAAAGTGAAAAAGTTGTACTCATCTACACTGTGGCTCAGGGCCTAGAAGGGCAACTGGTCAAATACTGCATATCTATATCTATAGTGCTTACATAACCTGTTGATATACTATGTACATTTAAATAGGCCTATGTGGGTCATATGTGCAGCAGCACAGGGCCTAGGGTTAGGGCATGGGGTCACAATGCCTCCACATCTCACCATATGGAGACCTAGAACAATCTGCTGTTCATATGGAACTGGGGAAACAGCAGCTGCATAGAGGAGAGTGCTATTCACAGCTATCCCCAGTGCTGCACATTTCTGATTGACTTCTGGTTAGAAGTGACCGGAGAGGGTCCCTCTGTTTTTGCGAGACAGAGATAGAGGTAGAGACAGAGGTAGAGGCAGAGGTAGAGGTAGAGTCAGAGGTAGACGAGACAAAGGTAGAGAGAGAGGTAGAGAGAGAGGTAGAGGCAGAGGTAGAGACAGATGTAGAGAAAGGTAGAGGCAGATGTAGACGAGACAAAGGTAGAGAGCGAGGTAGAGGGAGAGGTAGAGGTAGAGGTAGAGACAGAGGTAGAGACAGAGGTAGAGGTAGAGACAGAGGTAGAGACAGAGGTAGAGACAGAGGTAGAGAGAGGTAAAGGCAGATGTAGACGAGACAAAGGTAGAGAGAGAGGTAGAGGGAGAGCTAGAGGTAGAGCCTGAGGTAAAGACAGAGGTAGAGACAGAGGTAGAGACAGAGGTAGAGACAGAGATAGAGACAGAGGTAGAGACAGAGGTAGAGACGAATGTAGAGGTAGAGGTAGAGACAGAGGTAGAGACAGAGGTTGAGGTAGAGACAGAGGTTGAGGTAGAGACAGAGGTAGAGAAAGAGGTAGAGGTAGAGACAGAGGTAGAGGTAGAGGCAGAGACAGAGGTAGAGACAGAGACAGAGGTAGAGGTAGAGAGGTAGAGACAGAGACAGACAGTGGTAGAGGTAGAGGTAGAGACAGAGATAGAGAGGTAGAGACAGAGGTAGAGGTAGAGGTAGAGGTAGAGACAGAGAGGTAGAGAAAGAGGTAGAGGTAGAGACAGAGGTAGAGACAGAGGTAGAGGTAGAGGTAGAGACCGAGCAGAGGTAACCTACTCTGTGTCACTGATCTAATGGATACCCACAATGCAGTCAGGGGAGGGGGATGAGGACTAGAGCTATTTTACACAATCATACAACAAAGGGACATATTTGGCTTGTTCCAGGCTCCACGTTGGGATGTCAGAGACTCCCATTAGTGATAGAATTGCTTCTATTTTGAGTGCTATTATTGCCGTGTCAGTCTCTGTTTCTGATTGACTGCTGAGCCACTTAGCAGTGTTCAAAACCCCAGTATGTGGTTTTACATGTCATTTTATTGGACAGAGGTTAATACAAAGAGAAAGAGAGAAAAACAGAGAGAGAGAGAGAGAGAGAGAGAGAGAGAGAGAGAGAGAGAGAGAGAGAGAGAGAGAGAGAGAGAGAGACAGAGACAGAGACAGAGACAGAGACAGAGACAGAGAGAGAGAGATTAAAAGGCTGTGAAAGGGGTAATTATAAGCACAGTGAAGAGGAGTAGAAGAGAGCATTATTGAATATGGAGATACTTTTTTAGACAGAGGAAATGATATTAATATTTTTACACCATGATACAGCTAGAATCCTCCTAACGGGCCTTAGTCAGGGATTTGGGTGTCCTATAGCCAGACCGAGATTCTGGTTAAAGCATTCGGTCTGGTTTAACCAGGCTACTACTGAGGAGCCCCATTAAAAAAGAATGACACCTCATAGTCATAGGATGACCTCCAACATGCTGATTGGGTAATCTGCTCCTTCATTAGTGGGAGATCATTGGCAAACTGCAATAACTGCATTTGGGATCGATTTCAGGTGTAAAGGACAGTAAAGGATGCTTACAGTATTCAATAGTGTCTGCATCAGCTGTTCTCCTTGAGATTGATAGTGTACACTTACAGTCTGAGACTTACAGATAATAGGTTGCAAACCTAAAAGGTAACCATCTGACCAGGCAAGCTGAAACACATATTCCATTCCTTTAGCTAGCAGTCCCTTCATTCAGTATGTCTAGTGAGAGGTGTGGACCCAGTGGCTTGTGTTGAAAAACAGCCCAGTGTGCCGATGATTCCACACTTACCAACCCACCGCCACCTCCCGGGTCCCGAACCCCACAGCAAAACACATCCACTTACCTGGAAAAGAGGAGAGACAAGAAAATCAATGTACCAACGCACTCAATTATATTACAATTTACCACTTGGTTTTAGTTCCTGCTCTCGACAACACATAACCCTTTACATCTCCACACACAGCGCTAGGCTACCCTGCCGCCCCACATAACCCTTTACATCTCCACACACATCGCTAGGCTACCCTGAAAGGACCTAACATGGCCACTGTCATCATGATTTTAAATTGTATATTTAACTAAGCAAATCAGTTAAGAACAAATTCTTATTTACAATGATGGCCTACCGGGGAACAGTGGGTTAACTGCCTTGTTCAGGGCCGGAACGACAGATTTTTCCCTTGTCAGCTCGGGTATTCGATCATTTACTGGCCCAACACTCTAACCAATAGGCTGCCTGCCACCCCTCAATAAAGAAATTGTGATACATATGTAAAAAGCATGTCAAACATCCTTCCTCCCAATGAAGTTTCTTTATGAGAATTGTCAGAACAATCTGAAATAGCAAAAATATTTTTGGGTTACGTTGGCATGGAAACCCCCTATAGAGCAACACTTATGTCCAAGGTGATTTATGTCTTATTCCTTCCATTTCATCGTCGATACGTAGTATATCAATTACGTTTGTTGTACAGTACTGTAAAACATTACAGGGATAATCGAGGGGACGTTACAGATGTTAAATGGCCCCGATATGCCAGTGTAATATTATACAGAGCATTTACACTCAGAGATGGGTGGAAGAATCCAAGACAGTGAGTATAGTGGGCTTGATGACCTCCCATAGATGCCATCCATCTCCTTCCTCCAGTTTGTAATCTGGATGTCACATGAGCAATGGAGAGGTAATGTAGCAAGACCTGCCCTGGTCAGCCCATCAGCACACACACATAGAGGCATAACATGCACACACGTGCACACACACACACACTAACACACACACTCACGCCCACACACACACATACACACACACTGCTACCATGGACCACCAAAGGTCGAAAGGTAGAGACCATAATCTTCTCTCAGAAATGTAAGCACACAGAAACCAGATTGACAAACATAAAAAAATATATCAGAGCCATCTTGCTGACTATTACATCATGTTTTCGCTCAAAGTAGCTGAGCTCTTCACATCGATACGGTGCCCTCTGTCATTATTGGGACAGTGAAGCATGTTTTCTTCTTTTGGCTCTTTCTCACTCATCATTATTCACGATTAATGTAGGATATTTCGTAGTCATGGTAGCATCCGCATTAATGTAGAAGGGTTAGGGTTCTTATCTACAATAAAAGTGAAAATGACACAATACATTATTTACAATTAATTTCTATTGGGAACCAAATAATCTGAAACACAACCAAAACAAACAGCAAATGTATCCAAAAGTATGTAGAGCGACCAGCTTGATGTAGTCATTGTGTGTTATAGATATGGGACTAAATACTTTTTACTTCTTTAATACACATAAGTGAATTTGTCCCAATACTTTTGCTACTCTAAATGGAGGGACTATGTACAAAAAGTGCTTTAAATCTTAAAAGTTTCATCCGATATGGATGAAAATACCCTCAAATTAAAGTTGACAGTCTGCACTTTAACCTTATAGTAATTTGTTGATTTCCAATCCAAACTCTTAGGAGTATAGAGCCAAAAGAAGAAAATGTCCCAATAATGACAGAGGGCACAGTACATCTTCTCAAAATCAATTGAGATGGTGTAGTATGTTTCTTTTGGGATCTCCTGTGCATGAAACAGTTCCCTGTTGATATACAATAGGCTTCATGACAGGCATGGTCAAAGATATGTTTCCTCTGCTTTTACTGCTTGGTAGTTAGCAGGAAAACGTGTCCATTCACGCACAATTCCAGTAGGCCTAATTCCAGAGCTGATTCACTAAGTACAGGGGGGCAGTGCACAAATCACAGCCGTCGGAAAACGATGACTACTGTCAGCTAGATGAAATATGGCCTCTAGGACCAAGGGTCAACAATGGGGCAAGATGTATTTCTCCATTCAGTTGAGTTTTCGGTTTCTACTTAACCCACCCTCCCCAACACTGGCTGTGGAGCAGTTACTGACACAAGTTGATCTCCATGAGGTGATGTCCATGGAGTAGTGCTGTACTTTATGTAGGACTTGTAGCGTTATGATGTATGTAGTGGAGACTCCCTGCAACCTGATGGAGGCTAAACATGAGACACATGCAATGTGAGAAAACATGAACAGTTACGTGCTTTAATCTGATGTCTGAGAGAGAGAGAGAGAGAGAGAGAGAGAGAGAGAGAGAGAGAGAGAGAGAGAGAGAGAGAGAGAGAGAGAGAGAGAGAGAGAGAGAGAGAGAGAGAGAGAGAGAGAGAGCAAGAGGAGAGAGAGAGAGAGTGTGAGAGAGAGAGAGAGAGAGAGAGAGAGAGAGAGAGAGAGAGAGAGACAGACAGACAGACAGACAGACAGACAGAGAGAGAGAGCAAGAGGGAAGATGAGAGAGAGAGTGAGAGAGAGAGAGAGAGAGAGAGAGAGAGAGAGAGAGAGAGAGAGAGAGAGAGAGAGAGAGAGAGAGAGAGAGAGAGCAAGAGGGAAGATGAGAGCGAAAGAGAGAGGCGCAGAAGAAGACGTGTGAGCATCCCACCCCAGCGAGGGCTCTCCTCTCTCTCTCCATCGCTCCCTCCTTATCTCTGCAGGGCTGATCAATAATTAACACCAATACATGATGCTCTAATGACCTTTAATACCCATTTAGCAGATAACACCAGAACACCATAACACCTGGGGTATGAGACTGACTGGACCTCCACTCCTCATACCAAACCTCTCATCACCTTACCACCTATTACTGTCTGCCTCTCTCTTAAGTCCCTCTCTCAAGTGTTTCACTCTCTCTCTCTCCTCTCTATTCCTCTCTCTCTCTCTTTTTTCTCTCTTTTCTGTCTCTCGAGGAAAATATGCTCAGGTTTATTGAAATGCTCTCCTTTTTTGTCTTAGTAATTGCTCTCGCTCTAAGATTCCCTTCCTCTCATCTTTCCCTTTCTTGACACTCATCCTTATTCCCTGAGGGTAGCCGTCTACCATCTTCCATCGTCTCTTTCTCCCCCTGACTCTCCCTGCCCCTGCCCTCTCTTCCCTCAATCCCTTCCCCTCCCTCTCACCTCCCCTCCTCCCCTCCCCTCCCTCTCCTCTCACCTCCTCTCCCTCTCATCTCACCTCCCCTCTTCTCTCCTCTCCTCCCCTCTTGAATGCTGGATGGTGTGGAAACCTCCATGATAACTAATCAATACATCTTTCCATATTGTATGACATGTGTTGTAAGGACCATTCCTCAGGCCATCCATCACCCCTCCCCTCCCTCTTCCCCTCCCCAGCCACCCTCCAAACAGACTTTAATAGGGCACATTAATCAGGGGGCCTGACTTGAAAGCCAGACTGTAATTCAGCTCTGAGAGAGAGACTAATCCCCCAGGATGTTTACATAGCAGGATATGAGAGAATGCTGCCTCATCACAACACTTACATATCAAAAGTAGTACACTTCTGGGCCCTGGTCAAATGTAATGTGCACTACATAGGGAATAGGGTGTCATTCAGACATAGTCGTAGGTAACCAGACCTGCAGGCATTGAATGGGATTCCTAAAAGTTCAGTAAAAAAAATGTGCATTGTGATTAGGTTCTATTAATTCAGAGATTGATTCTATGGTCCTCACAATGGTGTGATAAATATCTGTCACTGCAGTCTGGATGATAGATGCTAAGAGGCAGCTAAGCTGTTACTGATACTGGTCCTTCCTCTCTGCACCTACTGAGACAGTTGGGGCCACTCCTAGAATAGGAGCCTCTCAGAGGACTTATTTAAAAGAAAATACCAAGAAAGACAAAGGACTATATTTTAACAAACCTAACGCAGTGGTCAATCTAAGCGCAGGCGGTAGTGCTATAGGTTCAGGGGAGTGTCAGAAATATTTTTTCTATTTTCACGATCACAATTATCGGCACACTTGCTGGTGTTGGCGTGAAAGGGCTGGGCCAATCAGAACCTGCTCCATGGTGAAATATGTGGTTGCTTCAGGTTGTGTATTTACGGTCTTTTATGTAATGCCTTGGAATCAACATCAATTCCAATGTTAGTCAGTTATAGTTTGTTAAATGGCTTACAGAAACGAAATAACAAAATGTAGAACTATGCCATCATTGCTAAATAGGTTAACTTAAACCCATTTGCAGTCCACAACGTTCTAAGTCAGTGGTTCCCAAAGCGCAGCCCAATCCAGAAATCTGGCAGTGGCTTCTGATTAAATTAAATTTTCACAGAACCGCTCGTTGCAATTTCGATGAGGCTCTCTTGTTCAGATATCAGTAAGTGGACTTGAGGCAGGGCATGAAAGGGATAACGTATGAAAGGGATAACGAATACAGTTGTTTATGTCATCTGTTTTGGGAAAGTACCTGCATAATTAATTGCGCACCCAACTCACTCAGGTGTTTCGCTATATCACTTTTGACATTGTCCGTAAGCTTGAGTTCATTTGCACACAAAAAAATCATATAATGATGGAAAGACCTGTGTGTTGTCCTTGTTAATGCAGACTGAGAAGAGCTCCAACTTCTTAATCTTAATTAAAACAATGCAGACTATGGAGGGTTTAACACACATCCAAAACAGGACCTGCATGGTCAAATAACGTGGGCCTGCCTACAATGCATAAATAAAAAGGGAATGTCAGCTCACTGTTTTACTCTTTTCAAACTTGATATTTTAATAAACCTTTGGTGATTATGATTTATTTCCAAGCAGTCTCAGGAGCCAAACCTTTTATCGACAGTCTTGACTACTTTGCGATTGCAATGGGCAGACAAAAGAAAAGCCTTCATTGAGAGGAGGGGAGGCTATGCTTGGTTTTTAACCAAATGAAACGAAATGGGAAAAAACTGTTTTTTTATGTTTCTAAAAAGGAAGTATACAGGTACCAAAAGCACGTTAGGCTACTGTTGTTCCATGTTCATATAGGCAGTGTGCTTCACGTCTGGATTGGCTGTGTTTCAGCTGTCAGAATGCATGCCGTAACCAACTGTGTTACCGCTAAAACCAGCTATTGGTTGGACATAAATATCCCTATCAGCACTGCCTGAAATTAGCACTTTGGATCGTGTTTTTAAGGACACACTTCAAGTATTTCCACCCTGGCCATCTAGGCACAAGCAAACTGATATAATACAGGTACATTGAGGAACTTGGTGTTAGGGCTGGAAAATGCCAGTGTGCCAGTTTCTACATGACGAAATCGCATTCTAACGCTTGTTTGACACTAGCGCCTCCTTAACGACAGCCGAAAAAAGAGTCCAAAGGATGGTATGAAGGACAGGTCAGTAAGACATTGGGGAGAAAAGAGGATGGTATGAAGGACAGGTCAGTAAGAGATTGGGGAGAAAAGAGGATGGTATGAAGGACAGGTCAGTAAAAGATTGGGGAGAAAAGAGGATGGTATGAAGGACAGGTCAGTAAGAGATTAGGGAGAAAAGAGGATGGTATGAAGGACAGGTCAGTAAGAGATTGGGGAGAAAAGAGGATGGTATGAAGGACAGGTCAGTAAGAGATTGGGGAGAAAAGAGGATGGTATGAAGGACAGGTCAGTAAGAGATTAGGGAGAAAAGAGGATGGTATGAAGGACAGGTCAGTAAGAGATTAGGGAGAAAAGAGGATGGTATGAAGGACAGGTCAGTAAGAGATTAGGGAGAAAAGAGGATGGTATGAAGGACAGGTCAGTAAAGGATTAGGGAGAAAAGAGGATGGTATGAAGGACAGGTCAGTAAGAGATTAGGGAGAAAAGAGGATGGTATGAAGGACAGGTCAGTAAGAGATTGGGGAGAAAAGAGGATGGTATGAAGGACAGGTCAGTAAGAGAATAGGGAGAAAAGAGGATAGTATGAAGGACAGGTCAGTAAGAGATTGGGGAGAAAAGAGGATGGTATGAAGGACAGGTCAGTAAGATATTAGGGAGAAAAGAGGATGGTATGAAGGACAGGTCAGTAAGAGATTGGGGAGAAAAGAAGATGGTATGAAGGACAGGTCAGTAAGAGAATAGGGAGAAAAGAGGATAGTATGAAGGACAGGTCAGTAAGAGATTAGGGAGAAAAGAGGATGGTATGAAGGACAGGTCAGTAAGAGATTGGGAGAAAAGAGGATGGTATGAAGGACAGGTCAGTAAGAGATTAGGGAGAAAAGATGATGGTATGAAGGACAGGTCAGTAAGAGATTAGGGAGAAAAGAGGATGGTATGAAGGACAGGTCAGTAAGAGATTGGGGAGAAAGAGGATGGTATAAAGGACAGATCAGTAAGAGATTGGGGAGAAAAGAGGATGGTATGAAGGACAGGTCAGTAAGAGATTGGGGAGAAAAGAGGATGGTATGAAGGACAGGTCAGTAAGAGATTAGGGAGAAAAGAGGATGGTATGAAGGACAGGTCAGTAAGAGATTAGGGAGAAAAGAGGATGGTATGAAGGACAGATCAGTAAGAGATTAGGGAGAAAAGAGGATGGTATGAAGGACAGGTCAGTAAGAGATTGGGGAGAAAAGAAGATGATATGAAGGACAGGTCAGTAAGAGATTGGGGAGAAAAGGGGATGGTTCAGACACTGAACTGATGCAGCTCTAACTGGGGAACCCACATGGGTGATGTGGAGATGGAGGAACAATAAGCAGTAGTCTTCTTGTGGGCAAAAGTAGAGATGATCTGGACATGAAGTAAGGAGCACCCAAACATCCATTCAATAGTGCCATGTACCATTTAACTTGGCAATAGGCCAGGTTGGGCACTGTATTAGTCTGTGTAACTAATTTGTAAGATAAAAAGGACGTCTGTAGGTTTTAGCTTCTCAAGCACTAACTCCATTACTCAGTGAAGTATTCATCACCGTACTGAAAGACAGAACAAGGGGTTCAGTATGATTGAGCTCTAGCAGTATGATTGAGCAGGCCTGTCACCTGCCTGCTTATCCTGCCATGCAGAAACTAAACACAGGACAGAATTATGACATTTCATTACGATAGCAGAATGCTGTGTGACATCCATCAACACACGGAGCGGAGGTCCTCAATTAATGACTGAATCAATGACTATGCATGTTTCCCTAGTACTTCAACCTATATACAACGAAATAATCATCGAAGCTACCATTTAAAAACGATCATCTATTCTAACATTCAGATATTACCAGTTGAATGGCAGGACCTAAGCTAACCGATCCGACCGTCCATAATATTGTACATGATTAACAACTATAGAATACTGTACAAGCTATACACAGCAAGTTGAAGGACAGTGAGCAGTAAAGACAGCCAGTTAGAACATCAATCATTAAAAGACATGTCATTCCCATTAGCCCAGGGACTTGGCCCATACATAGACAATGGCACTCTAGTGATCCTCCCTTCTCCTCTCCTCTCCTGTCCTCGCTCGTATCTCATCCCTCTCTCCTCTTTTCTCATCCCTCTTTCCTCTCCACCATAGAGAGCAGCAAAAATGGACACTGGGGGCAGAGATAGAGATACTGTATGTACAGAGAAAGAGAGAGAAAGAGGGCAGAGCTAACTGATTACAACAGGCCCTGTGGGTGGGGTGGGGGGGGAGTTACGCGTTGTAATCGTATGTCTTTGAGAGAGAGCGAGAGAGAGAGAGAAGAGGGAGAGAGAGAGAGAGAGAGAGAGAGAGAGAGAGAGAGAGAGAGAGAGAGCAAGAGGGAGAGAGAGAGAGAAAGAGTGTGAGAGAGAGAGAGACAGACAGAGAGAGAGAGCAAGAGGGACGATGAGAGCGAGAGAGGCGCAGCAGAAGACGTGTGAGCATCCCACCCCAGCGAGGGCTCTCCTCTCTCTCTCCATCGCTCCCTCCTTATCTCTACAGGGCTGATCAATAATTAACACCAGTACATGATGCTCTAATGACCTTTAATACCCATTTAGCAGATAACACCAGAACACCATAACACCTGGGGTATGAGACTGACTGGACCTCCACTCCTCATACCAAACCTCTCATCACCTTACCACCTATTACTGTCTGCCTCTCTCTTAAGTCCCTCTGTCAATTTTTTTTCACTCTCTCTCTCCTCTCCATTTATCGCTCTCTCTTTCGTTTTCAGGTTTATTAAAATGTACTCCTTTTTGTCTCAGTAAATTCCCTTCCTATTCCCATCTCTCTCCCTCTCTTTCCCTCTGTCAGTCTCACTCTCTCTACCTTAAATTAAGCATCTCCTCTATTCTTTCCCTTTCTTGACACATTCACCCACTTATCCTTACTCCCTGAGGGTAGCCGTCTACCATCTTCCATCGTCCTTTTCTCTCCTCTCATCTCCTCTACTCTCCTTTCCTCTCCTCTACTGCTGAATGCTGGGTGGTGTGTAAACCTCCTCGATAAGACATCTATACATCTCAGAGAGTGAGCTGTAAAGACAGTGGGTTAGAACATCAATAATTAAAACACAAGTTATTCCCATTAGCCCAGGTAGTAGGCCCAAAAATAGATAATGGGACCATCCCTTCTCCTCTCCTCACTCTTATCTCATCCCTCTCTCTTCTTTCTCATCCCTCTTTTCTCTTCTCCATAGAGAGCAGCAAGGAGGGACACTGGGGGCAGAGAGAGATATACTGTATAGACACAGAGAGAGAGAGAGAGAGAGAGAGAGAGAGAGAGAGAGAGAGAGAGAGAGAGAAAGAGAGAGAGAGCAGAGAGTGAGAGAGACAGAGAGAGCGAGAGCAGAGAGAGAGCAGAGCGTGAGAGAGAGAGAGTGAGAGAGAAGAAGTGAGAGAGAGAGTGAGAGCAGGGGGCAGGATTTAAAGCCATGTGCTAAGGGGTTTGAGTGGGGAGTGAAAGTCCCTGGTGTCTGCTTACTTACACTTCACTTCCACAGCAGTGAAAAGGCCACTCTCTAACTCACAGCCACGACACAACGTGCGAGCTAAGAATATGTTGTCCGTGTTAACATGAAACGTCTAAAAAAGGCACTAAGATGATCCCTTGACCATAGTGGAATAGGGAACAGCGGCAGAGAAGAGAGGGTTGAGAAAAGGAAGAGCTTCCCTCTTTCTCTCTGCCTGATGATAAATAGTATGGAGGATATGTAGTGGGGGATTGAAATTGAAACAGCCCTTTCCCCCGTGTCCTCCCATCAGTCAGGGGGAGACCCCTCATTAATCCACCCCCACCGACGTCTCTCCCCCGCCAGGCCAGTCTGTGTGACTGCTGCTGCTAGTCCCAGCCCCAGCCTCAGCCCCAGCCTCAGCCCCAGCCTCAGCCCCAGCCTCAGCCACAGCCTTAGCCCCAGCCCCAGCGCTACAACCACCATCCATCCATGTCCTTCATGACACTGGGCCTAATGTACTGTTTCTATGCTGTTTATACAGACAGCCTCCAGCATTCAGAGAGAAGACAGAGCAAAATATAAATTTGGTTGTCCACAAAATTTTGAAACTGGCCTTCGGCTTCCGATAAATTACACTGAAAGGACATTAGAAACATTAAAGGATATCAAGGGCACTTTGTCGTTGAGATACTGTAGTTCCTAGACAACTCATGTCAACTTCTCTAGCCAGGGCAAGAGTAGCAGTGTCATTTAATGCATGTTCATCGCTCCATGCACACATTGCTGTGTGTATATACTGTGTGTATATACTGTGTGCATATACTGTATGTAGCAGAATTGTCTGAGAAGAAACATTGCCTCTGCCATTGTCATGTAAAGCCACTCTATAAGTAACCTCAGGCTAGGAGTATCCTGAGGGCTGGAGATCATCGTGACTCCATCATTCTGCATGTTGACATGCGACTGAGTGTGTGAGCGGAGCGGGGCGGGAGCACAAGAAGGACAAATATTTCCTTTATCTGTCCTACATGTCCCGCAGCGCAGCGGGAGCGCAGCGGGAGCACGGCAGTAGCGCGTCCTTAGACTTAGCCAATCATCTAATGAGCGGCTCAGTTCAAGGCTCAGCATCCGCCCTAACGGAGCGAGTGGAGAAGAGGTCCAGGGAATTATAACCCCCTGATGTTTTCCAGTTCCCTTACGGCCATGCTGGCTGGGGTAAATACATTTAAACTAATGTGTGGATAATCTGGGACTGAGGCTGACTGGGGGAGCCCTGCAGGGCTGGGGTTCAGGGGTTGTGTACATTTAGTGATCTGAGAGAGAGAGAGAGAGAGAGAGAGAGAGAGAGAGAGAGAGAGAGAGAGATTTCACTTGCTTTGGCAATGTAAAAATGTTTCCATGCCAATAAAGCCCCTTACATTGAAATTTAATTGAGATAGAGATTAAGCGAGAGAGAGATGAGATGGAGAGAGAGAGAGAGAGAGAGAGAGAGAGAGAGAGAGAGAGAGAGAGAGAGAGAGAGAGAGAGAGAGAGAGAGAGAGAA
Source organism: Brachymystax lenok tsinlingensis (assembly GCA_030435695.1). Taxonomy (NCBI): domain Eukaryota; kingdom Metazoa; phylum Chordata; class Actinopteri; order Salmoniformes; family Salmonidae; genus Brachymystax; species Brachymystax lenok. The sequence continues at coordinate 18,906,325 of CM059817.1, forward strand.
AGAGAGTTTGACTGATCACATACTGATCAAGTCAGGGCTAGCAGACCATGCTAATGCCACTAGCCACTAGCCAGCCACACAGGAACATAGGGCTGGGCAATATGGCCTCAATATGTTCAAATTGATGGCTGATACTCAATATATATCTCCATTTTTAAAAAGCTAATCTTTATATTTAAAGTCTAGCCAACAACAGGGGAGGGGCTTTGTGTCTGGAGCGAAGGAGACAAGATCAAAAAAGATAAATGCTCATTAAAACAAAACAAAAATGAAAAACCTTGATTCTTGAGATACAGGCATTTGGAACGTTGCGCTAAAACATACATTTGAATGAATCAGATGAATGGTCTAAACTCACCAAAGGTGAGCGTGCAAGGCGTGCGTGTGATTTATTTTAGAATGCATTGTTTTGAAATATAATGACCCAACCGAAGCCAGGCGGGCGGGTTTTAGGCTTTGACGCTTCGTTCAATTAGAACGGGTCTCCATTTTTGCGTCTTATCGCTGGTGCTGTAGTCACACAAAACAATACACACTTTTTTTAGAGCTCATTTGAATTGGAAGAGGTAGCTAAGGGTTGAGGCTTTACTATACATGCTAAATTAGACGTATGGAAACACAACATTGCTATCAGCAAATATGATTAGAGATATGGACTATCCTGCTAGCACACAGTCACTGCTCTGCCTGTCCCGTCCTGTTTATCTCTCCATTATGCATGGTTTCCAGCTACAATAGTCATTTACATTTCTGATCAATTTGATGTTATTTTAATGGACAAGAAATTCACTTTTCTTTAAAAAACAAGGACATTTCTAAGTGACCCCAAACTTTTGAACGGTAGTGTCGTTTAAACTACTGGCCCATTCATTCGTTGCATTAAGCTACTACTCTACATGTCAATATCTCAATGTTTCTGTATTGGCAGTGCTGCCCTTTTTATGTTTCATACTGAGGAAAAATATTATCTTTTCATCTCTCTTTTACTACATCCTGTTTTTCCAGATAGATTAAATGAAAATTACATCCTGGGAGTGAAAAAAGGACTTTACGGATATTATAGTGGAACTGCTGATACCTCTGTTTTTCTGGTACCTTCCCTTCAGGGCAGATAGTATGAGGCCGTGATAAGGAGGGCAATGAGCTGGTGGAGAAGAGGAGGGGAGAGAGGCGGAGAGGAGAGGGAGAGGAGAGGCAAGGGAGAGGAGAGAGGGGGAAAGGAGAGGGGCCCGGGGACTGACTGGTGGGCTAGGTGGAATGTGAGGTTACAGAGTGACTGAGACACAGCAAGACCACTGGACTGGTCCTCTGAGCATTAGGAATCTGCTGCCTCAGCATCCACCAGCCCCATCCATCCACTGATCATGGCTTTAACAGGGTCCTTCACCCCACCACCGTGCAGCCTGACTGGGACTGGGGCAGGGCAGGGTCTGGCTGGATGGATGGACTGACTGGGGGATATGGATGGGAGGGTTACGAGAGTGAGGAGGTTAATAGACTTGGACTGATCTACTGATTCACTGTCAGAGTGAGCTGGAGCTCCATGAATCAGCCCTATCCTTCTCTCCTTCTGAAGGGGACTAACAGGATGAATCAGCTCTATCCTTCTCTCCTTCTGAAGGGGACTAACAGGATGAATCAGCTCTATCCTTCTCTCCTTCTGAAGGGGACTAACAGGATGAATCAGCTCTATCCTTCACTCCTTCTGAAGGGGACTAACAGGATGAATCAGCCCTATCCTTCTCTCCTTCTGAAGGGGACTAACAGGCAGACAGAGGCTGCTTATAACAGTGTGTGTATGACAATGGGAGGATTGCTTGGTTAGAAGCAGCAAAACCATCCCTCCAAGGTAGCTTTAGGAAATTGTCTAGTTTATTTGAGGGATTTTGAGTTGAGTTACTACTAGAATAGAGGCTATGTTGCAGCTTCCACCAGTAGAGTGCACTGTGGAGATGACAGAGCACCGGTCAGCATTACAAAATAATGGGATCATGTACAACAACATCATGGCAAAGAATACACTGAATACACTGGCTGGACTGTCCAGTCTGCATGTAATTGGCACATGCGTGTGTGAATGACCGTGTGCCTGTGAGAATGATTAAGAGTATGTGGCCTCACGAGTGCAGATGCTCATGTTCCAGGTCCGCACTCTGACAAGCCAGAGAGAACCGTGAATCTCACTTTTGTAGCAGTGTGCCAGCACTCAGATAAATGACATCTTTACATTCAAATGTGGGAATTATAGAAGGAGGAGGCCTCCACCATCCCTCACTCCTTCTCTCTCTCTCTCTCTGGCCTCTCTGATAGTTTCTCCCGTCTGGCGACAGAGGATTTGTGTGAAGAGTTGATCCAGGCTCCTGTAAAGCCCTTGTCAGAGACAGGGGGATGTGGTGATGAGAGGTTTATGTTTCAGAGGGTTGATAAGTCTGGGTATCTCATAGCAGGTACTCCTCTTCATAGAGAAGGCACTGTAGTGGGATTTCAATTTGGATTAATGACTCCCCCTCAACCTTAACAAACACTGGTGAACAGACATATGTATGCACACATAAGCACACACATGTGTATGCACACATAAGCACACACGCACACAAACACACACAGAAACATTCCCTAACCCACACCCCTACGCATCAGTAATACACTGAATCACACATATCTCATCCAGTCACACAGCCTGCTTTCTTTTCATTTATCAGCCTATTTTATAGCTACTTAAACCCCAATTAAAAACACCATAGGAGACCACTGTTGACTTTTATACTCTCTCGGTCTTAGTAGCCAACTCAGTCTATGAAAACAAGCATTCTGAGAGGATAAGTGAGCAGCTAATCCCGCCAGATACTGCCCCCCACAATAAAACACCTGACCAGCGGTGCCTGTAACAAACCACCCATTAGAAATGTGCCTGCTCTAATCTCTCCCTGCAGAGAAAGTGCTGTGGCCACATCCACCCTGCTCTTCCTCTGGCTCAGTCTGCATTGTGTGGGTCTGAGGTCGGCGGATCAGCACTCTATTGTCTCTGTGGGCCTGTATGTGATGTGCTTACAGCAGGGTTTGAGTCACGGACTGGACGAACAGGGCCCCAATTCTATTAAACCAAACTCTGCATCCGGTGGGTTGCAGGGATAGCTCAAAACATCCTATTTGTTGTTGTGCTGAATGAATGCAGCTCATTTGAATTTGCGCAGCTCGGCAAAGCAACATCTAATGTGTGAAACCAAAAGAATGTGGACTTCAAGCAAATGCAACAGCTCTCATTCAGAAAGAATGTTGTTTTGACTAATCCCACGGTCCTGGTAACCCATTCTGATTGAATAGGGCCTCTACTTTCACCCCATAGGCATCTGGTTCAACACCACAGCTCAACCACAGCTCTGTTTCGACAAGGAGGACATTATCCCACATACAGTAAGTACCAATAAACAGGCATAACAAGCCATAAAACCACCCGGTCACAGGGCAGTAAACACACTCATAACTGTCTAACTGTCTGTAACTGAACGTACATAAACGCCATTAGCTCATAGCCAAGCCTATCAACCTATCAATATAGAATCTATACACTGAGCGGATTAGAGAGGCCTGTGCCTGGGGGGGGGGGGGAACCTTTATGATGGCTATTTCCTATACTGAGACCCTGGGCTGCTGAGTCAATCCGTATGTCACTGTCACTACACAGGGTCAAACCTATGGCACACATGTCCCCTGGGGCTTGGGGGTCTTCTACAGTAGCCAATCAACAGCCACACTGTGAAACAGGACCTCAGACTTATTGGCTCATTAAAGAACATCACCAGGGCATATACATACATCACTCCCTCAATCCTTCCATCCCTCCATCCCTCCATCCCCTCATCCCTCTCCAGAAAAAGGTCATGTTTACAATGAGTCATGTGTGGGTTGAAACCACGATCACACCCATAGGGATTTCTAGTCAATCACTGATAGATAGATGGATAGACAGACGAGTGGACCAGGCCAGTCCAGGCTGCGGTGCCTATTCCCTCAACAGCCAAGAGACTTGACAACACAGTCACTAAGTATTCACACTGTCCAATCCTTGTTAAGGTTAGAGGACCAACGTAATGTGTGACAGTGAGTGTGAAGTATAGCTAGTACAAAGGGTGAAAAGGTTAGCGGTTTTCCCAGGCCCAAGGTGTCAGAAGGAAGGCTGAGGCTGTAGCATGCAAAGAAGTGCAGTGATGCATACACACGATGGCCGTTGGCCATTTTGTACTTCCTCCTAATTTGGTGAAACACTTGGTGCTGGTTTAATGCAGATGACACGTGTAACCTCGCTTGTCATAACAAACACATTAGCAGGTCATCATGTGACAGGCCTTAGGGAGGTGAGAGACAGGAAGTCAGGAACAACAACATAGAGGGGTGCTGTTGGAGGAAAACACTTTAAAATAGCTCCTCATTTGACTAAAGGCAAAGAAAAGCAATGAAGCAGACTGGAAATGCGTGTTGTATGATCAACAATAAGATGTAACGTGAGCAGATCTACAGCACGTTGTTCAATAAGCCCTCCAGGTCTTTACTGTAAAGGGCATACTAATAGGAAATATTGTTGATTATTCACTGTGTGAAGATGATGATGCACGAAGAACTAGCCGATACTTCCACTGCATCTCCCTTTCTCCCATAAATAGAACTTAACAGTCAGATATCAGTGATGAGGTGTGTGTACAACTCTTCTCCCTTGCTGCCCTATAGTCCTGTCCTGGCAGTATAAGCAGGGGCTATGTATGATATCCTGTTCAGCCTCACAGTGAGGCGCTTGTGTGGTTTCTCTTCATTTCCCTCATTGGAGATAACAGATAAAGCCTTTTCCAGGGGCACAGGTGCTAGGTGATAAGCAGTACCTTTTCAGCCTGCCTGCCTGCCTGTCTGTCTGTCTGTCTGTCTGTCTATCTGTCTGTTTCTCTGTTTGTCTGTCTGTTTGTCTGTCAGTCGGTCTGCATGTCTGTCTGCCTGTCTGCCACACCAATGCAAGGTTGTTTGGAAAAGACAGATTGCAGTCTAGATTGTAGAGCGGGGGAGTGTTTTAAAGAAGTTATATGCTGTATCCTTCAGCTTAATGATCTGGCTGGGCATTGGGAGGATGTTACTGCTCCCCTATGCTCTTCCTTACTGTCTAATAAAACTATATTTACAGGACTTTATCAGGGAATAATTTACTCGCTCTCCTTAAATTACTTTCAGTGTGTTTTTCATGTAGGCTAAGTATTAGGTTGTGTGGACCTGTTAGTCATACACTTTACAGATCAGCTCATAAAATGAACCAAGGCAAAAAAGCACAATATGGAAAACATACACTATATATTCAAAAGTATGTGGACAAATTAGTGGATTTAGCTATTTCAGCCACTCCCATTGCTGACAGGTGTATACAATCGAGCACACAGCCATGCAATCTCCACAGACAAACACTGGCAGTAGAATGGCCTTACAGAAGAGCTCAGTGACTTTCAACGTGGCACCATCATAGGATGCCACCTTTCCAACAAGTCAGTTCGTAAATTTAATGCCCTGTAGAGCTGCCCCCGGTCACTTGTAAGTGCTGTTATTGTGAAATGAAAATGTCTAAGAGCAACAACGGCTCAGCCGCGAAGTGGTATGTCTCAGGCTCCCAGAACGGGACCTCCGAGTGCTGAACTGCGTAGCGCGTAAAAATCGGCTGTCCTTAGTTGCAACACTCACTACCGAGTTCCAAAATGCCTCTGGAAGCAACTTCAGCACAATAACTGTTAGTCGGGAGCTTCATGAAATGGGTTTCCATGGCTGAGGAGCCGCACACAAGCCTAAGAATGCCATGCGCAATTCCAAGTGTCGACTGGAGCTGTGTAAACTCGCCACCATTGGACTCTGAAGAAGTGGAAACCGTTCTCTGGAGTGATGAATCACGCTTCACCATCTGGCTCTCCGACGAATGAATCTGGGTTTGGCGGATGTCAGGAGAACACTACCTGCCCGAATGCATAGTGCCAACTGTAAAGTTTGGTGGAGGAGGAATAATGGTCTGGGGCTGTTTTTCATGGTTCGGGCTAGGCCCCTTAGTTCCAGTGAAGGGAAATCTTAATCCTACAGCATACAATGACATTCTAGACGATTCTGTGCTTCCTACTTTGTGGCAACAGTTTGGGGAAGGCCCTTTCCCGTTTCAGCATGACAATGCATGACAATGCCCCCGTGCACAGAGTGAGAAGAACATGACTGGCCTGCACAGAGCCCTGACCTCAACCCCATCGAACACCTTTGGGATAAATTGGAACACCGACTGCGAGCCAGGCCTAATCGCCCAACATCAGTGCCTGACCTCACTAATGTTCTTGTGGCTAAATGGAAACAAGTCCATGCAGCAATGTTCCAACATCTAGTGGCCTTCCCAGAAGAGTGGAGGCTGTTATAGCAGCAAAGGTGGGGCCAACTCCATATTAATGCCCATGATTTTGGAATGAGATGTTCGACGAGCAGGTGCCCGCATACTTTTGGCCTCCTCCCAGCTGCCCACTGCACTGAGGCTAGGTAACACGGTCACCACCGATAAATCCATGATAATCGAAAATTTCAACAAGCATTTCTCTACGGCTGGCCATGCTTTCCTCCTGGCTACCCCAACCCCGGCCAACAGCTCCGCCCCCGCAGCTACTTGTCCAAGCCTTCCCAGCTTCTCCCTCACCCAAATCCTGATAGCAGATGTTCTGAAAGAGCTTCAAAATCTGGACCCGTACAAATCAGCTGGACTAGATAATCTGGACCCTCTCTTTTTAAAACTATCTGCTGCCATTGTTGCAACTCCTATTACCAGTCTGCTCAACCTCTCTTTGGTGTCGTCCGAGATCCCAAAAGATTGGAAAGCTGCCGCGGTCATCCCTCTCTTCAAAGGGGGTGACACCCTAGACCCAAATTGCTATAGACCTATATCAATCCTGCCCTGCCTCTCTAAAGTCTTCGAAAGCCTAGTTAATAAACAGATCATTGACCACTTCGAATCCCACCGTACCTTCTCCGCTGTGCAATCCGGTTTCCGAGCTGGTCACGGGTGCACCTCAGCCATGCTCAAGGTACTAAACGATATCATAACCACCATCGATAACCTTTTTCACCACATCCTTATCGGCAGACTCAACAGCCTTGGTTTCTCTAATGCTTGCCTCGCCTGGTTCACCAACTACTTTGCAGACAGAGTTCAGTGTGTTAAATAATAGGGCCTGTTGTCCGGGCCTCTGTCAGTCTCTATGGGGGTGCCACAGGGTTCAATTCTTGGGCCGACTCTCTTCTCTGTATACATCAATGATGTCGCTCTTGCTGCTGGTGATTCTCTGATCCACCTCTATGCAGACGACACCATTCTGTATACTTCTGGCCCTTCTTTGGACACTGTGTTAACTAACCTCCAAACGAGCTTCAATGCCATACAACACTCCTTCCGTGGCCTCCAACTGCTCTTAAACGCTAGTAAAACCAAATGCATGCTTTTCAACTGTTCGCTGCCTGTATCCGCCCGCCCGACTAGCATCACTACCCTGGACGGCTCTGACCTAGAATACGTGGACAACTACAAATACCTAGGTGTCTGGCTAGACTGTTAACTCTCCTTCCAGACTCACATTAAACATCTCCAATTTCTATTTCACAACAAAGCCTCCTTCACTCATGCTGCCAAACTTGCACTAGTAAAACTGACTATCCTACCGATCCTCGACTTTGGCGATGTCATCTACAAAACAGCTTCCAATACTCTACTCAGCAAACTGGATGCAGTCTATCACAGTGCCATCCGCTTTGTCACCAAAACCCCTTATACCACTGCGACCTGTATGCTCTAGTCGGCTGGCCCTCGCTACATACTTGTCGCCAGACCCACTGGCTCCAGGTCATCTACAAGTCCCTGCTAGGTAAAGCCCCGCCTTATCTCAGCTCGCTGGTAACCATAGCAGCACCTACCCGTAGCACTCGCTCCAGCAGGTATATCTCACGGGTCACCCCCAAAGCCAATTCCTCTTTTGGCCGCCTTTCCTTCCAGTTCTCCGCTGCCAATGACTGGAACGAACAACAAAAATCGTTGAAACTGGAGACACTTCTCTCCCTCACTAGTTTTAAGCACCAGCTGTCAGAGCAGCTTACAGATCACTGCACCTGTACATAGCCCAACCAACTACCTCATCCCTTACCATTGTCATTTATTTATCTTGCTCCTTTGCACCCCAGTATTTTTACTTTGCACATTCATCTACTGCACATTTACCATTCCAGTGTTAAATTGCTATACTGTAATTACTTTGCCACCATGGCCTATTTACTGCCTTATGTTCCTTATCCTACCTCATTTGCACACATTCTATATAGATTAGTTTTATTTCCTACTGTATTATTGACTGTATGTTTGTTTATTCCATGTGTAACTCTGTGTTGTATGTGTCGTACTGCTTTGCTTTATCTTGGCCAGGTCGCAGTTGTAAATGAGAACTTGTTCTCAACTTGCCTACCTGGTTAAATAAAGGTGAAATAAAATAAACAAATAAAAAAAAATGTAGTGTGTATGAAACCATCAATATGAGGAACATATTGGATACACTATTCCTCTACACATTCTCTCTGCTGTATGGTGGAACCACATAATGTACAGTAGTTGTTTTATGGGTTCTTTGTTTTCTTCCTTTCACTAGGCGCCAGGTTTAGATACCTGCAGGCTGATTGTCATTCAATAGACCTCTCCCCCCGGCCCCTTCTCTGCAGGCCCCTAAAGATCTTCAGAGCGCGTCTAACAGTCAAACACACATCCTGGACTCCTCTGACACCAAAGTCAGCCGGGACTCCCTCCTGCAGCTCTCCTGTGGACTGACCCCACACACTTCAGACACAGCCAGCCATGCAGAAAGAGAGAGAGAGAGAGAGAGAGAGAGAGAGAGAGAGAGAGAGAGAGAGAGAGAGAGAGAGAGAGAGAGAGAGAGAGAAGAATAGAGAGTGAGAGGAAGAGAGACTCACTGGACTGTATGTAGGGAGTCTTGTCAGAGAACATAACAGGGAAGGAAGGGGAGGGAAGCCAAGAAGACATAGGGCTACAGTAGTTTAGGCTACATCATTCATGGAGAAAGCCCTTCTCCACAATCTGACAATCAACCTGCATTGATTACAATCCTATTACACATACTTGATTAAAATAGTCCAATCAGAACAAATCCGCCAAGCAGATTGAGCTTGTCATTAAAGAAACACATTCTATTACCCATCAACCCCAGCAGCACTAGCAGCAGCATCTGCCCAGCGCTATAACAGACTGACTACAGCTAATTGGATGCATCTCTCACATGAAGACAGAAATTGTCTTGTTGAGATTTAAGATTTAAGAGCAGGGAAGTTGGCTTCTGTCTGATAGGTCAGAGTGTGTGTGTGTGTGTGTGTGTGTGTGTGTGTGTGTCTGTGTGTGTGTCAGACACCCTTCCAGCCACACAGACTGTCTGAAGTCTTAGAGACACCAAGTCAGGGGTGTAAAGTAACAACGTGTGTGTATGTGTGTGTGTGTGGGTGTAAATCTTAGGACAGTGGTGGTGAGATTAATCTGTGGATTATACAGCAGACGGTATGTGGACTAGAGGTTGACACGGGAGTGAAAATGTTTTTTTCCTGTAAATTCTTTCCCAGTACTGTCCCGTTCCCTCAACAGATCTAGAACCCCGACAACTTTCCTGTCCTGTCCCGTTAAAAATCACTCCCGTCTGTCCTGTCCCGTTAAAAATCACTCCCGTCTGTCCTGTGCTAATTTTTACGCATAGAATTCATAAATAACTTCCTCATTAGCTGCTCATCTCTGTCCCCCCCCACACTCTGCTGCGTGTGTTTCCATAGCAATGGCCTCATTTAGCCTTCTGCTTTTCTTTGCCTGCCCAGCTGATAAAGGCCTATTATAGTTTGTTTAATAAGACTGAAGAACACATGTTACTGTTGGGAGAAGGAGGGGCAGGGGGGAAAAACACACAAAACAATAATAGAATCAAATCAACATTTATTGATTGCGTACAGTTTTTCAGAGGTTATAGCATGTTTCTAGTTCAAACAGTGCAGCAATATCTAGCAATACATTAACAATAATCCGACATTTTATAAAGAACAAGAAATTAAGACATTAGAACGAGCACTGTTTATAACACAAAAATAATTCCTGTACTGCCTGTCCCTGTTGACTGTTGAACCTGTCCCGTCCTGTCCTGAACATGACTTTCACTCCCACTCCTGTTCCTGTGTCAACGTCTAACGTGGAGGATTCATGATCAAACGTAGATATCGTGGCAGTCTCTTTCTCTCTCTTTCTCTCCTCCTCCCACCCTCTCTCTCACTCTCTCTCTTCAAATAACTAACCAAATCAAATCAAATCACAATTTGGCAGTAAATTGCCAACCTTGGCTGTATAACCTGTTCAAACAACACACTCTAGGTTGCAGTGTGCACCCTTTTAGTTTTTCTACGACTCATTGAAGTAGCTGAAGAAGAAAATTGACTACTTCAAAATGGAGATGGATTCAATGGAGCTGCCCATGCTGTCACAGATGCCATAATGGGGCAGACATAATGTTGCATCCTCTGGTCTTAACAAACTTGACAAAAAGAACCATTGTCCCATAGCCAGCTATTAGAAGTGCATTACAGGAATTTGTGTGGCAATGTGGTGAATAGTGGTGGTGATAGACACCCAATGTGACTTAGCAAAGCTGCAATTAGCTGTGATTTTCTGCATTCTTACCTGGTATTTATCTGTAGTGTATACATGCACTGTTGACTTGAAAAGAATGCCATTTTGCTTACTGTTGCATCTGAAAATAACCCACTGGCCGTTGGTGCCAACTTCCTGTTCATTCCAGCTACACCCATGGTATAAATAGTCTGGAGACAGAGAGAACCATCTAAAGCTGTACTATACTGTACTGAGCTTAGATCTACCTGGCTGGGACAACACCCTAGCTTAGTGTAAACTTGAAGTGATGACTCGTTGATAGAGGTTCACTCTCTGATGGTGTGTCTCACTGGATCTATCAATATATGATCACTACCTCAACCTCTGGGACCTGTGGACTCTAGCTTCTTCTTCTTCTTCTTCTTCTTCCTCCTCCTCCTCCTCCTCCTCCTCCTTGGTGCTTCTGCATCTGCCACAGCCTCAGAGCAGATGTTCATATGGGAAGAGGCAGCAGGCAGACACCCTCCCCTTTACCACTCTAATAACACCCTAATAACACGCCACCACCTCCCCCTCCCCTTTATATCTGCCTCATTACCTCTCATCTATAGACTATTAGGTAAGATAACAGAGGAAGGGTCTCTGATGCCTGACTGCTGTCTTGGAGCTGAACACACACACCAGTTGACCATGTATCTATCAATCAATCCAATTTATTTATAAAGCCCTTTTTACATCAGCTGATGTCACAAAGTGCTGTACAGAAACCCAGCCTAAAACCCCAAACAGCAAGCAATGCAGGTGTAGAAGCACGGTGGCTAGGAAAAACTCCCTAGAAAGGCCAGAACCTAGGATGAAACCTAGAGAGGAACCAGGCTGTGAGGAGACTGGTGGTGAATGGATGGAACAGCAATGTTGCTGGGTGATAAATACCACAATAACCACGCCCACAAATGTAGGGTCTTGGGCCCTTGGCCTAGAGCCTCATCAGCCTGCTGTTATGTTGAGGAGAATAATTATAATGAGCATTAGCCATGCCCCCCTCCCCCATAGAGCCAGTTGGTGATCAGACAGGACAAGGTCAGAGGTCATGTCTTACTAGACAGTGATGGATCTGACTGTGCACAGGGAAGGAGACAGATTCCAGGTCTATAGAGCATTAGACTAGAATAGAATCGAATAGAATAGCATTTTAAAAACCCAAGTTTACCAGTGCCAACTCTCACTGAGACCTCTTAGTAAACTGAGAACACACTGTAGGTTCATATCTGAACGGGAATTATACAGTTTGTGTGTGTGTGTGTGTGTGTGTGTGTGTGTGTGTGTGTGTGTGTGTGTGTGTGTGTGTGTGTGTGTGTGTGTGTGTGTGTGTGTGTGTGTGTGTGTGTGTGTGTGTGTGTGTGTGTGTGTGCGCGTGCGTACGTGTGTACGTGTCTACGTATGTGTGTGTCCCAGACACAGAGATAGACTAGTGGATGATTGGACCATCTGGTAGATGACCTAATGTAATTTGGTGTAATGTACTTATTGACAAACAGCCAAACGAGCGTTACTGTAATCCAGCCCTGAGACTGGGATTCAGTCTGGTGCATTACAACAGCTAAGATGCTTAATAAGAAGAACACAACACAAACACACACAGACAACAAATGGTGGATAGAGACATTCCTGTCAGGATTAGAGTAGGAAAAGCCTGTAGTTAGGCCATAGTACCTAGAGAGCTCCATCCCTCAATGCCCCTCTCTCTCACTGCTCTAGTATAAAGATCAGATATGCCACTGATTACCTTACTGGGATCCTGGCTTGAGAGATATATAGAGGGATATAGCCACTTCACCAGCACATGGTGCCAGGGCACCTCACACACACACACACACACACACACACACACACACACACACACACACACACACACACACACACACACACACACACACACACACACACACACACAGCAGGCTAATGTCATTGTATAGTGCAAATGGGTCACCTTTAGTTGAATGGGTATTTGAAATTGTATTGATCACTCTCACTGCTACGCAATCTGGTGTTAGAAAAAAGAATGGGCCCACCAAATGTGTCCTTGTGTTTTTTTCCCCTTCTTTATCGAAGCTAAATTCACAGTTTGAAATGTCAAACTATAGTGTCTTTGCAAAGAATTCTCGCCATCTTTCTCAATCTCAGAAACAAACACATTTATAATTGCACAACGCACACACACACTTTCTCTCTCTCTAGTGAAGGCAGTTCTGACTCTGTCCACCTCACATGCCCAGAGATACAAAACAGCTTTCCTTCTTCCCTCAGCTGATTAGCAGGATGGTACAGGATCACAGTGATCCTCAGTCTCTCCCTGGCTGGTTTCACATCAACTCAGGCTCTTCAAAATTATATTTTTGTTAGCAAGCAGCTCTGCCTCTGGCCCCACGGCTAATCCAGGCTGATATGTAATCCTAAAATGAACTTTCCATCACCTCCCTACCGCACTGCCAGGAGGAAGAGAGAGGAGATACAGGAGGGTTGGCTGAAATGAGATAGGATCCTCAATCAGCCAATCAGAGCTGCTTTACTGTGGTGAAGGGAAGGCTTCTGGGACATCTCCAGGCCCAAGGAAGAGCCATGGGCAGTAGCATACTGATCGCCAGCATCAAGGCCGGTAGCAATCTGCTGTACTAACGAGATGTAAACATTGCGCGAGAGACTGAGAAAATGTATTATTCATTGTATAATGTTGTTCATTTGCACAAGTCACAATATAAGGAATGCCTACTGCTAAGACCGCTGGAATTTGCTCTTACTGTGTCAGACAAAGTGATTCTTACATAAAGCTATGTCTGTTCACAGAGACACAGTAGTAGTCTCCGTCATACTGAACATTACTCTTCATCTGCATCTCAAATAGGAAGTACACAGGTGACAGAGAGAGGAGAGAGAGTAACTGAGAGAAGGAGAGCACAAAATCAGAGCATTTCAATAAACACAGGCGTTTTTTTCAATTCCACACAGACAGCCACACAGACAGCCACTCAGACAGCCACACAGACAGCCACACAGACAGACATGCAGACAGCCACACAGACAGCCACACAGACTGCCACTCAGACAGCCACACAGACAGCCACACACACAGACAGCCACACAGACAGCCACACAGACAGCCACACAGACTGCCACACAGACAGACACACAGACAGCCACACAGACAGACACACACACACAGACAGCTACACAGACAGCCACACAGACAGCCACACAGACTGCCACACAGACAGACACACACACAGACAGCCACACAGACAGCCACACAGACAGACAGATGCTAGCGGCTGCTCTCTTCCCCTCTGAGATGATTTACTACCAGAGCTCTGAGTTCTGTGCTCTGCATGCCAACAAACCAGACATGGCACAACTGGAATTCAAAATGTATACAGACAGCCAGCTCCACGCTATTAGGTCTTCCTCTACTGCACAGAAGAGGATGGGGATGGAGATGGGATGGAGACAGGGGGTTTAGACTGAATACCTGTTCTTCTCTCCCCTTCTCCCCGTCTCCCTGACAGTTTCAACTCTCCCTCCTCCCTCTCCCCCGTCACTCAGCTAATTTGAAGCTTCCTCTCTCCTTAACTTCCACACTCTGTCTATTCCTCTCTCCCCCGTCTCTCTCCCTCTCTCCGAGGCCCTCAGACAGTTAAAAGTTGGGCCGTGACTCTTCGATGGATCCACCTAACTGTAATGGATCAAACCTGCAGCTGGATTTTTCTGAGGTTCACGGATACCAGGCATGATGCATCCCAAAGTTTGAAACTTTCCCTCATTATACATAAATATACACTGAGTGTACAAAACATGAACAACACTTTCCTAATATTGAGTTGCCTCTACAACTCTACAAGGTGTCGAAAGCGTTCCATAGGGATCTGGCCCATAGGGATCTGGCCCATGTTGACTCCAATGCGTCCCACAGTTCTGTCAAGTTGGCTGGATGTCGTTTGTATGGTGGACCAATTCAGTGTTGAGTGTGCCATTCAGCACACATACACCATCCATGTCTCAACTGTCTCAAGGCATAAACATAATTATTTAACCTGTCTCCTCTTCATCTACATTGATTGAAGTGGATTTAACAAATGACATCAATAAGGGATCATAGCTTTCACCTAGATTCACCTGGTCAGTCTATGTCATGGAAAGAGCAGGTGTTCTTAATGTTTTGTACACTCAGTGTATACTGTTGTCTTTTCTGCTCTGAGCATATTGCAATGCAGGCTTGCTTGATGAAAATAGTTATTTAAAGAAGGCACAACCATCATTATTTCTCTCTTCCTTATTTGCTATAATTTGCAGATGGAAATCGGCACGCATGGATCTTAACACGCCTATGTCCGCATGAGATTTAGACATAAACCCAAGGCTCAATTTGTTTTTTACGCACGGCTTGGTAGCAGCTGTTCTCCGACGTTGCAGCAATCAACCCATCCTCTGGAGCAGGGAACCTAAATCCTGCCTTAATACAGACAGACACGGTATCTTTCTCCTTAAGGAACACTCACGCAACGTCGAGACGACGGATCCTACTGCGTTTCATCGCGTACAGAACGTCAAGACAACGTTTCTGACTATTTTTCAACACTCAAACAATGTAGTTATTTTGTATTCTCTTACAATGCCTATATGTTTTTATAGTCAAAACCTGAACACCCACATAGGGTCAAGTCAACCTACAGAAACAGACTATGTTACATTGTGTTGACATATTTGATGAATTCCTTTAAAGTCCTGGTTTCTCAAGTGTTGCATGAAAAATGACATGCCACTTTATGTGTCCTTGAATTCCCCTGTTCTTCTACAACTGTATTTAAATTCTGCTCCATTGTGACAGTTGTTTAACATCTGCTCCATTGTGACAGTTGAATAAAATCTGCTCCATTGTGACAATTGTTTAAAATCTGCTCCATTGTGACAGTTGTTTAAAACCTGCTCCATTGTGACAGTTGTTTAAAATCTGCTCCATTGTGATAGTTGTTTAAAATCTGCTCCATTGTGACAATTGTTTAAAATCTGCTCCATTGTGACAGTTGTTTAAAAAATTCTCCATTGTGACAGTTGTTTAACATCTGCTCTATTGTGACAGTTGTTTAAAATCTGCTCCATTGTGACAGTTGTTTAAAATCTGCTCCATTGTGACAGTTGTTTAAAATCTGCTCCTTTGTGATATTTGTTTAAAATCTGCTCCATTGTGACAATTGTTTAAAATCTGCTCCTTTGTGATATTTGTTTAAAACCTGCTCCATTGTGAAAGTTGTTTAAAATCTGCTCCATTGTGACAGTTGTTTAAAACCTGCTCCATTGTGACAGTTGTTTAAAATCTGCTCCATTGTGACAGTTGTTTAACATCTGCTCCATAGTGACAGTTGTTTAAAATCTGTTCCATTGTGACAGTTGTTTAAAATCTGCTCCATTGTGACAGTTGTTTAAAATCTGCTCCATTGTGACAGTTGTTTAAAACCTGCTCCATTGTGACAGTTGTTTAAAATCTGCTCCATTGTGACAGTTGTTTAAAATCTGCTCCATTGTGACAATTGTTTAAAATCTGCTCCATTGTGACAGTTGTTTAAAATCTGCTCCATTGTGACAGTTGTTTAAAATCTGCTCCATTGTGACAGTTGTTAAAATCTGCTCCATTGTGACAATTGTTTAAAATCTGCTCCATTGTGACAGTTGTTTAACATCTGCTCCATTGTGACAGTTGTTTAACATTTCCTCCATTGTGACAGTTGTTTAACATCTGCTCCTTGTGACAGTTGTTTAAAATCTGCTCCATTGTGACAATTGTTTAAAATCTGCTCCATTGTGGCAGTTGTTTAAAATCTGCTCCATTGTGACAGTTGTTTATCATCTGCTCCATAGTGACAGTTGTTTAAAACCTGTTCCATTGTGACAGTTGTTTAAAATCTGCTCCATTGTGACAGTTGCATGGCTGTTTTTTAGATGCCACTTTATGTGAGGGTGACTGGGTGCAGTGAAGGCTGTTTTAATTGAGGATGTCAGGTCATGTCACAGGGCCAGAGCAGCCACCAGGGTTTTGGTCTGTGGCTCTCGCAGTGCTCTGGTTGCTGGATGATGTTTGTCTGGAGGTGTTGGAGGCTAGGCTGACATACTCTGAGGACATGGTCTCTCACCTCTGGCTGAAGCCAGTGCAGGTGGCTTGCAGGGCCCGGAGGAAAGAGAGAGGGAGATGGGGACAGAGTGAGAATGATGAATCAGTTGAATGGGAGGTAAAGAGAGAATGTGAGTGAAAGAAAAGGAACGAGAGAGACCAAGTAGGGACTTCGCTGTAGTGTAAAGCTGAAGGACAAATATCCTACTTGGGAGAGACTAGTTTCCTCAGTGAAACCAGCCTGTGTAAAGTGAAAAATAATAAAATCTCTCGCTCTGTGTCTCTCTCTGTCTCTCTCTCTCTGTGTCTCTCTCTGTCTCTCTCTCTCTGTCTCTCTCTCTCTCTCTCTCTCTCTCTCTCTCTCTCTCTGTCTTTCTTTCTCTCTCTCTGTCTCTCTCTCTGTCTCTCTCTCTCTCTCTCTCTCTCTGTGTCTCTCTCTCTCTCTCTCTGTGTCTCTCTGTGTCTGTCTCTCTCTCTTTTAAACAACTGTCACAATGGAGCAGATTTTAAACAACTGTCACAATGGAACAGATTTTAAACAATTGTCACAATGGAGCAGATTTTAAACAACTGTAATCTATATCTCTCTCTCTCTGTGTGTGTGTCTCTCTCTCTGTGTGTCTCTCTCTGTCTCTCTCTGTAATCTCTGTTTCTCTCTCTGTCTCTCTCTCTCTGTCTCTCTCTCTCTGTGTGTGTGTCTCTCTCTGTCTCTCTCTCTCTCTCTCTCTCTCTCTGTCTCTCTCTCTCTGTGCGTGTCTCTCTCTCTCTCTCTCTCTCTCTCTCTCTCTCTCTCTCTCTCTCTCTCTCTCTCTCTCTCTATGTGTCTCTCTCTCTCTCTCTCTCTCTCTCTCTCTCTCTCTCTCTCTCTCTCTCTCTCTCTCTCTCTCTCTCTCTCTCTCTCTCCCTCTCTCTGTGTCTCTCTCTGTGTCTCTGTCTCTCTCTCTGTGTCTCTCTCTCTCTGTGTGTATCTCTCTCTCTGTGTCTCTTTTCTGTAAGTGAAACAACTGCCTCACACCTGTTTCATATTCTATTGTTGTTGTTTTAGTAAAACAATGTCCTCAGGTAAGGGGAAGGGGGAGGCAGAGGAGGGGGAAGGAGGGAGAAGGGCCAAGTGTTGGACACATTTACCAGTAGATGGGTGCATTAATCATTTCACTGAGCTAGTGTGTTAGTGTTTTTCACCCTGTCATGGCTAACATGTTTATCAAGCTACTGTTAAAGGGGATACACTGACTGCACAGTCCACGAAAGCTGTCTGTGCAGTCATATTCTAGCTCATTAATGTCAAAACAGTAGAATAAAATGAAAATTTTATTTTATTTAGTAAAGAGGAAGACTAGCGGTCAATAAGGTGTCAACTAATGGGGATATACACTGAATGTTCAAAACATTAGGAACACCTTCCTTATATTGAGTTGCACCCCCCTTTGCCCTCAGAACAGCCTCAATTCGTTGGGGCATGGACTCTACAAGGTGTCGAAAGTGTTCCACAGGGATGCTGGCCCATATTGGCGCCACTGCTTACCACAGTTGTGTCAAGTTAGCTGGATACCTTTTGGGTGGTGGACCATTCTTGATACTCACAGGAAACACACAGCACTTCTGTTCTTGACACAAACCAGTGCGCCTGGTACCTACTACCATACCCCGTTCAAAGGCACTTCAATATTTTGTCTTGTCCATTCACCCTCTGAATTGTACACATACACAATCCATGTCTCAATGGTCTCAAGGTTTAAAAATCCTTTTTTAACCTGTCTCCTCCTCTGGATTTAACAGGTGACATCAATAAGGGATCATAACTTTCACTTGGATTCCCTTGGTCAGTCTATGTCATGGAAAGAGCACTCAGTGTATACAGATGAAAGAACCATGAGTATATTGCATAATGTGTGGGTTACATATCAACATTAATGTAAAGCATAGCTACATTGAAGCCAATTTAACATGTCTGCTCCAGTCACACGATCCCCACAGTAAGACAGACCTTCCAGTGTGAACATTCAGCGGAGGCTTAAACGATAGGGAGGTGTGTGTGGAGAGTGCCTTAATAGCAGTTTATACCATGGAATTGTTGAATACTTGTTGCTGATTGGCTTGCAGGGCATTCTAGAGTGTGCATTATTTCCCTATAACGCACAGTATATTTGCGCGGTAGAATTCAATGGCTTTAGTTCATTCTTACATGTTCTATGTTTGAGCTGCTTTTGAAATAAAAAATCAAATTGAAAACATTATTGGCATTGTTGAATTCGATTTTCATAATGGCAAGCTAGGACTGATGGTTAGGTTAGCTAAACTAGCAAGTCTGTAAAGTATTGTAGCTACAGTGAGGGAAAAAAGTATTTTATACAGGTAACGAGCTGAGATTAGGAGCACACTCGTGTTTGGAGGATGAGGAATGCTTTCTATGACCCCAAGAACACCATCCCCACCGTCAAACATGGAGGTGGAAACATTATGCTTTGGGTGTGTTTTTCTGCTAAGGGGACAGAACAACTTCACCGCATCAAAGGGACGATGGACGGGGCCATGTACCGTCACATCTTGGGTGAGAACCTCCTTCCCTCAGCCAGGGCATTGAAAATGGAGTCGTGGATGGGTATTCCAGCATGACAATGACCGAGCGACGGCCAAGGCAACAAAGGAGTGGCTCAAGAAGAAGCACATTAAGGTCCTGGAATGGCCTAGCCAGTCTCCAGACCTTAATCCCATAGAAAATCTGTGGAGGGAGCTGAAGGTTCGAGTTGCCAAACGTCAGCCTCGAAACCTTAATGACTTGGAGAAGATCTGCAAAGAGGAGTGGGACAAAATCCCTCCTGAGATGTGTGCAAACCTGGTGGCCAACTACAAGAAATGTCTGACCTCTG
This sequence comes from Brachymystax lenok tsinlingensis, assembly GCA_030435695.1. Taxonomy (NCBI): domain Eukaryota; kingdom Metazoa; phylum Chordata; class Actinopteri; order Salmoniformes; family Salmonidae; genus Brachymystax; species Brachymystax lenok. The sequence continues at coordinate 18,926,036 of CM059817.1, forward strand.
TGATTGCCAACAAGGGTTTTGCCACCAAGTACTAAGTCATGTTTTGCAGAGGTGTCAAATACTTATTTCCCTCATTAAAATGCAATTCCATTTATAACATGCGTTTTTCTGCGTTTTTCATGCGTTTTTCTGGATTTTTTTGTTGTTATTCTGTCTCTCACTGTTCAAATACACCTACCATTAAAATTATAGACTGATCATTTCTTTGTCAGTGGGCAAACATACAAAATCAGCAGGGGATCAAATACTTTTTTCCCTCACTGTATCTAGTAAACTTGCTAGCTACTTCAGTGGATGTTGAACACATTTCTACCTGCAAATGAACACATTTCTAGCGGCAAATGTGTTTAATTCTAGCCATGGTATAAAAGGGATAATCAACTCGTGGCTCTGCGTTCTCTGGAAAATAATGCAACTCCGTGGAAGGTCAGGTCCACTCGGCTAGTGCGTCATAGAACACACCTTCCACCTCGTTCATTATTTTCCATAGAACGCATAGAGCCACGGGTTGATTATCCCTTCAATATCACAACTGTCTGTATGTAACGCCAGGCTGTCGTGGTGATTATAGAACCATGCAGTGTCTGAGACAGCTGAGCACGTTCTCTCTCCTGGACCACAGTCCTGTTCTCACACTGTCCTCTGTGTTAGAGTTACCATTAGAGGTGGAACACCCTATAATCCCCTTTAAACCAGGGTTAACAGGCACTTTGGTACCAGGAAGTACCAACTGGAGATGGGTGTTCTCAGCCTAGCACTGAGGACCCTGAAACATGAGAGGTGTGTCTGAGATGGCACCCTATTCCCTGTATAGTGCACTACTTTTGACACCAAAAGCATTTCACATTATGTTCCACGTTGTAATAGGACTTTTTCTGGACAACTATTAACAGTTATTAGTTTGTACACCATGTGACTAGCTACATTTCTCCTAGAATGTCTGACTCTGACTCTTCACCAGTGATGTAGTGATTTTCGTTCACGGTGAGTAAAGTAACACTCCCTCAACTTTCAATGCATTGCTCCACAAAAGGTGGGTAAACCCTTGTGCCAAATAACGGCATTTACTTGCATTTACCCTCCATTACACCACTGCTCATCACATACTGTAATGGGAGCTGAAAGACAGCGGTTCTATTTATAATGACGAGTAAGAGGGGTCCCTCCACCACATGCTATACACGCTTTCATTTAACACACACACACACACACACACACACACACACACACACACACACACACACACACACACACACACACACACACACACACACACACACACACAAAGCTTTTATAATAGGAGTCTGGGAAGCCTGAGGAATATGTCCAGGCAAGCAGAAATACTCCACAGCAAGACCAATAACTAATCCTGAATTTTCGTGCATGCAAATAGTCAGGGCTATTTACGTTGCATTGCTGCTCTTTGATAACAGTCTGCTATTATTATGTACAAGCCAGTCCTAGAATAGCTGTGTGACCACAGGCAAAGTAGTAGCCCAGAGCAAGAGTGCAGAGAGGGATCATTTATTTCCATGGGTCATGCAGCTTATGTTAGGGAGTTCCCAAACCTGTTTACATTAAATTGCTCAAATTTTTCCTCACTACAATTTCCCTGATTGCAGTTGATGGTCTGCTATGAATTTGATGCAGGTATTTTCTTGATTAACAGGATGACAAAGCCATCTCTCTCGCATCACTTAAATATCATGGATTCCCATTGCCCTCTCTCTCTCTCTCTCTCTCTCTCTCTCTCTCTCTCTCTCTCTCTCTCTCTCTCTCTCTCTCTCTCATCACTTAAGTATAATGGATTCCCATTGCCCTCTCTCTCTCTTCATTACCCTGTTTTGTATTCATCTTGATTCTAGAGGTGGGTGAAATGTCAGCTCTCATTACATACAATTGTGATTACACCACAGTTAAGTGCCCCTTTAAATGTTCTCAGTGAGTCCAAGAGGTTTGGTGAGAACACCAATTTTCCATCACCATTTCGGTGTTGTCTGCCTGCAATGTCAATTCAGTCTAAAATCTCTCACCAGCACCCTCACAAAGCAGTGTTCTAGGAGAATATAGAGTGAGCTAAACTTGTCTTAATAAGCCTTTCTTTCTAGCCGTGCCACAGCTCCCGCCCCAGTGTTTCATCCCAGCCATGTTTATCCCTGGTTCAACCGGACAGGGTGACTTACTTGCCTGGTCCCATCGCTATTCACTGAACCCTTCTCTTTGTGTGGTAATAAGACTAGACCATGGTGTCTGCTCAACTATGCCCACAGCCCAACTTATAGTAGTGACACATGGGCCTGGCCTGCTGCATGACGTTCCCATTGAGTAAGCCTAAATCCCAGCAGCCCCAGGAACATAGACTCCTCTGGCCCAATCAGCAGGGGCTCACTTTAAACCCCATCCATTACACAGACAGGAATGGCTGAGAGCTCCCTGGTGCTCTACAATGGAGAGTTATGGGCATCACATAGGGCCACTCAGGAGACACACAGCCACCAACCTCTACTTCAGCTGATTAATAGCAATCAATACTCCATTATTGGCTGTGGAATACCGGTTGGCTGCGTCATGGCCTAGGGCCCCATGCAAGGAGGGGGGGGTATGGGTGAAGGTCAGTCTGTGTCCTTATAAACCATGGTAGACTTCAGGTAGGTGGTCACTGTGTGTCCTTGGTGGCATTGTGTCACACACAGTCAGAACAGGCTGCCATCTGCCATTGTCCCGGAGATGGGAGGGACTCCTGCAGCTCCCACCTGTACCTGCTCACATGAGCAAACCCCTGATTGTGGAAGATGTGACTCAACAGCTTCTCTCCTCTCTTCCCTATTTTCCTTACACTAAAAATGCACAAAAGAGAGAGCTGATTGAAAATGTTCAGTTCCAAACAACTATTCTAACACAATGTGAGCATCAGCTCCTGAGGGTAGGAGCCAATTGTACAGGTTATTTCTGGTAGGTACTGTCTGTGGTGCACCTGAAAAAAGGACTTGTTTACAGCCTGCACCTGGTAACACAAAAGCAAGACCAAGATGAGATCTGTTTCCCCTTATCAGTAGATAGAGCAGTAATAGTAGCATAGCGGTGTGTGTGTGTGTGTGTGTGTGTGTGTGTGTGTGTGTGTGTGTGTGTGTGTGTGTGTGTGTGTGTGTGTGTGTGTGTGCGTGCGTGCGTGTGTGTGCTTGCTTGCTTGCATGCATTCCAGTCTGTGTGCATCCATGCCCAGTATGTGTATGTGTGTGTGTTTGTGTGTGCATGCTCGAGAGTGCAGCCTATATCCCTCTAAACTATGTTTGATTCTTCCAGGCAGGCCTCAGAACATAACAGATCACTGAGGCTAACTGCTTTGTGGCTGGGAAGCAGCATGCTCCCTGCTTAGGGCCAGCCTGGTAGGACTGTCACACTAATAGCCTCTGTAGGAAGGAAAGGCCATGGAATCATGGGAAACACTGTGGATCAGATCAGACCTTCTTCTATGCTTTGCAGCATCTGCCTGACATCCTGATGTCCATACATCACTAATGGCACACTATATTCCCTATATAGTTCTCTAATTATGACCAATCTACTGTAATTAGGGCCTCTGCCCTGATCTCTGGTCAGACAGAAATAAACTGTCCGTGCTATAAATCACATGCCTATTAGGTAGTGTGTGTGTGTGTGTGTCTGTGTATGTGTGTGTGTGAGCGTGTCAATGAGTGTGTCTCTGATGCTGTCACTGAGGGGACATTAGCTAGCTACTATTGCTGGAAAGGAGATGAGAGTTAATGGGTAATGAGGTGATCTGAGACAGCACTGTCTGCTGTCATCTTGCACCAGATAATGATGATGATGGTATTCTAGTGCAGTTGTTGGATGTCGTTACATTTAAATGGGAACAGTGTCATCAGTTTCAATCGCATGGCTAACAAAAACAAATGAAAGCCCATGAGTTCCATCTCCTTCCCTTCATTAGGTCTATGCCAATCTGGTCCTGTTTGAATCATGCCACTTCCTCCTATGAATATAGAGTTTTGCCCAGCCGAATAATGCAATGCTTGAGCAAACCAAGACAATTGCAAGTGCTGGTCTCCAAACTCACTGAAACTATGACATGACTATCATGACTTAAGATAGCAAATAGAATGGCACATGTTATTTCTGTGCAATTAACTATGAAAGCAACCCCAGCATGGCCTATTATACCTTACATGGCTAAGAGCTGATATGTAAAAGCCTTCAGTCTTCAGATGCTCAGCACTCCACAACTTAGCTAACCTATATCTAGTCATTAACCCTGGCACTCTACTAGTGTCTGGTGCAAACATGATTAGGGATATCTATCTGCTTTTCAGGACCCGGAAGTGTTAGTGAGAGCAGGAAGGAGACAGACGAGAGCGGTGTGTGTGTGTACACATAGTGGCGGGCGGTGCTGCAGTGAACGTGTGCAGCCAGAAAGAGCAAATGGCAGGTGACTCTGCTGTCTCTGCTGTCAGGCTCATTTGCTCCCAGCAGGGTCTTCAATTACCAATGATTAAAACCCCTTTGGTGTCCAGCTACTATCTGCTTAAGTGGAGGAACTCTACATCTGGGAGAGTGTGAGAGATGGTGTCTAGTATTTAGATGTATACACTTTGCCACATATTAATCACATGTACTAATCCAAGGGTTGGATTAACACAATGTGAAGGACTTGATATGGGGAAGTTACTTACAAATGTATTTGATCAGGGACCATGCATAGCATCCGTACTACAGTAGAGGCACCAGAGTTAGCTGTAGAGGCACCAGAGTTAAATGTAGAGGCACCAGAGTTAGCTGAAGAGGCACCAGTTAGGTGTAGCAGCAGCAGAGTTAGCTGTAGCGGCAGCAGAGTTAGCTGTAGAGGCACCAGAGTTAGCTGTAGAGGAACCAGAGTTAGCTGTAGAGGCACCAGAGTTAGCTGTAGAGGCACCAGAGTTAGCTGTAGAGACACCAGAGTTAGCTGTAGAGGCACCAGAGTTAGCTGTAGCGGCACCAGAGTTAGCTGTAGAGACACCAGAGTAAGCTGTAGAGGCACCAGGGTTAGCTGTAGAGGCACCAGAGTTAGCTGTAGAGACACCAGAGTTAGCTGTAGAGGCACCAGAGTTAGCTGTAGAGGCACCAGAGTTAACTGTAGCAGCACCAGAGTTAGCTGTAGAGGCACCAGAGTTAGCTGTAGAGGCACCAGAGTTAGCTGCAACAGAACCAGAGCTAGCTATAGCTGCACCAGAGTTAGCTGTAGAGGCACCAGGATTAGCGGCACCAGAGTTAGCTGTAGAGGCACCAGAGTTAGCTGTAGAGGCACCAGAGTTAGCTGCAGCAGCACCAGAGCTAGCTGTATCTGCACCAGAGTTAGCTGTAGAGGCACCAGAGTTAGCTGTAGAGACACCAGAGTTAGCTGTAGAGGCACCAGAGTTAGCTGTAGAGGCACCAGAGTTAGCTGCAACAGAACCAGAGCTAGCTATAGCTGCACCAGAGTTAGCTGTAGAGGCACCAGGATTAGCGGCACCAGAGTTAGCTGTAGAGGCACCAGAGTTAGCTGTAGAGGCACCAGAGCTAGCTATTGCTGCACCAGAGTTAGCTGTAGCAGCACTAGCGTTAGCGGCACCAGAGTTAGCTGTAGCAGCATCAGAGTTAAATGTAGCAGCACTAGAGTTAGCGGCAGCAGAGTTCGCTGTAGCGGCACCAGAGTTAGCTGTAGTGGCACCAGAGTTAGCTGTAGCGGCACCAGAGTTAGCTGTAGCGGCAGCAGAGTTAGTGTAACCAGAGTTAGCTGTAGAGGCACCAGAGTTAGCTGTAGAGGAACCAGAGTTAGCTGTAGAGGCACCAGAGTTAGCTGTAGCGGCAGCAGAGTTAGTGTAACCAGAGTTAGCAGTAGAGGCACCAGAGTTAGCTGTAGCAGCACCAGAGTTAGCTGTAGAGGCACCAGAGTTAGCTGTAGAGGAACCAGAGTTAGCTGTAGAGACACCAGAGTTAGCTGTAGAGGCACCAGAGTTAAATGTAGCAGCACCAGAGTTAGCTGTAGAGGCACCAGAGTTAGCTGTAGAGGCACCAGAGTTAGCTGCAGCAGAACCAGAGCTAGCTATAGCTGCACCAGAGTTAGCTGTAGAGGCACCAGGATTAGCGGCACCAGAGTTAGCTGTAGAGGCACCAGAGTTAGCTGTAGAGGCACCAGAGTTAGCTGTAGAGACACCAGAGTTAGCTGTAGAGGCACCAGAGTTAGCTGTAGCGGCACCAGAGTTAGCTGTAGAGACACCAGAGTAAGCTGTAGAGGCACCAGGGTTAGCTGTAGAGGCACCAGAGTTAGCTGTAGAGACACCAGAGTTAGCTGTAGAGGCACCAGAGTTAGCTGTAGCGGCACCAGAGTTAGCTGTAGAGACACCAGAGTTAGCTGTAGAGGCACCAGAGTTAACTGTAGCAGCACCAGAGTTAGCTGTAGAGGCACCAGAGTTAGCTGTAGAGGCACCAGAGTTAGCTGTAGAGGCACCAGAGTTAGCTGCAACAGAACCAGAGCTAGCTATAGCTGCACCAGAGTTAGCTGTAGAGGCACCAGGATTAGCGGCACCAGAGTTAGCTGTAGAGGCACCAGAGTTAGCTGTAGAGGCACCAGAGTTAGCTGCAGCAGCACCAGAGCTAGCTGTATCTGCACCAGAGTTAGCTGTAGAGGCACCAGAGTTAGCTGTAGAGACACCAGAGTTAGCTGTAGAGGCACCAGAGTTAGCTGTAGAGGCACCAGAGTTAGCTGCAACAGAACCAGAGCTAGCTATAGCTGCACCAGAGTTAGCTGTAGAGGCACCAGGATTAGCGGCACCAGAGTTAGCTGTAGAGGCACCAGAGTTAGCTGTAGAGGCACCAGAGTTAGCTGTAGAGGCACCAGAGTTAGCTGTAGAGGCACCAGAGCTAGCTATTGCTGCACCAGAGTTAGCTGTAGCAGCACCAGCGTTAGCGGCACCAGAGTTAGCTGTAGCAGCATCAGAGTTAAATGTAGCAGCACTAGAGTTAGCGGCAGCAGAGTTCGCTGTAGCGGAACCAGAGTTAGCTGTAGTGGCACCAGAGTTAGCTGTAGCGGCACCAGAGTTAGCTGTAGCGGCACCAGAGTTAGCTGTAGCGGCAGCAGAGTTAGTGTAACCAGAGTTAGCTGTAGAGCCACCAGAGTTAGCTGTAGAGGAACCAGAGTTAGCTGTAGAGGCACCAGAGTTAGCTGTAGCGGCAGCAGAGTTAGTGTAACCAGAGTTAGCAGTAGAGGCACCAGAGTTAGCTGTAGCAGCACCAGAGTTAGCTGTAGAGGCACCAGAGTTAGCTGTAGAGGAACCAGAGTTAGCTGTAGAGACACCAGAGTTAGCTGTAGAGGCACCAGAGTTAACTGTAGCAGCACCAGAGTTAGCTGTAGAGGCACCAGAGTTAGCTGTAGAGGCACCAGGATTAGCGGCACCAGAGTTAGCTGTAGAGGCACCAGAGTTAGCTGTAGAGGCACCAGAGTTAGCTGTAGAGGCACCAGAGTGAGCTGCAGTAGCACCAGAGTTAGCTGTAGAGGCACCAGGATTAGCGGCACCAGAGTTAGCTGTAGAGGCACCAGAGTTAGCTGTAGAGGCACCAGAGTGAGCTGCAGTAGCACCAGAGTTAGCTGTAGCAGCACCAGAGTTAGCTGTAGAGGCACCAGAGTTAGCTGCAGCAGCACCAGAGCTAGCTGTAGAGGCACCAGAGTTAGCTGTAGAGGCAACAGAGTTAGCTGTAGCAGCACCAGAGTTAGCTGTAGAGGCACCAGAGTTAGCTGTAGCAGCACCAGTGTTAGCGGCACCAGAGTTAAATGTAGCAGCACTAGAGTTAGCGGCACCAGAGTTAGCTGTAGCGGCACCAGAGTTAGCTGTAGCAGCACCAGAGTTAGCTGCACCAGTTAGCTGTAGCGGCACCAGAGTTAGCTGTAGCAGCACCAGAGTTAGCTGCACCAGAGTTAGCTGTAGCTGCACCAGAGTTATCTGTAGCGGCACCAGAGTTAGCTGTAGTGGCACCAGAGTTAGCTGTAGTGGCACCAGAGTTAGCTGTAGAGGCACCAGAGTGAGCTGCAGTAGCACCAGAGTTAGCTGTAGAGGCACCAGGATTAGCGGCACCAGAGTTAGCTGTAGAGGCACCAGAGTTAGCTGTAGAGGCACCAGAGTTAGCTGTAGAGGCACCAGAGTGAGCTGCAGTAGCACCAGAGTTAGCTGTAGCAGCACCAGAGTTAGCTGTAGAGGCACCAGAGTTAGCTGCAGCAGCACCAGAGCTAGCTGTAGAGGCACCAGAGTTAGCTGTAGAGGCAACAGAGTTAGCTGTAGCAGCACCAGAGTTAGCTGTAGAGGCACCAGAGTTAGCTGTAGCAGCACCAGTGTTAGCGGCACCAGAGTTAAATGTAGCAGCACTAGAGTTAGCGGCACCAGAGTTAGCTGTAGCGGCACCAGAGTTAGCTGTAGCAGCACCAGAGTTAGCTGCACCAGTTAGCTGTAGCGGCACCAGAGTTAGCTGTAGCAGCACCAGAGTTAGCTGCACCAGAGTTAGCTGTAGCTGCACCAGAGTTATCTGTAGCGGCACCAGAGTTAGCTGTAGTGGCACCAGAGTTAGCTGTAGCAGCACCAGAGTTAGCTTCACCAGTTAGCTGTAGCGGCACCAGAGTTAGCTTTAGCAGCACCAGAGTTAGCTGCACAGAGTTAGCTGTAGCGGCACCAGAGTTAGCTGTAGCGGCACCAGAGTTAGCTGTAGCGGCACCAGAGATAGCTGCACCAGAGTTAGCTGGACTAAAAACAACTTATATAATAACACCAACCTCATTAAATATGTGTTATAAAGTATCTACTATATTGGTAATGTTGGACAATACTAGATATAATACTAATTACAATTCCCATTGAAGAGGAGCCTAGGTGTAAATATATTCAAAGTGAAGATGTGTTTATGCACGTGGTATTCAGCAGGTCCGTTAGGAAGGAACGTTTTCCACACAACAGGAAGCCTGCGGCAGTAAAAGCCAATAGCCTAATAGACTGAGGTAGTCATAAATACATAAACCAGGACATAACAACTCAATTTGACCACAGGACACATCTCTATTGGATTTGGGATCCAGAGAAAGCACAGGCGCACAGCGCCCATCCTTTGTGTGTGTCTGTGCATTTATCTCACTCTAGTTCTCATACAGAGAGGATACATAGAGGACAGATTAAATCATATTTAAGGTCATCATGCACAGTACTACTGACATATTGTTTACAACATAGATAGAATTTCATGCATTGAGAGAATAATGAATATCTGTGATGTACCTGCCTATTGGGTTCTAGATGTATTTTCCCTCCCTCCCTCCCTCCCTCCCTCCCTCCCTCCCTCCCTCCCTCCCTCCCTCCCGGGTTGGCCTCTCTGCCCTCTTCTGATCTCACTGTGTGTTTGACACCTCTGTTTTCACAGACTCCAAGATGGAGACTGCTGCTAACAGGTGCTCTCTGCATAAATTTGCATTAATACCACATACTGTACACCACCACTGTCAACCATCACTGAAGTACCAAATGCCTTTCAATGCAGCTACTCTTTATCCTTCCAATTCGACACGGCACAACCAGAAAGATCAGAACACACATTGGTGATGTATTCAGCTCTGTTTCATGATTCGACCTGGATTTCCAGGCTAGAAATGTACTGCTCTCATCAGGATTTCTCCGTGACTGATACAACATAAATAGTCCTGTCATGTGTTTTGCTGATCTGTGTCTGAGTCTTGTTTACCTGCGGCTGTGCAAGATGGATTCCCTCCAGGCCCAATGAGATTAGAAGTGTCATGTCGCATCAGGAGGTGAAAAATAGGACAGAGCAGAGAGAAAGAGAGAGAGAGGGCAAGGCTGTGGGAGATTAGACCGAGCTACGGCAGAGCAGAGTGTAGGCAACGGCTGAGAGCACCAGCGGAGCAAACAGAACTCTGACAAACACTAAACTGCCATATGTGGAGTATCGAGGGGTAACCTCTGCTTCTCAAGACTGACGCATTTGAATGTCATGTTAGCGAAATAAATAAAGGTTAAGACAGGCTTTATAGAAAACATGCGATTCTGCTCTTTCTCTCTCTTCCTCGTTCTCTCTCTCGTTCTCTCTCTGGCTCTCTCTTCAGTTTATCCAGAGATGTACCTGATAAGACAGCAGAAAAGGAGAACATCCTCATTTTGGTTTCTAGTTTGGTGTAGATTCATCCTCCCGACTGGCTGAGTGTGGGGTCAGATGTAAAGCACAAGGCCTTGAGTCTTGGCCTGTCAAAACTGATGACGTTGTTTGTGGTAAGAGCAGGAGTGAGGCTGTTCCTATTCTTTAACACTGACTCAGAGCACCACTCATACATGTTTTTGTGTGCTATCTGTTGTAATAAAACAATATGAACTGCTGCTGGTTGAAGACAGAATTTTGCCTACTTTAATGACTTAACAATATGCAGGCTAGGCCTTCAGATCCCAATATCTAGACAGGAGACAAAGAAAAGTGTTTAAAAACAGTTAGAACACAACAGGCACACCTGCATCCTCTTAACCAGAGTGTGGTAACCATGGTTCTCTCTGTCCTTCTCTCTCTCTCACTCTCTCTTTATCTATGTCCCTCTCTCTCTTTATGTCTCTCTCTTTCTCTCTTTATCTATGTCTCACTCTCTCTCTTTATGTCCCGCGCTATCTTTCTCTCTCTCTTTCTCTGTCTATCCCGCTCTCTCCCTCTCTTTTCCTCTCGCTCCTTCTCTCACTCTATAAAGTATAGCCTAACCAGGATGATAGGTTGTAGAACATATGGGGTGCTAAAACACGGATCAATACTGCTCTCAGGCTGAAAGCAGGACAACAAAAACATTACATGTTCATGGTAGCCCAACAGTTTCCATGAAGCCCACTCCGATTTCAGTATTTCAGTATTTTACTGTCTCATGTTGTACTGGGGGCTAAAAACATACAGTAGTTTAAATACCAAACTCTGCTGCATGCATTAAATGAATGTGCATGTAAGTGCCAGAAAATAAAAATTATAATTTTAATACTGTGATGAGTTCTGCTGCCCACATTGACAAGATAATTGTTCCTACTGCATGATAGAAACGGGAAGATAGCCTGCCATGTTAGCATAAGGCACTGCTGTCTACATGCATTCCAGGGTAAAATGATCCATTCTTTGTTAAAGCACACAGAGCTAGTACTGTTTTCTCCAAATCGAAGTATTATTAGTCACATATTTGACATTCTTAACTTCATTATATAAAAAGTGAAGGAGAGCAATGACCCGAAGCCAAGACAGACCGACCTTGGGTTCAAAACGACCACACAGAGAGCCAGACAACGTACACAACCACAACAGTCATTAGTAAAGGTACTGTGTTGGGATCAGCTAGGAACAGTTGAAAACTTTTACATAACACAGACACCCAATGGCACTACCTGACCTAAGGTCAGCTCAGAACACCCATTTAAAAACACCATAACAACAAACAGCAGATTCTGGTTAGTCCTGCCAACTGCAGTCATATAATCCATACCGCACTGTCACAACAAATCAGAACAAGCCTTCGCTGTGCCAAGGCCTTTGTTTACTAAACAGCTTCTGGCGTGTGCTGAGTGTTAGGGTCGTCAACAGGGTCGTAAATCGGGTCACGGTGGATTAAAAGAGCACTTTTTTAAATGCCCGTCCTTTAGGATTTCACTTTAAATTTAATCTGTGTGTATGACCTAGACTCATCTCTAAGGAGCAACCTGCAACAAAAAGAGTGTCAGCAGCTCTTTCCTCAACATCAGCACTTTGAGAGAGACAGAGAGGGGGGAAGAGAGAGAGAGAGAGAGAGAGAGAGAGAGAGAGAGAGAGAGAGAGGCCTCTGCCAATAGAGATAATCTAATGTGCCCAGCTCTGTTCTACTGTTATTATAATGAAGAGGGGCTCCTTTACATGAATTAATGGATTAATTAAACTCAGAGACAGAAGACAGAGCCGTGTATAATTGATACTGAATGTGCATCGCTGGGAGACAGCACAAAGGTCACACTGTAAATTACATTGCTAGAATGCATTATTTTAAGGACCAGTCCATCAAGGACATTATGACGATAGACAGTAGGTTATGCAGTAACAGGTATCCTGCCAGGACAGGCAGGTAAGGTTACGTTAACGTTACAGCAATGTTCCTGTCAAACGTATTTGTGGGTGTTAGCCTGCATCACACAATTCATCTCTCTCTGTGTCACCGTGACCCATATTACAACTCATGCATCCTAAGGCTATGGGTGTTCATACTGTACTTTATGTGGAGTACAGGAGAGGGAGGTAGGGAGGGCGAGAGAGAGAGAGAGAGAGAGAGAGAGAGAGAGAGAGAGAGAGAGAGGGGAGGGATGCAGGGAGGGATGCAGGGAGGGGGATGGGTAGAATCTGAGCTGACATCCCCTGCCCAATGTCTAGGTCATCAGAGTGTGGTGTGCTGGTTAGACTGGTGCACCCGTGGTCCACAGTGATAGGTGATTGACATGGAGACTCCAGTAAGGGCCCTCAGATGTCTGAAGACTCCATGGAATTCCAAATGTTACATAACATAACAGGAATGAAGGTCAGATAACCTGAAAACGTAACAGAATGTTTCAAGCTCTTACCTTTCATTTAGCAAATCATGTGTCCATCATGGTCGGGTTAACACCGAAAAGAGGAGAAAGAGATAGAAATAAAAGATTAGCAAACTGTCGGAATAAATTACAAAATAACAATATGTATCATGTACTTTATATCAAATATTTGCCTTTCCACTTGGTTTTAGATATGTCAACAGCAGTTTGTTACAGTGTACCTTTCTGCTGTGTACAGTGGTTTCTAAAACATATTCCTGTCTGTGTGTGCTGCTACTATGGGGCAAATTCAACTCGACGTGTCCCTTCCTGTCCTGTGCTGTGTCTACATTGTGAGCATGCTCTGTCACTTCCCCAACTCATAAACCTAATGAATCACACATTACACCTTCACAAGGACCCTCAAACCAGTCTCAGAATCAATACTTAGAAAACACATCTCCTCTTCTCATTCCCCCAAGCCCTCCTAGCCCCAAGTCCCCCAGTCCCCCCAGCTCTCGTTCCCCTTCCACTGGATGGCTGTGTATTAATAATCACTTCCAGTGCGTGTCGGCAAGCCTGCCGTGCTGCAAGTAGCCATGATATACTTCCATCTCCTGTGTTGCTCTCTCTCTTTCTGTCCCTCTCTGTCTGTATGTCTCTCTCTCTCTCTCTCTCTCTCTCTCTCTCTCTCTCTCTCTCTCTCTCTCTCTCTCTCTCTCTGTCTGTCTGTCTGTCTTTCTCTCCATCTGCCTCCACCTCTCTCTCTCTGCACATGCCACACATCCCGTCTTCTCCTCCTCTCTTCCGGCAGCTCAGAGCTCTAATGACAGACCCCTGACCTCTGACCTATAGCGGGGGGCTAAGTGACACACAGCGCATTAGCAGCTGAGCCTCAGGCATGCAGGGTTGGGCCCAGTCAGCGTTATTACCATGTTGCTGAGACCTCTCCACTCCAATCCCCCCCCTATGGGGAATGCTTGAGGCCTGAGGCCTGCGACCCCCCCCAGGATAGATTGGATGACTGTGGTCCTCATGTCTAGTAATGCATAACTCCAAGGTATTTACATTCCCAGTATGAATGGGTGAGGCTGGAGCTTATAGTTCTCATACATTGTATCCCCTGTCGTCTCTACTAGGGCTGGGAATTGCCAGGGACCTCACAATATTATCATGATGCTTAGGTGCCGATTCAATTTGTATTACGATTATCATGATTCTGACGATTCTACATGTATTGTGAATCGATACTGCGATTTTATTGTGATTTGATGTTCCAAACATATTGCTCACTATATGTCTCTCTGCTGCAGAGACAAGAGAGAGCATGAGAAAATAACTTTTGAAATAAAAGTGCCAAAAACATATTGCCACACGATTTAATAATTGTTACTATTATTCTTTTTATTTTTTGCAAAACAATACTTGTATTCAAAGATTTGATATAATATCGCCCAAAATAATATTGATTTATATAACTGAGAGACATCACTACTAGGTATAGCCCAGAGGTGTGAGACAGAGCCTGCTGTGTCCTGCCCAGTAGAGTGGCAGGCCGCTGGGGTAATTTACACCTCCAGGGAGGGCCCAGCCAGGACCAGGCCTGAGGTGGCCATGTCACTGCCTGTCCAGAAATTACACACAGTCACACACGCCAATTCTGAGAGAGTGAGAGGACCCCATTCATCATGTCAGTGTGATTACTCCTCCCTATGTGTTGGTGATAACTGTCATTCACTGCCTGCTTGTCAGCATGACCACACGCATCATGCCACCAAAATTGCTTCCCGACTGTTAGTCACGTTGCCGTGGTAACCTATGATGTTCACAACACACTGTTGATACTAGGAAAGAAAGCTTTGACTGGCACCCCATAATGAACAGCTTTGAATGGGGTGTGTTGGGGGTTGGGGGACTGTCAACATAAATACTAGTGTTTGATGCTCATTTTCAACTTGGCGGCTAACTCAATAGAGCAAATGTCATCAGGCACACACTGTACGCCTCTCAGGAAGCCACATTTGAAAAAGACTCCCAAAAGTTGCAGCATTTTATGACAGATTTCTCTCTCTCTCTCTTTCCTCTCTCTACCTCTCTCCCTCTTTCTCTCTCTCTCTGCCTGATACTGTGCCTCACACTTATAGCTACAGTTGAAGTCGAAAGTTTACATACACCTTAGCCAAATATATTTAAACTCAGTTTTTCACAATTCCTGACATTTAATCCTAGTAAAAGTTACCTATCTTAGGTCAGTTAGGATCACCACTTTATTTTAAGAATGTGAAATGTCATAATAGTAGTAGAGAGAATGACTTATTTCAGCTTTTATTTCTTTCATCACATTCCCAGTGGTCAGGAGTTTACATACACTTGAATAGTATTTTTATTTAACTAGGCAAGTCAGTTAAAAACAAGTATTATTTTCAATAACAGCCTAGGAACAGTGGGTTAACTGCCTTGTTCAGGGGCAGAACAACAGATTTGTACCTTGTCAGCTCAGGGATTCGATCTTGCAACATTTCGGTTACTAGTCCAACGCTCTAACCACGAGGCTACCTGCCGCCCTATTTGGTAGAATTGCCTTTATATTGTTTAACTTGGGTCAAACGTTTTGGGTAGCCTTCCACAAGCTTCCCACAATAAGTTGGGTGAATTTTGGCCCATTCCTCCTGACAGAGCTGGTGTAACTGAGTCAGGTTTGTAGGCCTCCTTGCTCGCACACGCTTTTTCTGTCACGACTTCCGCCAAAGTCAGTCCCTCTCCTTGTTCGGGCGGCGTCCGGCGGTCGACGTCACAGGTCTTCTAGTCATCGCCGATCCACTTTTCATGTTCCATTTGTTTTGTCTTGTTTTACACACCTGGTTTCAATTCCACAATTATATGTTCATTACTTAACCCTCTGTTTCCCCCATGGTTTTGTGCGTGATTGTTTTTGTGTTTTTCGGTCCGTATTTGTGAGCTTGGTTATTCTTGTTTAATGAGTACATTTTTGAGTAAAATGACTTGTGGTACTCATCTCTGCTGTCCTGCGCCTGACTCCTCTGCACCAGCTACACCCAGACCATTCACATTTTCAGTTCTGCCCACAGATTTTCTAAAGGATTCAGGTCAGGGCTTTGTGATGGCCACTCCAATACCTTGACTATGTTGTCCTTAAGCCATTTTCCACAACTTTGGAAGTATGCTTGGGGGTCATTGTCCATTTGGAAGACCCATTTGCGACCAAGCTTTAACTTCCTGACTGATGTCTTGAGATGTTGCTTCAATATATCCACATAATTTTCCTGCCTCATGATGCCATCTATTTTGTGAAGTGCACCAGTCCCTCCTGCAGCAAAGCACCCCCACAACATGATGCTGCCACCCCCGTGCTTCATGTTTGGGATGGTGTTCTTCGGCTTGCAAGCCTCCCCCTTTTTCCTCCTAACATAACGATGGTCCTTTTGGCCAAACAGTTCTATTTTTGTTTCATCAGACCAGAGGACATTTCTCCAAAAAAGTACAATCTTTGTCCCCATGTGCAGTTGCAAACCGTAGTCTGGCTTTTTTATGGCGGTTTTGGAGCAGTGGCTTCTTCCTTGCTGAGCGGCCTTTCAGGTGATGTCGATATAGGACTTGTTTTTACTGTAGATATAGATACTTTTGTACCTGTTTCCTCCAGCATCTTCACAAGGTCCTTTGCTGTTGTTCTGGGATTGATTTGCACTTTTCGCACCAGTACGTTCAGCTCTAGGAGACAGAACGCGTCTCCTTCCTGAGCGGTATGACTGCTGCATGGTCCCATGGTGTTTATACTTGCGTACTATTGTTTTTACAGATGAACGTCGTACCTTCAGGCGTTTGGAAATTGCTCCCAAGGATGAACCAGACTTGTGGAGGTCTACAATTTTTTTCTGAGGTCTTGGCTGATTTATTTTGATTTTCCCATGATGTCAAGCAAAGAGGCACTGAGTTTGAAGGTAGGCCTTGAAATACATCCACAGGTACACCTCCAATTGACTCAAATTATTTCAATTAGCCTATCAGAAGCTTCTAAAGCCATGGCATCATTTTCTGGATGTTATAAGCTGTTTAAAGGCACAGTCAACTTAGTGTATGTAAACTGCTGACCCACTGGAATTGTGATACAGTGAATTACAAGTTAAATAATCTGTCTGTAAATAATTGTTGGAAAAATTAGAAGTAAAGTAGATGTCCTAACCTACTTGCCAAAACTATAGTTTGTTAACAAGAAATTTGTGGAGTGGTTGAAAAGAGTTTTAATGACTCCAACCTAAGTGTATGTAAACTTCGACTTCAACTGTATATAAAACATGTGGATGGTCCATGACTGGCTTCAGAACCAGAACACAGGTTGTATTAAGTCTAAATGGAACATACTGTTTATACCTCATCCCTGCTATGAGAAGCATATGTGGAAAGTCTGTCCGATACTGTGGGGTTTCCCACCTGTGTTTTATGATGTGAATGTTGATGACTTCACCAGAGCTGAGGTGAATCCCAAATAGAACCCTAGTTCCTACCACCTTGCCTTCTGACTGATTGTAATTTGGAAACTTCTAGTTGTTTGTAATTTCCACCCTAATGCTTTCACTCTAGACCGTTTAGGAACTTGGAGTATTTAGGGAGTAGGGGCTAGGGGCTATTTCTCCTCGCACCATTGGTGACATGCGGAGGGTTGACTGCTGAGTCTATGGGAACAACTCTGACTGGCAGGAACTCACAGTCTCTCTGTGGTTTCCCAATCAGCAGCTTGACCTAAAGAAGTGAGACACCCCACTCACAGTTTTTCCCCCAGTTTTTTTCTGGTTCATTGAAAGTCAATGAACTGAGTAGACCAAACCCAGCCGCTACTAAGTAGACCAGGCCCAGGTGCTACTAACTAGACCAGACCCAGCCGCTACTAAGTAGACCAGACCCAGCCGCTACTAAGTAGACCAGACCCATCCGTTACTAAGTAGACCAGACCCAGGTGCTACTAAGTAGACCAGACCCAGGTGCTACTAAGTAGACCAGACCCAGCCTCTACTAAGTAGACCAGACCCAGCACCTACTAAGTAGACCAGACCCAGCTGCTACTAAGTAGACCAGACCCAGGTGCTACTAAGTAGACCAGACCCAGGTGCTACTAAGTAGACCAGACCCAGCCGCTACTAAGTAGACCAGACCCAGCCGCTACTAAGTAGACCAGACCCAGCCGCTACTAAGTAGACCAGACCCAGGTGCTACTAAGTAGACCAGACCCAGCTGCTATTGCGTCAGTGTCTATGGAAAACACACACCGTTAAGTAGACCGGAATTTACAGCAACAAAAAATATAGTAAACAGCCTGAGTGAACTATCTTCATTTATCCACCATCCTTGACTGAGAGACTGACTAAATCATGTTTTTTCTCTACTGCTTTCCTTAAAGGGACACAAAAACAATGACCACGGTAGTCAGTCCTTCTGTCCCCCCCATGAACATTTTCCTTACAACTCTGCCTTCAGTATGAGTCTGTGATCAGTTCATTAATATGATCAGACACAGAAAAGTGTATGCAACAAACAGCTGTATGCAACTTCCAGAAAAACACTGTTATAGCAGGTTCCCAATGGTGGTAAAAGTACCCAATTGACACACCTGAGTAAAAGTAAACATACCTTAGTAGAAAGTGACTTAAGGAAAAGTAAAAGTCTAAAAGTATTTGGTTTTAAATATACTAATGTATCAAAAGTAAATGTAAAAATATAAATAATGTCAAATTCCTTATATTAAGCAAACCAGACAGCACCATTTTCTGTTTTTTTTATTCATTGATAGCCAGGGGCACACTCCAACACTCAGACATCATTTACAAACTAAGCATTTGTGTTTAGTGAGTCCGCCAGATTAGAGGCAGTGCGGATGACCAGGGATGTTCTCTTGATAAATGCGTGAATTGGACCATTTTCCTGTCCTGATAAGCATTAAAAATGTAACGAGTACTTTTGGGTGTCAGGGAAAACGAATGGAGTAAAAAGTACATTATTTTCTTTAGGAACAAAGTGAAGTAAAAGTAAAAGTAATCAAAAATATCAATAGCAAAGTAAGGTACAGACACCACAAAAAACTACTTAAGTAGTACTTTAAAGTATTTTTACTTAAGTACTTTTCACCAGGGCAGGTTACAGAGGACTCTATGTAGATTACATAAGGTGATATGTGTAGAGCCGGGGGAGACGGTAACTGTGAGTGAGCGCCACGTCTGTGTTCCCATGCAGCATTAGCAGCTATGCGCATCATGTACAATAGGCTAAAGCCCACTCCAGACTCCTCAGAACAGGCACCACGTGGAACATGGTGAGACAGACACACACTCAGGGACTAAAGGGGAAACAATAGGCTCCACTGGATCCAGGAGGACACTGAGATATATCAAATCTATGGTCAATTAACCATTTTCTTAGTGGATTTTGATGTACGCTTGGGGTCATTCTATTGCTGGAAGTTCTACTTGCTGGAAGTTCAGCCTCCTGATGCAGTTTACCTAAACAAGGGCCCCATGATCAGTGGAAGCAAAACAGGCCCATAATATCCAAGATCCACCAGCATGTTACAGTAGGTATGAGGTTCTTTTCAGCATATGCATCCTTCTTTCGAGGCCAAACCCACCTCTGCTGTGCTTGGCCAAAGAGCTCTATTTCCGTCTCATCTGACCATAGGACCTGGTTCCAATCCAAGTGCCATTGCCATTAAGCAAACTCCTGGCATTTACATTTTTGGTTGCTCTCAATAAAAGCTTTTTTTTATGGCAACCCTTCCAAATAGCCTATTGGCATAGAGGTGGCTTCTAATTCTAGATTTTGAGTTTACCACTGTTCCAGTGGTTTTAAATGTCTTAATTGTTGCCCGAATCAGTTGTTTTTTTGTACCCATTGCCTGATTTATGAAAGTCAACAACCATTTGTTTCTTTTCATTTGTGAGTTCTTTGCCTTTACCGATTTTGATGGATGACAATGGGATTTTACTTGAGTGTTACCAAATGTTTATACCCCAGTGAAACAGGAAGCCATATGAGGCCACAATACAGTTCCTTAAACTGAGATTAAGTTATTATAGCGTAGAATGTTAATGCAGATTAAAATGCCCACACAAATATTTAAGATGAAAGACTATGGCCAGACTATGGCTAACCCATGTTGATGCACAACAATGTAAGTCAATAAGTCATCGTTTTAGTCAGTATGATATATTTCGGCTTTAAGTGCCAAATCCGAATGTATGACTGGATTTTTTCATGAGTCTTACGTGTCTTTTCCTGTGAGATGACCTGCAAATTCTTTTCAGCCTACGTTTTGTTTTAGGGCTAAGTTTTATTTGAATGTGCCCACCCACCAGCATGGAAATGTTTATTAATCAGAAACACCTACTGCAAAATTCTTCCTATTTGTGAGTCGTCTGAGAACCAAACAGCTTTTCTCTGTAGCCTATACTTGGATTTCCACTAGATAAAACAGCCACAAAGTCAAAATTGGCTATATCGTACAAATTAATAAAAATAAAAATATGTTTTTTGGTCTTAATTTAAGGTTAGCAGTGTGGTTAAGGTTAGGGTTTTTAAAATCATATTTTATCATAATCCATTGGATAATTATTGAATTTTCACTTATGTTTTAGCTAGTCTGGCAAAAATAAAATATGACCGTTATAAATTGTAAAATTGCATGATATGATCTTAGAACCCCGCTCCCCCCGTCACCCTAATATAAATGGTTTTGACCACTAACACTTTAGGCAAATTCGTTTTACATGGCCCAGTCCCCCGGGTCACCAGGCCATGCAAATCAACCTCATTCCAAACCATTCAATAGTTAGGCTATCCATATTACCGGAACTTACATTATTTCTTTGAGACAGAACAAAGAATATAGCTATTTGTCCGTGTGCATGTCCAAATATTAATGACGACTGGAATCCGACACGGTTTCACTGGAATGATCAAACGACAAGAGTCAGACTAACGTCAACCCTCAACATGTCAACAGCTCGTATAAGCACGGTTTAGCTGACACTCATCTCTTGACAGGTTTTTTCTGAAACACTCATTTTTAGCTGAAATGGTGCTCACATAACTTTCATTAGCTGGCTAAGGTTAGCATGCTAGCTGGTTACAGTGACAGCTGTCAGTCAGTGCCCTTTTTGTTGTTATTTCTCTGCTACACATGGAGATCACCACAACGTTCCCACCCCCAATTCCTGAATATGTATTTGCAGTCTGCTTCAGTCTTCGAGGTGGAACCTAAAAGAGAATTTCCGCTCTAGGACATGAATTACTCGAAATAGGTATGGCAACGTCCTATGAGGTGGGCCATTAATTTTGTTAGAATTAATTTATAAGAATCTTTTGAGGTGCCAATAATTTTGACACATCTTTTTGAGAATTATTTTTTTTAAATAATTATTTTAGTACAAAAGAGTATATATACATTTTTTTATGTACAGTATACACTAGCTCGGTATTTGTATTATTTATGTTATAATTATATATTTTTTTAATCTTATTCTAATATACTCTCAATTGACCCAGAAATGTGAATGCACTCTCTCTGTCCCTGTGAGGAGGGTTGATCATTAACAGTCTGATTGGGACTGGAGACAGCCATGTTCTCTCCTCAGCTTCCATCCTGGCAGTAATAAACAATAAGAGCCCTTCAGCTACAAATATGTGCTGTTCTGTATTGTGGTTTTGCCAACATGTATGATCATACATGCATGATTGGAGAGCAAGCCTTACTGCACACAAGGCTGCCGTTTTATTTTGAATAAACATTTGAATAAGTTTCCAGATGTATTTGTTGTATGTACGGGTACACATGGTATACATCGTCCAACAAAATTCTTACTTGCAGGGTCCTTCTCGACAATGCAACAACAATAATAAACAACAAAAGATAAGAGTATGAACATGAAGTAAATGGCTCAGTAGAATAGAATAAACATTTTAGCGTAAGCATAATACAGGAAGGCACATTTTATAGTCCAATATTTCCACGTGTATTGGTGAAGGGGGGATGAGGGACAGTGAATAAACTGAGCAGCATAATAAGAGTCTGGTAGCAGCAGTTGTGATGTGTGTGTAGCATGCATGTATATGTGTGTGTTTGTGTATTTCTGTGTGGGTGTGTGCATGAGTGAGTGCATATGCGCTAAGGTGCGGAGAATCAGAGCAGGTAGTCAGTCCAGGTCAAGTGTTCAGCGGTCTGATGGCTTGCACTGTAGATAGAAACTGTCTCTGAGCCTGTTGGTATCAGACCTCATACTCTGATACCGTCTGCCCAACATTAAGGGAAAGAACAGCTCGTGGCTGGGGTGTATGTGGTCCTTGGTGATGCTGCGGGACATCCTCAGGCACTGTATCGAGTAGATGTCCTGGATGGGTGGGAGCATTGTCCCAGTGATGTACTGGGCCGTCTTCACCACCCTCTAGAGGGCCTTGCGGTCGTGGATGAAGCAATTCCCGTACAAGGCCGTGATGCAACCAGTCAGGACGCTCCCGATGGTGCAGCGGTAGTATTTGGAGAGGAATTTCTTCAGCCGCCTTAGAAAGTAGAGATGCTGTTGTGCCCTTTGACAAGAGTGGTGGTGTTGTTGGTCCATGATAAGTCCTCGATAATGTGGATGTTGAGGAACTTAAAACTTGTGACTCTCTCTACTGCAGTCCCGTTGATATGGATCGGACCATGTTCCCTCCTCTGCTTCCTGTATTCAACAATCAGATCTTTTGTTTTGTTGACGTTGAGGTTGTTGTCATGACACCACAACACCAGTTCACTTACCTCCTCCCTATAGGCTGACTCGTCATTGTTGGTTATCAGGCCTACAACCGTAGTGTCGTCAGCAAACTTGATGATGGAGTTGGTGTCGTGCAAAGCCACGCAGTCGTGGGTGAAAAGGGAATACAGCAGAGTACTGAGAGTACAGCAGAGTACAGGGGGCCCCTGTTTTAAGAGTCAGTGTTGAAGAAGTGTTGTTGCTAATCCTCACAGCCCGTGGTCTGCCAGTCAGGAAGTCCAGGATCCAGTTGCAGAGAGTGGTATCCAGACCCAGGGTTCTGAGCTTGGTGTTGAACTTGGAGGGAACAATAGTGTTGAATGCTGAACTGTAGTTAACGAACAGCATTGTCACATATGTGTTCTTCTTGACCAGATGTGTTACGGCTGTGTAAATAGCGATGGAAATGGCATCTTCCGTGGATCTGTTGGAACGGTAGGCAAACTGCATCGGGTCCAGTGTGCCTGCCTGGCATGCTAGCCTTTATGTGGGCCAGCCTCTCGAAGCACTTCATGATGAAGTGAGCAAGACCGGCGCGATAGTCATTTGGGAATGTCACCTTGTTTTTCTTGACCACTGGGATGATGGTAGTCTCCTTATAGCAGGTGGGGACTATAGCCTGTAATATGTTATGAATTTGCAAAAGTTTTCCCAAGTACACTAGTTTTCCCGTGATGAGATTCAAACTCACAACCTTTGGGTTGCTAGACGTTTGTGTTATATGGCTACCCATCCACCCCGACCAACCACCCTACTTTCATTTTTGCCTTAACTTCTTAGGGAGCGGCTGCATAGTTGACGGTTTTGGAGAGTCTGGCATGCCCAAAGTAAAATGCCTGCCACTCAGGCCCAGAAAATAGGATATGCACATAATTAGTACTATTGGATAGGAAACACTCTGAAGTTTCTAAGAGTGTTAAAATAATGTATGTGAGTATAACAGAACTGATATAGCAGGCGGAAAATCCATCCGCATTTGCAGTTTTTTTTGTAAATGACCATCTTCTCCATTGTGCCTATTGCATACAATCTTATGTAGGACTGAGACTGCAGTACCTATGGCTTCCACTAGATGTCAACAGTCAACAGTCAAAGACTGGGAATTCTAGGAAAGACCAGAACGGATAGGAACGAGAAGAAGTCAGAGGACCACTTTTGTAAACAAGGTTTGACGCGCACCACTTTATTTTTCTTTCTTATCGTTCACGTTATCGTCCGGTTGAAATATTACAGCAAAAATACACAAAAGGATACCTAAGGATACATTAAAAAGGATGTTTGATTTGTTTGTAGAAAGTGTATAGGTATAATTTGAACGTGTTCTCTTCACGGTTCAATGGGCGACTCAACGGTGGATTTTATGATCATAACGCGCCAACCAAACAGATATTTATGGATATAATACATTACTTTTTCTAACAAAAGAACCATTGGATGTCTTTGTTGGACACTTGGGAAGCCCTCAGCAGAAGTTCTTCGAAAGGTAAGGGATTTTATATTAGCGATTTTATGCGTTTTTTGAGACCCGCGTTGGTTATGGATTTATGCTAATGCATAAAATATGAGAGGGGCTATCCTCAAACAATCAAATGTCGTGCTTTTGCCGTAAAGCCTTTTTGAAATCTGACAATGCTGTGATATTGCGAGGAATCAGAGCTTTTGATGACTATGCAACACTTGTATATTGATGAATGTTTAATAATTCAACTTTTGGATTTAGAATTTGGCGCCTCACATTTCACCGGGTAGTGTCGGGAGTGCCCTACTGCTCCCTAAGTAGTTAAGCAACCATCTGTCTTATGTAACTATACCAAACGTAACATGTACTAATTTGAGTGTCCTGGATTTTCGTGTACAATACTATGTCTAGCCTATGAGCCCAGGCTGGGTGGACAGGGGAGGAAGTAGTGTCAATGTGTTGACAGGAATGTGCTCCTCTCCCCTCCTACAGAGCTGAGCCCATTCACACAAAATCAACAGTGGAATCTGCAGATTGCAAACATGAATGCATGCTTTACATAATAATAGACATAAACTGAGCAGTGGGATTCCTGCATGACAATGAAGCTTCATGCATAATCACACAAGCCCTTTAACATGCTCCCAGCAACATTATACTGTACTTCACAAACACAGCCCGTTTCAGCTGCCTGCCTCTCTCTCTCTCTCTCTCTCTCTCTCTCTCTCTCTCTCTCTCTCTCTCTCTCTCTCTACGTAGGTAGGTAAGCCAACCCAGGTCGATTCTATAGCCTTCCTCAGCGTCAGTACTGGTGCCAGCAGGTGTTTCCTGAGCTGAGCTGGCCCCTAGTCTGGGACTGTGGCTTTGGCCACTGTGAGAGAAAGGGTGGGGTGGTTCAGGTCGGGGTGAGTGTTTAAGTGCTGTAAGGGGGGCATGTAGCCCCTCTATCGCATGCGATTGTTCCATAAATGGAGTGGACAGAGAGTGGAACTGTGGGGGATTTGGGAGGAGCAGCCTAACAGTCTATTGTTCTGGGAGTGACAGCCTGTTCTCATCTAGCCTCAGAGTCTGACCGACCATACAGGACAGGAGGGAGGACACTTCCTTAAGCCTCCATGGTGTGATGAAGGATTATATTTACAGCACTGTGCAGCAGGGAAAGGCCATATGACAGACATTTGTTTCCATATTGGCCCAATGTATTTGGCATAATGACATGACATAATGCACCTCAATCAATGATTCAGTGTCTAAAGCTATGAAGCATAGGTTGGTTGACAATGTAATTGAATAAATTGCTCACATTTAAGACACGCAAACACAACCTTGAAGAGGCAGACACAGACTGTCATACATGTAAATATAACATGGGCAACGAGGAGCATTTATTCTGTGTGCCTGCCTGCCTGCGTGCGTCTGTGTGTGTCTGTCTGTGTGTGTATGTGCGACTGTGTGTGTGTGTGCGTTACTTCACCCGTGATTAACAGAATAAGAGAAAATGTTCCTGGCTGTCACCACAAGGCTGTGACCAGACTGACCACCACACATTAATTAAAGATTATCAGAGTTAGTTAGTCCATCTTGGCAGCAGACACCGCCCTCAATATAAACAAACAAACAACAGCAGACTCAGCTGTCTCTCCCAGTCTTGTAATGTAGTCAAGGGAACAAATCCAGAAGTATTTTCAAAAACCCCTGCGTCAAAACAAATAACCATTTTAGCATAATCCTCTTTGAATGGGGGGGGGGGCATTTCAAAAGCCGTCACTATGGTTACGTAAAGGGGGACAATCATGAATGTCAAACGAGGCCAGCTTTAATTAAGACATGCTTTCTGATGAGTAGGTTTACACACAGAGTCAACACAGGCCAAGAAACAACTCCCTCCTCCATGGGCCTGGTACGAAACTAGAACCCTAAGACAAAAGTGAGGGTGGAGCTGGAGCTATAGCTAACTAACTAAGACACAAAGCCTGGAGGGCAAACCCAGTTTGTCACAAAAGAGCTTTGGAATCAGAGGAGAAGGAGAGAAGGAGCCTTCCACACATTACCACATTAAGCTTCAGGAAATTCCTCCCCTTAGAACAAATCCTAAGAGCTATTAAAATAAACAAGGGTTGGTTTGGCGCCGTCCTTCAACAAAGATCTGCTGACACAAAATGGTGGTTATGTGGTTCAACCCTGGCAGCTCAGACTGCATCAATCTCCACCATTAACACACAGTGACCTCACATAGCCACAGGAGTACGTGATCATCCTTAAAGCCTCTAGCACCCTCAAACTCAACTCTGGACCTCGAAGCCAGTCACAATGCGTTGTTCTTATTGTTCCCCACTAATCTGGACTGATTTAGACCTGGGATACCAGGTGGGTGCATTTAATTATCAGGTAGAAAAGAAAACCAGCAGGTGCCAGACCTCGTAGGGTAAGAGTTGAATACCCCTGCTCTAGCAGGTCAACCATTTAGCATTGACGTAGCATAATAATGACCTCGCTACTGATAAAGAGTAACAGTAGGACAGCCGTTTAGACAGAAGACGCCATGGATTTAAAAGCCTAAATCTGATTTCCTGGCTCTAGGCCACCGTGTTAACCCAATTGAGCCTTAGCTGCCTCCACTTTCCATGAAACACAGTAGTGGGCAATTAGTAGGCCTATTTAATGAATTTAACAATGAACCCTGACATTTAGAGAGGTCACACAGAAATAATTAGTCCAGTGAACTCTGACCTTCCATACTGAGCATGCCTCGACTGGCACTGCTAATGATGGCCCCTGATTGGTTAACCCCCAGACTCTCCGATCACAGCCACACAGCCAGCATAAGACTGATGAGCTAGCTTACCATCATAACATATACATCTGCATCTAGCTCTCTCTCCATCTCTCTCTCTCCATCTCTCCATCCCTAATGGCACAATCCATTTGACAATGAACTGTTAACAAAAATCCAAAGAGGCAAATCAAAGGGTTGCATATTACATCAGTTAACTAGGGTACATGATCTACCAGTGCTGATACAAGCCTAATTGGCTATTACTATCAGGGAGCCTCAGAGGTAAAGTGCCTCCGCAACATACATTAAACTGGCACCTGTTATGCACTTGCCATAATTAGCATCCTCTCTGTGGCATAGCATGCTGTGCAGTGTGCTATACTCACACACACATTTATACATGCACACACACACATGAACACATGCACATGCACATGCACACAGCTACACATGCGCGTGCACATACACACCAGCATTCACTCTTCCAGACAAGCCCATAAATGTTTGATAAATGCTTACAGTATCAGAGGTGGCAAACCACAAAACACAGGCCAGAGTCAGAATCATGAATTGACTGTGGTCTATTTAAGCAATAAGGCACGGGAGGGTGTAGTATATGGCCAATATACCACGGCTAAGTGCTGTGCTTACGCATGACGCAACGCGGAGTGCCTGGATACAGCCCTTAGCCGTGGTATATTGGCCATATACCACAAACCTCCGAGGTGCATTACTGCTATTATAAACAGGTTACTCACATATTTAGAGCAGTAAAAATACATGTTTTGTCATACCCGTGGTATACGGTCTGATACACCACGGCTGTCAGCCAATCAGCATTCAGGGCTCGAACCACCCAGTTTATAATTATATAAAAACACGATGTGCGATAATCTCATGCCTGTGTATGTTTGAGTGAATCAGAGGAGTGTACTAACTGGTTGTTTAGGCTAATGAAGGTCTGGATCCAGCCAGGTATGTAGAGTCACAGACAGACACTGTGGTCTATTGCATCCCTGCCAGGCACAGCCACTCAAAGCCCCTCAGTCAGGTAGAGAGACACATCAACATCCGTGTGGTCTCCATGATCAAAGCCTCTCTGCACAGCCCTACACTGGTGCATTGGAAATTGACCAATTAGAGAGGAGAGAGTGGGAGGAGGAGATGGGGTGGGTTCTCTGGCGGAGCAGTGAGAACCTTACCTTCCTTACCCGACCCTTATATTACCTTCAGACAGGATAATCACACTCCCCCTTCTCTCTCTTTCTCACTATCTCTCACACTCTTGCCCTGTGGCCCATGGGACCATTCTGACATAACAGTTGATAGGTGTACTGGTTAGGCCTACTCCTCTCATCATTCTGTTAAATGACTCATGCTGTCTTAGATGTGTCTTGAAGAGGACAGGGTAATAGTGTGACTGCTGTTGGTGGTCTTAAGTTCTTGACACACCGGTAGCATTTGCCGGCCGAGAGTACTTAGCACCTCTGAACAGAGTGCCAACCGTAATTTTCAAAGCGATTCTACATGTAGAATTGCGTGAAAATGTCGTAAACGGCCACCCACGGCTGGTCCCTAAAACACACAGAGCGAACAAACAGCAGGTCGACATTCGGTGCAGATCGACATTCAGTGCAGGGCTATTCTCGGTGCAGGGTGACATTCGGTGCAGGTCGACATTCAGTGCAGGTCAACATTCGGTGCAGGTCGGCATTCGGTGCAAGTCGACATTCAGTGCAGGGCGAAACTCGATACAGGATGGCATTCAGTGCAGGTCGGCACTCGGTGCAGGTCAACATTCGGTGCAGGTCGGCATTCGGTGCAGGTCAACATTCGGTGCAAGTCGGCATTTGGTGCAGGTCGACATTCGGTGCAGGTCGACATTCGGTGCAGGTCAACATTCGGTGCAAGTCAGCATTCGGTGCAGGTCAACATTCGGTGCAGGGCGACATTTGGTGCAGGGCGACATTCGGTGCAGGGCGACATTCGGTGCAGGGCGACACTGTAACTAGTGTACTTGAACACACCATGGCATCTTCCCAGGGACCAGGGAAAGGTCACCTGACATCATATCCTGTCTGTTGCTTTACAGCTGCTGATTTCTGATGCTGCAGCCTGGACCCATGCTCTGGAGGGAGCACCCTCCTCCCTCACTCCCCCTGTTTAACACTATCTTTGTAGGGAAGGGATTACGTTATTTGACACTGAGACCGTGGGGACTGGGGAGACAGGGGCTAGGGCTGGGAAAACACACTGGAGAAAATGCTCTGCCACCTTTCATAAAAGCAGAGTCGTGACTATGAAAAAGAGGGTTGATATTTTATAGGTATGCAGTAAAAACGTATAGGATTGACCTCTGAAGACATTTGACCCTAAAGCTTGGAGTCATTTAAGAACTACATTAAAATTTTCAAAGAATAAGCCTTATAAAAGAACACATTATCAGGACTAGCTGGGCTGGGAATTTCCAGGGACCTCATGATATGATATTATCACAATACTTAGGTGCCGATACGATACGTATTGCAATTCTCACAATTCTATAGGTATTGTGATTCAATACTGGGATTTTATTTTATTAGATGTTCCAAACATATTGCTCACCATATGTCTGGAAATAAAAAAGCAGTCATGGAAATGCAGGAAAAATACTGGAGTTTATGCATCTTGCCAGAATTATGCAATAAAATGCAATAATCCCAACCTTCAATCTGCCACTTAACCTCCTAACACCACCAATCCCAGACTACATGCTGCCGGACAAACAAGGTAACTAATCTTTAAATACTCACAATCTGTTTCTATGGCAACCCCTGCCTTCACAGGCACCCTGGTGCATGATCCCTGACTGGTGGCATGCATAGTGGGAGGGAGACACAATAGGTCACACACATGCTAATATAAGAAGTTATAACACAGGCCAACTCTATGGGCTACAACCACAAATGATTCTGTGTTTTGATTGCACACTAAGTGATTTTCTATGAGCTCCTATCATTGTCTACAGAATAGGTTGGTATAATGATCCCTTCTTTAATCAACCCGACTGTGATCTACACGCAATGGGGATGTGTGCAATCTGGTTCCTGACACACACAGATGCTGGAGCCTGCTCTCTTGTCACTCTCTATCCTACAGGGGCACTTGATTGCTTCATTTGCTTTGCTGTCCATGTTGCAGAACAGGATTGATTCATTATGGTGTTGTACTTGTAGCTGTAATACTGTAAATATCAAGAACCCCTTATGATTCATATTCAGCAACGCTAACTGAATAAAAAACACATGTCCAATTCACACATTAGTATAATACACACTTGTACAGGTGAAATAGGACAAATATAAGCACCCACCAAATTATTAATTATTGTTATCTATTGAATTTGACACTAGAGCAGTCAGAAGTGTTGAAGAAATGTGCACAATAAATACGTGTTTATGGCTGCCTTTGAGCAAAGATTCCTGTGAGCAAAGATTCTCCCTCTCTCGCGTTCTCTACAGTATGTATTTCAACTAATTAGTGAAACCTTGACAAAGTTAGAGAGCTCAGTATAGTTTTCTAGATACATAACATTGATATTGACCATGTACATAGCTTTCTCTTCCCCAGACCATGATGCAGTATGTTCATGCAGACAACCCTGTAATACCAGAATAGCTCTGATAACATATCTGATAGTATATCTAATAACATATCTGATAACATATCTGATAATATATCTGATAGCATATCTGATAACATATCTGATAGCATATCTGATAACATATCTGATAGTATATCTGATAACATATCTGATAATATATCTGATAATAAATCTGATAGCATATCTGATAACATATCTGATAACATATCTGATAACATACCTGATAATATATCTGATAACATATCTGATAACATTTCTGATAACATATCTGATAACATATCTGATAACATATCTGATAACATACCTGATAATATATCTGATAACATATTTGATAACATTTCTGATAACATATCTGATAATATATCTGATAGCATATCTGATAACATATCTGATAGTATATCTGATAACATATCTGATAGTATATCTGATAACATATCTGATAGTATATCTGAAACATATCTGATAACATATCTGATAATATATCTGATAGCATATCTGATAACATATCTGATAAAATATCTGATAACATATCTGATAATATATCTGATAGCATATCTGATAACATATCTGATAATAGTCATGGCTGCATCGACCGGCAACAACATAGCCTGGACACTTTATTTAAAGGTGTTGCCATGACTATGCATAGCGCTGTAAGTGATATGGATGTGCCATATGATGGACCTATATCTTGCCAGTATAGAATTAGACTAAGAAGCTGAGTGTATACTGTGGCTAAAACTTTACAACATATATGGCGTGATAGATTTCTAAACGATTACATCATTATAACTGTACATGTTATGTAAATCATTCAGTAGAGAATTTGAGGCATTTCAACTGTGTTTCTGGGTAAATTGAATAGTCTACTTACGCCCACAGCCTCACATAAGCAAGTTTTCAAGTATGACTAAAGCTGCTTCAAAGCCACTCGATTATGTGAGAAACAAAGAGCACAGTAGGAAAACGTCCCAGTGAAATGAGAAGGCCAGCTGCACACACAGTGTTACACTGATTTTCCCACATTTTCACTTGTTCCCTGGAGAAGGGTGGTCATGTCTGTCTGTCTCTGTGGGCCCGACTGGACAGAAAGCCAGCCATTAAAACATTCTGTGGTGCTCTGATAAAACAATGACACACACCATTCTCTATGGAGAATACACGTAGCAGGCTACTCCTTTAATTTCCAGAAAACTTCACAAGACTGAGGGTGCATATATATATGATTTCTTTTGACAGCTGGGGAAGAGCTCAGGAGCCTCACATACAGGTAACTGCCAAAATAATGGAAACACTTGATTAAATGAGGGGTACAAAGTATATTGAAAGAAATTGCTTCAACACAGGTGTGGTTCCTGAGTTAATTAAGCAATTAACATCCCACCAATCTTAGGGTCATGTATAAAAATGGCCAGTATTTTGCTACCAGGCTAGAAGAAGAGATCTCAGTGACTTTGAGAGGAGTCTCAAAGAAGCATAGAGGGTTTAAAGGGTGTGTGTCTGTCTGTGTGTGTGTCTGTGTGTCTGTGTGCCACCAGATCTCAAACCAATTGAACACTTCTGGAGTGGCGCCTGAGACATATGTTTTCCACCACCATCAACAAAACACCAAATTATGGAAGTTGGTGTCGCATCCCTTCAATAGAGTTCCAGAATGGTGTCGCATCCCTTCAATAGAGTTCCAGACACTTAGAATCTATTATAGAATCGATGCCAAGGTGCAATGAAGCTGTTCGAGGGGTCGTGTTGGCCCAATGTCCAATTAAGACACTTTATGCGTGTGTTTCCTTTATTTTGGCAGTAACCTGTACATTACAGCACTGAGCTCACAGTCCAGAGGCCCTATTACCCAAAATGTAAATGTTATATTCTGATAGTGTACTGGAGCTAGAACCATTTAGACCCAGAGGGACTGTAGTACTGTATGGTCCGTTTCCTCTTGTCAACTCCGCTAGTGTTTGACTAGCAGGTCAAACCCACTAGGGGTCAAAGATCAGGGGAACTAGCTAGCAGCCTAGACACAACACACCCAGATGGTGTTCAGGTTCTCAAGTGCTAGTGTATATTACGCATAGCCTGGTACCAAGTCTGTTGGTGCTGTATAGCAAACTTTTATAGTCGTTGACATGACAATTACCATAGGAGTTGGCAAGACAGCACAAACTGATCTAGGAACAGGCTATATTTGGCAGCCTTTAAGTGTAGAATAAAAGGAGATTGGTAGTAAAGCAATTTGAGTGTGTTTTGTGTGAAGGAAATGAGTGTGGACCATCCCTCTATGACCCAACATCCCCTCTTTCCCCCTCCTCTATCCTTTACCTGTCTCGATAATTTACTTTCTCTCCCCTGACTCAAGCCCATACGGCCATCCTTGACATTTTATGACTTACTTTTTACGAGCAGTTGTTGATTACACCTTTAAAGGGTCCTTAATAAAGGCTGTTAGCAAACAGGTCTTTCAGCAGAAACCCTGGCAAACACCAGGGCCGTTTTGTTCTAAAGGGTCTCCTTTTCCCGTCTTGTGGCAGCACGCCAGCCCACAGGGTGTACCATGAAGAAAAGAAGATGCTTGGCTAAATGAAAAGCTTTCACCAAATTACTTTGCTTCCTGGCTTATCAATAATGAAAAAGCTCTTAATTATGTAAAAAACAGAGCATAACGTCTTCTTTGTGAGAAAGCGGAGAGATGGAATCACTGGTCACTTCAAATGGAACACTGGTATCTTAAATAATGTTTACATACTGTTTTGCTCATTTCATATGTACAGTGGGGCAAAAAAGTATTTAGTCAGCCACCAATTGTGCAAGTTCTCTCACTTAAAAAGATGAGAGAGGCCTGTAATTTTCATCATATGTACACTTCAACTATGACAGACAAAATGAGGAAAAAAAATCCAGAAAATCACATTGTAGGATTTTTTTATGAATTTATTTGCAAATTATGGTGGAAAATAAGTATTTGGTCACATACAAACAAGGAAGATTTCTGGCTCTCACAGACCTGTAACTTCTTCTTTAAGAGGCTCCTCTGTCCTCCACTCGTTACCTGTATTAATGGCACCTGTTTGAACTTGTTATCAGTATAAAAGACACCTGTCCACAACCTCAAACAGTCACACTCCAAACTCCACTATGGCCAAGACCAAAGAGCTGTCAAAGGACACCAGAAACAAAATTGTAGACCTGCACCAGGTTGGGAAGACTGAATCTGCAATAGGTAAGCAGCTTGGTTTGAAGAAATCAACTGTGGGAGCAATTATTAGGAAATGGAAGACATACAAGACCACTGATAATCTTCCTCGATCTGGGGCTCCACGCATGATCTCACCCCGTGGGGTCAAAATGAATACAAGAACGGTGAGCAAAAATCCCAGAACCACACGGGGGGACCTAGTGAATGACCTGCAGAGAGCTGGGACCAAAGTAACAAAGCCTACCATCAGTAACACACTACGCCGCCAGGGACTCAAATCCTGCAGTGCCAGACGTGTCCCCCTGCTTAAGCCAGTACATGTTCAGGCCCGTCTGAAGTTTGCTAGAGAGCATTTGGATGATCCAGATGAGGATTGGGAGAATGTCATATGGTCAGATGAAACCAAAATAGAACTTTTGGTAAAAACTCAACTCGTCGTGTTTGGAGGACAAAGAATGCTGAGTTGCATCCAAAGAACACCATACCTACTGTGAAGCATGGGGGTGGAAACATCATGCTTTGGGGCTGTTTTTCTGCAAAGGGACCAGGACGACTGATCCGTGTAAAGGAAAGAATGAATGGGGCCATGTATCGTGAGATTTTGAGTGAAAACCTCCTTCCATCAGCAAGGGCATTGAAGATGAAACGTGGCTGGGTCTTTCAGCATGACAATGATCCCAAACACACCACCCGGGCAACGAAGGAGTGGCTTCGTAAGAAGCATTTCAAGGTCCTGGAGTGGCCTAGCCAGTCTCCAGATCTCAACCCCATAGAAAATCTTTGGAGGGAGTTGAAAGTCCGTGTTGCCCAGCGACAGCCCCAAAACATCACTGCTCTAGAGGAGATCTGCATGGAGGAATGGGCCAAAATACCAGCAACAGTGTGTGAAAACCTTGTGAAGACTTACAGAAAACGTTTGACCTCTGTCATTGTCAACAAAGGGTATATAACAAAGTATTGAGATAAACTTTTGTTATTGACCAAATACTTATTTTCCACCATAATTTGCAAATAAATTCATTAAAAATCCTACAATGTGATTTTCTGGATTTCTTTTTCTCATTTCGTCTGTCATAGTTGAAGTGTACCTATGATGAAAATTACAGGCCTCTCTCATCTTTTTAAGTTGGAGAAGTTGCACAATTGGTGGCTGACTAAATACTTTTTTGCCCCACTGTATATACTGTATTCCACTGTATTCTAGTCAATGCCATTCCGACATTATTTATATATTTCTTAATTCCATTATGTTACTTTTATATTTGTGTGTATTGTTGTGAATTGTTAGATACTACTGCACTGTTGGAGCTAGGAACACAAGCATCTTGCTACACCCACAACATTATCTGCTAAATATGTTTATGTGACCAATACAATTGTATTTGGTTGGGAAGGAGTTATTCACTTGGGGTTATATGCTATTTTGAGTTGGGAACAATGTTATGGATGATGCATGCACAATAAAATTGTAACACAGAAATGTATATTACTTTACTTAGCACTATTCTACACCACATGAATAATACACTGCCACTGCTTCACTTACACAGGGTGTCCCTCAAGGTTCGGTTCTTGGCCCACTATTATTCATCATCTACATATATCCACTCGGTGATATCATACGCAGGCACGGACTTCAGTTCCATTGCTATGCTGATGATATTCAAATCTACCTCACCACCAGCTCTGATAGGTTATCTTTGCCTGACTCACTCACTGAATGTATCAGGGACATCAAGAAATGGATGTCCCTGAATTTCCTTAAACTGAATGATAAAAAAACTGAGATATTATTGATTGGTCCTGCTGCCTCAGCCAAAAGGATTGATCAGTCCTTTGATGTTGATGGAATCCACGTTAAGCCTTCGTCATTCGTAACCTTGGTGTCTTATTCGATTCAACTCTATCTTTGGCTCTCACATTTCTTCTCTTGTTAAAAACTCTTTTTCCATCTTCGTAATATTGCTCGCCTCCGATCTTCTCTCACTTTAGCTGATGCTGAAACTCTAATTCATGCATTAATCACTTCACGCTTGGACTATTGCAATGCCTTACTTCTTGGTCTTCCCAAAAACTTATTGCAAGATTACAGTATGTTCAAAACTCAGCAGCAAGAGTTCTCACCTCCACTAGGCGCTCTGCTCACATCACTCCTCTGCTTCATGACCTTCACTGGCTACCTGTGGCATCACGTATCCACTTTAAGGTATTGCTTCTAACTTTAAAGCATTAAATGGTCTTGCTCCCCAATATCTCTCTGACTTACTCTATCCTTACCGCCCTGCTCGGTCCCTTAGATCAGCTGAACTTGGTTTGTTGACCGTCCCTCGTTTCCGGTTGTCCACTGTAGGTGGGAGGTCATTTGGTGTTAATGCTCCTAAATTATGGAATTCACTACCTCTTACACTACGCAATACCTCATCCGTGAGTGCATTCAAGATCCAGTTGAAAACATATCTGTTTGACATGCATTTTGGGTAGTGTGTATCCTATGTGACTGCGATGTATGTGTGTGTGTGTTCTGAATGTATTGTAATGTGCAATGTAAAGCGACCTTGAGCTATGGAAAGGCGCTATATAAATAAAACTTCTTCTTCTTCTTCTTCTACATTGTTATGACCACTATCTTATATCTGAAACATTCAGGAAGTTAAACCACTATAAACAAGGCTCTTTTTTCACACTACGGTTTGGCGGTACTTCAGTCTGGCCTAAGGGGTTTCTATAGCCACAATGCAGGAGTGGACCATGGTCATTTTCTCATTAGGCCAACTAGAGGATCTCTAACAGAAAGTTAATTTCCTGAAAGGCGAGGAAGCTGGGATATTCAAAGAACTAAGAGAGGAAGCGAGGTTAGAGTGAAGCAAGGAAGGTGACGATCTTGTCCTTTCACTCAGGGAGGAAGCCAATAATAGCATCAACTACCCCATACTGCCTTTCCATCTTCCCTCACAAAGACTCAACAATCCCATGTATTAACCGAATGTCTCACATTGGCAAGGAGCATTAAGCCACAAGCTTGATATAAACTCCCACCAGATTGAATCAACTGCTCTCAGGTCAGTTTAAGGCTTTGAACAAGTGATGTGAAGTTGCCCGTAAGAAACTTATCTAGGAACAGCTTACCCTCCACAAATCCTGACATTGGGGGAAATGCTAAACTGACCTTAGATCAGTATCAGCAGCCCAATCCTCTTAACAAACACTGATTCCAGTCCTGTTTCTGTTTGAGCAGCATAAACCTCCATCTATGTACAGTCATCCTCTCCACATGACACCCAGTGGTTTCATCACCCTCCCATCAGGACAATGCAGGCCACTTGTCTCCTCAGTGGTATTCCATGGGCGGAAATCGGAAATCGGAAATCCAAAGCACAACACTAGTGAATGGACACGTGGTTCCATCAGCCTGTAGTCAAACAATGGGGGCATCTCCCTGAGTTTAGCTTCCACTTCCTAACCACACAGACACAGGGCATACAGAGGATAGACTGTAGTATTGTGGAGGTGTACAGGACAGAGGCTGCTATCCAACGCCCTACAACGCAGGCATTCATGGACAGTCAAATAGTGGACGGTTTTGTAACTGAAATAGTAGAGATTCAAATAAGTGTCACAAAGCCATAACATTTAACGAGCTGCCCTTCCCATTCATTCCAGATTGGCTGGATCATGAGGAAATATAGGGCAGAGCACTATCCTGTTAACTGCTGCTGTTTCTGCAAGACTTTTGGCGCCTGAAGACAGGGCACATTTAAATAATCCAACTCAATTCAACATCTCCACATGAATTTGCAGAAACTGACATGATTTGACCACAAATCTTTGTGTGCTTCAGGGACAGCATTACACTGGGTCTGTGATTCAATATGGTTAGATATAACATCTTCCAGATAGCATAAAGTAGATGCAAAGAGTATAGTACCCCTCTCCTTGTGTCTCCTCAGCCTCCATGCTCTGGAATGGCAACATGGTCACCACAACACAGGAAGAGGATGAGCCATGGTGCTCCAGAGCAAAGCAGCTAAACTCTAATTAGGCCTCCCTAACCTCAGACATCGACACAGGAAGAAAATATCATTTCAGGTCATTTGTTTTACTCTTTTCCAAAAGCATTATTCGTTGATGGTGTCAAAGTCACTTCTCAGTCAGGAAAATGCAATGAAGGAATTAAAAGGAACCAAGAAAATCATTTAGCACAAGTGTAGTATCTAAGTAGCCATTAGCAAGCAATATGACTGCACTGAACACAACAATTATACACCAAACACTATCAAAAACGCAAGTATTGTTCTCCAATGAGAAATACAGAACTGTGCAACCATAGGAGATGTGTTTGAGCAATGATCCCCCCCTCTCTCTCTGTGTCTCTGTCTTTGTCCCCTCCCAGACAAGGGCTCCCTGTGGTCTAGATAAGGATCATGGGTATTAATGTCTCCCAGCAGAGCCCTAGTAGTGAAGTGTTGGCTTATGGTCCTATAGCCTCACAGGGGACGTGACAGTCAACAACACTTCAGAGCATCATCACTGAGCAGTGCTGGAGGAAGTACTGTGTCTACACATTAAGCACACAAACAAACAGAGAAGCAGTGTGAACATAGAGTTACCAGACACTGACCCTTCTACACAACCGCCATTTGCTTATCTATGCTGTATTTAATGTACTATGTAAGCCTTGTTGAGACTACTATGTCTGGTCTCAGGGGCAGAGAGAGAAGAACCCTGCACTAACCAATCAGAGGCCAGCTGGTCCCAGTTCCATCACTGAGGGCTCCTCACACTTGACTCGCTCCTGAGGAGAAGACTACTGGCCTGGATCACATTCAACACTCTACTGCAGGGTTTCACACTCACATACTGTATGTATACTGTACACGCATGCAAGCACGCGCACACACACACACACACACACAAAGAGGGAGAGAGACCTTGAACTGCTCATTCTCCTCCAAAGCCTCAATGTCGAAGCTTTGGCTCTAAATAAATACAGCCTTTAACCGTCTAGAGCAGACACTTTGTTTCAAAGGGATGTTAGCCATAGTCCTGGAAAGATCCCAAATCTCTGTGGGATTCCCATTTATAGGAAAAGGGGTAATGCCAGGAATACAAAACAGCAGAGGAAGTGCTGACAAAACACCCAAATTAAGAGTCTGCAATTTGAATATTGATCACTTAGAAATCCCAAATAAAGTCTGCATGTTCACTGTCAGATATCGAGATTAAGGATCAATTCAAATTGAAACCCTTGAATGCATGAGATAATCCGTTGAAATGCTATTTTCTCTGTAGAATAAAACACTGATCTTTTTCATCTTATCCCCAAAAAATTGAATATACATTGCATTGCACGGCTATGGTGACAAAAGTGTGTGTGTGTGTGTGTGTGTGTGTGTGTGTCTCTCTCTCTCTCTCTCTCTCTCTCTCTGTACTAACAAAGTGGTCATTGAGTGAGCCCTCAGTAGGCTGAGCGTCTGATGTAAAGCCACTGATCTGATATAAAGATGCTATCAATCTGCCTCCTCAAATGAGCTCCAGCAGAAAACCAGCTGGACACCTTCAATTTAGACTGCTGCTAATCAATGATGATGACACACATTCATCAACTCAAATGGCCTGGGCCAAAATTAGCATGATGACGCAGGTTGATCCAACTCCTCAGAGAGGTCTGGTGTCTGAGGGCTGGACAGTGGACAGGTGAGAAACACTAGACAGGTGAGCGTGAATTAATCAATCATCCAAGTTTGTTTCTCTCTACAGGAAATCAGAGAATGATTGAAGGCTCCTCCTCTTCCTGCTCATTGATCCACAGCAGCCAGCCGTCACCACGGCAGCATTCACTAACTCACACAACCCCAGGGGAACATAGGGCCAGACAGGGACACATCCCCAGGGGACAATAGGGCCAGACAGAGCTCTCCTGAGGCCTGGCAACCAGCAATGGCTCAGCCAATAACCACTTGATCTGAGATGCATATCTATGATATAGCCTACCCAACCCAACATTTATTTCATGAGTAGCATCTTTCTTTGATTCAAAATGATTTGGGTGACTGATTATCCAATATCGGATTATTATGGCATGGGACTGGTTATGATGATGGTATGCATAGGTTATACAGCTTTCCAGTGAGAGGTATAGTCTTGATGATGATCTCACCTTGTTTGAGTATGGTGGCCTGGCAAGGTTGACTCCATCTCTAATGACTTTATCCCTAATCATGATCTTCAGCTTCAGTTTGGGGTAAATCACCAGCTCCCTCCGGTTGCCAAGCGTCAGGTTCCTCTGCGCGCCCAGATACGCGCCCCCATTCCTCCCGACCCGGTCACTATTTGGTTCGGTCCAAGACTTGGACCCCCGGAGTTTGGACTCGTACGGGTCCACCAGGTGACTAGGACACATTTCGGACGCGGGGGGCATCGGCTCAAGTGTAAAATACAGCCCCACCGCAGTCTCCTTATCATCGTCTTTCAGCCTTTGCACCGCGTCGTGGATCCTTTGCCGGTGGTGCGGTATGTAGACACCGATAGCATCCAGGTCGGGGTCTCCGATTTGTTTGCAAACTTCCAGATCATCGTAGCCGTTATCCACGAAGGACTCCACATACTGAGAGAGCTGGAGGGTCTTCAGCCACTCAAACACGATGACAGGTCCGGCGCTTGTCATGTTTGGGTGTTGTAGCTACTGTAAGTAGGCTAATGTAAAGAGTGCAGAACAGAACACCACCAATAATTACTTCCCCAAACGGATTTGAAATCTCATTGTTAAATGCAAATGAAAATTGCAGTA
Source organism: Brachymystax lenok tsinlingensis (assembly GCA_030435695.1). Lineage (NCBI taxonomy): Eukaryota > Metazoa > Chordata > Actinopteri > Salmoniformes > Salmonidae > Brachymystax > Brachymystax lenok. Next base: position 18,966,260 of record CM059817.1, read on the forward strand.
TCTTCGCAAATAATGCAGTCTAAATGTCAGGAACACACGAAGAAAGGAAAATGCAAATGTTAGAATCCATGACTCAAACCTAATAGCCTAAACTGTAGACTACGTAGTTCAAAATTCAATTATTTTTTATAAGGAATAGGGAAAATATGCCCTCCCGTTATTCTGTGATAATATCCAATAAACCCTTCTGGTGAAAAAGGTCAGTGAAACGAAATACACTGATATCCTTATTGACACATGACAATATTTGCAGACGGAGATGAGTTCAGTGGCTGCAATGATAGCTCTCAAATCCCCGATGTCATTTGGCCATCGATGTTGACATGCCAGGTTCACGGTAAACAATCCCTTTAGGCAAAGAAAAAATCATTATTGAAAGCCAAGATTTGTTCCAGATTCAGACGGATTAGAAAGTGCTACCATATTCAGTAATTGGTTTAGTTATATGTAATCATAAACGTTCCAACGTTGCGCCATTTGGAGACGCTTTGCTCCCGCTGTAGTAGCCTATTCCTTCCACGCCGCCCTCACTCTTGTAAACCCTCAATCGGAGCAAAATGTACGTATTCCAATGACAGGGAAATTGACAGAAAATATCATTTAAACTAAAAGCAATCCCGTCCCAACGAGAGCGACAGCTCGGACCGTGTTGTGTCCAAATGCTTTGGGTATGCCGGGGCACTCCAAGCCGGTAGAGCTGTACGACAATCCAGATCCAACAGTCACATTAAAATGTTCCTCGAGCCAAACGGTCTGTGCTCGAGCGGTCCACGCCCCCAGATCCGCGTGTGGCTTTAAAAATAGTGTTGGAATTCCTTCTTTACAACCTGTCACGGAACCCATGCGCGCACGGTCATTCAGTCCCCACACAGAGTCAAAAGTTAGCCGCAAGAGAAGCAGAGAAAGATGCTCTGAGTGTGCATTCCATCTGCCTGTCATACGGTTTAAATGAGCAGTCTCTTTGCTGGTTTGATTCACGTCTCTCTCCTACTCTGTGTGATTTCTCTCTCCGCTAAGTGTCTCTCTCTTTCTCTTTCGCTCGCTCTCCCTCTCATTCAGTATGTCCCTGGACTCGTTTCTCATCACGCACTAGCACCCCCTGTCTAACAGTTGAGGTACTGAAATACTAGTTTCACTTCGTTGTATTTATTAAAGGATTAAACTGAAAATTGTAATTGCCAAATTATTACATAATAACTGCTCTTTGTTTTGATGTTGCTGTTGCTTTTTTAGACAAAGAGAGAGAGGGAGAGAGAGAGAAAAAAAAAGAGGGATGGAGAGAGGGAGAGAGGGAGCGAGCGAGAGAGCAGGGGCTGAGTGCCCATAGTCCTTTCACTAGCTGAAACAGCTTGCTGCCTCACACAAGGCTCTAGAACACAGACTACTCCGCTGACTCACTCTCACCATATCAAACCAGGGAATTAAACACTTAAGGGCCATATTGAATGTTAGCTCTTTTTTTGCTTGCGTTTTTGTTCAACCTCTCTACCGGCTGCAGACAGAGGGGGACACCCACTGGCCCCTTTCCATACATGGAAGACCGTATGACACTTTTGACTGTGCTTCTCTTATTTCCCTCCTTTCTCCATGATTCTCTATCTCCAGTCTAATGTGCAGTGCTCTCCCATTCCTGTCTAGCTGGATGCCTAGGCTGCACCACAGGACAGCAACAGCCAGCGGATGAGACAATATTGGAGAGGAAGGAAAAACAGACCTGACCTGTGTCTGTCCATGTGGATGCCAGGCCCTCAGCAGTGATACATGCATGCTTTATCAAACAAGAGCTGACAGCTTGTTAGAGGTCAGTTTGATACAATCACCACAGACTCTGCTGCTGCCTGGGAGGGATTTGAGCTGTGCTACCCATTATGACATGCAGCTCGCGTAGTACAAACACATCAAGTCAGGGGAGAGGAGATGCATTTCAGATAGCCTCATCTTGGAGCGGAAAGTCAGAAGCATGTCAGAAACATGGCAGAAATGCATGTCAGGGTATTAGGGGGAGTCGTGTTGGAGGGAGGACTTTCAAGAGACAGAACACTGGTACCATATAACCAGGAGCTGGTGTAGAGACAATAATATTGACATCTGGAAAGAGTCATAGGAAAGAAGAGGGAGGGATATCTATGCTTAGACATAAGAGAGTTTGTTTGGGTATGTTTGTGTGTTAATCTCTGACCTCATCCTTTACATCACTCTACAGTTTATAAATCAAATCAAAAATCGAATCAAATTGTATTGGTCACATACACATGTTTAGCAGATGCTATACCAATCATGTCCAATGAAAAAAGACAGTTATTTCTCGACAGCCAGGATTCGAACTCATCTACAGGGCTTCTTTTACTTACTCTTCCCCTCCCTGTCCTAAAGTCCTCTGTCACCCTTCACGAGTGACATGTTGTGAGATCAGTAACAGAAACAGGGGATTATGGGACACGTACTGGCATATGGGCAACAGGCAGTGGTGCGTGCCATGCTGGGTGGATTCAGAGCACAGGACGCAGGGTGGGTGGTGCCAGGAATACCATGTTTCCAACCCGCTACCCAGCTACCCAGTTAGAGAGCAGTAGGTGGTGAAGAGGGCAGGAGGCAGGAGCAGCTATCAGGCTGCAGGGGAATTTGCACAATACATAGGGCTGTACTACTGAACGTACAGTGCCTCACCTCACCTCATCTATCTGCATCTATCTATACAGTAACACAATTTAGTTCAGTTTTGTCTCTTGGATTACATCTATTTATTTATTTTTTACATAGACTAGCTAGTTTCCTTGATATCAGCTCAATGTAGTAAAATCCAGGTACAGAGAACCATACATGGAATCACAGCTCTGATATTATTTGAGTGAATATAATTATTGTCTTCTAGTCACAAACTGTATAAGCCATTGTACAAGGCATGCCTATTATATGCACTAGCCCCAGTCCTCCAGAACCACTGATGTGTATCACCATTGCCCTGGAGGGTAGAAGCCCTCGGCCACATGTGCAAACGCTTATCTAGCCTTTACCTAACCACCCGCGGAATAAGGGGGACAATATTAGCATACGGCCTGGTAAACATGGATGTGGTAGAGAGGTGGTGGGGATGGTGATTTGAGCAGGGGGTCGTGTTAATGAAGAGAGAGTAGGTCAGACGGGTTCACAGCAGCCAGAAATATTAAACACAGCCGGAGGGGAGGGGAGAGAGGAGACAGCCAGGATGCAGGCCTTTACCATGCTATTAGTACTGTCTGTGCCTCTTCATTTTGAGGTAAGGGTTGAGAGGTTGGGTCCTCCTCTGCTACAGATGTCTAGGTAAAACACCTCTGGTGATGCTCTGCTTGACCTCATTTTGAAACCCGTTGGAACCCCATGAATCACCTCTATACAGAAGACCATAGATAACATGTTATGCCCGTTGCTGGGCAGTTCTTTTGGCTTTCATGGGTGGGTCTCTACCATCCATACAGGTGTAGGTAAGACTTTTAGACTGGCAGAGCTGGGAGAAGACAATCTGACTCAGAGTGGATGGTGGAGTGTTAGAGAGAGGTATCAGAAGAGAGGTGTGTTAATATCTGAGCAGTCCTTAACCTCCTCCCACAGAGATGCATGTGGAATACGGACTACTCTCTCAATCCCTGCTACATGGTGGTATGCTGCTGTGCTCCGCAGTATCTGATCTCCTCTTTGTGGGAGAAGATATCAAATCACAGGCTTTGGGGGAGAACAGCGTCTCCAGGGGCTGCTCAGGACAGACTAAAGCTCCCAGAGCTGGTGATGATAGGATGTGATTACTGACTCGGTTCAGTCAGACTCAGCTTCATCTCTACATACAGGGCTGACGTTAGGCAAACAGGGTAAGAAACATTTAAATAGATTTACATTTTAGTCATTTAGCAAATTAACATAAAATCAAATCAAACTTTATTTGTCACATGCGCCAAATACAAGTGTAGACTTTACCGTGAAATGCTTACTTACAAGCCCTTAACCAACAGTGCAGTTCAAGAAGAGTTAAGAAAATATTTACCCAATATAAATAAAAAGTAATAAGAAAAAGTAACACAATATGAATAACACTAACGAGGCTATATACAGGGGGCACCAGTACTGAGTCAGTGTGCGGGGGTACACCTACATGTAATTTGTACATGTAGGTGAAGGTGAAGTGACTATGCATAAATAATAAACAGCGAGTAGCAACAGTGTACAAAAATGTAAATTGTCCGGTGGCGATTTCATTAATTGTTCAGCAGTCTTATGGCTTGGGGATAGACGCTGTTGAGGAGCCTTTTGGTCCTAGACTTGGCGCTCCGGTTCTGCTTGCAATGCGGTAGCAGAGAAAATAGTCTTGGGTGACTGGAGTCTCTGAAAATGTTATGGGCTTTCCTCTGACACCGCCTATTGTATAGGTCCTGGATAGCAGGAAGCTTGGCCCTAGTGTTGCACTGGGCCATTCGCACTACCCTCTGTAGCGCCTTACAGTCAGATGCCAAGCAGTTGCTATACCAGGTGTGATGCAACCAGTCAGGATGCTCTCGATGGTGCAGCTGTAGAACCTTTTAAGGATCTGAGACCGTCGTGAGACAGGTTAGTTTTACCCTACTGATGATGTGTTGTTGCAATAGTAATCCAGTAATCCATGCCAAATCTTTTCAGTCTCCTGAGGGGGAAAAGGTTTTGTCGTGCACACTTCATGACTGTCTTGGTATGTTTGGACCATGATAGTTTGTTGGTGATGTGGACACCAAGGAACTTGAAATTCTCGACCCGCTTCACTACAGCCCCGTTGATGTTAATGGGGGCCTGTTCGGCCAGCCTTTTCCTGTAGTCCATGATCAGCTCCTTTGTCTTGCTCACATTGAGGGAGAGGTTGTTGTCCTGGCACCACACTGCCAGGTGTCTGACCTCCTCCCTATAGGCCGTCTCATCGTTGTCGGTGAACAGGCCTACGACTCTTGTGTCGGCAGCAAACTTAATGATGGTGTTGGAGTCGTGTTTGGTCATGCAGTCGTGGGTGAACAGGGAATACAGAAGGGGTCTAAGTACACACCCCTGAGGGGCCCCAGTGTTAAGGATCAGCGTGGCAGACGTGTTGTTGCCTACTCTTACCGCCTTGGGGCGGCCCGTCAGGAAGTCCAGGATCCAGTTGCAGGACTTCCTGACCGGCCGCCCCCAGGTGGCCCACTTATCCAGAGCAATTTACAGAACCAATTGGGGTTAAGTGCCTTGCACATTGAAAGATTTTTCACCTACATGGCTCGATAACTTTTCGGTTACTGGCCCAACGCTCTTAACCGCTAGGGTACCTGACACTCTAAACAGTTTTTAATGAATTTGCTGAGAGGGCTGGCTGGTGGTAAAGAGTCTTCAAATTAAATAATAGGGTGCTAAGTCTATTACCTTCTACAATAGCTTACTGTTAAAGGAGACAGCTAACTACCCTCCACTCACAGTCAATCTCAGATGAACTATCAAAACAAGAGGATCTTTTTCCATCCTGCTTCATGGACAGACAGGGCACCCAGTGGATTCTCTAGAAGCTTCCAGGAACATTGAATTAGGAGTTGAGGAAAGCACTTGATCTGCCTTCATGCTCTTTTAATTACACACGGCTGGGTGGGTTCCAATCCCCAGAGACCAACTGGTAATTCACACATGTCAGGAGTCAGGATCACAGCTTTCACCTCCCTTGCCTGGCAGCTTAATATCACCCTACCCTACCTAAACAGGAGGGGAGAAGAGAGAGGGAGGGAGGGACAGAAAGAGAGCCATGCCAATAAATCCCTTGAATTGAGAGAGAGGGGTGGGTAAATAGAAAGAGGTGGAGGGATGGAGAGGGGAAGGAGGGGAGAAGAGAGAGGGAGGGACAGAAAGAGAGAGAGAGGGGGAGGGGGTTATATCCCTCAGGGCAGAGTAGAGTTAATGCAGTGAGCCACCTGACAACACACAGAGGGCCAAAAGCTGCTGTCAATCTTTCAGACAGAATCCATCAGAATCACAACCTGTGGAAGCCAATTGCCCCCTCTGTGTTTCCACTCCCACTATCACAATGGAAGGGATTAGACCAAAAGAGAGAAAGATTACATTTTGGCATTGTAATTGGGAATGTTTCTCATCACCTATTGTCCCTGTACTCTTGTCCGATCAGAGAGCTGGATAGTGATCTTACCAGGAGCTTCACTAAGACAGTCACTGCCGGATTACACCCTCCTCACAATCACACACCAGCAGAGAAAAACAGCCCTGTCTCTGTGTGAAAGAATAACATATTTCCCACTACACTAAAGTGCTCCCATCAAATTATACCGTCCTTTCAATACATCAGAGAGTTTTGAGTGAAAAATCACACTGATTTGAGGTCTTAAACTGTTATCTTTCCCACTACAGACTTTTCCAGTGTGGAAGAAGTGACAGACAGGGTTTGTGTTGTTGGCTGCTGGCAGTGAATTGTGTAATACTGTAGCATTGGTCTTACCTGTAACCTGTGACTGCGGCAGTGGAGGAGGCGTTTAAAGAGATAGGAGATCAGTGAGAATGTGTATGCCCACAGAAACACACTCAACTCACAGTCAACCCTAACAAATGTCTGATCACAGTCAACTGATATCTACAGTAATTAAGGACAGCATGCATGAAATAAACCCTCTACATACAGCTAGTATATAAGTAGCATACAAGTAGAGGCATACACACACTCAAACAGACACACACACACTCACACACACAAACAGACAAACACATAGGCACGCACACACATAGACAGACACGCGCACACACACACGCACAAACACGCACGGACACACACATACACACATGCTCGCATACGCACACACAAGCACATAAGCACACCTTCGTCTGAGATCAGTGTTCTCAGAGCTGTGATGAAACATGGAGCCATCTCTGAGTCCCAGTCTCTACTCTCCAGTCTGCAGTAGCAGCAGAGCAGTTCTACTTGGCTGGGTTTAATTACAGATGAAGGGATAATCCTGAGGCCAAGGGTCCGGCCAGAGGCTGGAAGAGCCGATGAGCAGTGTGTGTGTGCATGTGTGTGTGGCTGGGTGTGTGTGGCTGGGTGTGAGTGGCTGAGTGTATGTGGCTGGGTGTATGTGTCTGGGTGTGTGTGTGTGTGTGTGTGTGTGTGTGTGAGAGGAGTTGGGGATCGCTGACTCTTGGATATTGGAGAAAAGCAATCAGACGACGGACAACGGATACATCACCTGGTGATCTATGGCCAGTCGTAAAACACAATGGCACCCGTAGGTATACTGCTCTGCCCTGCCCTGCCCTGCTCTGCCCTGCCCTGCCCTACTCTGTCCTGCTCTGACCTGCCCTGCCCTGCTCTGCCCTGCTCTGCCCTGCTCTGCTCTGCTCTGCCCTGCCCTGCTAGCCTAATGACAAGGTGAGAGAGGAGGAATCCAATGTAGTTCTAGACAACTTTCAAGTTGAACTTAGTGTAGAGACTGTACACCGTTACAGTAGGAACTTATAATGCCTTTCAGGCATATGGATATGGGAAATAGAGATTACAGTTAGAAGACCTGCCAGCTGGAAGGAGACAACATGACTTCGAACTCATATTTAATTTCAGAGTGACATTTCGATCAGTGCATGTGTGCGAGTGTGTGCATGTTTTTGCTCACGCGGAAGCGAAGGTTTCCTGCCTAATTGATGAGAAATGGATTGTCATGTGGCTTCTGAGAATGTTTTATAACAATTCCCAGAGTGACCCAACGGCTCAGAAATTCCAATTAATAAAGATTAGCTCTCGTTCTACAGACCTCATTCTCCTTCTTAATTAAAACAAGGTGATTGAAGAGAGAGAAAAAACATCACACAGCTGAAGCAATACCAGAATCACCAATATCCCCATGAAAATAATGCTCTTCTACAGCGAAACCAAAACAATTCAAATTGAAAACATTAAAAACTTGCTTAACACCAGATTCATTGGAATGAGGTAGGGCCTGAATGGATTGTGTTAAATAGGCCACCGTATCATTGGCTTCCAGTGTTAGAGACCCAACCTTGAGTGAAAAGGCAGGATTCTTGCCCATGCTGAATGTGAGAAACCACCTCAAAAGCACAGTCGCAACTCCTCCAGAGGACTGGAAGACTACAGATCAATTAGAACCAACCACACTAGTGTCTCCTGACTTCATTTACTTCTTATTTTTTAGCTCCTAGTGGAGCACAGGGCCTCATACTAGAAAGCCTGCAATACATTTACTGACTTGGAGGGAAAGAAATCACTAGGTAATTCAATACATCTACTGACCTGGAGGGAAAGTAATCACTAGGTATTTCAAGACATCTAGACTGACCTGGTAGGGAAGAAATCACTAGGTATTTCAAGATGTCTAGACTGACCTGGATGGAAAGAAATCACTAGGTATTTCATGACATCTAGACTGACCTGGTAGGGAAGAAATCACTAGGTATTTCAAGATGTCTAGACTGACCTGAAGGGAAAGAAATCACTAGGTATTTCATGACATCTAGACTGACCTGGTAGGGAAGAAATCACTAGGTATTTCAAGATGTCTAGACTGACCTGGAGGAACTAACCACTAGGTATTTCAAGTTGTATAGTAATAATGAACGATCAGAAATCTTTCTATGGACAAAACACAAGACTCCGGATAATATATGTATTGAGGGAAATCACGTTTCTTGTTCTGAATCCCCTTCAGAAACCATAATTTTGAAAAGCTTGATGCCATCTACTAATTTGTCAATCCTGACAGTATGACACACCCATGACATGTGACAAATAACATGATGGATGGTACATGGATTATCGAACACAGAGACAAACAGCTATATGAATCTCTAATGTCTGACAGTTATAACAGATGGACCGGATATGAAGATCCATTTGTCATCAATGGCCATTATGTGAGACAGTGATGAGTGGAGGGATTCTAACAAAGCAAGGACCATTTCCTTACAACAGGAGAATGACAAATCAATCAGAGATGGTTGATTATATGTATGGTAGAGGGGAAGAATGGGAGGGAGGGAGAGAGGGGAAGAGAGAGAGATGGAGAGAGAGACCGCTATAGGAGAGAGAGACCGCTATTTCCGCTATAGGAAAAAAGGACCACATATGAATGAGAAATAAGACTACACTTTTGGGGTTCTACGAATGGCCACACAGGGGGAGCCTTTCCAGTTCAAAAAGGTTCCTTGAGGATCCCCTGTGTAAAGCTTGAACTTTTTTGTGATGGGAGAGGTTGAATTTGGAACCTTTTTAATTATATAGTGTAGAAGATTGGAGTTGTGGCTTATTGGAGGCGTGGCGTTCAGATAGATATTTTTGGCCACCCGTTAGTGTAAATGTCATTCCAGTTCATCATGTTAAGTTTCTACACAGCAAATGTAAATTTTCTTTAAATAGTTTTGCATATTACATACTGTATTACAATATAATATTAACGTTACAACTTTGGGAAATGCATATGCCCTTGAGGAACTCAAACACTACCATTAGCCTAATTGAAGCTACAAACCAGTGTTCAGTGTTCATCTTTAACATGTGACAATACAACTGAACAGATGAACAGGAATCACGTTCAACTCCCATGGGTGGCGTAAAAAAAGCCATGCCCCTACTGAAAGCCACACCCCTACCAACCCACACCTCCAGTCCAGGGTTCCTCCAGGAACCGCTCAACTAACCAAAGGTGCAAATATTAACCATTGACTAGCAAGGGTTCCTCGCGTCACCACTAATTCTAAGAGTGTAGACCGTGCTTTCCCACATATCTCATAGAGCCTTTGCCATGTCATATACGTTTCCTGAGTAAAGGGAGCCAATCAGAGCCTCACTTGGCCCACACAGAGGTAGAGAGCAACACAGGAGTTCCATGTAGCTGTTTCCTGCAAGACTTCTCAGTGAAATGACCTGGCAGTGAAAAAGCCTTGATCTAGTTCTAGTTCAAACTAATCCTCCTAACGCTAGAGAGGAAGTGAACACTGAACTGAGCACATAAAGACAATACAGACTGGTGAGCCCTAGAAAGATGGATGTATTCAATCTGGTGATGGATTGATTCAATCTGATGATGGATTGATTCAATCTGGTGATGGATTCATTCAATCTGGTGATGGATTCATTCAATCTGATGATGGATTGATTCAATCTGGTGATGGATTCATTCAATCTGGTGATGGATTCATTCAATCATCAAGCAAAGGAAACCATTGGAATTGTTAATGTGATGACCTCATTCAGATTGCATTAATCAAGACATAAAAGGGAGAGTTCAGATAAAGGCTAATGAAAGCAGTTAAAAGCAGACATATATACAACAGAACGTGTATATATATATCTAAGAAAATTATACACAGAATAGTGAGTATTGCTTTGGTAATTAGGCAAGTGCCAGACCTCTGGAATGGAAATCAACAACTGAATAAATGCAAAGATAAAACTTTGCGGTAACACAGGGTCACATAAATGGGGATGAGGGATTTCAGGCAGGTTTTGTTCGGCCAATAATAGGGCCCCATGGAACAGTGCCACAGACACTACTACAGCAGACTGTATTGATTTCAGCTGGAAGGAGATGTGCTGATTAAAATGACTGCCATTGTGTTTTGTTTTGGTCTGTGTGTGTGTGGGTGGGTGGGTGTCCTCCACATTCTCCTTATTACATTACCAGGTAGTGTATTACAGTGAGGACTACACTACTACACTCACACACGGTCTCTCCAAGGCCACTTTTAGTAATTGAATAACAGACTTGTAGGCAATTCAGTGGCTTGACAGTAAGCTATCGGACACGGCGGCAGAAATCACCCTCTCTTGTCTAGAACAGACCAAGTTTAACCCATATAGTTCAGCCTTTTCTATTCTGTTCCTCTATAAGTACAATTGAAAAGCATCCATAATTAGCATAATTAACTGAAATCAATTAACTATCACAAACACTGCAAGCCAGTGTGTTTTTGAATTGGCTATAGGTTTAGTCATTGGCAGACATAAATTATGCTCTCATTGATGGCTTCAAGTTTTAGCAATTCATCACACATTCAGCACCTCACCAACTTTTAACAGAGACTCATAAATCTGTGTGTGATCTCATCTCCTACACTACCTAATATATTTGAGTGTAATGCAGGGGTCTCCAACCCTGTTCATGGAGAGCTACTGTCCTGTAGGTTTTTGCTCCAACCCCAGTTGTAACTAACCTGGTTCAGTTTATCAAACAGTTGACTATTAGGATCAGGTGTGCTAGATTAGGGTTGGAGTGGAAACCTACAGGATGGTAGATCTCCAGAAACAAGGTTGGAGAGCCCTGGTCTAATTACTTTAATGTGTTTAATATCACATTTTCTGCTCAACTAAGCTGCTTTAAACATGCTGCATGATTAAGCAAAGGAATAGATTTTAACAGTCTGGTGGACCTCTCACACACACAGCCTTAGGGACCGGGGTTGTGTAGTACTACTAGCTGCCAAAAACTTCTCAGTGTCACGATCTCCGTGAGGGACAGACCAAGGCGCAGCGAGGTATCCAGTATACATGTTTTATTATTCACGTAACTGGGCAAAAACAACAAAATGAACGTAACGAAGATCGTGAAGCTGACCACAACTAAACATACAACAAACTATGCACAAACAATAACCCACAAACCCCTAATGAAAACTACAAACATATATATGGTTCCCAATTAGAGGTAACGACACTCAGCTACCTCTAATTGGGAACCATTACCCCAACATAGAAATAGAGAACCTAGAACAGAAAAAACCAAAACAAAACAAAAACACGCCAGCCTGTCTTCTCAGGCCTGGACGTGACAGTACCCCCCCCCCAAAGGCGCGGACTCCGACCGCCAAAAGTCCATTGGGGGGTCTTCGGGTGGGCCTTCCTGTCCCAGATGGCGGCTCCGGTGCCGGCCTTGCTGGCTCGGGGTCCCACACCGGAGGCCCTGGGCTATTTTCCGGAACAGTTAGTAATGAACTGGGGACCCTCTCTGGAGGCTCCGGACTGGGGACCTTCTCTTGAGGCTCCGGACTGGGAACCTTCTCTGGAGGCTCCGGACTGGGAACCTTCTCTGGAGGCTCCGGACTGGGAACCTTCTCTGGAGGCTCCGGACTGTCGGCCAGCGCACTGGGACTCTGGTGCGGGAGTAAGGCACGGGCCGCACTGGACTCATGACGCGCACTGGGACTCTGGTGCGGGGAGCAGAAACGGGCTGTACTGGACTCATGACGCACACTGGGACTCTGGTGCGGGGAGCAGGAACGGGCCGTACTGGGCTCATGACGCGCACTGGGACTCTGGTGTGGGGAGCAGGAACGGGCCGTGCTGGATCCACGACGGGCAAAAGGAATCCTGGAGCATGGAACAGGGACAGGACGTGCTAGATCCACGACGGGCACAGGAATCCTGGAGCGTGGAGCAGGGACAGGACGTGCTGCGTCCACGACGGGCACAGGAATCCTGGAGCGTGGAGCAGGGACAGGACGTGCTGGGTCCACGACGGGCACAGGGATCCTGGAGCGTGGAGCAGGGACAGGACGTGCTGGGTCCACGACGGGCACAGGGATTCTGGAGCGTGGAGCAGGCTGCACACTCACCCTAGCCCGACAGATGAGTGGCACTGGAATTTCACGCACCGGCCTATGCATGCGCACTGGAGACACCGTGCGCAAAACTGCATAGCACGGTGTCTGCTCAGTGCGACGCTCTCCCCAACGCTCCCTCCAAAGAGCACGAGGAGTTAGCTCAGGAGTCCTTCCTGAACCGGCCAAACTCCCCGTGTGCCCCCCCAATTTGTTTTTGGGGGGTGCCTCTCGGGTTTTCGCGCCAGGCGAGTCCCAACATATCTCTCCCACTCCGGGTTCCACGCTCCATATAAATCCTCGTAACTGCTCCGCTCAGCCCCCGCTACTCTTTTCTCCCTGGGGTGACGATGCTCCGCCGTCTTCTTCCAAGGTCCCTTACCAGCCAAAATCTCCTCCCAAGTCCAGAACTCCCGGGTCTCTCGCTGCTTGGTCCTTTTGTGGTGGGTTATTCTGTCGTGACAGTCAGGCTCTTTTAAAATCAGAACATTCCTCTTCTTTCTTGGCTGAAGTTAATGAAGTAGGCCAGAGTAGTGTCCTTACATTTTCCAGCACAAGGTTTGATCTTACTCATGAGTTGGCTGATGGCGTCGATACACCGTCTGTAGGCTACACACTCTCTCTGTCTACTAAAACCAGGTTATTTTGAGGTGGGTTTAAAAATCCGCCATTTTCAACATGACTGCTATTATGGTCTATCTGTAAGAGTACATGAGGAGGTTCTGTTAAGAGATTTATAATAAATGCTTTGGGTACTATCACTAAGAGGGTTAAATGTAACCAACTATAGACTCAGATTCAGAACCCTAACCAGTCACAGACACACATTAAGAACCCTAACCAAGCAGACACAGATTCAGCACTCTCTAACCAATCACATACACACATTCAGAACCCAAACCAATCACAGACACAGATTCAACACCCTCTAACCAATTACAGACACAGATTCAGTTGGATATGGAACAGTTAACAGACTGACGGATCATCAGGCCTACAAATAGGACATATCCATCATTTTAATAATATTCCTATTTAAATGCATGAAGAAATGCTTTGCTGCAGGCTGTCCCATGCATTCAAACAGCAGGGCTTCTGGTTTAGGCAGATGTGCTGATATAACTCAGTGAGTTTCTACAGTCTGGCATCTCACATAGATGGCATTGTTGACATTTGAGGGCTCTACCTCCAACTAGGCCTTTAAGTAGTGCATCACATTTGTCTTTCTGAGGAAAAACCAATGTTGGGATATTTGTAATGGTCTTTCACCTAACCCCATACCCTAATGTATGATGCATTTATGTATGCAAAAGTGGTCACTTACTGAAGGCAACATATTCCAACTTAAAAGGAACAATTTCATACTTCTCTGCCTTTCTTTGTTGTTGTTTTATTCCATCAAAGTGAAGAGTAAAATATTGGTCTTATTCTAAAACACTGCCTTGAGTGCAACACTGCCTGAGTCTGTTTCAAAAAGAAGTATTCTACCTAAAGGGATTACTTCAATGGCTTTTGCAGCTGTGGCTAGCTTAAAGAAAAAGAGCATAAAAAAACAATCTGCCCCATTTCTGACTTTACTGACCTTAATGTTTATAAAGTCTTTTATGACTAGATTTTCAATTAAATTAACAGCTATCGCTAACTGATTATTTTGAGGATCCAGTAGCAAATAAGACACTGACAGCAGAGAACACTGGAATGGATACGCATCGTGTCAAACTCTGCCCTTCCAACATGTTTTGAGCATGGTAAGAGTACATTAAGACTGCTGAGTCAGCCATTGGCTAGGATGTGTGCCAGAGAGTGTCATCTATGCTTCACAGAAAGTCTGGGCTGGAAAGGGGGAGGGAGACCAATGATACTTTGGTACTATTGTGGGGACGAACACTTCACAGTCAACGACTTCAACAGACTCTGATTTGTGTCCCCCGGAATATTACTTTGAAGTCTCCAAAACGACATGTACTGTACAGAGATCCCAGTCTAAATGCAGCCAAGTACACATGCTGGCATTGAAAGAACACATTAACTGTATAATGATACGAAGCTCTAAAAATAGCATTGCATTGGAATGTTTATAATAACCCTGTCCTTGTCTTCTCGTTTTCTTTTTCCAGTCCTATCGCATTACGCAACATGGACAGTTAGTTGACAGAAAGAGGATCGGCTTGTGAGAGAATCCAGGAGTATAAAGAGCCGTATTTAATTAAAGCTGCCACTATCAGCTCTGTCACCGGTCATAAAAGGCCCTTCTCTGAAGAGGAACAGTTATTTACACCTGATCTGTTGGCTCCATGTGGAGGTGTATAAGATATGCACAATCACACAGGAGAAAATCCCTTGCCTCCCGAGGGCCAGATTGGAGAGAGGGCATGTTCGACAGATCTTCTAGAATATACTCAGCACCATCTCTCAACATGTTCTCTATTCTCTAGCAGTCCATTTACATGTAATTCTTCCTGTGTCAAACACATCTAATGGTGGGCCTAGCTACCTCTCTATGTGGTGTGTTGTGCACCAGTGTCAAATGTACTTCAGTTTGATAGAGTTGATTTTGATGTCAAACCTCATGTGACCTCATTTAACATTGAACATATTTTCTTTCAAGCATCAAGTAATGTGTGCATTATCAAGAGCAGTGTTGGGGAGTAGTGAACTAGTAATTCAACGAGTTCATCTAGTAATTAAACAACATTTTGCAGTAGCTTGGTGGTAGTTGAACTAAATTCAAATCTTAGTAGTCTTTTCAGTAGTTCATAACTTTTTTTTGCCATGTAGCTAACTACTGTCACAATAATCATAATGGACAGACCAAGACGCAGCGATGCTTCCAGTATACATATTTAATATGAACGTACCGGGTAAACAACAAACAGAAAGTAACGAAGATCGTGAAAGTGAACGTAACTAAAACACAAAGACAAGCTATGCTCAAACAATAACCCACAAACCTAAAGTGAAACCTACAAACATATATGGTTCCCAATTAGAGACAACGACACACAGCTGCCTCTAATTGGGAACCATACCCCAACATAGATCCACAACACCTAGAACTGACAAACCCTACACCAAAACGAAACCAAAACACTCCAGCCTGTCATCTCAGGCCTGGACGTTACAGTACCCTCTCAAAGGCGCGGACTCGACCGCCACCCAAAAGTCCATGGGGGTCTTCGGGTGGGTTTTCTTTTGTCCCAGGTGGCGGCTCCGGTGCTGGCCGTGCTGGTCTGAAGTCACGCACCGGCGGTCCTGGACCATTTGCTGGACTGAGGACCCTCTCTGGCGGCCCCGGGCTGGGGACCCTCACTGGCGGACCCGGGCTGGGGACCCTCACTGGCGGACCCGGGCTGGGGACCCTCACTGGCGGCTCAGGGCTGGGGACCCTCACTGGCGGCTCAGGGCTGGGGACCCTCACTGGCGCTCTGGTGCGGGGAGCAGGACCTGGCCGTACCGGACCCACGATGCTCACGGGAATTCTGGTGCGTGGAGCAGGAACTGGTCGTACTGGACTCGTGATGCTCACTGGAACTCTGGTGCGTGGAGCAGGAACAGGCCGAACTGGGCTCGTGACGCACACTCTGGTGCGGGGAGCGGGAACCGGCCGTACTGGGCTCGTGACGCGCACTCTAGTGCGGGGAGCGGGAACCGGCCGTACTGGGCTTGTGACGCGCACTCTGGTGCGGGGAGCAGGAACCGGACGTGCTGGACTCTCTAAGCGCACGGGGAGCCTGGTGCGCGGAGCCGGAACAGGACGTGCTGGACTCTCTAAGCGCACAGGGAGCCTGGTGCGCGGAGCCGGAACAGGACGTGCTGGGCTCTGAGGGCGCACAGGGGGCCTGAGGCGTGGAGCAGGGACAGGACATGCCGGGCTCTGAAGGCGCACAGGGGGCCTGATGCGTGGAGCAGGGACAGGATGTGTTGAATCCACAACACGGACATGGATCGTGGAACATGGAACAGGTACAGGGCGTGTTGAATCCACAACATGTACTGGGATCTTGGAACGTGGAACAGGGACTGGACGTGTTGAATCCACAACACGGACTTGGATCGTGGAACATGGAACAGGTACAGGGCGTGTTGAATCCACAACACGTACTGGGATCTTGGAACGTGGAACAGGGACTGGACGTGTTGACTCCACAACACGAACTGGGATCTTGGAATGTGGAACAGGGACTGGACATGTTGAATCCACAACACGGACAGGGGACCTGATGCGGAGAGCAGGCACCACTCTTCCAGGTAGCACACTGACCTTGACCTGACCGATGAGTGGAGCTGGAATCTCTCGGACTGGGCTGTGGATTCGCACCGGAGATTCTGCCCGTAAGGACCGCAGGATAACTTGGTCCCAAAAGGCGCACTGGAGACCTGGCGCGCAGAGCCGGCACCACTCTTCCAGGTAGCACACTGACCTTGGCCTGACCGATGAGTGGCGCTGGGATCTCTCGCACTGGGCTGTGAACACGTACCGGAGACACTGCACGCAGAACCGGTGCAGGATATCCAGGTCCCAGGAGGCGCACTGCAGATCTGGCGCGCAGAGCTGGCACCACTCTTCCTGGCTGCACACTCAGTCTAGCCCGACTGATGATTAGAGCTGGAATCTTTCGCACCGGCCTCTGAATTCGCACAGGAGAAACCGTGAGCAAAACTGCATAGCATGGTGACCTCTCCGTGCGACGCTCTCCCCAACGCTCTCTCCACAAAGCACGAGGAGTTGGCTCAGGAGTCCCTCCTGAACCGGTCAACCTCCTCGTGTGCCCCCCCCCAAAAGTTTTTGGGGGCTGTCTTTCGGGCCTCCGTGCCAGGCGAGTTCCAATGAGCTGTTCCCTGGTCCAGTACTCCCGGGTCTCTCGCTGCTTCGTCTTCTTTTGGTGGGTTATTCTGTCATGCTTTTCTTCCCTCGGGAATGACCAAGGCGCAGCGACGTAACTGGAATACATACTTTATTGAGATAACGGGACGAGACGGAACAAAACAATAAACGATGAACAAAACGTGAACCCTACCGCTAAATCCTAAACTGAACACAGAGATCTAAACCTAAACACGACTGGCGAAACCTAACGAAACACGACTGGCGAAACCTAACGAAACACGAATGGCGAAACCTAACGAAACACGAATGGCGAAACCTAACGAAACACGAATGGCGAAACCTAACGAAACACGAATGGCGAAACCTAACGAAACACGAATGGCGAAACCTAACGAAACACGAATGGCGAAACCTAACGAAAGACAAGAACCTGACTGAACACGATAACCATAACATAATCAATAACCCACGAAACTAAAGTGCAACCCCCAAACATATATATGGTTCCCAATTAGAGGTAACGAGACTCAGCTGCCTCTAATTGGGAACCATTATCCCAACATAGAAATAGACACCATAGAACAGACAAACCCTAAACCAACACGAAACCAAAACGCTCCAGCCTGTCATCTCAGGCCTGGGCGTTACAACTACTGTAATAACACACTGCTTTTAAAAATAAAATATGGGTGAAGTAGGAAAGAATTTCCTTTCTTTTTCCTTTATAATAGGCTAAACAACACATTAACATCTGACTTCTTGCAATTTGAATTCTATGACATTTCAGATTTAGATATGATCATTTTTCACAAAGTAGATTGGATGTAGTGAACTATTGTTTTAAAGTAACTTCAGTTAAAGGAGAATTTTGCTTTTACAACCATATCTCAATGTTGTATGTAAATAGCATGTTACAGAAGGTTCCAGACACTTTTTTGTGTGATTTCACTTGTTTTTGAGAAACGTACCCCAACCAGCAATTCACTTCCTCATCTTTGTTCTCCTTTAAGTTAAAGCTGCAATATGTAACTTTTTGGGCGACCCTGACCAAATTCACATAGAATGTGAGTTATAGATCTGTCCTTCCAATTGAAAGCAAGTTAAAAAGCGGTATATCTGTTCTATGTGCGCTATTTCTGTGTTTCCCATTCCTAAGTTTTGTGCGTCTTTTAATTTAGATTTTGTACACCAGCTTCAAACCACTGAATATACAGTATTTTGGGTTATTGAAAATATATTTCACTGCATATTAGATGGTACAATGATTCTCTACACAAAAATTGCTAGTTTTGTCACAAACTGAAATTAGGCAAACTATTTGAATTTTAGCAACCAGGAAAAGGCACAGTGATTTCTGCATATTGCCCCTTTAACTATATATATTTTTTAAGGGTAGCTTTAGCGTAGCTTAACTTCTTCCAGTGTGAAGTAATTGGTAGCTTGATAAACACTTTTTTCAGGTTAGCTTCCTCAACACTGATTAAGAGGCTATAATCACAGCTAATAATTTTACTGGGCAGTTTATATGGATAAAAAATCGAAGACATCTCTTTCCCTGTAGAGCCAAAATGTCCAAATCTGGATTAGCAGTACGCACAAGGTACATGCGTGTACACACACCTCCTCTCTTCTGGAATCAGCCATCCATCAACCGCTTCCCACTTTCACTCTATCCTGACAGCTGATGGATGGAAGAGCGTATTGTGTGTGCTTGTGTCTGTGAGACCAGGCTCAAGAGAGTCAAAGAAAAGGAAGGTTTCTAAGTGTGTTATGTTATCCAATAAGGCTTTACATCACCTTCTCTCTAGTCTGTCCTTCAGGACCCCATGATATTGGGTCTCCACCCTCATCCACCCAGCATAGAATCCACAATATAGACACGCTCTGGCTTTGTCCCTGGCTCAATTTCCTTTGGCATTTATGCATTATACATCCCCTGCTGATTCCATTTCGTCCAAGGTCACATTTTGACAAATGCACTAACATTTACGGAATGTCATTGGTGGCCTGTCCTCTGAATGTCAGTGGAAACCCAATCAAATGATGAAACATCTATTGTCAAACAAACGTCCTCAGCTGTGTCGTCTGAGATGTAGACACATGAGAAGCTTTACAATTGCTTCCCCTCAGAAGGATATGGACATTCACAATATCACTCTTCTCAAAGTAAGAGACACACAGTATGGGCTACATTAAGGTGAAGAACAAGACCACAGAAGTGGATTAGATAAGCACACTACCAGTCTAGAACAGTGACAACAACGACACATCAAAGCCACATTCAATGACCAACTCCCAAACCCCATTGAAATGCATCCATACAGCGCAGGGCACAGACAGGAATATTAGGAGCCTATCAGCACTGAAAACAAGGCTTACAGCAACCCACAAAATACATTTACAATTCACTGTTGAGGGTAATCTTGATACTGACCTTGGAGAAAACTAATTTACATGTAAATAATACTGTTGGCATCTGGTTTAATTGTGATCTGAGCTGCGCATCTGAAAGGGCAGATATGCTTGAATGCCAACACCTTCGAACTGAAGGAATTGAAAAATGAAAATAGTGAAAATAAATGATATTGTTCTACAAATGATTTCACACAGGTTCTAGGATTTTGGATGCAAATCTTTGTCGATAGTGTATGCACATTAAACTAAAGAGAGAAAAATAACCTCCGTTATCTGGGTTGTTATCAAAATGGTACATGTGCCTCTGTCAACAATAATACCCTTTGGAAAGGCTGTTATTTCCCTGGTGACTGTGGCCATTCTACAGCTTATCATGTTGTCACTTATTAGTGTAAATGATAGGCTGCCTCACAGGGTGCCCATTCCGCATGATTGGGCAATGCTATTTAAATCACAGATCTGGGTCTTAACATAAAGTACTGCATCTCCAAAGCAGCAGCAGCAGGCACTCACAGCAGTCAGAACGGCACACAACAGCAGTCAGAATGGGTAACATGGGGAGAGTGGGGAATGATGTTTCCACTTACCTACAGAGAGAAAAAGAGAGGTTTTACATCAACAGGAAAAGCAGTCTGACACCAAGTTAAATTGTTAGTGTACGACAACATCAGAGGGGGCTGACTCTTTCCTGAAATTAAGTAGAAATAAATGACTGAGAGGAAGCTATAGCACCATCCTTCTATCTCCATAACCTCTCCATCCTGTTGCACAGGGCTTCCCATAAGGATTGGCCAGCCACCTCTCTCCTGGGGAAAACTAACACAGTAACACTGACATAGGTACAGTAATTACCACACACCGCTATTGAAATAATCATACATTATTCACAACTGAGCATATGCAGTAACATGACTACCCCAGAGATGCAGTCAGCCACCGTGATCAATTGATGATCAAGATGGTGCAGCGGAGAGCGAAAGCCAAATTAGGCCTCATACTTGATGCATTATTCATAGAGGAACACAGTGGGGGATTGAGCTTTTGGAACATTGTATCTGTGCATCTGATAGGTTTGATAGGTTTGCTTTCTGGGTGCCAACAACATTCACAGGGAATCAATAGCCTTGTTAAGGCTTTGAAGGGGCCATCTACTAAATGAGGTAATGAGGTCACAAGGTTCTCCATAGGATGAATGGAAATATGGAATATCAAGGTCATAGTCAACAGCAAGGAGGACAAAAAAAACATCTCATTAAAGCAAAGGGTCAAGACCACATAAAAAAATAATGTATTTGTTCACACACAGTCACTACTTCCTATTGTACAGTGTACAGGGGACAGACTATTTCAGTGCTGCATGACAAGCTTACCTGTGTTGTGAGAGCTACATCATAGGTCTGTGTACACAAGGTGGCTGTGCCTGTAACTTATTGATTTCTGAATAGATTTTCGACTGAACCATTGTGCAACTTTCCAATTATTTTCTTCCTACATGACTTGTGTGCGTTGTGTGCGAACATGGAACACCTCTTCCTCCCTGGTGGTGTGCAGTACTGGGTGGTTCTGCTTCAGAAGCCTGTGTCTCTGGGTTAGGACCATAGAAACACCACAGAGAAGGTAGGCTCGTACTGATGAGCAGCACAGGGTATTTGGGACCATGCTCACTGACTTAAATGAGCCACAAGAAAAAATAATTACAGAGGAAATTCTTGGGGAAAATCAACTCTAGAGACTCCTGTTAAATGTGGGCCTACTCATACTGAATGATCGTATTTGGTATCTACATAGACATATTTTCTTTCTGATGTCAGGAACTTTAAAAAAAGAATGTTGCTGGTATGCCAGAGATTATTCATACCAACACAGGGTTTAACTTTGTTCACTGTTAAAAAAGCCTCAGATGACTGAGAGAAACACAAAACAATGTAGATATTCTTATGGGTCGCATACAGTAGTCACATGTTTTCCTTTAGCAGCTTTTTTCTCATGCTCTGAATTGCTTTGACTTCTCTGGTTGTGCCCATTCATTGTGTCCTGCAGAAGTGTTCATTGCTTCAACAGAGATAAAAGCATTTGTCAACGTCCTGAACAATAAAAGGCCAAAAGGTTTCAGAAAATTTATTTAGGATTACAAAGACATGTCATTGAAAATAACTCACTGGAGTCAATGGATGTAATCTTGATAGTGGTTAAGAAAAATTATTTTCACTTACTCTGCGTCTCACAAAGACACGGCGGTTGGAACCCAAAATCTCAAATTTGGACTCATCAGACCAAAAGACAGATTTCCACCAGTCTAATGTCCATTGCTCATGTTTCTTGGCACAGCAAGTCTCTTCTTCTTATTGGTGTCCTTCAGTAGTGGTTTCTTTGCAGCAATTCGACCATAAAGGCTTGATTCACGCAGTCTCCTCTGAACAGTTGATGTTGAGATGTGTCTGTTACTTGAACTCTTATTTGGGCTGCAATCTGAGGTGCAGTTAACTCTAATGAACTCTGGGTCTTCCTTTCCTGTGGCATCATAGCGCTTGATGTTTTTTTGCGACTTTACTTGAAGAAATGTTCAAGGTTTTTGAAATGTTCCGTATTGACTGACCTTCATGTCTTAAAGCAATGATGGACTGTCGTTTCTCTTTGCTTATTTGAGCTGTTCTTGCTATAATATGGACTTGGTCTTTTACCAAATAGGGCTATCTTCCTCCTATCTTTCTCTAAAGACCATCCAGTTTTGATTTCTATTTGCCATATATTTTTAACTGTGCTGTTTCACAAAAGTTCTGAACCTATATACAGTTTACAGACACATGATATTTTACGTTAGTTTCTTGTTATTTTTAGTCCCACCCTTCGGCTAGACTCAACACCTCCCATCTATCTATTAACACCATCCAGTTTGGATTTCTATTTGCCATATATTTTTCAACTGTGCTGTGATGTTTCACAAAAGTTCTGAACCTTCCTATTCTCATAGTTTTTACAGATTGTAAATTAAAGATTACATTTTTTTCTAAAAGTATTATTATATTATTGATCGATTGACTATAACTTTTCAAATCACCCAGCTTTGCTATTTACAGAGGTAGCTCCAGGTAAATGTTGCAATTCTTCAGGCAATCTCCAGACTTTGTTGGTTGAATGCTTTCCTAGGTCACAACAACAGATGTGTGCCTACACAGTTCAACATCAATTCATCACAGTCCTCTTAGGGGTGGAACTAGTTTGAAATGCAAGTAAATAACAATTTCCTAGAAAAGTAATTTAACTTTTAATTTGCTTAAAGTTTAAACACCCTAAAACAAAATTTCTCAAAATATTCATAGGACCACTGACCGGCCTAATCCAATATCAAACCATAACGTCTCAAAAGTCAGAGAGGGAACAGAGAAACATTGTTTGCGGTAGCTTGAGATCTGATGTAGCCTATATTCTGTTATGGATACATCTTGTCTCACTGGGCACAGACGTCAGTTCAACATCTAGTTATGATTTACACTCAACTAAGGTGAGTTCAATGTGAAATCAACCAAAAATATCACCCTGTCATTGGATTTAGGTTAATAGTTGGATGAAAAAAATACAAAATTCCCTTACATTGATGACTTTTTGCGTTGATTCAACGTCATCACATTTCATTTTGCGTTGAAAGTAGGTCAATTAATCGTAATAAGAACTGCATTACATTACATTGCACTGGTTGAAAATATGTAAAAAATAATTTCAGAGAATTTGGCAGTAAGTCCAACCGGCATCACAGATACCTTGAATTTTTTTTCAAGGTATCTGTGACCAACAGATGCATATCTTTATTCCCAGTCATGTGAAATCCATAGATTAGGGCCTAAGGAACTTATTTCAATTGACCAACATTTTTTTTTATTTTCCCTTATTTAACTAGGCAAGTCAGTTAAGAACAAATTCTTATTTTCAATGACAGCCTAGGAACAGTGGGTAAACTGCCTTGTTCAGGGGCAGAACAACATATTTTTACCTTGTCGGCTCAGGGATTCAATCTTGCAACCGTTTCGGTTACTAGTCCAACGCTCTAACCACTAGGCTACCTGCCTAAAACTATTTTTTTTTTGTTCAGTATAGATCAACAAAAGCATTAACACCAGACAACGAGCATGCACTGTAAAAAAATACTCTTTGGATCACATAAATTAGTTAGGCTTTCTCAATAAAATAAAAAAACGACATTTGTTGAAACCAAATGTCCAGTATATTGATAAATGCCAACTGTTATATTTCATTATAACAAACATATATTTCAAGTTTCTTTCAACACTCAACCTACTTTGCCCTTTGGTTAAACCTAATAAATAACAAATAGAAACTCATGTGTAATGTGAATTCAACCCATTTGTTTAATCTTGTTCCGAGTTCACTTTTTATTTTTGAATTATTTATCCAGATTTCTTCAATTGGGTTACAAGCAATTCAATCAATCCCTGTCAATGAATACATTAAGTTTGTGCAATAACTTGAAATAATGTTTTGAAACATTATACAGAACACCTTCACATTTAGTAACCTCAATATCATGACAAAACAATGGCTAACTTAAAGGAAGACTCAGCGAAGTGACATTGCCACGAGCAGCACCGGAGGTATTGTGTTGAGCGAGATGCAACAGTTGTTCTCACAGTCACACACAGTATCTGTGCATGTGCACAGGTTCACTTCACACTGTGTACAGCATGGTAGCCACGAGACCAAAACGGAGGAGTTGAGCAGAAATTGCAGAAATTGACCCACTATGCTGTTTACTTTCTGCATCTACTCCATATAGCTGACTCTACCTTTAACTCAGGCTCTTTAGCAGTATCATAGAATCTGGCAGTGTACAAATTTAAAGTAAATGTCCAGTAAAAATATCACTTTTAAAAGCTCATAATATCTGTTAACTCATACCCAAATAATGCTGTTGACTTGTTCTACACTCGTATTTGTGGCCAAAGCAACTTTCAAAAACCGCACCTCAAACTTGTATCTCAAACAGATGTTTCCTCATAGAAGATGTCATGTTTTTGTCCAAAACGTCTCATTGACTAAGCTGGCCAATCAGCTGTTTACTTGTCATTAATATTTTTATTGATTTGTATACGCCCACACCATTCAAACACAGAAAAGCTGCTATTTAAAATACTTAGCAAACAAAAATGGGGAAGAACTATTTCACTGATATTGTAATTAATTACAGAAATTATAGAAATATGGAACACTGGACAGCTACTTTAAATTTGAAAAACAAATAGAATTGACCAGATTAACTGGAATGACATTCACACTCTTAGTTGGCCTAAAAGAAGAAACTGAAAGCCACACCCCCAATAAACCACACATCCAGCTCTTCTGATAGGCTGCCACCACAATGACCCATAATGCAATTTTTTATTTTTTTATTTTACTAGGCAAGTCAGTTAAGAACAAATTCTTATTTTCAATGACAGCCTAGGAACAGTGAGTTAACTGCCTTGTTCAGGGGCAGAGCAACAGATTGTTACCTTTGTTCGCTCTGGGATTTGTCCAATGCTCTAACCACTAGGCTACCTGCAATGGGGGAACCAGATGAGCTTCTCTACATAATCATTGCCCCACACAGCTTGTTCCAGGCTTTAAATTAGCTCTCAGGTATCTACTTATTTTCAAGAATCCATGTGGCTAGTACATGTGAGATCGCATGCAGGAAAAAGGGAGGATCATTTGAATGGCAAATATTATCCATTAGAAGTTGATTAGGAAGCAAGGGAATTCCTAGCCACAAACGGTTTCTAGAGCGGGTGATTGACAATAAGGCAATTAGACTTGACAAAGGACTATGCAAAACCATAACACTAAATGTTTTTTTATGTAAATGGTTAACCCGACTAGAATATAGTTTTTCTGGCAAAAGATAGCATGAACACCATTCACGGCACAGAATGTTGGCTATCCCCCCTTTCTCCCTCAGTGACTTATCTCTGCGGGGCTGATCAATAATTAACACTAGGCCATGATGCTCTAATGACCTTTAATAGCCATTTAGGAGGTAACACCTCAGATAATCACCCAATTTACCATCTGTAGTCTTTGAATGGTGGTCTTGATATTTTACCAACTGCCCCAGCAATTATTTCCTTATACACAATGAGTATTTAACATGGACCTAAATGCATCCATCAGTGTGGTGCATAGTTTGGCCTCAGTTTTCTTGACATCAGGTTTAGGAAGGGATACACAATACAAATCACACACAACAGCCTTATAAGCACAAGGCTGACTGAATCTGTGAGACAAGAAATCATCATAGAAATGGTGAAAATAAATATAAGCAAAAGTGTGCTCAGTAGTTTCCTATACTGTGTATAGACTGTGTTCAGAAGAGTTTTCCACTGATGTGTAGAGGACTACCAACATGGATGTGATATAAGATAATACAGGCCAAAGGGAGAGCCTGGCTTGTCCACAAGCCAAAGCTGCAACAGTAAGATTAACCTGTTTGAGCTAGGGGGCAGTATTTTGAGGTTTGGATGAAAAACGTGCCCAAAGTAAACTGCCTGCTACTCAGGCCCAGAAGCTAGGATATGCAGGATATGTAGTATTGGATAGCTAGGATATGTATTATTGGATAGAACACACTCTGAAGTTTCTAAAACTGTTAAAATAATGTCTGTGGGTATACCAGAACTGATATGGCAGGCAAAAACCAGAGGGAAATCCATCCGAGAAAATGTGATTCTGTGAGACAATCCAATGTTATGCTTTTGAAATCTGACAACGCTGTGAGATTGCCAAGATTCTAAGCTTTTGAAGAGTGTGCAACACTTTTCATGAATGTTTGAAATGAGTATTTCTGTAATTTGAATTTGGCGCTCTGCAATTTCACCGGATGTTGTAGATGTGGGACGTGACCGTCCCACCGTGCGCAGAGAGGTTAATCGGTGGCATGCAACCGAGTGCAGTGATGAGTACAGAGCACACTTTATCTATCATGTTACATTTTTGCCCTTGACGTGTGCTGTACACCAGGGAAGGCTGATGGGAAGAGCTATAGGAGGACGGGCTCATTGTAATGGCTGGAATGGAATAAATGTGGTTTCCATGTGTTTGATGTGTTTGATACCGTTCCATTAATTCCATTTCAGCAATTACAATGAGCCCGTCCTCCTATAGCTCCTTCCACCAGCTTCCTCTGCTGTAAACTGACAACACATCACATGTCTACTCTGTCCAAACAAACAGTGTGCTAGTCATCATTTGGAATGCCTTTGGGACGTGTGGAGACACCATAAGAGGCAGTGTTGATGAAGTACATGTGGTTTGGGACGTGATGAGACACCATAAGAGGCAGTGTTGTTGAAGTACATGTGCTTTGGGACGTGAGGAGACACCATAAGAGGCAGTGTTGTTGAAGTACATGTGCTTTGGGACGTGAGGAGACACCATAAGAGGCAGTGTTGTTGAAGTACATCTGGTGTGCAGGTCAGGAGTACGGTGCTGAGATTTCTTCTTCTTTTTGGGTACAGAGGCTTTTTGAGAGGGGAGCGGTTGGATGCTGTTCCTGATATTTACAGCATTTTAGGTCTGTGAAGCTGTATATCATTTTATGACAACAATATGGTGAATTGACGCTAACTAAATGTATGTCGTGATGTAGTTGTTCCTGGTGCACAACTAGCCATAGCTGTGCAGTGTATAGAGATTAACAGTACCCTACTATTATTTCTATACATTATTCGGCCACAAGTCATCAAAGCATGCTGAGCTTTCTCTCTAGGCCTCTCCACAGTGATGTACTGTATACCATACACTACTACATGTTGTTTGTCTCCCCTGCCTTCTCTCTGAGGCCTCTCCACAGTGATGTACTGTATACCATACACTACTACATGTTGTTTGTCTCCCCTGCCTTCTCTCTGAGGCCTCTCCACAGTGATGTACTGTATACCATACACTACTACATGTTGTTTGTCTCCCCTGCCTTCTCTCTGAGGCCTGTTCAGTCACACATGTCGACTGCGGTTCAGCCAGGCCTCTAGAGAGACTGTCTTCAGAAAGGGTGTAACAGTCAAACACGTCCTGGGTTCCTCCGAAACCAAAGTCAAGCGTCTTCTGTTTGAACCTGGACTCCCTTCCTGCAGCTCTCCGTGGACTGACCCTGTACCCATACACTTCAGACACAGCCAGCCATGCAGGAAGATAGAGAGAGGGAGAGAAAGGAGAGAGAGAGAGAGAGAGAGAGAGAGAGAGAGAGAGAGAGAGAGAGAGAGATGGATAGAACAAGGAAGTGAGTCTCGCTGAGAGTTGGCCTCGCCTTGATGTATAGGTAGATTGTCAGAAATAAAGCCTTTGCTTATGTTTTCCAGGTTAACCGTTCTCTGGAACTCACTCTGTGCTTGACCCATCAGTCATGACAATCAACACTACACAGAAGGGATGTGGGCTGCTGTGGAAGAATGGAAAAAATTAACACTGGACCTGTTGACTTGGATGAGCAGCTATAAAAGAATCCCTGATAACCTTGTACGAAATAATTCATTTTGAAATGTCCGTTTAATGTAACTATTCTTGCTAGAATAGGCTTAGCTGCTACAACCTTTGAAATCGCGGGATTACCTCAATATTTCTAATTTAGATATAGCCTCAAGCACAGCAGAGACTAATTTCCTGCCATTGCCAAATTAATGAAAAAGATAATTTGTTACAATGAGTGAAAACGCACGCACGCACACACACACACACACACACACACACACACACACACACACACACACACACACACACACACACACACACACACACACACACACACACACACACACACACACACACACACACAGAATTGGAATGGGGCCATAGATATACAGTGTCTTCGGAAAGTATTTAGACCCCTTGACTTTTTCCACATTTTTTTTTATCCTCAATCTACACAGAATACCCCCTAATGACAAAGCTCAATTATTTTTTATTTTTTTTGCAAATGTATTAAAAATAAAAAACGTATTTACATAAGTATTCAGACCCTTTGTTATGAGACTCAAAATTGAGCTCAGGTGCATCCTGTTTCCATTGATCATCCTTGAGATGTTTCTACAACTTGATTGAAGTCCACCTATGGTAAATTCAATTGATTGGACATGATTTGAAAAGGCACACACCTGTCTATATAAGGTCCCACAGTTGACAGTGCATGGCCGAGCAGAAACCAAGCCATGAGGTCAAAGGAATTATCCGTAGATCTCCGAGATGGGATTGTGTTTAGGCAAAGATCTGGGGAAGGGTATCAAAATATTTATGCAGCATTGAAGGTCCCAAAGAACACAGTGGGCTCCCTCATTCTTATATGGAAGAAACTTGGAACCACTAAGACTCTTCCTAGAGCTGGCCGCCCAGCCAAACTGAACAATCGGGGGATAAGGGCCTTGGTCAGGGTGGTGACCAAGAACCTGATGGTCACTCTGAAAGAGCCCTAGAGTTCCTCTGTGCAGATGGGAGAACCTTCCAGAAGGACAATCATCTCTGTAGCACTCCACCAATCAGGCCTTTATGGTAGAGTGGCCAGACGGAAGCCACTCCTCAGTAAAAGGCACATGACAGCCCGCTTGGAGTTTGTCAAAAGGCACCTAAAGACTCTCAGACCATGACAAATAAGATTCTCTCATCTGATGAAACCAAGATTTAACTCTTTGGCCTGAATGCCAAGAGTCATGTCTGGAGGAAACCTGACACCATCCTTACGGTGAAGCATGGTGGTAGCAGCATCATGAGGTGGGGATGTTTTTTAGCGGCAGGGACTGGGAGACTAGTCAGTATTGAGGAAAAGATGAACGGAGTATAGAGAGATCCTTGATGAAAACCTTCTCCGGAGCTCTCAGGACCTCAGTCTGGGGTGAAGGTTCACCATCCAACAGGACCACGACCCTAAGCACACAGCCAAGACAATGCAGGAGAGGCTTCAAGTCTCTGAATGTCCTTGAGTGGCCCAGCCAGAGCCCGGACTTGAACACGATCAAACATCTCTGGAGAGACCTGAAAATAGCTGTGCAGCAACGCTCCCCATCCAAGCTGACAGAGCTTGAGAGGATCTGCAGAGAAGAATGGCAGAAACTCCCCAAATACAGATGTGCCAAGCTTGTGGCGTCATTCCCAAGAAGACTCGGTGCTATAATCACTGCTCAAGGTGTTTCAACTAAGTACTGAATAAATGGTCTGAATACTTGTGAAAATGTGTTATTTCAGTTTTGTATTTTTATAGTTTATAGTTTTTTTGCTTTGTGTGTAGATGTTGTGTGTAGATTAATAAGAAAAAAACAATTTAATCAATTTTAGAATAAGGCTGTAACTTAACAAAATGTGAACAAAGTCAAGGGGTCTGAATACTTTCCGAAGGCACTGTAATTATGTTTTTGTTACTAATGTGTTGAACGTACTACTCTTCAAGAATACTTAATAATACTTATGTGATGAGAACAGGAGAATCTAAAACGAATGTTTGGATGTCTTACAAGTTCTCAGGAAATGTATTTTCACAGTTCACTGCAATACAAACCCAAGATCATAAAAAGAACAACAAGCATCACGACATCAGTGCAAATCCATGACACCTAACAAAAGATGAGCAGCCTTCTTTAAAGCCATCTAATCAAAACAAATCTGCCAGCCAGAGCAGCCAATCATAACAGAACCACAATCTATTATCCACAGAGTCTTCTAACCAATGGATGCATCTCTCATTGGACAGGAATGGGTCTGTTAAGAGGTAAACTGTTCATTACCAGGAAGAACAACCTTATGCAGGACAGAAAGAGGGAGGGGTGGAAACATTACACAAATAAAATGTATGTGTTACATAAGGTTTCCAATTAGGATCAGCACATTCTGAATGCTGGACTGAGTGTAAACAATTGTCATCCAACTGGTATTGGTGAAGGAGTGTTTAAAATTAGCCATTTCAGTGGTTTGTCAAAGAGTAAATTCGCTAGATGAAATAGGGGAGAAAAGCCCTATTAATTACCAATGGTAAAATGCTGATAAAGCAAGGCCCCCACACTGCACAGCCCATATCCTGTCCCTCGAAGCTTCTGCGTCTGTCACAGCCTCAGAGCAGATGTTCCTATGGGAAGGCAGCAGGCAGACACCCCCTACCCACCTACCCCCCACCAGTTAACCCTCCCTGATAGGGAGAGCTGATACCCCCCACCCCCTGAAAGCCTGTATATCCACTTCATTACCTCTCATCTACAGACTTTCCTTTCAGAAAGTATTCATACCCCTTGACTTATTCCACATTTTGTTGTGTTACAGCCTGAATTCAAAATGGATTAAATATATTATGTTTTCTCACCCAACTACACGTATTACCCCATAATGACAAAGTGAAAACATGTTTTTAGAAATTCTCGCACATTTCTTGAAAAATAAATACATAAATATTATTTATGTAAGTATTCACACCCCTGAGTAGGAATTACAGCTGTGAGTCTTTCTGGGTAAGTTTCTAACAGCTTTGCACACCTGGATTGTACAAACTCTTCAAGCTCTGTCAAGTTGGTTGTTGATCATTGCTAGATAGATATGTTCAAGTCTTGCCATAGATTTTCAAGCCGATTTAATACTATAACTAGGCCACTCAGGAAAAAACTATAACTAGGCCATTCAGTGTCATCTATATTTAGGTTATTGTCCTGCTGAAAGGTGAATGCATTAGCTACATTCTGTTTATTTTTATCCTAAAAAAACTCACTAGTCCTTGCCAATGACAAGTATACCCATAACATGATGCAGCCACCACCCTGCTTGAAAATATGAAGAGTGGGACTCAGTGATGTGTTGTGTTGGATTTGCCCCCAACATAACACTTTGTATTCAGGACATAAAGTACATTTATTTTCCACATTCTTTGCAGTTTTACTTTAGTGCCTTATTGAAAACAAGATGCATGTTATGGAATGTTTGTTATTATGTACAGGCTTCTTCTTTTCACTTTATCAATAAAGTTAGTATTGTGGGGTAAATACAATGTTGTTGATCCATCCTATCACAGCCATTTAACTCTGTAACTGGTTTAAAGACTCCATTGGCCTCATGTTGAAATCCGGTTTCCTTCCTTCCCCCCTGCACCTGAGTTAAAAAGGACTCCTGTATCTTTGTAGTGACTGGGTGCTGTGATACATCATCCAAGTGTAATTAATAACCTCACCATGCTTAAAGGGATATTCAATGTCTGCTCTCTTTTTTACCCATCCACATATACAGTGGGGAAAAAAGTATTTAGTCAGCCACCAATTGTGCAAGTTCTCTCACTTAAAAAGATGAGAGAGGCCTGTAATTTTCATCATAGGTACACTTCAACTATGACAGACAAAATGAGGAAAAAAATGCAGAAAATCACATTGTAGGATTTTTTATGAATTTATTTGCAAATTATGGTGGAAAATAAGTATTTGGTCAATAACAAAAGTTTATCTCAATACTTTGTTATATACCCTTTGTTGGCAATGACAGAGGTCAAACGTTTTCTGTAAGTCTTCAAAAGGTTTTCACACACTGTTGCTGGTATTTTGGCCCATTCCTCCATGCAGATCTCCTCTAGAGCAGTGATGTTTTGGGGCTGTCGCTGGGCAACACAGACTTTCAAAGATTTTCTATGGGGTTGAGATCTGGAGACTGGCTAGGCCACTCCAGGACCTTGAAATGCTTCTTCTGAAGCCACTCCTTCGTTGCCGGGCGGTGTGTTTGGGATCATTGTCATGCTGAAAGACCCAGCCACGTTTCATCTTCAATGCCCTTGCTGATGGAAGGAGGTTTTCACTCAAAATCTCACGATACATGGCCCCATTCATTCTTTCCTTTACACGGATCAGTCAGTCCTGGTCCCTTTGCAGAAAAACAGCCCCAAAGCATGATGTTTCCACCCCCATGCTTCACAGTAGGTATGGTGTTCTTTGGATGCAACTCAGCATTCTTTGTCCTCCAAACACGACGAGTTGAGTTTTTACCAAAAAGTTCTATTTTGGTTTCATCTGACATTCTCCCAATCCTCATCTGGATCATCCAAATGCTCTCTAGCAAACTTTAGACGGGCCTGAACATGTACTGGCTTAAGCAGGGGGACACGTCTGGCACTGCAGGATTTGAGTCCCTGGCGGCGAGTGTGTTACTGATGGTAGGCTTTGTTACTTTGGTCCCAGCTCTCTGCAGGTCATTCACTAGGTCCCCGTGTGGTTCTGGGATTTTTGCTCACCGTTCTTGTGATCATTTTGACCCCACGGGGTGAGATCTTGCGTGGAGCCCCAGATCGAGGAAGATTATCAGTGGTCTTGTATGTCTTCCATTTCCTAATAATTGCTCCCACAGTTGATTTCTTCAAACCAAGCTGCTTACCTATTGCAGATTCAGTCTTCCCAACCTGGTGCAGGTCTACAATTTTGTTTCTGGTGTCCTTTGACAGCTCTTTGGTCTTGGCCATAGTGGAGTTTGGAGTGTGACTGTTTGAGGTTGTGGACAGGTGTCTTTTATACTGATAACAAGTTCAAACAGGTGCCATTAATACAGGTAATGAGTGGAGGACAGAGGAGCCTCTTAAAGAAGAAGTTACAGGTCTGTGAGAGCCAGAAATCTTGCTTGTTTGTATGTGACCAAATACTTATTTTCCACCATAATTTGCAAATAAATTCATTAAAAATCCTACAATGTGATTTTCTGGATTTTTTTTCCTCATTTTGTCTGTCATAGTTGAAGTGTACCTATGATGAAAATTACAGGCCTCTCTCATCTTTTTAAGTGAGAGACCTTGCACAATTGGTGGCTGACTAAATACTTTTTTTCCCCACTGTAGGTGCCCTTCTTTGTGAGGCATTGGAAAACCTCCCTTATCTTTGTGATTGAATCTGTGTTTGAAATTCACTGCTCGACTGAGGGACCATACAGATAATTGTATGTGTGGGGTCCAGAGATGAGGTAGTCATTCAAAAATCCTGTTAAACACTATTATTACACACAGAGTGAGTCCATGCAACTTATGTGACTTTTTCAAGCACATCTACTCTTGAACTTATTTATGCTTTCCATAACAAAAGGGTTGAAAACTTACTGAATCAAAACATTTCAGCAATTCATTTTTAATTCATTTGTAAACATTTTGAAAAACAAATTTCCACTTTGACATGTCGGGTTATCCTCTTAAGCATTCTCAATTACCAGTGGGTCGCTAGCGGGCTCATCCCGACACTACCAGCGAAAATCTAAAGCGCCAAATTTAAATTCCGAAAGTTGAATTATTAAACATCCAGCAATATACAAGTGTTCCATACTCATCAAAAGCTCTGTTTCTTGGCAATATCACAGCGTTGTCAGATTTCAAAAGGCTTTACGGCGAAAGCAGCACATTCATTTGTTTGAGGCTAGCACCTCACATATTTTCCAATAGCCATGTATCGATTAGCCATCATGGCACACACATAACACATTTCACAGCGAAAACAAATCAATTACCTGTTGAAGAACTTCTGCTGAGGTCATCCTAAGTGTCCAACGAAGACAATCCATGGTTCTTTTGTTAGAAAAAGTAACGTCTTTTATCCATAAATCCTCCATTTGGTTCAAGGTTATAATCAGAAACGACAGCCTCCACTCCTCTTTTGAAACGCGGCGCCAACTCGTTCAAATTATACCTATAAACTTGTCCAAAAACAATCAAACATAGTTTTAAATGTATCCTTAGGAACATATTTACGTATATTTACTATTATAAATCAGCCGGAATATAAACTGAACGCTAAAGACGATAAATAAGACACAGCGCGCCTTCTCGTGCGCGCGCAATCTGAAGAGTTTTCAGAACGTGGTCTCCCATTGCCATGCTGTGTATCAATGGTCGAAATTCCTCCAAGATGGAGTAAAACACCGTCTCGTGGTTGATGACATCATAAGGAAGCGACGTGCACTGCGTTCACATGCCTATATATGGTCATTTTCGATAGGGAGGGGTTCCAAAATGAGCAATGTGTCAAAATGACTTTTTCCAGGACAGAGATTCCTCAGGGTTTTGCCTGCTATATGCGTTCTGATTGACCCACAGACAAATGGTTAACAGTTTTGGAAAATTCAGAGTGTTTCCTATCCAATGGTACTAAATATATGCATATCCCATTTTCTGGGCCTAAATGGGAGGCATTTTACTTTGGGCACGCCAGGCTCTCCAAAACAGTCACCTCTGCTGCTGGAGCTTGTAATAATGTGTGTAGGCCAGTGACACAAAATCTCACTTTAATCAGTTTTAAATTCAGGCTGAAATACAACACAATGTGGACAAAGTCAGGGGGTGTGAATACTTTCTAAAGGCCCTGTAAGTGGGGAGACACCGAGGTGTGTCTACAGCTGTTAGCTTTACTGAACAGTAATGTATATGGTAATGACGTCCTGCCTTGTTGTACATGACTGGCTGAACATGCTGGCGGGGAGACTGGGCCGGCAGCAGGACACTGGTGGAAACTACAAAAAGGGGTTAAACTTGCTGGGTAAGCAGAGACCGTGTGGAACCATAGCCTACATACAACTGTATAATCTGTCTCATAGCGACGGTGTGGATCAGAATTAAAAACATTGTGGCATCACAGTGAACATGATGTGTACCGTAAATATGTTTCATCCACTGGTTTATCCTATTCAATACATTTGAACCATTGGCCATTTGTTATTTCCATGTACATTCTAGAAATGTCCATGATGTAAAAGAATAAGCCTGTATGTACAGCAGGACAGGCTGAGTTTCTGTGAAGGTGGGTCAAGGTCACAGAATCTAAGTGAGGGTAAATTAAGGTTACGCACTTCATTGATCAAAGACAATGACCTCCTGGAGTGGAGATGTACAGTCAGACCTATGCTGGGCAAGTGTATTTCTGGAGGAGCAGAAAGAAAGGCACTATAATACAGCCCAAAAATTACAATGACTGGGATTAATGCTGATGATTTACTAGACAATAAACTTTGAACACCAAAACACACACACAAACAGAAAGAGAGACAGAAAGAGAGTAGAAAGAGAGACGGGAAGATAGTCAGAAAGAGAGACAGGAAGAGAGACAGAAAGAGACAAAGAAAGACAGACAGAAAAACAGACAGAAAGAGAGAAACAGAGAGACACAAATAGACACAGAAAGAGAGAAGAAAGAGGACAGAAAGAGATATGGAACGAGACAGAAAGAGAGAAGAAAGAGAGAGGAAGAGAGAAGAAATAGATACAGAAGAAGAGACCGCAAAAGAAAAGAAAGAGAGACAGAAAGAGAGAAGAAAGAGAGACAGAAAGAGAGAGAAAGAGAGACAGATAGAGAGAAGAAGGAAATAATGGAAGAGAGACATTAAGAGAGATAGAAAGTGAGAAGAAAGAGAGACAGATGGAGAGACAGAATAGAGAGTAGAAAGAGAGACGGGAAGATAGACAGAAAGAGAGACAGGAAGAGAGACAGAAAGAGACAAAGAAAGACAGACAGAAAAACAGACAGAAAGAGAGAAACAGAGAGACACAAATAGACACAGAAAGAGAGAAGAAAGAGGACAGAAAGAGATATGGAACGAGACAGAAAGAGAGAAGAAAGAGAGAGGAAGAGAGAAGAAATAGATACAGAAGAAGAGACCGCAAAAGAAAAGAAAGAGAGACAGAAAGAGAGAAGAAAGAGAGACAGAAAGAGAGAGAAAGAGAGACAAATAGAGAGAAGAAGGAAAGAATGGAAGAGAGACGTTTAGACAATAAACTTTGAACACCAAAACACACACACAAACAGAAAGTGAGAAGAAAGAGAGACAGATGGAGAGACAGAATAGAGAGAAGAAAGAGAGAAGAAAGATACAGAAAGAGAGAGAATGAGAGGAGACAGAAAGAGAAACAGAAGGAGAGAAGAGACAGAAAGAAAGCGAAAAGAGAGACAGAAC
This sequence comes from Brachymystax lenok tsinlingensis, assembly GCA_030435695.1. Taxonomy (NCBI): domain Eukaryota; kingdom Metazoa; phylum Chordata; class Actinopteri; order Salmoniformes; family Salmonidae; genus Brachymystax; species Brachymystax lenok. Next base: position 19,002,975 of record CM059817.1, read on the forward strand.
GAAAGAAGAAAGAGAGACAGAATGATAGACTGAAAGAGAGAAAGAGAGAGACAGCAAGAGAGACAGAAAGATAGACAGAAAGAGAGTAAAGACAGGAAATACCTCAGCATTCTGTGATCATAATGCTGCCAGGCAGCACGTCACCAGAGAGAAAGAGAGAGCAGAGAGGACTCGCTAATGATCCTAGCTTTATTCTGACACCGGTTTGCCTCATATGAAGGGATTGTCAGGAGATAGCTTATTTAGGGATGAGCTAATTGGGTGGAAATACACTGGAATATCCACCTAACTATCTAGGGACGAAAGAGAGGATTATCAGGACTAGTATTTTGAGGATATTGCACAGTCAGAAGGTCATGGACAACTACAACAACGTATTACAGTGCCATTAATCTCATGGATGGCAGTCAAAATGTATTGTGTGGATACAGTTCACAGCTTTATATTATTTTTCTCTCATGACAAAGAGCATATCACAGTATTGGAAATAATTCAGGTATACAGAACAGCTTTCCTTCTTTTCTTCCCTCAGCTGATTAGCAGGGTGAGAAATCACAATGATTGTCAGTCTCTCCCTGGCTGGTTTCACAGGGATTCATGTCCATAATTCTCTCTTTGTTAGGAACCAGCTCTGCCTCCGGGCCTGTGGCTACTCCAGGCTGAGATGTGATCCTAAAATGAACTTTCTATCACCGCCCTACCGCACTGCCAGGGGGAAGACAGACGACCAGCGGGGGGTTAACTGCTCTCTGCTGGGACTGTCTATGACACACACACACACACACACACACACACACACACACACACACACACACACACACACACACACACATAAACACACACACACACACACAAATAAAATCAAAGTTTATTTCTCACGTGCACCGAATACAACAGGTGTAGACCTTACAGTGAAATGCTTACTTACAGGCTCTAACCTGAGGTAGTATGTACATGTAGCTATGGTTAAAGTGACTATGCATATATGATGAACAGAGAGTAGCAGTAGCGTAAAAAAGGGGTTGGTGGGTGGTGGGTGGCGGGACACAATGCCGATAGATAGTCCAGTTAGCCAATGTGCGGGAGCACTGGTTGGTCGGCCCAATTGAGGTAGTATGTACCTGAATGTATAATTAAAGTGAGTATGCATATATGATAAACAGAGAGTAGCAGCAGCGTAAAAAGAGGGGTTGGGGAGGGGCACATAATGCAAAAAGTCCTGGGGTGGCTGGGGTCTTTGACAATTTTTAGTGCCTTCCTCTGATACCGCATGGTGTAGAGGTCCTGGATGGCAGGCAGCTTAGCCCCAGTGATGTACTGGGCCGTACGCACTACTCTCTGTAGTGCCTTGCGGTCAGAGGCCAAGCAAATTGCCGTACCAGGCAGTGATGCAACCAGTCAAGATGCGCTCGATGTTGCCGCTATAGAACCTTTTGAGGATCTCAGGACCCATGCCAAATCTTTTTAGTTTCCCGAGGGGGAATAAGCTTTGTTGTGCCCTCTTCACGACTGTCTTGGTGTGCTTGGACCATGTTAGTTTGTTGGTGATGTGGACACCAAGGAACTTGAAGCTCCTGCTCCACTACAGCCCCGTTGATGAGAATGGGGGCGTGCTCGGTCCTCCTTTTCCTGTAGTCCACAATCATCTCCTTAGTCTTGGTTACGTTGAGGGAAAGGTTGTTATTCTGGCACCACCCGGCCAGGTCTCTGACCTCCTTTCTGACCTTTCTGCTTGAAATTTTAAGCAGAAATTTGCTTCCAGTTACACAAACTCAAAAAAGTTCTGGGACACTGTAAAGTCCATGGAGAATAAGAGCACCTCCTCCCAGCTGCCCACTGCACTGAGGACAGGAAACTCTGTCATCACTGATAAATCCACGATAATTGAGAATTTATATAAGAATCTTTCTACGGCTGGCCATGCTTTCCACCTGGCTACCCCTACCCTGGACAACAGCCCTGTACCCCCCACAGCAACTCGCCCAAGCCTCCCCCATTTCTCCTTCTCCCAAATCCAGTTAGCTGATTTTCTGAAAGAGCTGCAAACTCTGGACCCCTACAAATCAGCCGGGCTAGACAATCTGGACCCTTTCTTTCTAAAATTATCTGCCGAAATTGTAGCAACCCCCATTACTAGCCTGTTCAACCTCTCATTCGTGTCGTCTGAGATTCCCAAAGACTAGAAAGCAGCTGCGGTCATCCCCCTCTTCAAAGGGGGAGACACTCTTGACCCAAACTGCTACAGACCTATATCTATCCTACCCTGCCTTGCTAAGGTCTTCGAAAGCCAAGTTAACAAACAGATTACCGACCATTTTGAATCCCACCGTACCTTCTCCGCAATGCAATCTGGTTTCAGAGCTGGTCATGGGTGCACCTCAGCCACGCTCAAGGTCCTAAGCGATATCATAACCGCCATCGATAAGAGACATTACCGTGCAGCCGTTTCATTGACCTGGCCAAGGCTTTCGACTCTGTCAATCACCAGATCCTTGTCGGCAGACTCAACAGCCTTGGTTTCTCAAATGATTGCCTCGCCTGGTTCACCAACTACTTCTCCGATAGATTTCAGTGTGTCAAATCGGAGGGCCTGTTGTCCGGGTCTCTGGCAGTCTCTATGGGGGTGCCACAGGGTTCAATTCTTGGGCCGACTCTCTTCTCTGTATACATCAATGATGTCGCTCTTGCTGCTGGTGAGTCTCTGATCCAAGTTTACGCAGACGACACCATTCTGTATACTTCTGGCCCTTCTTTGGACACTGTGTTAACTACCCTCCAGTCGAGCTTCAATGCCATACAACTCTCCTTCCGTGGCCTCCAACTGCTCTTAAATGCAAGTAAAACTCTTCAACCGATCGCTGCCCGCACCTGCCCGCCCGTCCAGCATCACTACTCTGGACGGTTATGACAACTACAAATACCTAGGTGTCTGGTTAGACTCTAAACTCTCTTTCCAGACTCACATCAAACATCTCCAATCCAAAATTAAATCTAGAATTGGCTTCGTACTTTGCAACAAAGCATCCTTCACTTATACTGCCAAACATACCCTCGTAAAACTGACCATCCTACCGATCCTTGACTTTGGCGATATCATTTACAAAATAGCCTCCAATACTCAACAAATTGGATGCAGTCTATCACAGTGCCATCCGTTTTGTCACCAAAGGCCCATATAATACCCACCACTGCGACCTGTATGCTCTTGTTGGCTGGCCCTCGCTTCATACTCGTCGCCAAACCCACTGGCTCCAGGTCATCTACAAGTCCCTGCTAGGTAAAGCCCTGCCTTATCTCAGCTCGCTGGTCACCATAGCAGCACCCACCCGTAGTACACGCTCTAGCAGGTATATCTCACTGGTCACCCCCAAAGCCTTCCTCCTTTGGCTGCCTTTCCTTGCAGTTCTCTGCTGCCAATGACTGGAACGAACTACAAAAATCTCTGAAACTGGAGACACTTATCTCCCTCACTAGCTTTAAGCACCAGCTGTCAGAGCAGCTCACTGATCTCTGCACCTGTACATAGCCCATCTGTAAATAGCCCAACCAACTACCTCATCCCCTACCGTATTTATTTATTTATCTTGCTCTTTTGCACCCCAGTCTTTCTACATTGCACATTCATCTACTGCACATCTACCATTCCAGTGTCTAATTGCTATATTGTAATTACCTCACCACCATGGCCTATTTATTGCCTTACCTTCCTTATCTTACCTCATTTGCACACATTGTATATAGATTTGTTTTTCTACTGTATTATTGACTGTATGTTTGTTTGCTCCATGTGTAACTCTGTGTTGTTGTATGTGTCGAACTGCTTTGCTTTATCTTGGCCAGGTCGCAGTTGTAAATTAGAACTTGTTATCAACTTGCCTACCTGGTTAAATAAAAGTGAAATAAATAAAATAAAACAAAAAACTCCTCCCTATATTCAGTCTCGTCGTTGTTGGTGATCAGGCCTACCACTGTTGTGTTGTCTGCAAACTTAATGATTGTGTTGGAGTCGTGCCTGGCCATGCAGTCGTGGGTGGACAGGGAGTACAGGAGGGGACTGAGCACGCACCCCTGGGGAGCTCCAGTGTTGAGGATCAGCGTGGCAGATGTGTTGCTACCTTCCCTCACCACCTGGGGGCGGCACGTCAGGAAGTCCAGGATCCAGTTGCAGAGGGAGGTGTTTAGTCCCAGGATCCTTAGCTTAGTGATGAGCTTTGAGGGTATTATGGTGTTGAACGCTGAGCTGTAGTCAATGAATAGCATTCTCACATAAGTGTTCCTTTTGTCCAGGTGGGAAAGGGCAGTGTGGAGTGCAATAGAGATTGCATCATCTGTGGATCTCTTTGGGCGGTATGCAAATTGGAGTGGGTCTAGGGTTTTCTTCACACACACACACACACACACACACACACACACACACACACACACACACACACACACACACACACACACACACACACACACACACACACACACACACACACACACACACACACACACACACACACACACAGCCCGTGAGAGGTTTACTGTACAGTAACAGGGCCCTGTGGGACAGTCCTGTCAAGGCCAGAGCAGACAAAGTGTGAGAGAGAGATATACTGTACTGTTATAAGGGACGACTCAAATGCAATGTCAGCTGTGAATGTACTGTCAGGGTCATGTTAGTCTGGTGTACCATGAGGAAGGGGCAGAGTTGAAAAATCCATGAAAGAAAGTTGGGTTGTTTGACCGAAAACACTCTACCTTGGCAATATGGAGTAGGTGAACTGTATATACGCTGACTGCCTTAGCTTTTGTTTGCAGGTGTCATACCATGTTTTGAATACAATGAATTATATAAATTTCAAATGGAACCTAGTTAGCTGTGACCATCAGGTTCCATTGACGTGCAGTACAGCCAACGAGAGAGTAATAAGAAGAGTATTTATGAGCTGCAGCTGTGTCACTGACATCTACATAACCTATTCATGAGTCTTATGATGGAATCACAGTCACCCTCCATTCCAATCTCACAGGTGACAGAGAAAGGGGTGAGGAGGAGGGAGACAGAAAGAGAGAATTTGGATTTGAGAGAGAGAGAGCGAGAGCAAGAAAGGAAGAGGGAGAAAGAGAGAAAGAATGAGATGAGAAAGAGAGAGCGAAAGAGAGAGGTGCAGCGAGACACCGGCAGAGGTTGAGAAAAAGGGAGCGTGATAGAGTGAGCAAGAGTAATTACCAGGACAAAAGAAAGTATTTTAATAAACCTGGGCACCTTGTTCTTTTCCACACATAGCATAGCTTAAACCCTGTGCTCTGCATATCAATGCTCCATACATGGCATTGCTGGAATACACAATCTATACAGAGAGCCGGCCCAACAGGCCCCATGCTATTAGGTATTCCTCTACTGCACAGGAGAGGGTGGGGAGGAAAGGGAGCTTTGCACGGCCCTGCGTAGAAATGAGGGGTAAAGGACCTACATGGCGTGTTGTGAGGAAGGATCTCTCTTTCTCTTCTCTTTCTCTTTCTTTCTCAGGTCAACCAGGCTTTAGATAGACGTTTTCTGCCTGTTCTAAGGTCAGCTCTTCCCAAAATTGTGACCTGATCCATCCCTGGTAGTTACAGTTAATTTAGGTCCTAAGGTGCTTAGAGGCAACATCCATCTGCAACCATAATAGTTCCAGGTAAAGGTTGGAGGCGGCACGTGTACTGGAACACAGGTGGGAGCTGCAGGAGTCCTTCCCATCTCTGGGAAAATGGCAGATGGAAGCCTGCTCTGACTGTGTGTGATGCAATGCCACCAAGGACACACAGTCACCATACCCTTGATGTTTATAAGGACACACAGTGACCACCTACCTGGGGTTTACCATGGTTTACAAGGACATTGAGTGACCCCCACCCAAACACACCTAATCCCCCTCTGTGACTATTGCATTGAGCCTTTTTTTGCACTGACTCTCTTACACTGGTCGTGTGCAAATACTCATATTGCATCCTAAATACAAGGCCCAAAAAAATGTTGTTTTATAGTTTGTGACATTTTGGAAATCGAGTATACTTAAAATGCCCGGATGTCATACTCATTTCAGCTTTGACAACAGCTGATAATCAGATGTGGGGATGTGCTACCGAAATTAACCAATTAGGCGAAACAACATTTTATAGTTTGTGAAATTTTGAAATTCATGTATGATTTAAATTCCAGGATGTTATACTCATTTTGGCTCTACATCTAGTAGAATTCAATGCACACTTTCCACAATGCATTGGAAAATGTGGACTGGGAGTGATAGGCCTTAGATCTGTTCAAGTATCCAAACAACAAAACTAGGCTAATTCATTTGAAGATGCCGAATAGCAAAGCTTCTGCGGTGGTGTTGAAATGTTTTCAGTTTTTTTATCCGTTAAACAATCCTGAGTACTGCATCGTAGGCTACATCTTTGAAAATAAGAAAGTCTTATTTATTTATACATTTTTCAAAGTGGATTTCTGTTTTCTTTTTTTTGTTTTCTCAATGAAAAGTGTTTCTTGTTGTCTTGGCCTTTGTCAGAGCTTTTAAACTAAATAGTAAACCATCTTTTGATTTCTGAATGTGTCGGCACCGAGGACTCAGGATGTAGCTGCGTTATTTATGTCATGTTATTCAGGCCTTTGATTCAAACAAATAGATTGTTTTAGTTTTGTAGGCTAGTCTACCTATTATTTCATCCATGGATCAAGCCTTATCAGCCTTTTCGATCTCGTTCCCAAGGATCAGTGCTTTAGTTTATTATGTTGCTGTTCAGTGGTTCTGAATTTGCGATGCACCCGGCTGTCCACATTTATTTGTGCAATAGCGTTTTGATTTGAACACTATTTGTGTCACACCCTGATCTGTTTCACCTGTCTTTGTGCTTGTCTTCACCCCCCTCCAGGTGGATGCAATATTATATTTTAGATTTGAGATTCTTCAAAGTAGCCACCGTTTGCCTTGACAGCTTTGCACACTCTTGGCATTCTCTCAACCAGCTTCATGAGGTAGTTATCTGGATTGCTTTTCCAACAGTCTTGAAGGAGTTCCCACATATACTGAGCACTTGTTGGCTGCTTTTCCTTCACTCTGCAGTCCAACTCATCCCAAACCATCTCAAGTGGGTTGAGGTTGGGTGATTGGGAAGGCCAGGTCATCTGATGCAGCACTCCATCACTCTCCTTGGTTAAATAGCTCTTACACAGCCTGGAGGTGTGTTGGGTCATTGTCCTATTGAAAAACAAATGATAGTCCCACTAAATGCAAACCAGATGGGATGGCGTATGGCTGCAGAATGATGTGGTAGCCATGCTTGTTAATTAAGTGTGCCTTTATTTCTAAATAAATCACTGACAGTGTCACCAGCAAAGCACCCCCACACCATCACACCCCATCCTCCATGTTTCATGGTGGGAACCACACATGTGGATATTATCCATTCACCTACTTTGCGTCTCACAAAGACATGGCGGTTGGACCCCAAAAATCTCAAATTTGGACTTAACAGACCAAAGGACAGATTTCCACTGGTCTAATGTCCATTGCTTGTGTTTCTTGGCCCAAGCAAGTCTCTTCTTATTATTGATGTTCTTTATTATTGGTTTCTGTAGGAAGAACTGGTAACTCTAATGAATTTATCCTTTGCAGTACAGGTAATTCTGGGTTTTCCTTTCCTGTGGTGGTCCTCATCATAGCGCTTAAATGTTTTTGCAACTGCACTTGAAGAAACTTTCCAAGTTCTTGAAGTTTTCTGGATTGACTGACCTTCATGTTTTAAAGTAATGATAGACTGTCGTTTCTATTTGCTTATTTGAGCTGTTCTTGCCATAATATGGACTTGGTCTTTTGCCAAGTAGGGCTATCTTCTGTATACCAACCCTACCTTGTCACAACACAACTGATTGGCTCAAACCCATTAAACAGGTCAACATTCACAAGGCCGCAGGACCAGACCGATTACCAGAACTTCTACTCCGAGCATGCGCTGACCAACTGGCAAGTGTCCCTGTCTGAGTCTGTAATATGTTTCAAGCAGACCACCATAGTTCCTGTGCCCAAGAACACTAAGGTAATCTGGCTAAATGACTACCGACCCGTAGCACTCACGTCTGTAACCATGAAATGCTTTGAAAGGCTGGTCATGGCTCATCAACATCATTATCACAGAAGCCATAGATCCACTCCAATTTGCATACCGCACCAACAGATCCACAAATGAGGCAATCTCTATTGCACTCCACACTGCCCTTTCACACCTGGACAAAAGGAACACCTACGTGAGAATGCTATTCATTGACTACAGCTCAGTGTTCAACACCATAGTGCCCTCAAAGCTCATCACTGTGCTAAGGATCCTGGGACTAAACACCTCCCTCTGCAACTGTTTCCTGGACTTCCTGACGGGCTGCCCCCAGGTGGTGAGGGTAGGTAACAACACATCCGCCATGCTGATCTTCAACACGGGGGCCCCTCAGGGGTGGGTGATCAGTCCAATCCTGTACTCCCTGTTCACTCATGACTGCATGACTGATGGCCAAGCACGACTCCAACACCATCATTAAGTTTGCTGATGACACAACAGTGGTAGGCCTGATCACCGTCAACGATGAGACAGCCTATAGGGAGGTCAGAGAACTGACCGTGCGGTGCCAAGACAACAACCTCTCCCTCAACGTGAGCAAGACAAAGGAGCTGATTGTGGACTACAGGAAAAGGAGGACTGAGCACGACCCCATTCTCATCAACGGGGCTGTAGTGGAGCAGGTTGAGAGCGTCAACTGTTCTCTGTTCTCTCTGCTACCGCACGGCAAGCAGTACCGGAGTACCAGATCTAGGTCCAAGAAGCTTCTAAACAGCTTCTACCCCCAAGCCATACTACTCCTGAACAGCTAATCAAATGGCTACCCAGACTATTTGCATTGCCCCCTCTTCTACACTGCTGCTACTCTCTGTTATTAATTATGCGTAGTCACTTTAATAACCCTACCTACATGTACATATTACCTGTACATATTACCTCAATTACCTCGACAACGGTGCCCCCGCATTATTGACTACCCCTTGTATATAGCCCCGCTGTTGTTATTTTTGCTGCTCTAATTATTTGTTATTCTTATCTCTTACTTTTTGGGGGGTATTTTCTTAAAACTGCATTGTTGGTTAAGGGCTTGTAAGTAGACATTTCACAGTAAGGGCTACACCTGTTGTAGTTGGCGCATGTGACAAATAACATTTGGTTTTATTTTAGTTTTATTTTACTGTAAGAAAGGGAAGATTAAGCAAGTGATCAAGGACAAGGTACAGGTTTCCAAGACACTTCTGTGAGCCATGTCCTGGTCTTGACATTAACATGACAGTCTAACATGACTAACATTAACATGACTAACACTAAGTATAAAATAGTGAGCTGGAGGAAAACACCACCCACCCCAGGCCGTGAACACCACTCTTCTTTGTGAGTCTCTCTCTGTTAGACCACCTGCCACTCACCCAGGGCCCAGAATGACAGTTGTGTAGTCTCGTAAGCACACCAGTGTGGCTAGTCACTTATCGCTGATCACCACACCAGTCTACATACAGTGTACATCATCACACCAGTCTACATACAGTGTACATCACTACACCAGTCTACATACAGTGTACATCACTACACCAGTCTACATATATTCCCCTTCTTTGTAAGTGCACCCTCTGCTAGAGGACCAGCCTCTCACCCAGGGCCCAGGGCCCATAATCATTGCATTAAACATAATAATGGAAAATTCATCATAATCAATCAGCTATTGCTAGGCTAAGCCAGGCCACTGTCTGCTGAGCAGTAAGGTTGAATGTAAGGGGACCCATAACTCCACAGCAGAGCCCCATGCTGCAGCACAGGGACAGGGAGGACCAGGCCATTAGTACCTGTCTGAGTGATGAATGGTCCTTAAGTACAGGTTCCTTGCAAACCGCCGCCGGCTCGTCTCTATGGGGACGGGTGAAGGCCACCTCAGTGGCCGTCTGGCCTGTGATTAACACAGGCAGCCCATGAAGGGTTAAGTAAATATGTAGGGTTAGCTGGTTAGCCAGGAGGGGAATTAGCCAGGAGGGGAATTAGCCAGGTGTGGTTAGACCCTGAGTAATAAGTAGCACTTTCTACTGCGTATACATTCCAGGGGTCAAGGGTCACAACTAGGGCAGTGCTTAACAGAGATGGGGTTAGAGGGCAAGGTCAAAGAACGAAAACATCAATAGACATTATAGCTGCTGCTATAGGGAGTGATCTAAAGGACCTCCGAGGTTATTTAATTAGTTTGGTCAAGAAGCAAACCAGTCAACAAAAATCTAACACAATGTTATTGAACAGATTTATTCTGTTTTTATCATTGCCATATGCTCTGACATATGCTTTGTAAAACCCACACAGCAAATGATATTGAATTGACATGAACTGATGTGTCTTAGCCAAGCCTGTATATAAATATGATTGTTGTAACTGTTTTATTTTAGAGTGAAAGCAGGGTTGTATTTCCCCCGTCACACACACAGGAAAGGCAAATAATTGTCCAATTAGTTCAACTGTTTGCAAAGAGAATGACTTTCTGTCATGCGTCCTGTTCCACCCATTTCCATGTGTACAGTATGTGGAGGTGTGGTCTTGAAACAGGGTGGAGGCTGGTGGAGAGACAGAGAGGCATTGACCTAATGATGAAGATGATAAGGATATGAAAACGGATTGATTTGATGCTCAATATTACAGTGGCTCAGTCAGTAGCTATTCTAGAAGTAACCACACCCTCCCAGCATTTCTCTACCGTTTTTTCTGTCATTAGAAAACATGGATTCAATTTTGTTTGTGGCTTTGCTATGGACAGAAACTGGGAAGAACTGAGATCTAGCAGTATGTTGGTTATGTTCAGTAACGCTTCATCTGCACTTTTCCCAGCCACGCTCCAACGAGCCCCAACTGGAAAGACGTGTAAATAAATAGCTGCAGCATGTTGTCTTGTCTCCCCACTAAACAAGGAAATATACAAACTTCTGATTGTACATTGAGGAGAAAATTGCTGCAGTCATTGCCAAACCAGCTGTGGAGTTTTTCTGCTTGCCCGGACACATTCCTCAGCCTTCCCAGACTCTAATTATTAGGTCTCTCTCTCTCTCTCTCTCTCTCTCTCTGGGTGTGTGCGTGTGTGTGTGTGTTTGGTAAAGAAAGCATGTGCAGGAATGACCTCTCTTACCCGTCAATATTTACAGTACAGAACTGCTGTCCCTCATACAGCTGTCACTAAAGGTATTATTATTATTATAGATTAGTAATAGTGCAATAATTAAGCCTATTACTACAGTAATCAGAAAGTTAGGGCCATAAATGTTGTCTGTAACTTCAACGAACATGACCTCAAATATGGCAGACACTGGAAAAATATAATTAGGGTACAAAAAATGATAAAAAAGAATTGAGTAAATCATATCGTAGGCTTTGGTTAGACAGCTCTGATATCTGGGTCCACAGTCTGGTCCATACTAGTGTCATGGTCCCAATACTCCTAATGTTAGAGATACAGGGAAAATAAAAATAAACTAGAAGTATGGATCTCTCTGTAGGAAGTACAGTGAACACACAAACAGCCATGATGAAATTGGTATTTGATCCCTCTGTCCCTTTGGTCCAGATCCTGTAGAGAGAAGCCACACACTCGTCTAACTACACGTTCAGCTCACTATACGCTCAGCAGACTACAGGCTCGTCTAACTACACGCTCGGCTCACTACACGCTCGGCAGACTACACGCACGGCTCACTACATGCTCGGCTCCCTGCGCGCTCGGCTCAGCCTTCACCTGCTTATTTACTGCCCAGTGACAAATGGCAGCTTGGCACTGGGTGCATTTCAACAACCCTGAGGGGGGCTGTAAGAAACGCATTCATCACCATATGTTTATTCCAATGCTATGTACTCAAGGGCGTCACAAGGAGATCTATTCTGAAACCCAAATGGAACATTCCATATTATAAACTGGGCAATTTGGGTCCTGGATGCTGATTGGCTGAAATTCGTGCTATATCAGACATTATAAACTGGGTGGTTCAAGCCCTGAATGCTGATTGGCTGACAGCCATGGTATATCAGACCGTATCACACAGGTATGACAAATAGTTATTTTTACTGCTCTAATTACGTTGGTAAACAGTTTATAATAGCAGTATGGCACCTCGGGGGTTGGACATATACCACTAACACCCGTGGTGCCTTATTGCTTTTATAAACCGGTTGCCAACACAGTAAGGCAAGGAACTACACATTTAAACTGAACATTTTGCTTTAAATAAAGAAATACATTTAAAATAAATACATTCCGCCAGAAAAAGTAGTCTGGACAAAAGTCTCGTTGCTAGACTGGTTGCTATGCAACAACCACAGGCTTGCTAGCAAGTTTACATTAAATGTATGCAAAAACCGAGCATTAGCGCCACTTCTAGAGTGACTAACACAAGCCAATTATATATTCATGTTGATCTGAATGTTGCCATTTATTGTGCACAAGTGAAAAAATTGTCCCATGTTATCGTTTGTTGTTGGCTTGCCCATGTTTTCATTTGTTGGCTCCACGCTGCTGGAAATGGATGCTGTTCATTTAACTGGGGGAGCTGCTGCTGTGTTGTCAGAGAGAATAGTGCTCCACCGCTTCCAGATTTGGCCTCCAGCTATTTTGAAGAGAGGTTTCAAATCTGTGTCCTCTGACAGACAGTATACATCATACCTCTATTTCTCATGCCTCTGCCATCCGACAGTTTCTGGATCATGGTGGTTTGATGGCAGTGGTTTGTGTAAATCTCCGATGGGCCAGCTATTTTTCAGATCTTTGGCAGGATTTTTGCGAGGGTGTTCACTCCCGTCGGCCCTTTTGTGTATCTGAAACATAAGACAATAACGTTAGCTAATAGGTAGGCCTACATAGCTACCGGTTATATTGTCAGTGTACGTTAGAATGATTTAGCTAGCTAACATATGTAGCCGTTCAGCTTTATCGCATCCCTCTTTCCTCAATTGTTTTATTACACCGACAGACACATTGTTGCTCGTTGTGAATTCGGTGTCCTTCTGTATACTCCATGCCAGACTGAGTTGGGGGTCGTTGATATGTCTGTTCAAACCAGGTCTGTGTCCAGTGTATCTGATAATCCCATATTCTTCAGCATTCATGTTTCTCACTGAACCATACAAGTCCCGTTGAATGACGTTCAGCTTCGTTTTTGTTGTATTCCCAAACTCACAATGTGTCCCTTTTTCTGCACACCAGTCAGTGAATCAGGTAAGTGCCCACTTTATTTGTTTCACAATGTTCTTTTAGTTTCGGTTTCTCTGAAGTTAATCTAAACGCTTATTTTGTACATTGGCATGTCAAACTATTGTTGATGTAGCCATTTTATAGAGGTGAAAAGGCGCAACGATATTAAGGTGAAAAGGTTAATGTCATAGTCATGGTATACGGTCTCACACACACACGGCTAATTGCTGTTTTAGCCAATCAGTATCCAGTTACAAACTACCGGGTTTATAACAGACCGTATTCCACAGGTATGACAAAACATTTATTTAACTGCTCTAATTACGTTGGTAACCGGTTTATAATAACAATAAGGTACTTCGGGTGTTTGTGGTATATGGCCAATATACCACGGCTAAGGGCTGTATCCAGCCACTCCGTGTTGTGTTGTGCATAAGAACAGCCCTTAGCCGTGGTATATTGGCCATATACCACACCCCCTTATTGCTTAAATATAACAGGGCGGGGTCTTCAAACCAACACAAAGGCTAAATGGAGTGCTCAAATCATGACGATTAGGTGAAGTTTGAGATTAATGGAAGAGTGTCGCAGACGGTTGACTTTAAAGCATGGTGAAAAATGCCTGGCAGTGAGACTGATACAGTTAGCAGAGCGAGAGACAGGATATTAAAAGACACATCTATGAAGGCCGCAGAACGTCTACTATATAGGAAGACTCTTTCAATTTCCTGTGGACACCTTATCACTTCCAGTGGCATTCTAGTACAGAGTGTACGTCTGTCTCTACTACCTATCCTTAAAATGCCTTCATAGTATTAATATTCTATGAAAAGACCTACACTGTTTTCTGTTCTAAATCAAGTCAAATCAAATTGCATTTGTCACAAACGTCAACTACAACAGCTGTAGACATTACAGTGAAATGCTTACTTACAATCCCTAACCAACAATGTAGTTAAAATAAGAATAAGAAATAAAAGAAAAAAATATTAAAGAGCAGCAGTAAAATAACAATAGAGAGGCTATATATGGGTGGCACCGGTTAGTTGTGGTAATTGAGGTAATACTTACATGTAGGTAGAGTTATTAAAGTGACTATGCATAGATAATAACAGAGAGTGTAGAAGAGGGGGGAAGGGGGCAATGCAAATAGTCTGGGTAGCCATTTGATTAGATTTTCAGAAGTCTTATGGCTTGGGGGTAGAAGCTGTTTAGAAGCCTCTTGGACCTAGACTTGGCGCTCCGGTACCGCTTGCCATGTGGTAGCAGAGAGAACAGTCTATGACTAGAGTGGCTGGAGTCATTGACCATTTTTAGGGCCTTCCTCTGACACCGTCTGGTATAGAGGTCTTGGATGGCAGGAAGCTTGGCCCCATTGATGTACTGGGCCGTACGCACTACCCTCTGTAGTGCCTTGCGGTCAGAGGCCGAGCAGTTGCCATACCAGTCAGTGATGCAACCAGTCAGGATGCTCTGAACCCTCGCCAGGCAAGGTGGGCCATGTTTTTCACTCGTTTTGTTTTCACCGTATCTTACAGACTAGGTTCCCAGAACACTTAAGGCAGACACACCGTCCCGGATGTTTGACACAGAGGAGCGGTCCATAGATCCCACTCCCATACTTCCGGCCTCTTGCCTGGTGGCACCGATGATGTGGGAGTTGGACACGGACATAGAGCGGACGTTACGTACAGAGCCCACTCCACCTCAGTGTCCAGCTGGGCGTATGTACGTTCTGTCTGCTGTCCGCGACTGTGATCTATTAGGCCCAGACGTCACCCTCCTCTGGTCATCCTGGCATCGGTCGGACGGTGCGTTGTCTTAGTGGGAAGTACTGGTGGTCCACCTTAACTAAGAACGTGAGGGTTTATGTTTCCTCCTGCTCTGTGTGCGCTCAGTTCAAGGCGCCTAGGCATCTGCCCAGAGGGAAGTTACAACCCCTACCCGTTCCACAGTGGTCTTGGTCACACCTGTCGGTGGACTTTTTGACGGATTTTCCGCCGTCACAAGGTAACACCACGATCCTGGTCGTTGTGGATCGGTTTTCTAAGTCCTGCCGCCTCCTTCCTTTGCCTGGTCTCCCTACGGCCCTACAGACTGCGGAGGCCCTGTTCACCCATGTCTTCCGGCATTACGGGGTGCCTGAGGATATAGTTTCTGATCGGGGTCCCCAGTTCACGTCCAGGGTTTGGAGGGCGTTTATGGAACGTCTCGGGGTCTCGGTCAGCCTGACCTCAGGTTTTCACCCCGAGAGTAACGGACAGGTGGAAAAAGTCAACCAGGATGTGGGTAGGTTTCTGCGGTCCTATTGCCAGGATCGGCCGGGGGAGTGTGCAGTTTTCATCCCCTGGGCAGAGATGGCCCAAAATTCACTCCGCCACTCCTCCACTGGTCTCTCCCCTTTCCAGTGCGTACTGGGATACCAGCCGGTTCTGGCACCGTGGCATCAGAGCCAGATCGAGGCTCCTGCGGTGGATGAATGGTTTAGGCACTCGGAGGAGACCTGGGAGGCCGCCCATGTGCAACTACAACGAGCCGTGAGGCGGCAGAAGGCGAGCGCCGACCGCCACCACAGTGAGGCCCCGGTATTCACACCGGGGGACATGGTCTGGCTCTCGACCAGAAACCTGCCGCTCCACCTGCCCTGCCCGGAAGCTGGGTCCGTGGTATGTGGGGCCCTTTAAAGTCCTGAGGAGATTGAACGAGGTATGTTATAAATTACAGCTTCCCCCGGATTACCGTATTAACTCCTCGTTCCATGTGTCTCTCCTCAGGCCGGTGGTAGCTGGTCCATTCCAGGAGTCTGAGGTACGGGAGGTTCCTCCGCCTCCTCTGGACATTGAGGGGGTCCCGGCGTATACTGTTCGAGCCATTATGGACTCTAGACGTCAGTACCTCGTGGAGTGGGAGGGGTACGGTCCGGAGGAGAGATGCTGGGTGCCGGTGAGAGACATCCTAGATCCTTCGTTGCTGCGGGAGTTTCACTGTCTCCACCCGGATCGCCGTGCGCCTCGTCCTCCGGGTCATCCCCCAGGCCAGTGTCGGCGCACTGCTGGAGCCACGCGTCAAGGGGGGAGTACTGTCACAACTTCAGACGAAGTTGGTCCCTCTCCTTGCTCGGGTGACTTTAGGCGGTCGAAGTCACCGGTCTTCTAGCTACTGCCGATCTATTTTTTTTTGTTTGTTTTTTTGTCTTCATTATACACACCTGGTTTCTATCCCATAATTACATGTTCCTTATTTAACCCTCTGTTCCCCTCATGTTTTTGTGCATGACTGTTTGTGTTTCTTTGTTCCGTGTTTTCGAGTGGTTGTTTTTTTCCCCACTCATGTATTTTGGAAATATTGAGTAAAGCATTTGAAAACTCATATTCGTTGTCCGGTGCCTGACTCTGCCTTACGGCATCACGGAGAATTTTGACATATAGAAAATGTGTGGGCAGAACTGAAAAAGCGTGTGCGAGCAAGGAGGCCCACAAACCTGACTCAGTTACACCAGCTCTGTCAGGAGGAATGGGCCAAAATTCACCCAACTTATTGTGGGAAGCTTGTGGAAGGCTACCCGAAACGTGTGTGTATCTGGTGCGTGAGTCAGGTGCAGGAGAGCAGAAATGAGTGAGCAAAAGCACTTTACTGTGGCACAGAAATACAGTAACTGAACGCCAATAGCGTCACAACAACAAAATAGCGTACAGAAAATAAGTGCGGCAGCACAAACCACAATGAACAAATAAATCCAGCGCAAACCAGCCGGAACATGCCACTGACAAAACACAATCACACACACAGACATGGGGGAAACCAGAGGGTTAAATACATGACAAGTAATGAGGGAATGACAACCAGGTGTGTGGGGAAACAAGACAAAACAAATGGAAAATGAAAAATGAATTGGTGATGGCTAGAAGACCGGTGACGTCGACCGCCGAACACCGCCCGAACAAGGAGAAGCACAGACTTCGGCGGAAGTCGTGACAGTACCCCCTTGACGCACGGCTCCAGCAGCGCGCCGACACCAGCCTCTGGGCCGACCCAGAGGGCGAGGCGCAGGGCGATCCGTAGCATAGACAGGTCCAAAACGTCCTTCACCGGAATCCAGCATCTCTCCTCCGGACCGTACCCCTCCCACTCCACGAGTTACTGAAGGCCCCTCCTTCGACGCCTCGAATCCAGTATAGAGCGGACTGAATACGCCGGGGCCCCCTCGATGTCCAGAGGGGACGGAGGGACCTCCCGCACCTCAGACTCCTGGAGCGGACCAGCCACCACCGGCCTGAAGAGAGACACATGGAACAAGGGTTTAATACGGTAATCGGGGGGAAGCTGTAACCTATAACAAACCTTGTTCACTCTCCTCAGGACTTTAAATGGCCCCACAAACCACAGACCCAGCTTCCGGCAGGGCAGGCGGAGGGGCAGGTTTCGGGTCGAGAGCCAGACCATGTCCCCCGGTGCGAATACCGGGGCCTCACTGCGGTGACGGCCTGCGCTGGCTTTCTGGCGCAGCACGGCCCACTGGAGATGAACATGGGCGGTGTCCCATGTCTCCTCCGCACGCCTGAACCAGACGTCCACTGCAGGAGCCTCGGTCTGACTTTGATGCCACGGCGCCAAAACCGGCTGGTACCCCAATACATCCTGGAAAAATGGATGGCTAGAAGCCGTCGACGTCGACCGCCGAACACTGCCCGAACAAGGAGAGGCACCGACTTCGGCGGAAGTTGTGACAGAAACGTTTGACCCAAGTTAAACAATTTAAAGGCAATGCTACCAAATACTAACTGAGTGTTTGTAAACTTCTGACCCACTGGGAATGTGATGAAAGAAATAAAAGCTGAAATACATCATTCTCTCTACTATTATTCTGACTATTCACATTCTTAAAATAAAGTGGTGATCCTAACTGACCTAAGACAGAGGACTTTTTACTAGGATTAAATGTCAGGAATTGTGAATAACTGAGTTTAAATGTATTTGGCTAAGGTGTATGTAAACTTCCAACTTCAACTGTACATCAATGTTCAGGCATGGAAATGCTAAAATGCCTCCCTGCTTGACAGACAGCTCTCAGGCAGTGTGTTTACTGAATCTGTAATTGGAGGAGAAATTAGGGGTGAGATTTAAAGAGAGAGAGAGAGAGAGAGAGAGAGAGAGAGAGAGAGAGAGAGAGAGAGAGAGAGAGAGAGAAACATACAGACACGTGTAGCGGGGTTCATGCTCAAAGGAAATAACAAGAGCTTTGCACATCTTTAGAGGAGGCAAAATTAAGACCGAAATATTTGTGTCAGCTTCAACAAGGAGAGATGAGGGCAATTCTTAATTTCCCTGTTTACTGTGGAGGTGGTGATGGTGATGGAGCGAGTCCAACTCCAGGAGAAAATGTGAAAAATCACTAAGCAGTCTATAATTATTTCTAAATCAATATTTGTACAGGAAGGCTCTGGAGTGCCAATGCCCAGCCTGTTGGATTGGAGCAGAATGATGCCTGTGGAATCTCCAGGCCATGATTGATTCACACATGATACCTTTCAGCAGACGGACGGACAAACAGATGGAGGGAGAACACATTGAGATACTAACATTGAGAACACTATTGATCAGGCTGCCCTGAGGGAGGCTGTATTAGGTTACAGCTGTATCTGTGTATCTTTTTAGACCACTTAAGAATGTACACCCTATCTTACAGAAATAGTGGTAATCAAATAGGCTAATAAACTCTGACCACGAATTGAGATCATGTATGAACAGGAGTGTAACTGCTAAAACAAAAGTGCTAATCAATCATAAATGTAGTTGTTGAGTAAATTCTATTTCACAAAATTTACCCCCCACCACATCACTGCTGAGGCCCATGTTGAAATGAAACAGTGATAATCATATGCTGTGTTCAGTGTTGTACGATCAGGCCTGAGGCCCATGTTGTTACATTGATATGTCATATACTGTAAGCTGTGTTATGTGATGAGGCCTATACCATAGGCTAAAGGAGCTGTCCATCCAGACTTGACAGATGAGGCCAAAGCTGACCATTAAAGAGCCACTTAACTTTCTGATTAATCCCCCTCCTCAGCCCTGATCCTGCTATTTATTCCTATAGGCCACCAGGACCTGTGGTCAGCTCCGGATACGCACACGCACGCACGCATGCACTCACACACACGCACGCACACAAATGCACACACTACAGCTCACATCTCATCAGATTGATCAATTAGTCCTGCACTGCTCAATTATTTCATTCTCACTGAGGAGCCATTTTCTCTCATACCATATATGGACGTGACACACAATCATGTGTGTGTGTGTGGGTGGTGTGGTGTGTGCGTGCGTGCGGGCGGGTGGTGTGTGTGTGACCCTGGGCTAACACTGTAGCCATTTCATCAGAACTATCAATTAGTTCTGCATTTATTCCAATTTCACTCTGAGGGGAAATTCTCAGCGCAAATGAAAAGTAAAGGAAAGTGTTAGGAAGCCACGATCTCCTCAATGATATCTGACATCTACCAAACTGCAACATATGGTGTCTCTCTGTCAGTCTGTGGCTGTTAAGACTAAACCGCTAGCAGACTGCAAGAAGACAATCATTGAAATTACCTGTGAACTAATTAATGTCCTGAAGGCTCTGGTTAATCTTCATTTAAATTACCTGTCCTATTGTGCTTCTCTGGAGTCTGATTGGCTGCAACGTGCCCAGCGTTTCACCTCTCTTATCTAATCATTCTAATCAAGAGACCATCGGGATCTTCTTGTTGTAAGTTATTCTTAGCCTGATTAATTCCTGTGATATCTAATGTAGTTGTCGATGACAATGCAGTCATCTGATTGTTTGCCATTTATAAGCTCGTTATAACAGATCAAGTTCCTACTTAGTAAAACATAGGAGTCTTGGTTTTTGTAAGATCGACCCACAAACGTCACATGAAAAAGTAGATATTTCCCAGCAATTAAAAGCCTGCATGTCTCGCTAGATTCAAGAACTTGACAGATCCATGTGAAATTCCAGGGAAATGTCAAGCACGGTTCTAATTGCACCGTCACACAGTTATCAGCCCTTTCTTGATTTGAACTTGGAGGTGTGCCAGAAGATTCCCCTCTCAGATCTCTCTCTCTCTACTGTAATTATCTTTTTGTGACAGGGAAAACCGACACACAACCTTTGAGAAACGTTCAGTGCAACACTGAGGTATTGACAGATTTCTACAAGACATCATTACTGTCAACAGGATCAAAGAAACTAGGTGCCATTTGTTCTCTCTTCCTGTGTTCCTTTTCTTTTTGGAAGAATGAGGAGCAGAACATGTCTGAGGGGGATCAGGTCAAGGTTTAGCTTTGAGGAGAGGCCTTGTCTTTAGTCTGTACGTCCATGATCAAGCTTCGATATTGAAATGAGAGTATAGATTTGCAGTACTGCTTAATGCTCCCGTTTTAGTGGAAGGAACAGTTTTCTCTCACTGTCTGTCTGTCGTTCACACACGCATGTACTCACAAGGGGTTGGAACCAAAATTATTTTCCAATCACTTTGTTCTGAACAGAACCATTCTTTTTTACGTTATTCTTTTTTTTCGTTCCGTTCCACTGTTCCGACCTGCAAAATAAAGTTCTGAACTGGTTCAAACCGCGAAAAAGTAATGGTTCATATTGTTTCTTTCTGTTGCTTTTTACATTAGCTCGACATTAAATTATCAATCAGCTTGCTATGGTGTGGGCAACCTATAGTTGTTTACATGTGCGATAGACAGACAAGTGCAGGGCGTGAGATGCGACAAAATGTTTGCGGATGGGGAGTGTGTGAGAGAGGGTGGAGGAGGAAGCATGGCTTGAAGCACTGGGCATCTTGTCACAACATGCATTATCTGAATTAGGCCCACAGATTTATACCCACGGAGGAGCGGCTTCTATGAAGGAACTTTGAATGTTTGAACTTCTCAGAGTTGGCTTAACATTGCCAGAGCTAGCTAGCTAGCTAGCTAACAAGCTTGTGTGTGCAGAGCGGCAACAGAATTAAAAACACGTCTTAACTTTTTGTAGTTTAAAAAAAATCCAACGTGAAATGTGATAACCATAGTATCTGTAATTAGTATTGCAAAGGTTAACCCATTCTTATCTAATTACAAATCTCTCCCTAATTTCTGAACCATGTTTGTAACGTCAGCCTATGCTTCTCCGGGTGAAGGGCAGGTTGCCTGAACACACTGGAAGTCAGACACTGGAATACGTTTCTGAGTGACAGAGTGAGGGCTGTGCATAGGCGCCTTGTAATTTTTTTTTGTGGGACTGAAAAAAATGCCTTGAACGTAAAAGTGTCACGCCCTGATCTGTTTCACCTGTCCTTGTGCTTGTCTCCATCCCCCTCCGGGTGTCGCCCCTCTTCCCCACTTATCCTCTGGGTATTTATACATGTGTCTGTCTGTGCTAGTTCGTCTTGTTTGTTCAAGTCAAACAGCGTTTTCTCAACTCCTGTTTTTCCCCAGTCTCTCTTTTTCTCATCCTCCTGGTTTTGGCTCTTGCCTGTCCTGACTAAGCAGCCTGCCTGCTTGACCACCCTGCTTGCCCCTGACCCTGAGCCTGCCTGCCGTTGTGTACCTTTGTCGCTACTCTGGATTATCGAACTCTGCCTGCCTTGACCTGTTGTTTGCCTGCCCCTGTTGTTTCAATTAACATTGTTCCTTCAACACAGTCTGTCATTGTTTCTTACCTGAAATCTGATAATAAATAACATTATTAACCGGTTCCCACACTTTTATAATATTGGTTCTGTTCTGGAACAGTATAGTATAGTTCCTCAAAAAATCTGTTCCATGAACCAGTTCCAACCCCTGGTACTCACCCATACATACACACACGTCCTCTCATTAGGTACAGTGAGACCAAATCTATCAATACGTTTATCTCATCCATAGCCATTCAACCTGACATCACGAAATATGAAAAATACACAACTCACTCATTATTTGCACTACACTGAGGCCCTTCTTGCATTCCTCTTGGCAGATACAACAATGAAAGACTTAGCCTCACTAAGTCAGTGACCGAGTGACCGTTCGACCTTGAGCAGGCTATACATCATGTTATCCATTCTAATAAACTCCAATAGGATGGCCTTCTTGGGCACAGTGTACTCAGAAACAGCTTTGGTGTAACAGTTGACCTGGAGCTGGATTGGGTGCTTAAACAAAGAGCAGAATAAGGATGGGTCAGAGCATTGACTCAATCCTAAACTGTGGCGGTGGGAGCTTCCTGATAGGGTGCTAATACAGCCAGGACCAGGTCAGTTGAGGTTCAAAAAGATATAGAAAAAGGGTTTGGGAGGCAGATAAAGGGTTACTATTTGTAGACATTTACACTTTTCACACATGTGGAAACAATGGGGCACCATTAAAGAGAAAATGAGGAAAGCGGCACACATCACATGAAATACAAGAGCAAAGCTACCGATGTCTGTTTGTTTTCCTGCTTATTCACTGTGCCAACAATAACAAGAGAGTTTACAGACATCAAACTGTTTTAGCGCCACAGGGCTCACCCATCACACTGCATAGTGTTGAAAAGAGCTTGGACACACACACACACACACTAATGGCACAAACCATTAACGCAGACAAACAGTCATCAACATCATTAAAACACAACACGGTTAAGTTAGTGACAGCCTTGTCAATCTGTTTTCTCTGAAGTCTTATTCCATTTCTTGTTCCTCATGATGAAAGGTGCCAGAGCGGAGCAGCATAGCAACAGAGCTACCCACAACAACATCGGGTAACCTGGTTCATCATTCACTGGGGCTCATTATCGCTAACGCTAACTAACAGTTTGGCTGGTGATGATGCACTCATTCAGGGGCCTCAGATCTCTTTTGCTCCCTGGTCCCTCTGGTTCTACTGAGTCTCTCCACTTATAGCCTTGCATATACAGTTGAAGTCGGAAGTTTACATACACCTTAGCCAAATACATTTAAACTCAGTTTAACATTGGCAATGAAGATGGCTGAATTCAGCTTACCACCACCAGCACCATTCCTCGCCGTGCCTGGTGAACTTCCAGTCCCGTGGAATAACTGGCTTGAAATGTTTAACACTTATCTCGAAGCTATGGACTTTTCTATAATATCCGACAAGCGGAGGACAGCACTGCTCCGTCACTGCCTCGGTACAGAGGATTTTCAGAGTGCTTGTATCGGCTCCTACATTCACCGCTGCAGTCAGCCTCCTACGGAACCACTTCACCGGAAAAGAGTGAGTGCTCCTCCGACACTACTGGCTACGGAAAGACACCAACGCCAGGGTGAGTCCATTCAAAACTACGTGGCTAATCTGAGGGATTTGGCTAGCTCTTGTAACTACGGGACGAGATCATCAGGGATCAGCTGATAGAGGGGACGTTATGTGAAAAGACAAGGGAGAAAGTGCTTTTGGAATTGGATCATTTACAACTTGATGGAGCTATTAAAATAGCACTTCAGGTTGAAGTGGCTTTGGAATGTTCTACTATGCCAACAGACAGCTCTGCAGCATACACTCGGCAGCATATACACGGCCCGCAGCCATTCTCACACAGCAACTTCAGCCCGAGCAGACGCACTACAACGATCATGAGCTGCGCAACGCCATCCCACGTCGATGGCTGCATGGACAGACACCAGCATGCCCGTGCAGCAGGCACACAGACAAACAAACAGAAGTAGCTGTGGCAACTGTGGGGCTAGCTCTCACAATTCAAGGGCTTCAAACTGCCCAGCCTGTGGGAAAATATGCAAGAACTGTTCAAAATACAATCACTTTGCTAAAGTGTGTCATTCTGCCCCAGCTACTAGCAGCTGGACAAGGTGGGTTTGCCTTTGCCACTGGATACTGGTGCTGCGGTGTTGTTGCTCAACCTTACTACAAGTTTTTCAGTCACCTACCACTCCAACAGCCCTCCACTGCCCTATGTGGGTGTGGTAGATCCAAGATAGACATTGCAGGCACCATCCAGGTCCCAGTGCACTACAGCGCCAAGCATCTGCCATCATTCACATTTGACATTGCAAAGAGGGGTGCCAACCTCCTGGGCCTCGACCTCTTCCCAGGCTTGAGGTTCACACTGAGAGATGACCCCTGGATATCAAACTTGGTCAACGCAACCAAAAAGTCAGGTGGAATCTGGACCTGTGTGGATCTACGTGCTGAGTGGATCTCCTTGCCTACAGCTGAAGAGCTGACCACACAATTTCATGGCTCCACGGTCTTCACGAAGCTCGACCTGTGTCAGGGTTATCTTCAGGTGCCCCTCCACCCAGCCAGCAGAGACCTCACAGCCTTTGTCACACATGCTGGTGTGTTCAGATACACACGCATGCCTTTTGGACTTAGCTCTGCCCCCATCTGCTTCCAGAATGTGATGAACACCATCCTCGCTGGAATACCCGGGGTGGCAGTCTATCTGGACGACATCGTGGTCCATGGCCCTGATCTCCACATCCATCACCAATTACCACAGAGTATTCAGTGCTCTTCTGCGGAACAACCTGACCCTGAACGGTGGAAAGTGCAACTTTGCAGCTCCAGCCGTCGAGTTTGTGGGGTTCCGCCTGTCGGCCAAAGGCATTGCCCCAATTATGTCGAACATTGAAGCCGTCCTCCGCATCCCGGAACCAAACTCAGCCTCTCAGGTGTCCTCATTCTTGGGCATGACAGCCAACTACCTCAAGTTTCTGCCCCACTGCTCTCAGACCACACTGACAAAGAGCAGCATGGTAGCGCTGTTGTACAATGTTGTAAACAAAATTAGGTTTCTGTTACTCCAGTCCCTATTGCAGAATGCAGCCTTTTGACAGAATGTACTAAAGTCAATTTAGTCCACACTTCCATTAGTCCCCTCGTTTGATGATTGGTATTTAAGCTAAAAGCCATTTTATGCTTGATCCGTAATGTGGTCGGAGGCCTAGTATGGAGGGTGTGATGCAATTGTGGAGCCTCTGGAGTCATGCAGAGGCCAAAGTCAGCTCCATACTGCATCTTCGTGCGCCTCCCAAATTTTGTAACAATGTGGAGGGCTCCTTATAGCTGTAGCTCTGCATTGACATGATTGGTTGATGGTAGGTTGGGGCGGGAGGTCCTGTATAAACACTAACTCACTTCCTTGACAACTTCCTTCACAACAGCTCTGCTCAACAGCTCTGCGATGCTCCGCAAAGCACAAGAAGTATGAATGCACTGACTTCTGCTGAGGCGGTATCACCATAGATCCTGCACGGCCGATGCAGACGCCAGATTGGCCATGCAGTGCTTTTTAGGCTGTGACAACAAAAAGGCAGCAGACAGACCTACAGTATGTTTTAGCAGGGAAGTTGGTAGAGTGACCTGATCTGGAACTATGAAAATCATTTTGTCAAACAGACTGTGAACCAGCCCTATTTTAAAGAGATAGTTCACCCAAATGACAAAATACAAAATGTTTGTGTCCTTACCTTGAAAGCAGTCTATGGACAAGGAGACTGCAATCTATGATTTGATTACACACTTACACCAACCATTAACATAAAAATGTCCTGTGTAGAGCCTTGGAGTAGTGGTAACACTACAACTTTCCACCTGAGAAGGGCCTCCCAAGTGGCGCATCGGTCTAAATCTTGAGGCATCCCTACAGCTCTGGGTTCAATCCCAGGCTGTGTCATAGCAGGCCGTGACCGGGAGACCCATGAGGCGGTGCACAGTTGGCCCAGCGTCATCCGGGTTAGGGGGGGTTTGGCCAGCCTGGATTTCCTTGTCCCATCATGCTCTAGCGACTCCTTGTGGCGGGCCGGGTGCCTGCAAACTGACATTGGTCACCAAATGTACAGTGATTCCTCCAACACATTGGTGCAGCTGGCAGTAAGCAAGCAGTCTGTTAAGAAGCAGTGCAGATTGGCAGGGTCATGTTTCGGTGTACTCATGGCTCTCGACCTTCCCCTCTCCCAGTCCGTAACGATGGGACAAGACTGTAACTACCAATTGGATATCACAAAATTGGGGAGAAAAGTGGTAAAAATCTTTGCTGACCCATGACACTCATTCAGAACAGATCACTTTCTTGATTATCGACACCCCCATGCACCCCATTGTTTTAGGTCTCCCCTGGTTGAATTATTTCCTGGTCCGAGAGGAGACTGTTGGGTTGGTCGCAGGAGTGTCAGAGGAGGTGTCTCGCGGTGTCTGTCAACACCACTACGGTGGAAAGTCCGGACCGTGCTCCTAAAGTGGATTTACCGTAGGAGTACCAGGATCTGCGCTGGGTTTTCTCAAAGACCCAGGCTACACGCCTGCCTCCCCATCGCCCCTGGGACTGTGCCATTGACCTGTTGTCTGACGCAGCCCTCCCAAGAGGACATGTCTATCCCCTCTCCTATGCGGAGACCGAGGCCATGGAGACGTATGTACAGGAGAGCCTCCAGCAGAGTTTTATCTGCCACTCTAAGTCACCAGCCTCCTCAAGCTTATTTTTTGTCAAGAAGAAAGATGGGGGACTGCACCCCTGCATTGATTATCGAACACTGAACAAGGCCACCGTCAAGTTCAGCTATCCTTTACCCCTCATCCCAACCATCATCGAACAAATGCACGGGGCGCAGTACTTCACGAAGCTGGACTTGAGGAGCGCCTACAATTTGGTGCGCATTCGTGCAGGTGATGAATGGAAGACTGCTTTTTCCATGACCACGGGTCATTATGAGTATCTCGTAATGCCCTTTGGCCTGTGTAATGCTCCTTCAGTCTTCCAGGCCTTCATCAACAAAGTGTTTCGGGACTGTCACGGATCCCCTCGGTACTGCTGCTCATTCTGTTCACCAGTTCCGGAGGTCTACGTCACCGGCTTGAGTACCTATGTGTTGGTGCAGCTGTTATGCTGTGTGCTTTATATGTTGTGTATTACGGGTATCGTCCTGTGTCGTTCAACGAGGTTTACCCTCGCTCTTATGTTTGGATACAGCCCAGTGTTTTTGTATACGTGTTTGTTTTGGGTGTATTAAAAACCCCTATTGTGTATTCCTGCACCTGTCTCCAAATACTTTATACCAGTGTGACACCGCTTCCATTAAACCCTCTGTCATGGGGCCCACTAAACTCAAATGAAAATCAAAAATAAAAGGTTTCACTTTCAGTCATTAGATGAAACAAGCTGTTAATTACAAACAGTATATGTATGGTTTAGGTATTTAATATGACAGTCTTATGTATCCCTTACCACTGACAGTTTAAATAAAGTGTAACCCAGCTGTAGTGTCTCTACGTTCTCCTAATACACTCCCCTTTGGACTCTCTTTTTAAGCTTTTTCCACAGCTTCTGTTGGTAACCTTCTTGTTCCATGTATACATGGGCCTCTCTGTCACCCCCCCACACACACACACACACACAGCTAGTCTTTAAGTGCCAGACAATTGTTTTCTCCATTATCTCAAATGGATAAGCTCTTCTAATGAATTAGTGCTTCTAGACTGTGGCTCTCCTCTAATGATTAAAGGCCAGAACGAGCAATCACCATGTAATCTTCTCACAGTGTATAACATTAGAGCAGAATCACCCCTCTGGAATTTAGCTGTGACATTCTAAGAGCTAACTCCTGTTGCTTATTGCAATATAATAAAATGTAATACATTGAAGGAAGATGAATTAGGCTAACATCTTTCTTTGTACTGCATAAAATAAAAATTGCTCTTGAATTTGTTTGTGCAAACCAAGTTTTTAGTTATGGCAGGTTTATCTTGAGTGAGGTGACCTTTTCGAATTTACTGCAAACAAAAAATAACTGCTTGAGAAAAACAGCGTTCTGCTGCCAGAGGCTCTTATCTTTTAATTTGAGCACTTTCTTTATCTCTCTTCCCCCCAATCACGGGCTTCTGCCTGAAGACTCAGCATTGCTGTGTGAGTGCCCTTCAGCGTACGAAAAGTGAAATATGAATTCATATTTTATCAGTGAAATGGG
Organism: Brachymystax lenok tsinlingensis; assembly: GCA_030435695.1. Classification (NCBI taxonomy): domain Eukaryota; kingdom Metazoa; phylum Chordata; class Actinopteri; order Salmoniformes; family Salmonidae; genus Brachymystax; species Brachymystax lenok. Next base: position 19,031,178 of record CM059817.1, read on the forward strand.
ACGGAATTCTGAAAGGTTTACTACAGATTGTGAATACAAAGGAGACAAATACAACTCTGGAGTGACTTTGGAGGCAGAATAAGAATATAGGCGAGAAGAAAGAACTGTAGATTGAAAATAATTACAATATACAAGCTAGCTTTTTAGTGAAGGTCTGGAATTTGTACAGCAACAGGAAAGGGTACTTGACAGTGAAGAAAAGTGGTATCAGAAACCAATGTCAATCCAGAGCATTAAATCTAGGGATTAATCAGGATAGGTTTACTGCAACCTCAGCTAAAGACTGTTCAGATAGAAAAGCGTAAACCAGACATTACCATCTGTTACGTAGAAAAGAAGATTCACACCCGCTCTGTGCATCACATTTCTATCTGTCACCCTCCTAAATGTTCCATCTCACTGAATTAGCCTCTGGTACCAATGTCAGGTCTGCTGCCTCTGCTTCAGATTAGGGTTAATTTGCTCCCAGCAGGGTCTTCAATTACCAATGATTAAAACCCCTTTGGTGAGTTGCTTTAAGAGAGGAGAGCCCAGAACAACAGGACAGACTGCAGATGGAGATCGGGAGTGGCTGTGTCAGCAGATGAACTGAAGAGAAAAGTTCTCTCTAATGCAGACATGTGTTCAAATTGAATGAATATATATTTTTTAATTTAGCAGTGATTATATAGCATTCCATAGAATAGTCCCAATAGTCCCAAAAGTGCAAACCCCCCAAAACATACTTGTTTTATACAATTCCAGTAACATTGCCTAAATTCCCAGGTTTTCTAGAAATCCAGGTTGGAAGATTCCCAGAATTAGAAAGGAATAAGCAGGAAATACAGAATCCTCCGACCAGGATTTCTGGAAAACCTTGGAATTTTGGGAATGTTACCGGAATTTTGCAACCCCAGACAAGACTTTCAAATCAAAGTTTATTTGTCACGTGTGCCGAATACAAAAGGTGGAGACCTTACAGTGAAATACTTACATACAGGCTCTAATCAACAGTGCAAAAAAGGTATTAGGTGAACAATAGGTAAGTAAAGAAATAAAAACAACAGTGAAAAATAACAGTGGCGAGGCTATATACAGTAGCGAGGCTATATACAGTAGCGAGGCTATATACAGTAGCAAGGCTATAACAGTAGCGAGGCTATATACAGTAGTGAGACTATATACAGTAGCGAGGCTATAACAGTAGCGAGGCTATATACAGTAGCGAGGTTATATACAGTAGCGAGGCTATAGCAGTAGCGAGGCTATATACAGTAGCGAGGCTATATACAGTAGCGAGGCTATATACAGTAGCGAGGCTATAACGTAGCGAGGCTATATACAGTATTGAGGCTATAAACAGTAGCGAGGCTATATACATACAGTAGTGAGGCTACAACAGTAGCGAGGCTATATATAGTAGCGAGGTTATATACAGTAGCGAGGCTATATACAGTAGCGAGGCTATAACAGTAGCGAGGCTATATATAGTACCGAGGTTATATACAGTAGCGAGGCTATATACAGTAGCGAGGCTATATACAGTAGCGAGGTTATATACAGTAGCGAGGCTATATATAGAATTGAGGTTATATACAGTAGTGAGGTTATATACAGTAGCGAGGCTATATACAGTAGCGAGGTTATATACAGTAGCGAGGTTATATACAGTAGCGAGGCTATATACAGTAGCGAGGTTATATATAGTAGCGAGGTTATATACAGTAGCGAGGCTATATACAGTAGCGAGGCTATATACAGTAGCGAGGCTATAACAGTAGCGAGGCTATATACAGTAGCGAGGTTATATATAGTAGCAAGGCTATATACAGTAGCAAGGCTATATATAGTAGCGAGGTTATATACAGTAGCGAGGCTATAACAGTAGCGAGGCTATATACAGTAGCGAGGTTATATACAGTAGCAAGATTATATACAGTAGCGAGGCTATAACAGTAGCGAGGTTATATACATACACTAGTGAGGCTATAACAGTAGCGAGGCTATATACAGTAGCGAGGCTATATACAGTAGCGAGGCTATAACAGTAGCGAGGCTATAACAGTAGCGAGGCTATATACAGTAGCGAGGCTATATATAGTAACGAGGTTATATATAGTAGCGAGGCTATGAACAGTAGCGAGGCTATATACAGTAGCGAGGCTACATACAGTAGCGAGGCTATATATAGTAGCGAGGTTATATATAGTAGCGAGGTTATATACAGTAGCGAGGCTATAACAGTAGCGAGGCTATATACAGTAGCGAGGCTATATATAGTAGCGAGGTTATATATAGTAGCGAGGTTATATACAGTAGCGAGGCTATATATAGTAGCGAGGTTATATATAGTAGCGAGGTTATATACAGTAGCGAGGCTATATATAGTAGCGAGGTTATATATAGTAGCGAGGTTATATACAGTAGCGAGGCTATAACAGTGTGAGAATGCTCTACCGTCTAAACAATCGTGGTGTTGTGTAACAGGAACACTGTTGCAGCAAAAGCCAATGGTCTCTGTAGTTTAATAGACCCAGGTAGTATTAAATACATAAACCAGGACACAGCAACTACATTTGACCACAGGACACATCTCTATGGGTTTTGGGTTCCAGAGAAAGCATAGACGCACAGTGCCCATCCCCACAGTCCTCCGTGTGTGTCTGTGCATTTGTCCGCAGGAAAAACCACAGTGCCAAACACACTGATGGCCTAACTTAACAGGTCATCATATTCAATATGACTGAGAACGTTTTATAAAGCATGGTGGAATACAGGATATGTACAGCAGGGCAAATAAATGCTGCCATATTCACTTATCTAACAAACAGCATCTGTTAAATCTTTCACCCTTTCTTTCTCTATCTCTGTCCTTTATCTGAGTCAAATCTTATTTTCCATCTCTCTCTCTTCTGTATCCCATTCCCACTTTCCCTCAAACCTTAATCCCTCTCTTTCTACCTCCTTCCCTCTTACCCCTCCCTCCCTTCCTGCCCTCTTCTGATCTCACTATGTGTTTGACACCTCTGTTGTCACAGACTCCAGGATGCTGCTAACAGGTGCTCTCTGCATGCATTTGCATTAACACCACACAAACCATACCTTTCATGACACCCCCATGACTCCCCCATGACACCCCATGACTCCCTCATGTTTGCAGTCTCTTTGTGGAAATGTACATACATATTTTTTTACATACTTAAAACTCCCTTTGCCTAGTTCTAATTCAGTAGGCAGAGCTTGTCATGTTGTGTTCACCTCAGCAGTGTGCCGGAGCCAAGATCTGAAACAGAGAGGAGGACAGTTAGCCAGGTGGTACATATCGTTCACAAGTCACACATTTCATTTTCACAAGCAGATAAACAATCACACACACCACACACACACAAACGCACAGAGACACACACACTTTTCTCCATATCCTTGTGTGTACCTGTGTGTGACCCTGTAAGGTTGGATTTAAGTGGGGATGAATTATAATGTCCACAGAAGCACCGGAGAGGGAAATGGAACTGCAGCAACATCCACACACACACACGCACACACACATGCTCACACACACGCACGCACACATGCTCACACACACGCACGCACACATGCTCACACACATGCACGCACACATGCACGCACACACACACAAACAAGAGAGTTAGAGTGCCCCCTGCAGTGTGAACCTCCACTGACTCCTCTCTCTATGTGCTGTTTGACTGGACACAGCAAGCTGTGAAGAGATGTGGAAGTATCCTCCATCTAAGTAAAGCTAAATAAATTATCTGTGATTTGACTTGTAAATTAGACGTCTATCCCCCGTTAAATGAAGATGAATGCAGAGGAACCATTAGAGTTGAATCTGTACCATAAATCAGTGTTAAAAATGATTAACTGGGCAGTCAGTGTGTGTGTGTGCGTGTGCGTGCGTGCGTGTGTGTGTGTAATGCATATGGAAATTGAGCATGCATTTGTGTTACAGTAAGTGTGTGTGTGTGTACCCCCCGCTCCTCGTTCCCCGGTGTGGCATGTGATGTTTTTCTAATTACTCTGAAAAATGAGTGAGAGCGTCTCCGTTGGACTGTGACACCAACTGCGTCGCCACGACACCCCACATACATCACGTTAATTGGCTCAAATAGCTTTAATATGCCACCGTGTTGCCTTCATGGATCACTGGTGTCGCCTTCTGAAAATCAAAACAGGGACAACACGGGGAGAGAAAGAAGCGTTACGTTCAATAAGCGCCCAAATTAATGTGGTATTTAAGCTTGAATCGGTTTATTATCTAGTGGCGGTGAGAGAAGTAATTGGCGGTAAGTGAGAGAACATTAGGTTGGGTGTTGCTGTTTGTGATGCATATTCATTGTAATTCTCAATGGGGCCGCGCACATCCACACACACACACACACACACACACACACACACACACACACACACACACACACACACGCATAAATACATATGCACACAGACATGCACACACACTTTTGCATGCCTGTCCAAATGTCCCTGTAATTGCAGCTAGGCCTGACACATCACTATGGGATGGAGGGATGAAAGGAGGGAGAGAGGGAGGGTAGAAGGTTGACGTGGAAGGCCAGTGTGGATATCAATGATTTTCACGGAAGCATATAATCTTCGCTCATAGCCCTGGATGAGTGGACATCAGTGAAGGTACTATACTCCAGTTCCTTTACAGCCTAAAACGTTAATTAGTATTTTAGTCTTTGACACATTCCTCAATAGCAATCAATCTGACATAAATGTCATACTATGACAGAAAGCAGAGATACTTCTGTGTTTTCAATCAATAGCAACATGATATCCTGTATCCTCTATCTCCATACGTGCACTGTACAGTCTCCATTTTGTTTCAGACATCTATAGTTGTATGTGAGATCCAATACCTATCTTTCCTTTTGGAGAGTATTGTATGGTCAGCACCATGTTCTATGTTACCTCTAAGTGTGTGGCAGATAACTAACAATAGAGGTTCAATGGGGTTGACTGGGTTATAAAGGCAGGAAGGACACTGAGCTCTGTGGGAACCCTCTTCCTACATACTGAACCCTTATGGGAACAGAGACGAGAGAGTAGGCCGGTTGAGGGGTGCCTGTCTGCCATTTCTACAATAGAAAAGAAAAGCCCAACGTTTTTTTCTAGGCTGTGTAAATACTGCAATGCAGGTGTAAATGAATCCAGCCTGTATTCTTTCTGTGGTGGATACTATAAATCCATGTAAATCAACTGCACCTGTCCTCTACGTCCTTGATAAGCCATCTGGGGAGATTTCTCATCATTTCATTGGGCTTGTGTTTGCGTGTGTGTAAACATCATTGCCACCAAGTGGATAATACAGGCGGGCCTCTCTCTCTCCTCTTTCTCTCGTTCTCCCTTTCTCTCTCTCCTCTTTCTCCCTTTCTCTCTCTCTACACTCTCTTTCTCTACCCCTCTCTCTACCTCTACCTCTCTCTCTCTTTCTCTCTCTTTATCTACCTCTCTCTCTCTCTCTCTCTCTCTCTCTCTCTCTCTCTCTCTCTCTCCAGATATAATTTGATAAAGCAGCAGTGGAAAAGATTTCTCTTAGTTTCATTGGTTTATTTTTTCCCCCAAAATGACGCAGAAACGATAAACATGGCTTCTTAGAGACTCGCATTACATTAAACCCCTCTCGCATCATCCAGATTTTTTCAGCTGCTTTATCACAGTATTGCAGCTGTTTGTATTCAATGGCACGGCTGCCCTGCTGTGTGTGCGCGCGCACGCTTGCAAATGTCTTGTGGTGCATGTGTCATACTGAGAAGGAAAACCCAGCTGGCAGAAGGGAGCATGCACTTAGTTTCAACTCCACAGCCAAGAAGCCTGTCTGACAGCCTCGTCCCCATCCATCGCCCAGTCTATTCCTTGAGTTTAGCATAAACACGGCTGTGTGTGTGCGATGGAATGGGACGCAGGCTGTAAACAGTGGGGACAGGAGTCTGCTGATCCACGGTCCTGCTCCAGCTAAGGGACGCGGTGTTGGGAGGATGCCCAAATATGAGCTTGCGAGCCTGGGGAGAGAGAGAGGCGGCACTGTGTGTCTCCACTGGGTGTTGATCCTGCAGTCAAAGATAAGCAAGAATCCTATTCATCTTCATTGATGTAGCCATACAATAGAATCTACATCCAGTACATAAACAGGCCTGTATGTGTGTGTTTGTATACTCTAGGTGAATTATTGTTATTATTCAGTTGGCTTTCTTCCCAATGTTTCTTTCCACAAGATCGGGAGAAGATAACTTCAACGTTAAGCATGTGGTAGAAAAATGATCCTTTGTAATTGCCTAATATAAAACGTAATAAACAGAGAACATTGAGGAGGAGGCATTGCTAGACTAGCTAACGGTGCTTATCTGTGTGGTAAAGTTAATAGCCTTAACCATCTAGCATGGAGATGATGATTGCTGACTGGTGTATAGGTCCATATAGAGCTTGCGTTAATAGAGGCTGTGCCCTTGCAGTCCATTTACATTAAGGCCAGTGAGAAAATAAACCACCCCTATGGGAGGTTAAAACATCTAGAGACATCTCTGCCGGCTCACAATAGCACATGCTTGTACACACATAAACACACGTTAGTTCCCACAGTATGTGCTTGATCAAGGCTTAAAATTATGTATGCCAGGCAAATTGTCCATACACGTAGCATACAACGATCTTATTAATGATACACTGTAGATCATTCCTAAGACTTTGATGAATTATAAATATACCTGGGCAATCGTAAGTAAAAACACTCAAAATCCATATAAAACCATCACATTTTTCCGGCAGCACAGTACAGAATTACATGCACTCTCCTTGAGTTTACTGTTTACTGAAACCCTTCTAAAATAGCCAAGCTAGCTGAGCAGAGGCCCTAAGTGAACGGTGGTATGCAACCAAGTCTGGCAGAGCCATCACGAAGACCCTTTCTCTCCAGGAGAGGGATAGAGGAAAGGAACAGGTGCATTAATGCATCACTGATATTTATTCAAGTGTTATCCCCCAGAGAATCTTCTCTATCTCCATCCACTTCTAGCCTAGTACCAGCCTGCGTATGCACGAGGACAATAATCACACATTCTAAATACTTTTCCACACACATTATACAATTATACAATTTCAATTGCTGCCCCCTATTTCAGGTCTGTCCTCTGCTAGAGAGATTAATCAGCTAAGTGTTCATGGTCTACTTCCTGGAGAGACCTGACATGCACTGTATCTTTATGACATCATCTACAGTGCCATATCCCATAATCCTGTTGAAGGGGTCACTCCGGGGGGGGGCTGTTTTTAAATGTACTGTTTGACATCATACGCACATTATACACTTGATCCTGAGCCAGGGTGGTCTCTGTGAGGTACTGGTGAGATGACTTCAGCAGGACTCAGAGATAATCTGGATGAAACTGTCTGAGGAGACAGGATTGGGGTGGGGTGGTGGACAACACAGACCTTTACTAGGCTTCATCTGCATGGAACTTTCAAACAAATAAACATACTTACATTATAGATCAACAAGGGGTTGAAACTTGCAGAAAGCCCAAAGAGGTGGCATTAATGACTAGGCAGACAACGTCTTCCCTTAGGGCATTGAGGGCTATTAGGAATTGGTACCTACAGTTAGAGTTTACCATCCTAACCGCCTAAACGCCATCTCCCCAAACAAGGTCGCCCTTTCATCACGCAACGTCCAAAACAAAACGGTATGTAAACAGTCTCTCTGTTTACATACCGGATTAGGTAAAAGACCAGAGCAGCTTTTTATACTTTTTATACTGTTTTATCTCGAGGTAGTGAAACATGTAATCTTTTATATTCACCACACTGAATCAAGCTGAAATGTAAATCCAGTGAAACCTTTTGCTCAAAACACATGATAGAGAAAGGTTAGAGGGGGAACATAACAACAACTAAATGCCTGCTTGGCTTCGCTTGGCTTGCGGTCAGGGTCCAGTTGCTATATATCTACACAACATGAGGCACAAGGTGCTTATACACTTCAATGTAAACAGTTGGTCTCATGCTTTATATTAGCTGTGAACGTGAATGTCTCAGTATCAAATAGAGCTTTATATGGGAACCTAAACTTGTTCAAACAGCCATTTTAGGCAGTGGGACTGTGTTCTGTTTGGGATTCCTTTACTACGTTCGTCAGAAGTAGTGTTGAAAGATGGGTCTCTAGATGCTGTTTAGGAAACGTTTTTTTACTTCAGCATCTCTGACTCAAAGCACTTTAGGGTTTAAACCTTGAGTGACTTTATAGTTTGTGTACTCTCCCAAAAGGAAATAAGTGTTTTCTTGAAAGCTCAAAGCTCTTGGACAAGACACAGAGTCATCGTCAGGTCTCTGGAGGTCAGCTCAGTAATGTCTTTAGGATGTCGAGGAAGAGACTGATACAGAGAGCATCTGACCCCAGCATCTTAACCCCCCACACACAGCCACACAGACTCAAAACCAACAAACGAACCACGTCAAAGTGTGCACTCTGAGCAGAGTGCCTCAAACTAGTTCACTCCAGTTTGTCCGACTTAGTGAAGGACTCATTACAAACCTTTAAATTACCAGAGACAGAGACCCAGTGCCCAGACCACAAACAGACTGGATGCAACCCACAGCCACAGGCCCAGAGACAACAGCAGAGCAGCAGAGCCATCAGGACGTATCTCATCAATACTGTCCTCAGGTCAGCGAAGGAAACGCTCACAGTTTGATTATTGATCTGAGAGTACTACATTAGCAGAACAGCTGCACACAGCATATACAGTAGTATCTGAGCATACTGACTTCAGGTCAGCTAGGGACACAGAATACTGAAAGCAGTACATTACTGTAGGACATTTACCTACACACTAAATATACAGCACTATCTCACCAAACTGACTTAAGGTCAGTTTTGCCGGAGTCTGTAGAGTACACTGCAGTAAAACTCACTGACCTGAGTTCAGCTGAGGACAACCACTTAACCCACCAGCATCACAACACTAAAAAAGAGCAAGGCTCACTCTGTCAATAGCGGTCATACTAATCTCTATCACACTGTCACAACAAATCAGAACACATCCTTATTGCCTGGCTCTGTCACTACATTTGTTTACTAAACTGAACCATGTCTGGCATGTGGTGGAGTGAGAGGGTCGTTCAGTTGATTTAGAAATAGCCTCTTTCCTCCAGACACAATCAAAGGGCACCAGCGACCAGGAGTGTCTGCTAGTCTGTTATATTAGTGTCTGTCTGTTATTGCAGTGTTTCCCTGTTAGCACTCAGAGAGAGAGAGAGAGAGAGAGAGAGAGAGAGAGAGAGAGAGAGAGAGAGAGAGAGAGAGAGAGAGAGAGAGGTTGGGTGGGTGGGTGGGAGAGAGTCCCATAAAGACTGTGCTGAGAGCAATACATGGAGTCCTTTATTCCAATCAAATACTGGAGACAAAATACAGAGCTGTGTATAATTGTTAGGGAAAATAAATAACATTATTGCTTAGTGTCGTAACATAAACATCCTGGAGAGACAAAGGTAAATTGCTACTACGTTGGACACAAAGTATTTTCAGAAAGACATGACCTAAATGAATGTGATTACAGAGTACAGAGTGGCATACTAAATAATATGAACTATAATAAAATATTAAGGCTTACTCTATAGTCATTATTTGCCATGGGAAATGAATACAAATGACGATAATTGTTCTATTAAACCAATGTTATTCTAACAGATGAGAACAGTTAGTTAGAGGCAAATGAGTCAGGGTTGCTCTGTTTACTTGACCCTGACGGTACTTGCAGTTAGTTGGCGGATGCAGGATCCCAAGGCTATGGCTGACATAGGAGAGGGAGGAGGAGTGAGGAGATGAGGGGGATGGTTAGAATCTGAGCTGGCATCCCCTGCCCAAAAGACTATCTAGGCCATCAGAGTCTGGTGTACTAGTTAAACTGGTTTCACTGATGCACCCTATGACCTGGAGTGGTGACGAGGGAGTCATTCTAAACACGAAACATGGAGACACCCAGTGGTGGTTGGTAGTGTGCAGATGTGTGTGTCTGTAGAGTCAGTGGATGTCAGAGTAGGCTACTCCTGTGGGTTCTAAGATGCTGTGATGTTCTATAACGTGATGTTCTCTTACCTTTACGTCCATGTCAATGTGTCCATTTGTGAGTTAGTTCAGCACCGGTGGGGGGCTTGCAAATATCATTCCTTCTTCCTGAGTCGTCTTTTGGTTTTCAGCAGAATGAAATGCAGCTCTGCATCATGACATTAATGATCCCCCTGACTCTAGGCAGGTTCTAAATAACATGCAGAAATTCAAGCACGCGTTAGCAACACACTGATATCATTAGATTAACAGTTTAACCTAAACATAATGCTATCAACACTGAACATAATGCTATCAACACTGAACATAAGTCTATCAACACTCATGAATCAGACAGGAGGCATCTAAAACCTGATCAAGTGATTGACAGTGACCCATCACAGGGGAGTTGTTTTCAGACATGGGCTTGGTGGTTGGTGGGAGAGTCTATATAGGAGTATATTAGCTGCATACCTTTGGGCTCCCGAGTGGCGCAGCGGTCTTCGTCACTGCATCTCAGTGCAAGAGGTGTCTCTGCAGTCCCTGGTTGGGAGTCCCATAGGGCGGCGCACAATTGGCCCAGTGTCGTCAGGGTTTGGCTGGGGTAGGCCGTCATTGTAAATAAGAATTTGTTCTTAACATTCTGTATACTCCCCTTGTCCTAAGGGTAAAAAAATGACCGGCCTTCACTAAACCGCTAAAATAAAGCAGCTTAATTGAATTTTAAACCCCCAATATTTTTTTTTAAGAAGAAACAACCTGTCCTTCATCACAAACTTTGTGAATATCTGGGTTTTCCCTCTTCACAATGCAGAAAGACTGCATTTAATCAGTGGAAAACCACTTGTTTTTATTACAACACACCTTTCATAATTGTTTTCTTTAGAGGTTTATTATTGTTATTGCTGAAGGTACTGCATAGGTGTAAACCAATTTTGGGGGGGAAGAGATAGCCCTTGTATAGCCTAAGAAAGTAGCAGAGATGTGCAGAATGTAGTTTCGAATGCATTTTATTGAAACAATGACAGTCTTGGCAACATAGTGATATATTCTTATATTCTGTACAATGAGGAATTCAACTACCAAATACTAGTCTTCTCCCATTTTTTAACCATTGCCCCCACCAACAAGGTGTATAAACAACAACAATAAATAATAACAAAATAAGATAAGATACAAAACAAAACCGTGAAGAACTTAAATCAATCAACTCACATTAGCACGTGTAGTACAGTATGCAAGTGCATGTGCATGGACTTTGCAGATGTATTTCTCACATGTGCAGCACACAGTATTTGTTTTACAGTCCTTCTTTGGGAGGAAGAATTAGCGTCTCCTCTTGCCTGCCCCAGCTGCAGCCTCAGGTGGATAAGGGCAAGATTCAGCCCCCTGAACAGCTTTCACAAGCGCTGCAGAGGTGCTCCCTTCTTTGAATGTATGAGGTTACAAGTGCCTTTCCCAGGTGCTCCAGGAACACCCTCCTCTTGTTCTTCTTATCAGGTATCCAGGTAGGGTTGATCTTGTTCCATATCACGAAGGCATTGTATGAGGACACATCATCTTCCTGCAGCTGTAAGTTCCAATCACCTTGTCAAGGTTGTCCACGCCTTTTTGTTGTGGTTGTAGTCCAGGATGATTGCTGGCTTCCTGTCCTCACGATCACTGATCTCAGCCATTTTGTGCAGTGTGCTGAGAAGGAACACATTCTTGTTTCTCTTTGGGAGGTAAGAAACTAGAGTGGTGTTGGGGTGAAGGCAAACTTTGATGAGAAGGCCTCTCTCCCCCTTCTTGCGAGGATTGCAGGGGGGAGCTCATGCTTGTTCTTTCTAACTCTGCCAACCATGGTCATCTTCCTCTTCAGGAGCTGTTGAGTTCAATCAGTAGCACACATAATCTCAATTTCTCGTGTGTGTGTCTGTGGTTTTTATTGTGTGTAAATGATTTTATAACTGCTGTGTCAAAAATGACCCTAAGACAATCTTAGTACCCTGGTGGTGTACAGCTTTCATGTAAATATGAACAAAGGCGATGCTTCACTTTTTCTAATGTTGGGGTCACCCTAGGAAAAGTCATCAAAGGTCAAGTTGAAAGAATATCATTTAGGGGGTTTTCTCTGTTGTTAAACTTAGTTGCGGGTCATTTTTTACCCTTAAGACGTTAAGCAGGGGTTAAGCAGACGGTTCAAATACTATTTCAAATATCTCAATTACTTTCACATACATTTGAAGTAAGTACTCGGATATATTTTATTTGAGAAAACAAGTAGTTGAATATTTTAATGTATTTGGAAATACACTTGGAAAGTATTTGAAATACTCAAATACACTGACTCAAAAACACCCTCACGCATTTAACCCAGCTATTTGAAAATAGGGCTCCAACGAGTAGTTCCGAAACTGGATTCTCAATCATTGTGACGCGATAGCAATGTTACTGTGCAACATAGACATTTTATTTTCTCCCGAGATTGCAAAACCATTTGTATGTTGATGTAGTGCCCATCGGTTATGAATGTATGTACCTCTGTGTTGAGAAGTCATGTTTTTACCGTCCGTTCCGAGTTTCAAAGGACACCAAAAAGTACACTTACTATGAGCCTTAATGTCGACCTGATATTGGCTACACTAGACATGGGAAATACAGTGCAGTCACAGAATCTGGAGCGATGTTTACAGTCTGGGACAAAACACTGGACCATGGCTGTGTATGGTAACTTAACCTCTTAGGGATAAACGGGGCACTAGCAGGCAGTTCCCGACACTACCCGGTGAAATGTAAGGCGCCAAATTCAAAATCCAAAAGTTGAATTATTAAACATTCATCAATATACAAGTGTTGCATAATCATCAAAAGCTCTGATTCTTGGCAATATCACAGCGTTGTCAGATTTCAAAAAGGCTTTACGGCGAAAGCACAACATTTGATTGTTTGAGGATAGCACCTCTAATAGTTATGCATTAGCATAAATTCATATCCAGCGCCGGTCACACAAAACCCATATAAGAGCTAAAATAAATCACTTACCTTTTGAAGAACTTCTGCTGAGGGCATCCCAAGTGTCCAAGGAAGACATCCAATGGTTCTTTTGTTAGAAAAAGTAATTTATTATATCCATAAATCTCTGTTTGGTTGGCGCGTTATGTTCATAAAATCCACCGTCGAGTCACCCGTTGTACAGTGAAGAGAAAGCGTTCAAATATACCTATCAACTTTGCCCAAACAAATAATTTATAATGCATCCTTAGGTATCCTTTTATGAATATTAGCGATAATATTTCACTCGGATGGTATCCTAAACGATATAAAAGGAAAATAAAGTGGGGCGCGGTCACAATCTCGTGCCTGGGAAACGTTGTTGACATTTGTGGTCCCTTGACTATTTCCTCTTCCTTTCAGTTCTGCTCAGTGCTAAAGCCTCCAAACACTGTATAAAGACTGTTGACATCTAGTGGAAGCCATAGGTACTGCAATCTAGGAGCTATTATACATGGATTTCAATAGCAAGTCTATGGAAAAGAGGAAATGCCACAACAAAAAAATTCTGGACAGAAATTCCTCAGGTTTTTGGCTGCTATATCAGTTCTGTTATACTCACAGACATTATTTTAACGGTTTTAGAAACTTCAGAGTGTGTCCAATAGTACTAATTATGTGCATATCCTAGTTTCTAGGCCTGAGTGGCAGGTATTTTACTTTGGGCACACCAGACTATCCAAAACCGACACCTCGGCTAAATATTAACTAGCTAACAGAAATTAGAAAGTCAACACCTTGCTTAACCAACAACCACCATGTTTCTCAATATTATCAAGTGACATGTATCTGCTCTGTGACTGGACGAAATAGAGCGCAATATATCACCGTTTTTTTAAAAGCGATATCTAATCTTTTGAGTTAATGGTAAGTTAATATTTGTATCTATTCAAAGTTTGGAACCACGCAAAACAGTATGTTGTGGAAATGTGTATGCTACAAATGAATGGGTATGTCAGTTCTGGAACCATAACCGTGGAAATAGGGACGAGGTCCGTCGGAGCCCTAAAGTATTTGAAATAAGTATTTGAACATACTGTCAAATACAATTTGGCAGACTATTTGTTTTTTCAAATAGCCATTCAAATACTCAAATAAAAGTACTTGTTTTGGGCTGTGTATTTGAAAATACAAAAAAACAGACAGTATACTCAAATACATACAGTATACTCAAATACACATGTATTTGAACACAGGTCTGCTTTTAATATGTTTTGATGTTCAATTCCCAACATACTGTATTTTGGGAGTGGTTTCAATGAGGGTGACATGCAATGACCCTCATCCTTCCCCTCTCCTGGGGGAGGACTGGGAGGGTGTGGTAGCCGTGACATGACACCCCTTCCCTGTTCCAGTCTGAAGGTGTGAGACAGAGCCTGCTACCCAACAGAATGTCCCCTGGCTGGGGTAATTTACACCTCCAGTGAGGGCCCGACCAGGACCAGGCCTGAGGTGGCCATGTCACTGCTTGTCCAGAAATGACACCTCTCAGTCAGTGTTGGGATAAGCCCAGAGGCATCTCGCTATGAATGGACAGTGGTCAGAGATGGAAAGGATGAGAGGAAGGTTAGGATTTAGTGAGAGGGAGTGAGAGAAGTAAAGAAAGAAAGACGATATCTGGCAGACAATGTGAGAACAAATTGCAAGAGATAAAGGGAAAAAGAGAGAGCGAGAGAGCGAGAGAGCGAGAGAGCGAGAGGTAAGGAGGTGCTAAGCCGTGGCAGAATTCCAAGTGCACGGTGTCTCAGCCAGGAGAGGTGTCATGGTGCCATGACAGACACACAACATCACAACAACACTTCACTGCACTCAACTGCAGCCTGCCAGCCAGTAGCCTAGGGGCTTGATCAGACACACACACACACACACACACACACATACACACACACACACACATGCACAATCTTTGTCACCCACCCACACACACAACACACATACCTCACAACACTCCAGGTGAAAATGGAGCTAACCTTTGAGAATACAGCAAGTCCTTGAACAGAGAGACAGGCAGAACACTGCACATATAAAGTTAGATTGTGACAATGTGGATGTACAGGAGGATACAATAAGGCAAAGCATGCCTTTGGTACTGTATATTGAATGTAAACTCGAAAGCACGTGACTGTGTGTCAATTTAGTTAATAATCAATTTCACTTGCTTTGGCAATGTAAAACATTTTCCCATGCCAATAAACTCCTTTGGAGAGAGAGAGAGAGAGAGAGAGAGAGAGAGAGAGAGAGAGAGAGAGAGAGAGAGAGAGAGAAACATACAAACAGGTATAGCGGGGTTCATGCTCAAAGGAAACAACAAAGCTTTGCAGCATCATTAGAAGCAAAATAAATACCCAAATATTTGTGTCCGATTAACAAAACGTGTTGAGTTCAAAAAGTGGGGTTTATCTCAGAGGCCATAATTACATCTAGACATCTGTTCCTGCTACCTCCCTCAGTCCCAGCCCTGGCCTCTACCTCAATTAGCCTAGCACTCTTCCCAAAATAATACACACACTCCTGACTGCTGCCTCGCGTTACCATGGTAACCCCTCATGGCCAGACCACTGAAGGGGCACTTGAAACAACCCCTGGCTGACACCCCATAATGAGCAGCTTTGAGCAGGGTGTGGGAAGGGGGGGGGTTGCGGGGTGAGGGGGATGATGAGGGCATTGAGGACCGACCTGTCTCTAAGTGTGTGTGTGGAACTGGAAAGCGTAACTGGTGTGGGATGTTTATAACTGATTGGAAAACCTAAGCAAGTCTGGCACTTCTCATATAAACTCTGCTTTTCCCTGTTTGAGTTAGCCTACACTGCATATTCCACATCACAGAAAATCACAGAACCACATTCACATCATTGAATCTGAAAGCATAGTTTAGGCCGGCACTATGTGGCTTCCTCCTCCATTTCTCTCTCCAAGTGAGAGAGAGAGAGACAGGAGACCTCAGCTGTGGAAGGAATTTGTCTGATCTACTCTATGGGTGAGTGAGCAGCACACCACAGACATGACATGTGTTTCTATTGTCACCCAATACTGCTCCCAAAGTGGACAGTTTTATTTTATTTTTTATCTTTATTTAACTAGGCAAGTCAGTGGGTTAACTGCCTTGTTCAGGGGCAGAACAACAGATTTTTACCTTGTCGGCTCAGGGATTCAATCTTGCAACCTTTCGATTACTAATCCAACGTTCTAACCACTAGGCTACCTGCCACCCCCAACAGTACAGGCTGAGTGCCAGATAACGGTTGGTTGGGATAAGGGGACTGGTTTTAGCCATGTGTATGTACAGATATATGATATTGATACTGTATGTAATATGTTAAGATAGGACATACTCTTGTCTGGTCAAGCTAGTCATGTAGTTGCATGCCAATGTGTATTTATAAAGAACATTCTTAGACGTGTTTGTAAAGACATCTAAAACAATTGGCTATTTAATAAGAGAAGAGACGTACAGAGAACAGTAATAAGCATACCCAATTTTGTCTGCTTCTCTTTACTATGTTGGCCATTAGTATTTATAAAGTTTCATGGATTTTGCGTGTCACCCAATACTGTTCTGTAAGTGTAAAACGTGTTTTGTTGGTGCATTTTTCATAAATACTTGAATGTCTTCAGCCCTGGGTATTGTTACAGTAAGCTCTGAAATAATTTACTGAGCAGAATAACATGCAGTGATTTGTAGAGACATTTGTGACTCGTTTCAGGAAAGGCGTATGTCGCGGGTCACTACTTCACAGGAGAGCCATTTGAACATTTAGTTTTTTGGCAGACATCAAATCAAATCAAACTTCATTTGTCACATGCGCCGAATACAACAAGTGTAGACCTTACCGTGAAATGCTTACTTACAAGCCCTTAATGCACTTAATTATGAAGCTGGTAACTGAGGTAGTATACTCCTCAATGCCATTAGATGAATCCCGGAACATATTCCAGTCTGTGCTAGCAAAACAGTCCTGTAGCTTATTATCTGCATCATCTGGCCACTTCCGTATTGAGCGAGTCACTGATACTTCCTGCTTTAGTTTTTGCTTGTAAGCAGGAATCAGGAGGATAGAATTATGGTCAGATTTGCCAAACGGAGAGCTTTGTATGCATATCTGTGTGTGGAGTAAAGATGGTCTAGAGTTTTTTCCCTCTGGTTGTACATGTGACATGGTAAAACTAATTTAAGTTTGCCTGCATTAAAAAAGTCCCCGGCCACTAGAAGTGGGTGAGCATTTTCTTGTTTGCTTATGGCCTTATAGAGTTGGTTGAGTGTGGTCTTAGTGCCAGCATCGGTCTGTGGTGGTAAATAGACTGCTACGAATAATATAGATGAGAACTCAATTGGTAGATAATGTGGTCTACAGCTTATCATAAGGTACTCTACCTCAAGATGTCTTTAATATTAAACATCGCACACCAGCTCTTACTGACAAAAAGACACACACCCCCACCCCTCGTCTTACTTGACGTAGCTTCTCTGTTCTGCTGGTGCATTGAAAATCCCTCAAGCTCTAAATGATCAAATCAAATCAAATCAAATTGTATTGGTCACATACACATGGTTAGCAGATGTTAATGCGAGTGTAGCGAAATGCTTGTGCTTCTAGTTCCGACCATGCAGTAGTATCTAACAAGTAATCTAACAAATTCACAACAACTACCTTATACACACAAGAGTAAAGGAATGAATACGAGTATGTACATATAAATATATGGATGAGCGATGGCTGACCGGCATAGGCAAGATGCAGTAGATGGTATGGAGTACAGTATATACACATATATATATGAGATGAGTAATGTAGGATATGTAAACATTATATAAATGGCATTGTTTAAAGTGGCTAGTGATACATTATTTCATCCAATTATAATTATTAAAGGGGCTAGAGATTTGGGTCGATGGCCAAACGGCATAGGCAAGATTCAGTAGATGGTTTAGAGTACAGTGTATACATTTGATATGAGTATGTCGGATACGTAAACATTATATACAAAATTGTTTAAAGTGGCTAGTGATACATTGTTACATCCAATTCCTATGTTTAAAGTGGCTAGAGATTTAAGTCAGTTTGTTGGCAGAAGCCACTCAATGTTAGTGATGGCTGTTTAACAGTCTGATGGCCTTGAGGTAGAAGCTGTTTTTTAGTCTCTCGGTCCCAGCTTTGATGCACCTGTACTGACCTCGCCTTCTGGATGATAGCGGGGTGAACAGGCAGTGGCTCGGGTGGTTGTTGTCCTTGATGATCTTTTTGGCCTTCCTGTGACATCGGGTGGTGTAGGTGTCCTGAAGGGCAGGTAGTTTACCCCCGGTGATGCGTTGTGCAGTCCTCACTACCCTGTAGAAGTTTGTGAGTGATTTTGATGACAAGCCGAATTTCTTCAGCCTCATGAGGTTGAAGAGGCGCTGTTGCGCCTTCTTCACCACGCTGTCTGTGTGGGTGGACCAATTCAGTTTGTCCGTGATGTGTACGCCGAGGAACTTAAAACTTTCCACCTTCTCCACTACTGTCCCCTCGATGTGGATAGGGGGGTGCTCCCTCTCCTGAAGTCCATGATCATCTCCTTTGTTTTGTTGACATTGAGTCAGAGGTTATTTTCCTGACACCACACTCCGAAGGCCCTCACCTCCTCCCTGTAGGCCGTCTCGTCGTTGTTGGTAATCAAGCCTACCATTGTAGTGTCGTCAGCAAACTTGATGATTGAGTTGGATGCGTGCTCGGCCACGCAGTCATGGGTAAACAGGGAGTACAGGAGAGGGCTGAGAACGCACCCTTGTGGGGCCCCAGTGTTGAGGATCAGCGGGGTGGAGATGTTGTTTCCTACCCTCACCACCTGGGGCCGGCCCGTCAGGAAGTCCAGGACCCAGTTGCACAGGGCGGGGTCGAGACTTAGGGTCTCAAGCTTAATGACGAGCTTGGAGGGAACTATGGTGTTAAATGCTGAGCTGTAGTTGATGAACAGCATTCTTACATAAGTATTCCTCTTGTCCAGATGGGTTAGGGAGTATGCAGTGTGATTGCGATTGCGTCGTCTGTGGACCTATTGGGACGGTAAGAAAATTGGAGTGGGTCCAGGGTGTCTGGCAGGATGGAGGTGATATGATCCTTGACTAATCTCTCAAAGCACTTCATGATGACGGAAGTGAGTGCTACGGGGCGATAGTCATTTAGCTCAGTTACCTTAGCTTTCTTGGGAACAGGAACAATGGTGGCCCTCTTGAAGCATGTGGGAACAGCAGACTGGGATAGGGACTGATTGAATATGTCCGTAAACACACCAGCCAGCTGGTCTGCGCGTGCTCTGAGGACACGGCCAGGGATGCCATCTGGGCCGGCAGCCTTGCGAGGGTTAACACATTTAAATGTTTTTCTCACATTGGCTGTGGTGAAGGAGAGCCCGCAGGTTTTGGTAGCAGGCCGTGTCGGTGGCACTGTATTGTTCTCAAAGCGAGCAAAGAAGTTGTTTAGTTTGTCTGGGAGCAGGACGTCATGGTCCGCAACGGGGCTGGTTTTCTTTTTGTAGTCCGTGATTGACTGTAGACCCTGACACATTCCTCTTATGTCTGAGCCGTTGAATTGTGACTCTACTTTGTCTCTATATTGACGCTTAGCTTGTTTGATTGCCTTGCGGAGGGAATAGCTACACTGTTTGTATTCAGTCATGTTTCCGGTAGCCGGAATTGTTGTCAGATGCTGTCCGGAACATATCCCAGTCCACGTGCTCGAAGCAATCTTGCAGCATGGAATCAGATTGGTCGGACCAGCGTTGAACAGACCTGAGAACGGGCGTTTCCTGTTTTAGTTTATGTTTGTAGGCTGTGAGCAACAAAATGGAGTCATGGTCAGACTTGCCGAAAGGAGGGCGGAGAATAGCCTTGTATGCATCACGGAAGTTGGAATAACAATGATCAAGGATTTTACCAGCCCGGGTGGCACATTCGATATGCTGGTAAAATTTCGGGAGCCTTGTTTTCAAATTAGCCTTATTAAAATCCCCAGCCACAATAAATGCAGCCTTAGGATATGTGGTTTCCAATTTACCTAGAGTGAAATAAATTTCTTTCAGTGCCGTCGATGTGTCAGCTTGAGGGGGGATGTACACGGCTGTGATTATAATCGAGGAGAATTCTCTTGGTAGATAATGCGGTCTGCATTTGATTGTAAGGAATTCTATGTCAGGTGAACAAAAGGACTTGAGTTCCTGTATGTTGTTATGATCACACCACGTCTCGTTAATCATAAGACACACACCCCCACCCTTCTTCTTACCAGATAGATGTTTGTTTCTGTCCGTGTGATGCGTGGAGAAACCAGGTGGCTGTACCGACTCAGATAACGTGTCCTGAGTGAGCCATGTTTCCGTGAAGCAAAGAACGTTGCAGACTCGGATGTCTCTCTGAAAGGCAACCCTCGATCTGATTTCGTCTACTTTGTTGTCCAGAGACTGTACATTGGCGATTAAAATACTCGGGAGAGGTGCACGATGCGCCCGTCGGCGTAGCTTGACCAAAAGACCGGCGTTGCGTTCCTCTTCTCCGGCGCCGCCGTTGTTTTGAGTCGCCGGGTGCTATCCAGTCTATTGTCCTGGTTGGGGTAACAAACAGAGAATCCTCTTTGGGAAAGTCGTATATTCCTGGTCGTAATGTTGGTAAGTTGACGTTGCTCTTATATCCAATAGTTCCTCCCGGTTGTATGTAATAAAACTTAATATTTCCCGGGGTAACAATGTAAGAAGTAATACATAAAAAAAACAAAATACTGCATAGTTTCCTGAGAACGTGAAGCGAGGCTGCCATCTCTGTCGGCGCCGGAAGTACTACCTCGGAAGTACTATCTGTGTCGTCGTTCAGCCACGACTCAGTGAAACATAAGATATTACAGTTCTTAATGTCCTGTTGGTAGGATAATTGTACTCGTTGATCATCAATTTATTTATTTTCCAATGATTGCATGTTAGCATGTAGAATTGTTGGCAGTGGGAGTTTACTCGCTTGCCTATGGATTCTCAAAAAGCAGCCCGATCTGCGTCCTATTCTCCTCCGTCTTTTCTTCACGCAAATGACAGCAATCTGGGCCTGTTCCCTGGAGAGCAGTATATCTTTCTCGTTGGACTTGTTAAAGGAAAAAGCTTCTTCCAGTTTGTGGTGAGTAATCCCAGTTCTGATGTCCAGAAGTTATTTCCGGTCATAAGAGATGGTAGCAGCAACATTATGTTCAAAATAAGTAAAGAAAATAAGTTACAAACAATGCAAAAAAATGAACAAAATAGCACAATTGGTTACGGGCATGTAAAACATCAGCCATTCTCTTCTGCGCCATTCTAAAATTCTTCGCGAACATGTGAACTTTCATGTGCCTTAAAAACAAACGTGTATGTCATCTGTAAATATGAATACAATTGTTCAATTACGAGCCTAGTTAGTTTATCCAAAGAACAAGCCAGCAACCTTCCCACTAGCCATGATTGGGCTGGACATGCCGAGAGATGAGTTTGGATTGGTCTGCCAAATAGCACGCTTCTGTCTATTTGAGCTGGTCAGTATGTCAAGGTAATCCTGTCTAACGCGGCTTTATTTTTTATTATTATTGTGTATTAAAACTGCATAGGTGTTGCTTTCCACTTTCTGGTGGACTGAGTTTTGAAATCAGTGGAATTCAGGTATGATAGCTTCCGGATTACATCATCAAACTAAGGGCAACCATGGCATCCGACAGGAGACGCGTCCAACAATCAATGATGTATAAGTTACGGGTAAGATAGTCTGGCTAGCTACATTATCAGATATGATATGTTTTTTGACAGAAAGAGCCATTTACTTGGCTATCTTTAGCCTAATGTTAGCTAGCTAACACTGAACCTGGTTGGTTAGTTACCTGCAGATTCATGCAGGGTTGTAACGTCATGAGTTGTGATTATGGTTCATTGTTTACCTAGTTAGCTAGCTATTGTTAGCTGGCTGGCTCACTAGCTAATGTTACATGTATGACCTTATTATTCGTATCTCAGAGCTATTTGCTTAGCTAGCTATAGCCTAGTGTTAGCTAGCTAACATTGAACCTGGTTGGTTAGCCAGCTGCAGATTCATGCGTTGTTATTATGGTTAAATGTTTATCTAGATAGCTAGCTACATGTCTTAACAAAAAACACAAAAGTAACCATTTCCTAAATTCAGTCAGGCCATCTACTCAGATTTCAGAGCACTCTCGTCTGAGTGTGCCAGAGAGCGCAGAATAACTGATGAATTTATGAGTGCTCAACACCCGTTGAATATGGCCGGTTGAGTGTGGCCGGTGTCAGTAAACGTCAGTAAACTCATCAGCCAGAGCATCTGCTGTGCGCTCTGAACGCGAAACTCTCTGAATTTACGACCGGATAATCTGATAGCACAGTTGCAGTCACCAATGCTCTGGAGAACATAACGGCCTAACCATCTCTGCCAGGGCAGTAATGTTCAGTGAGCTGTTCTCTCTCACTTAGATGTCTGGAAGTAGCTACCAAGTTAGCTTGGGTGCTTGACTGCTGTTAGTACATTCAGATCAACCCAATATTCAGTACCTGCTTAATAAAGTGAACCAATGAACTCAAGTGAACCAATAAGGAACAAGAGCCAATCCTATTACCATACACACATAGGAACCTACTGACAAAACCATAACATGATTCTATTTTATTATATTCTATCAGTATCACACTGTCCTGCTCCAGAGGCAGGACAGTTACTCTAAGAGATATGTCATGAGGGAATACTTCACAGGAACATCTCTATGGGAACACCACTGTGGTGTCACTGTTTGTCCTTCCAAGTATTACCTCTCAAGGTGACATCCCAGCTAGTATATAACAGAACGTTACCTAAAAGTTCAAAGATGGTTACATTTAATTTCAATTTTTGTAGTGTTCTATGAATGTTCTCCAACTAGTTGGACATTGGGAATGTTATCAAATAGTTCAGAGAACATTAAGAAACAACAAGCTTCTGGGGGGATTTCAGTACTACAGAATGACGTTGTGAAACTAAAAATATACATTCCAGGATGCAGGATACTTGCTTGGCATAGGAACTTTCTCAGCACATTTAAGGAACATTTAACTTGTTGGGGATGAGCAGCTGAGGGATCGGTTTTGGAGAGTCTGGCGTGCCTAAAGTAAAATGCTTTCCACTCAGGCTCAGAAAATAGGATATGCACATAATTAGTACTATTGGATAGGAAACACTCTGAGGTTTCCAGAAGTGTTAACATTTTGTCTGAGAGTGTAATATAACTCATTTGGCAGGCAAAAAACAGAGAATTTTCCATCCGGAAATGTCATTCTGGTGGCTTAAGACTCACTTAGAGAGACTGCCTATTGAAAAGTATTTATACCAGGACACTGAATGTAGTTTAAAGGCAATCGGAACCATTGTGTTCATTCGGTAGTCGTTTTAGTCAGGGGAGCTATTTTTCAGTTGCGCGTTTTTGGGCGCACGTTTGGCTGAGCGGTCCACTTTATTTGACTTATATAACGTTTAGGTGACCATCCAAGTGAAAGATTATCACTTTTATTCATAAAAGATAAGCTAAGGTTGCATTTTAATTGGTTTTTGTTTTGTTGAGGGAAGGTTTATAGGTTTAAATGAACGCGTTCACTTTACGTTGGATTTTCTGAACACAAGATGCCAACCAAACGGAGATTTACGGATATAATAAATTACTTTTTCTAACCAAATACCCATGGATTGTCTTCGTTGGACACTTAGGAAGCCCTCTGCAGAAGTTCTACAAAAAGTAAGACACACGTTTTCCCTGTGAAATGCATTTTCTATCGACCGCGCTGGCTAAAGATTTCATGGTTATGGAAAATATTGAAGGTGCTACCCTCAAACAATCAAATGTAGTGCTTTCGCCGTAAGAGCCTTTTTGAAATCTGACAATGCTGTGATATTGCCAAGAAGCAGAGCTTTTGATGAGTATGAAACACTTGTATATTGGTGCATTTTTAATAATTCAACTTTTAGATTTTGTCTTGCATTTCACCTGGTAGTGTCGGGATAGGGGGGCGCTAGCGCACCACCCATCCCTAATAAGTTTTTAAGGAACATTATTTTCTTGATATCTCATTACTTTAACAGAACGCTTCCTAAAAAAGAAAACCATCCCCCGTCGCGGACCATGACGTCCTGCTCCCAGACAAACTAAACAACTTCTTTGCTCACTTTGAGGACAATACAGTGCCACTGACACGGCCCGCTACCAAAACCTGCGGGCTCATCTTCACCTGCAGCAAGGCTGCCGGCACAGATGGCATTCCTGGCCGTGTCCCCAGAGCATGCGCAGACCAGCTGGCTGGTGTGTTTACGGACATATTCAATCAGTCCCTATCCCAGTCTGCTGTTCCCACATGCTTCAAGAGGGCCACCATTGTTCCTGTTCCCAAGAAAGCTAAGGTAACTGAGCTAAATGACTATCGCCCCGTAGCACTCACTTCCGTCATCATGAAGTGCTTTGAGAGACTAGTCAAGGATCATATCACCTCCATCCTGCCAGACACCCTGGACCCACTCCAATTTGCTTACCGTCCCAATAGGTCCACAGACGACGCAATCGCAATCACACTGCATACTGCCCTAACCCATCTGGACAAGAGGAATACCTATGTAAGAATTCTGTTCATCGACTATAGCTCAGCATTTAACACTATAGTACCCTCCAAGCTCGTCATTAAGCTTGAGACCCTAGGTCTCAACCCAGCCCTGTGCAACTGGGTCCTGGACTTCCTGACGGGCCGGCCCCAGGTGGTGAGGGTAGGAAACAACACCCCGCTGATCCTCAACACTGGGGCTCCACAAGGGGTGCGTTCTCAGCCCTCTCCTGTACTCCTGTTTACCCATGACTGCGTGGCCAAGCACGCATCCAACTCAATCATCAAGTTTGCAGACGACACTACAGTGGTAGGCTTGATTACCAACAACGATGAGACGGCCTACAGGGAGGTGGTGAGGGCCCTCGGAGTGTGGTGTCGGGAAAATAACCTCTCACTCAATCAACAAAACAAAGGAGATGATCGTGGACTTCAGGAAACAGGAGAGGGAGCACCCTCCTATCCACATCGACGGGACAGTAGTGGAGAAGGTGGAAAGTTTTAAGTTCCTCGACGTACACATCACGGACAAACTGAAATGGTCCACCCACACAGACAGCGTGGTGAAGAAGGCGCAACAGCGCCTCTTCAACCTCAGGAGGCTGAAGAAATTCGGCTTGTCACCAAAATCACTCACAAACTTCTACAGATGCACAATCGAGAGCATCCTGTCGGGCTGTATCACCGCCTGGTACGGAAAGTGCTCCACCCACAACGTAAGGCTCTCCAGAGGGTAGTGAGGACTGCACAACACATCACCGGAGGTAAACTACCTGCCCTCCAGGACACCTACACCACCCGATGTCACAGGAAGGCCAAAAAGATCATCAAGGACAACAACCACCCGAGCCACTGCCTGTTCACCCCGCTATCATCCAGAAGACGAGGTCAATACAGGTGCATCAAAGCTGGGACTGAGAGACTGAAAAACAGCTTCTATCTCAAGGCCATCAGACTGTTAAACAGCCATCACTAACATTGAGTGGCTGATTCCAACATACTGACTTAAATCTCTAGCCACTTTAAACAAATGTATCACTAGCCACTTTAAACAATTTTGTATATAATGTTTACATATCCGACATTACTCATATCAAATGTATACACTGTACTCTAAACCATCTACTGAATCTTGCCTATGCCGTTTGGCCATCGACTCAAATCTCTAGCCACTAATAATTATAATTGGATGAAATCAATGTATCACTAGCCACATTAAACGATGCCATTTATATAATGTTTACATATCCTACATTACTCATCTCACATATGTATATACTGTACTCCATACCATCTACTGCATCTTGCCTACGCCGATCAGCCATCGCTCATCCATATATTTATATGTACATACTCATATTCATTCCTTTACTCTTGTGTGTATAAGGTAGTTGTTGAATTTGTTAGATTACTTGTTAGATACTACTGCATGGTCGGAACTAGAAGCACAAGCATTTCGCTACACTCGCATTAACATCTGCTAACCATGTGTATGTGACAAATAAAATTTGATTTGATTTGATGTTCAAACATGGTTACATTTCATTTCAGTTTTAATAATGTTCTAGGAAAGTTCTCCAACTGGTTTGGCTTTGGGAATGTTATCAAATAGTTCAGAAACAACGTTCTTCTGTGGGAATTTCAGTACTACAGAATAACGTTGTGAAACCAAAAACATACATTCCCACAACTTCCAAGGAACCAAATGTGTTAGCTTGGATGTAACAGATGTCCACTCACTATCAAAAGGCCCATAAAAGCCTTTGCCAATTTCAAACAGCAGCAAAGATCCCCCTCTCTCGCTCTCTCTCTCTCGCTCTAACTCTCTCACGCTCTCTCTGTTTCTCTCTCTTTCTCTGTATCTTGTCTCTCTCTGTTTCACACTTTTTCTATAATTTCCCCACCCCCATCTCTCTCCCTTAGCTCTCCATCCCCCTTCACTCCTTTTCTTCATATTCCTTATTCTCCATTCAGGAAAATGTTAATGTTGAGGGCAGAACTGCTGACTGGATGGGAACTTATAGACAACGTGAGCGTTGCCAAATAGCAGCTGGATGCAATAAGCCATAAGTGTGACAGAGACATAGTGACACGTCCAACAGACAAACTACTGACTCGGCATAAAAATAAACAATACAGTAACACAAAGCTATGTGCTTAGTCTCTTATAGTGGATGTATGCGTGCGTGTTTTCGGGGCGTGTGTTTGTGGGTGCGTACATGTGTGGGCCCACGAGCATGTATGTGTGTGTACTGTGTGTGTACATTTGTGCGTGTGCATACAGTCTCCACATGCTATTTGCTATGTACAGTAGCCAAGGCTCCATTAAGGATATCCTACTGTGGAGGAAAATGAATGAAATGGTGTGAAAGCGTGCAGCTATATAAACCAATGACTCTGACCTTCACACTCTTCCTTTTCTCACAGTCACAAACCTTGGCACAGTAACTCCATGTTCTTTATGTAAAGATACAAATCCATTATGTTAGTGCATTTACTGGCACAATGTACAACTTTGCCCTTTTATTAGATGTCATTGTAAAAACCTTAGCCATTCAGAGAGAGTGAATTCTAACATCACAATGTGAGCAGGGCCAGGAGGCTCGGACTAGCTCTAGGCTCTTATAGTGCAGTTCTCACTGCTACCTGGTAAGCAGGCCAGTATAGTAAAGCTGTCCAGCTGTGGAGAAGCGAGTCAGTCAGTGTGTTAAAAGCAGTGATCATGCTGTGTTAAAGGAAAAGTGCTTATAGCATGCTGTGTCTCATGAATTATAATCCAACAGAAGGGAAATGTATGCCATCACACCTGTTAAGACAACATTCAAAGACACATGCACACACACACACACACACACACACACACATGCACACACGAAAGGATGCCCACACACATACACAGACTCTCGTCGTCTTAGAGGGCATTCATGTATTTCTGAAGACAAGATGTTATCAGTCAAAAACACATAAGCATAAATGGAACCAGTCAGCAGTGTCTCTGTCTCTCAGCGCCACTGAGATCTATATACAGTGCATTCGGAAAGAATTCAGACCCCTTGACCAAGAAGACTCAGGGCTGTAATCCCTGCAAAGGTTATTATTTTGGCGTACTTGTACGTATGTTTTAGTAAACATTTAAAGGGTGTATGTAAAGGGTCCTGCTATCATATGGATCAGTCAGACATTACATGCTAGCATGTGATCATCAAAGTGACTTGCAACCCACTGTCCCCCAGGCGCCAATGACGTGGATGTTGATTAAGGCAGACCCCCGCACCTCTCTGATTCATGGGGGTTGGGTTAAATGCAGAAGACACATTTCAGTTGAAGGCATTCAGTTGTACAACTGACTAGGTATCCCCCTTTCCCTTTCCAATATAGCATGCTGGTTAAGGAGTCTCTCTCTTTCTCTCTCAATTCCATTCAATTCAATTTGCTTTATTGGCATGACGTAACAATGTACATATTGCCAAAGATTACGTTAGAGATCTACAATATTAACATAAATAAAATAATAATAGTAATCAATATTGTTAACGGGACAACAGTAACAACAATAATCAAGGGTCAAAATAACCATACATTGAACAATAACACTAAGCATAGAGGACATGTTGGTCTGTCAGACACTGTCCCTCATCTTATGTTATGCAGCAATGTAGTGCGCTGCCAACCCACAGCTCTCTGCATCCTCCCCCAACAGGACAGGTAGCCTATTCACATCAGAGAGGTCTTTGAATAAGGGTTTCAAATTTAGGGAAATTACACTCTAATTGTTTTTAATTTTTTACATTTTTGTCAGGAAATGCAGCTCTGTCTCGGGTTCTGCTGTGGTGCAGTGGTTGCACAGCCTTTCCTCTACAGGGAGCCAGGTTTTCCTGTGTCTACCCTTCTCAATGGCTAGGCTGTGAACACTGAGCCTGTACTTTGTCAAGGTTTTTCTAAGGTTTTGATCAGTAACCCTGGTCAAATAGTTCTCATAGTGTACTGTCGATTTAGGGCCCAATAGCACTGCATTTTGCTTTGTGCTTGTGTAAGCAATGTAATTTTGTTTTGACTGTGTTGTAATTTTGTTTATTCTCATTGATTGGATGTTCTGGTCCTGTGGCTTCAGTGTGTTAGTAGAACAGGTTTGTGAACTCAGCCCCAGGACCAGGTGGATGAGAGGAATATTTTCTTTGCTCTGCTCTTGGCATTTCAGGTCTCTCTCTCTCTCTCTCTCTCTCTCTCTCTCTCTCTCTCTCTCTCTCTCTCTCTCTCTCTCTCTCTCTCTCTCAACAACAAATTTAATTATCATAGTCAAGCTACAGTCTAGCATCTCTCTGGTTTGTATCATTACGACTAGATTAATAGGTTTATTTCACAGATTCTATAAACCCAAAGACCTGGGATGGAAAATCAATGATAACACCCTGTACCAAACCTGAGACATATGGTACAGTGAAATATCTTGAGGTAGAAAGAAAAACATCACACTTTTTGCATAATTGTGTGAAGTACATGAGTGTACCCTTATTATAGCACTGGATGTGCTAAAACCATCGCATTAGGAGGTGTCCATCCTCACACTACGTTATCAGCTCTGGGATTGACAGGACAAAGTAGCTAACTTGTTTTTCATCATTAGGGGTATTTTGGTCAGGTTTTCCCACCACTTTGACATTAAGCTTGTCCCAAATGGCACCCGATTCCCTATACAGTGTACTAGTTTTGACCAGGGCCCATAAAAGTAGCACACCATGGAATAGGGAGTAGGGTGCCATTTGGGACACATCCATTCACATCTGATGCAACTAAACTAAGTGCACTTACAGCAGCATGAGTCATTTGATTACAGATACAAGGCAGGTAGTCAGTCAGCGGTTATCAGAACATTTGCCTCAAGTGATTCATCCAACATTAATACTAAGGCCCAATGTCAGACAAGAGCTAGAGGCTTCGAAAACCAGTCATACATAAAACAACATTATTTTCCATCGACCAACTTTAAATGTTGACCACTTCATCAATATTCAATGGAACGTTTTTGGTAATTGCATTGCAAAGGAGTTAAAACTTTATTTAACATTATTTTCCACATATACTGCTTTCTTTTGTAAATAAATAATTAAGAATTTAATCAACATTTTGCTTTGAACTAAAATGCCCTGGCTGATATTTCTGGTATGAGGTTCCCAAATACAGAGTGGCAATTTTTTAATCTTCCAGCTCATTGTTAATTGTGTGTTTTTTCATCCCTAAACAAAGGTTGTAATAATAATCTGCATATTGGGGTCTTGTTTTCAGGGAGTCTTAGACTCTCGGCATATCTCACAGACATCTCTGTCTGCCTTCCTTATCCCGAATGTCAGAGAGGATTATGGGAATCTGTTTCTTTGGACAACGGAGCAAGCCCAAAAATACAAACAAACACACAAACATAATTATGGCCTAGTCCTATCCGAGCCCATGATTGGCCCCTGATTCCGGAACATTTCATTCTGAGGGTTTTAATTGGCTGGTACAGTAGCCTTAACCACTCTCTCTATGTACTCACAGCTCTACTGTTATCGTTCTCAAAATGAACAGAAATTATGCAGAATTATATATTTACAATAGAACACAATGCAATATGATTGGAAGTTATTACAACAGCTCATACAGATAAATAGCCTAAGCAATTGTTTATGGCTATAAATAATACAACTATATAAATATACAAACAAACAAACAAATACAATATGATTATTCTGTAAATCAGACCCTGTCTGCCAGGCCAGTTGGTGTGTTTGTGTACAGTAGTAAGAATCCTTGCATATAACTTTGAATGGAGCCAAAACTTGATAAAATCACTATGGGCAGGCAGATGGTCAGGTTAAAGGGGTTCATTCCAGGACAATCAATGTCAGGAATCACTTCCTATTCTCAGTAACCAGATCCTGGAGACTAAACTCACTCTGAATCAGACCCTGATCACAGACAGACACAGGCCAAACATGATCCCAGGGCAGGAATTATGGAGAGAGTAGGAGTACTGAGGTAACTGTTGGCTCCGAACACTGTTGAAAACACAACAGTGGGTTTGGCACATTCTGCTGACACAAAATGCTGGTTTTGTGGATAAACCCTGGCATCTTAGACTGCACCAGAACTCCACAGTCCACTTCTCAATCTCCACCATTAACACCCATTGACCTCAAATAGCCACAGGAGTACGTGAGCATCCTTCAACCTTCTAGCAGGTCAACCATTTATCAAAATGGGTTTGGCCAGAGAGAGAGAAGAGAGAAGAAGAAAGACAGGAGGGGAAAGAGAGCCAATCTAAACCAGTCTTGACTTTTGAGATTTAAGAGTTGAAATGTAATGTAAACTCAGTTTTAAAAATAGGTCTGGAGATGGAAAGATAGCAGAAGTCAGAAAGATCTTCATCTGTGTCATATCCAACCTCCAACCAACCCAGAGCAGGATTCTAACTGTGCTGTGACCCGTTTGAGGTGAGATCTTAGGTAAGAAGTGATGTGAGCCAACATTTCTTCAGAGAGAGAGAGAGAAAGGAGAAGGAGCAGTGAATAGTTGCCAAAATGTGCTCCTTCTAAGAGAAAACAGAGAGTTAAACATACAGCAGTATCTAACAGTGCCCTCCAGCTACCAGGCAGCTGCCTGCTTTAAACAAACCTGGCTGAAGCTTTCTACTCGAACCTTAAAACTACGCTTCTTCAACTTAAAACAGACGTTTCCTGTTCTATTAATCCAAATTAACGTGATTTGTTTAGACTTGGTCGCTTCCAAAGACAATGTTTTCTACCTCAATGTGTTCAAGACAAAAGAGATTATCGTGGACTACAGGAAAAGGAGGGCCGAGCCCCACTCTCATCGACGGGGCTGTAGTGGAGCAGGTTGAGAGCTTCAAGTTTCTTGGTGTCCACATCGCCAAAGGTCCAAAAGGCTTCTTAACAGATTCTACTCCCAAGCCATAAGACTCCTGAACAGCTAACCAAATGGCTACCCAGACTATTTGCATTGACCCCCCCTCTGTATGTGCATACAGAGGATTCGGAAAGTATTCACACCCCTTGACTTTTTCCACATTTTGTTACTTTACAGCCATATTCTAAAATTGATTTTTAAAACATTCTAAAACAGGGTTTTAGATAGTTTACAAATGTATTAAAAATAAAGAACAGAAAGACTTTATTTGCGCAAGTATTCAGACCCTTTGCCATGAGACTCGAAATTGAGCTTAGGTGCATTCTGTTTCCATTGATTATCTTTGAGATATTTCTACAACACGGTTGGAGTAAATTAAATTCATTGGATATGATTTGGAAAGGCACACACCTGTCTATGAGGTCCCACAGTTGACTGTGCATGTCAGAGCACCAAGCCATGAGGTCAAAGGAATTGTCCATAGAGCTCCGAGACAGAATTGTGTCGAGGCACAGATCTGGGTAAGAATATCAAAACATGTCTGTAGCATTGAAGGTCCCCAAGAACACAGTGGCCTCCATCATTGTTAAATGGAAAAAGTTGGAAACCACCAAGACTCTTCCTAGAGCTGGCCACCCAGCCAAACTGAGTAATCGGGGGAGAAGGGCCTTGGTCAGGGAGGTGACCAAGAAGCCGATGGTCTCTCTGACAGAGCTGGGAGAACCTTTCAGAAAGACAACCATCTCTGCAGCACTCCACTAATCAGACCTTTATGGTAGAGTGGGCAGACGGAAGCCACTCCTCAGCAAAATGACAGCCAGCTTGGAGTTTTCCAAAAGGCACCTAAAGACTCTCAGACCATGAGAATCAAGATTCTCTGGTCTGATGAAACCAAGATTGAACTCTTTGGCCTGGCACCATCCCTACAGTGAATCATGGTGGTGGCAGCATCATGCTGTGGGGATGTTTTTCAGCAGCAGGGACTGGGAGACTAGTCAGGTTTGAGGCAAAGATGAACGGAGCAAAGTACAGAGAGATCCTTGATGAAAAACTGCTCCAGAGCGCTCAGGACCTCAGACTGGGGCGACGGTTCACCTTCCAACAAGACAACGACCCTAAGCACACAGCCAAGACAATGCAGGAGTGGCTTCGGGACAAGTCTCTGAATGTCTTTGAGTAGCCCAGCCAGAGCCTGGACTTGAAACTGATCGAACATGTCTGGAGAGACCTGAAAATAGCTGTGCAGCGACGCACCTCATCCAACCTGACAGATCTTGAGAGGATCTGCAGAGAAGAATGGGAGAAACTCCCTAAATACAAGTATGCCAAGCTGAGGCATCATACCCTAGAAGACTCAAGGCTGTAAGCGCTGCCGAAGGTGCTTCAACAAAGTGCTGAGTAAAGGTTCTGAATACTTATGTAAATGTGATATTTACATTTTTATTTATTTTTTATTTGCAAAAATGTCTAAAAAACTGTTTTTGCTTTGTCATTATGGGGTATTGTGTGTAGATTGACGAGGGGAAACATTTATTTAATCAATTTTTGAATAAGGCTGTAACTTAACAAAATGTGGGAAAATGCACTGTATTACCTCAATTACCTCGACTAAACTGTACCCCTGCACATGGACTTGGTACCGGTACTCCTTGTAATATAGCCTCGTTATTGTTATTTTATTGTGTTATTATTTTCCCATTATTTTATTTTGGAAATTGTTCTTACTTACTTTTTTTTTACTCTGCATTGTTTGTTAAGGTCTTGTAAGTAAGCATTTCACAGTAAGGTCTACACCTATTGTATTAATTTGATTCTATTTTATTTGAAATAGGTTCTTACATGAACCTTTGGGAGACTGTTCTTTACCACATTATACTATAGTACCCCATACGGTTGAATTGCAATTACTGAGACAACAACATCATCTTTGTCAGCATCATCATTAGCAGCATTATTATCATATGTAGACCTTGACGTCCACAAATAGCATTATCGTTATTAGAATTATCTCCCTCTGCTGTCTTGGAGTGTGGAGCAGAGACAAAAAAATCTTCAACCGGATAACCCTTCAGGCTGTCCAGGTGGTATTGTAGCAGCCTATACTGCGATGTCATCACCCCGTTTCTCCTCTTAGCTGATAGCTAGGTAAACTTTAACGCCGACCTCTGACGCTTGACCTGTTCAGACATGTTATTACAAACATCACTGAGCCCTGCCTACGGTAGTTTATAATATGTCTGGCATGAGGCCCTGTAACACTTCAACTACTTAACGTGGTTATTGTCACTCAAACAGTCTGAGGGTAAGTTCTTAATGGCTGTTCACTTCCCTAGAGATGAACTTTGACCCCTAACACTGAGCGTGCCCAGACTTCTCTTCTAATAAGTGCCTCTGATTGGATAACACCCAGTCACTATACCTCAGAGACTAAACCCCTCACTGGCCAATACAAATTAACCATAACATCTAGGCACCATACACAGGCTGTCCTGCATCCAATAGACTAATTCATCCCTCCCTACATAATCCGTTGTGCAACCGTATGCTCTGAATTAAATTTTGTATATTCATTAAATCATTGGTTCTCATACTGAGAATACATGCAGACAAATGACAGGCATAAACAAGCATGCCTTCAGATTTATCCACCCAAATAAATGGATCCCATTTACCGTTCTCATGAAGGTTTCCTAAATGACAGCGCTAATGAGAGCATGAATAAGCAAGACTCATGATGATGCACTACCTGTCTATCTCTATGGAACATCACGTATCCAATACCACATCTCTAATTGGCTATCACTGTCATTGTACCTCATTTCAGAATGCCTTGGCAGCATAAATTAACAAGTGAGCGCTCTTACCTAATTGCCTTGATTAGCATAGAGCCCTGCTGCAAAGCAAAGGCAGCAATCAGAGCAGGAAATCAGCAGTTATTATCTCTACCCAAATGACTGTCAACAGTGACAAACGGGTCTAAATATCAAGCGCAACATGGGGCAAATCTGGATCTGACACAAAATAGTAAAGGGCAATAAATTGGCTGTGTGTGTGTGTGCAGACATGTGGGGACATGCACCTGTGTGTGTGTGTCTAATGGTGTGTCTCAGAGTATGACACAGACCTCGTTGGAATAGTACTTCATTCCTGTGTTATATCTACTGTATGTGCCACTGCGACTCCAGCAGAAATGCTGTTAATTGTTGTTAATGAAGGCTTTGATGAATGCCATGGTGAGTGGATCTGAGTAATGCATTAGCTCAGAGAGACTGACTGTAGTGGTTATTACAGCTTAATCCACATAGGGTACACAGGCTATAATCAAGGAGCCGACAAATCAACACAGTGTCATTCAACAGATCAAAGCCTTTCAGCACAGCTCTGCACTGATGCCTTGGAAATGGACCAATTAGAGAGGGGGGGTGGTTGGACGGGGGCTGTGTTTCTTACTTTCCACCTTTACTACCCTTTATATTTCCTAGAGGTAGCATTAGACAAGATAATTATAGTCCTCTCTCTCTCTCCTTCCATATGCTATATTTGATGGGATACAAAGCTTTTTCTCACTCCAGGGTTTCAATGAAAGTGTTCTGAAAAACGTCAGTCAGATTATCTGGTTCAACCACAATATCTCTCCTGAGCAACATAGGGCTAAGCCTTTGATTGGCAGAATAGAGACAGGCGATTGAGAGCAATCACCTGGGAGTGATTGCTGTTTAGGCACCCGGACAGTCATGTCCTCCACAGGGATCTGTCAACAGGCCAATCCCCTAGTGTCAGCAACAACCCCTCCCCTTCTCCCCTACACTCACCCCGGCTCCCCCTTCTACCTGCCAATTACCGAAGGCTGCTGTGCTGAGAAATGAGGCTTTGGGTCTAGCTGAGGTATAGTAGAACCTTAATGGGTACAAAAGGCTGGATATAGTAAACTAAATGATCCTGTAGTTACAGTCCCTGATATCGAACAAGAGCAGAATCACCATCACCAACAGCCTGTTGTTGACACTGTGCTCGAAATCCTCAACATTCCGTAGGGATTCATCATAATTCCGTAGGGAATCATCATCACAGATATTCCATTGTTCCTGGTGCTGCTGTGAGGCTGTGAGGCTGCATGCACCTCCACTCAGAGCCTTAACCCTAAAGCCTGTCTATCTGCTGCTGCTCTGAGATTACGACGCTGGCTTATGATGTCGGCAGAGCTGTGCTTAAATGCCCCCAATAACACTAGCGAGAAAAGAGTAGAGAGGAGAGGTGGTGAAGGATGGATGGTGGGAAAGGAAAGGGAAGAGGGAGGTAGAGAGGAGCAGGGTGGAGGAATCAATGAAGAGCGAATGGGTTCACTATTGTGCGACTAAGTATTTTGTTCTAAATCAGGAACCATGGAAATGCAGAGCCATGGATGTAAAGAGAAGATGTCTATGTTTGCATCTAAACAGGAGGTTGTTGGCACCTTAACGGGGGATAACGGGCTCGTGGTAATGGCTGGAGCGGAATCAGTGGAATGGTATCAAATACATCAAACACATTATTTCCATATGTTTGATGCCATTCCATTCGCTCCGTTTTGGACCTTATTATGAAACGTCCTCATCCCAGCAGCCTCCTGTGGTGTGTAAGTTTACTTTTATGCATGCATGAATGTCCCATTCCAGTTCATATAGTGTGAATCTATGCATTTCTTCAGTAATTGATTTATTGTCTCTCACGCATGTCTGGTGTATCAAGACTACAGGAAACACAGATGAGACTGTATAAAGCAGCCTATCCATGTGGAGATGGAATGGGAGGTGGGGCTTACACCATGATGTGTCTCCCCACACAGGGCCTTCTGAATGATGGATTGCCTATTTAACCTCTTGGGTGGATGGGAGTTGGCATAGGTCGCGCTAGCTAGCGTAGCGGTGGGCTAATTAAGTGGGGAAAGAAGATGAAGCGGCGTTGGGTGGTGAAAATGCTGATGGTGGAGAGATGTGAGGAACGAGGCCGTGTCGGCTAACCGACATCTCCAATCACCTCTACAGGTCACAGTGTTCAGTGTGTTGACAGGCATCATGGATCACTCGGCAAGAAAACAGCTCACGTCAACAACCACTAGCGGTCAACAACCAACTAACAACGACCAGACAAAACAACAAAACAAACGGTCAGGCATACAGACAATAAGTTGCCCCTGGTAACACATCGACCTCCAGGCTCCAGGAGGCAGGAAGAGGAAAAGCTGACTAAACCTGCACCTCATCCTGTATTAATAGATTACCCATAATATGCCGCTGTGAGAAAGTTGGTTTCCCAGGCAACATCAAGGACTACTGAAATGGTTGAATGGCCATTAACTGCATGGCTGTGATTAAAAAGCTTTTTATTGTGGCAGGCTTGACAGAAAGGAATGCAGCTACATATACATTTAAGATAGATATTGCAGAATGTTCTTTAAACGATTTTATTCACTAATAGATATTAAAGAGCTTCAAGGCAACAATTAAACAAGTGACCATGAATCTGAATAGAATTCCAAAGTCCATCTGAGAGACTTAATTAGCTTTATCATTGTTAAATATGTTTACTTCCTCTACTAAGCACTGCACCAAAACCGTATTTTATGCTGGGTTGAAAACAAGCCCGATCAACACACTGACTGACACTGTGAGCTATCCCCCTCCCTTCCTCCCGTTCTTCATTTAATCCGCACAGAGCCGTGCCAGACAGACAGAATGTAGCTAACCACTGCAAACATCAGCAACATGGCAAACAACACGCTGTGGTGACAGCAGGGATCCACCAACACTGACCCAACTACATTCAGCTGTTAATACAGCATGGATACAACAAGATTTAAAAGATCCAACACCATAAAGAAGATGGATGGAAAGACATTGTTAAAAATATGCCTCTCTACTTTTTCATGTACATCAACATTCAAGATCATAAAATATAACAACTTAACATTCCCAGGGTGTAATGCAATGAGTTTGGTTGCTTGATTATATTCTGACAAATATATTTCTTCAATTTCTCCACAAATCCCCTCAAGCAGAAAGGCATGAACTCTTAATACTCTATTTCTGGAAGGTCACACAGCAGTCCAGGCACTCAATCTAACACCTTTCCTGGTTCATGTTGAAGGTCACTGTCTAAATGACCAGTCTGGATTGGACTGAATTGAGGTGCATATGTGAGAGGTGTGTGTGTGTTAGGGTGTGTGATCAGTGACAGTAGACATGCCGTAGCAAAGTGTCAGATCAGAGTGTCCCTAGTTGGCCCCTTGTCTCCTGCTATAACCTAAAGGCCTGGGACTGTGAGGCTGAATAAGTGACAACTTCTCTGTTAGCTTTCACTGAGTAGAACTCATCCACCCACTGCCTTTCATTAAAGGTCAAATGTGAGAGGTCAATGAAAAAGGTTGCCTTCACACGTGTGGTCACTCTCGTGTGAGATCCAAGTGACCTCTAGAAGTGACCTCTGGTGTGAGGTCAAAGTTCACTGGGGGTTTAGCTCCACATGTGAAGTCACATGCATAAAGCAGAGCATGTGTGTCATTAGGATCGTTAAGATCTGACAGTTACCCCATGGTTCTTGACACCTGACCTTTGTGACCTATGTTGAGTGCATCAAAAATAAAATTCATGGAAAATGTATGCATTTTTTTCTTATTTTCTCCATGCTTCAATTGTCTTTAATCAATAACTGGAATGTGAAAGGACAAGATACAGGCATATTTCTCATCATAATAATCAATTAATGGGTCAGACATCATTTAACTGAATGTTTCTTCCTTTTTAATATGTAGGCTATTTGTCACTCACAGCCTATGCACATGTTAGCATTTGTCATAGGATACATAGGCCACACGAATTTATTCCATTCCTTTAAGCATGTGTTTACACAGAGAAACAATTTCAACCAAATTTCAGCAAAATAATTCATTTCAGTCAGCAGATCGATTTGACCGTTTTTCTTCTATTGCAGGAAAAGGCCTACAACTGTGACACGTAGCTGAGTGCTTATTTTAGACA
Source organism: Brachymystax lenok tsinlingensis (assembly GCA_030435695.1). NCBI lineage: Eukaryota > Metazoa > Chordata > Actinopteri > Salmoniformes > Salmonidae > Brachymystax > Brachymystax lenok. The sequence continues at coordinate 19,069,797 of CM059817.1, forward strand.
AATGGTAGGCCTAGAAGATATAGTTCTGAGTAAGTCAGAAAGGTTTTCTTTTAAGGTATTTTGTTAACTGCACGGACAACAGTCTGATCCAATGTGTTTCCCTAGAAGGAAGCCTGACGAGCAGCCTGACAGTTATGCAATGTTTAAAACGACAGCTCACTCTCTACCTCTAACAGTGTGTGTGTGTGTGTCTGTACGTGCATGCGTGCCTATGTGTATGTACTGTATACCTGTGTGTATTTGAGCATAAACGTGTGTGTGTTGTAAGAGCAAAGGTGTGTGTGTGTGTGTGTGTGTGAGTGAGTGGAAAGATGTTTTAGTGAGTCAGCAGAATCCTCTAGTATTTATTTTCCTCTCAGACACTGTCGGCCACATCAAAGGTCTGTTGAGTGGTACGACTAGTTCTCAGCCAACGCCAGACATATGCCATCATTGGAAAAAGACATCTCCAGCAGATAATAATGGTGGGCAGTAAACATCTTTGTAGTGCTGCTGTTGAAGTGAAAGCCATAAGCTGAAAAGATGATTACTCAGGCTCCAGAAAGCCTCTCTCCTGTTTAAATCGCTCTACATATTTTTGTTTTAAGAACAAAATGTTAACATCCATAAATAGATTAATGGCGGGAATAAAATAACTAGTATGCCTACAAAGTGTAAGTCTCTCAAATCCTCACGTGACCAAGCGAGATAAAACTATTTGCAGCCATGAATCCACCACAGTAAAGCATAGTGCAAACATAAACAGATACTGTAGGAAGATAAACCTGTAAAATACAGTAGGTGACCCCCACAGCATGTCATAGTAGAACCCAGACTCCAGAATGTTAGTGTATTATCTACAGTTGAGTTCAGCAAACTGACACAGGTGAGATGTAGCAGCTGGCTACTGTTAGGATTTCTTTATCTTTCTAACGTCTTTCCAACCCACACATCCCCTACCCCTGACTTAGTGCCTAAACAGTACGGGGCCCAAGGTGAACTATAGCTTAAAACTTATCAATAAGAATATAAAGAGTTAAAAGTTGATTTAATTAAATGAATAGAAATAAGCAAAATCCATAAAATGCATGTTGACATCAACTTATGGAAGGAAATAGTAAAACAATATGTTCATGGCGGAGCTGAATTATGTTACACAACAGTAGCAGGTAGTCCAGGTCCAGATGTCTCGCTAAGATGACATCATCATCTGGTGACACCCAATCTCCAGGGTCAGGGTCAGGTATTTACAAGGAGGAACTGGGAGGTTATTGTACTGGCCTGTAGAATAACAACAACCACATACCAGTTTGCCTGTGTGTATGGTGTGGTGTTTGTGTCTGTGTGTCAGCAGGTGTGGGGTTAGTTTGGATATGAAAAAACGAATCACACGTAACCCTGGAGACAGCTGAGTATGACGAACGACCTTAACAGGATATTCAGGGAATTCGACATGGCTACACTCACATTCAAATGTAAATGTCAGCGTCAAATATTTTCCAGAAAATCACCCTAGCTCTCTCTCTATTCAAATTTTTCCTTTCGCTTGCTAATTCAGTTCTTTCATTTTCACTAGATGCCAAAAATGATTAATTTGTAAAAAATGCAGAAATGTACACTAATGAAAAGCACATTTTTTGTCCATTAAAATAACATTAAGAAATAACAAATTGATCAGAAATACAGTGTAGACATTGTTAATGTTGTAAATTACTATTGTAGCTGGAAACGGCAGATTTTCTATGGAATATCTACATACTTTTGGCATACAGAGGCCCATTATCAGCAACCGTCACTCCTGTGTTCCAATGGCACTTTGTGTTAGCTAATCCAAGTTTATCATTTTAAATGGCTAATTATATCATTAGAAAACCCTTTTGCAATTATGTTAGCACAGCTGAAAACTGTTGTTCTGATTAAAGAAGCAATAAAACTGGCCTTCTTTAGACTAATTGAGTATCTGGAGCATCAACAATTGTGGGTTGGATTACAGGCTCAAAATGCCTAGAAACAAATAACTTTCTTCTGAAACTCATCATTTTATTATTGTTCTCAGAAATAAATGCTATTCCATGCAAGAAATTGCCAAGAAACTGTAGATTTCGTACAACGCTGTGTTCTACTCCCTTCACAGAACAGCGCTAACTGGCTCTAACCAGAATAGAAAGAGGAGTGGGAGGCCACGGTGCCCAACTGAGCAAGAGGACAAATATATTGGAGTGTTTACTTTGAGAAACAGACATCTCACAAAAGTAAAAATAAATATATATATAATAAAAATAATAATGATAATAATAATATTTACAAAACACAACGTGCCATTGGAACACAGGAGTGATAGTTGCTGATAATGGGCCTCTGTATGCCTATGTAGATATTCCATTCAAAATCTTCCGTTTCCACCTACAATAGTAATTTACAACATTAACAATGTCTACATTGTATTTCTGATCAATTTGATGTTATTTTAATGGACAAAACATTAGCATTTCTTTCAAAAACAAGGAAATGTCTTAGTGACCTCAAACTTTTGAACGGTAGTGCACATTTTTTTGAACTTATAGTTAATATTAGAATTATATAGCAGAATATCTATAATTCTTTGAAACCCAGACAAATTCCAAGTACAATAAGCTATTTAGAAACCTAGGCCGGGGTTCAATCTGATTGCAGGTTTTAGACAATGCGGCGTTTAAAGGCAATTTCCAATTCAGCTGGTATGTGCAGCGTTTACCTTGAATGCAATTTCCACCAACACTGGAACATTGCTTTTAAAAGCTGCATTGTCTGCAACCAGGGATCAGATTGAACCCCGTCCCTAAAGGATGACTGCACATGGGCAACACAGCTGATACACACAAAGAAGAAGAGTGGAAAAAACTATAGCTACAGTATAGCAATTGAATCAATCTCCATCACCCTTCAATCAGGAAGGTATGTAGATATAATGTACAGCATCCATGTAAACAACCCTTCAGGCCACTGGCTAGCAGACAGACACACACACACACACATCAAGTGTCAGTGACTGGACCCGGTATAGAGAGACAGGATTATATGTAGGCTTGTGTTTTCAATAGAATCTGGATACATTCTAAGTGAGAACACTCAGAAGAACCTTAGGCAGTCCAACACATGGCTGGTGATTGTGTCATGGGGGCAGGGACAGAGCCAGCTCTGTGGACACACACTGGGAACAGTAATAGGCTTAGTGTAACAAGCAGGTAGGCCAGATCATATCTAAATATTAGAGGGAAGACTGGGTGTTAGATAGACAGACACCAGACACAGATGGAGCCAGGGGAAGATGTTAGATTGAACACAGAAAGGAGAGAAAAATACTTGATATCATTACTGTATATCCTTATTCTGTCAAATTGTGTGTGTGTCAGTATGAGTGTGTGTGTGTGTGTGTGTGTGTGTGTGTGTGTGTGTGTGTGTGTGTGTGTGTGTGTGTGTGTGTGTGTGTGTGTGTGTGTGTGTCAGTATGTGTGTGTGTCAGTATGTGTGTGTGTCTGTGTGTGTAAGTGTGTCTGTGTGTGTGTGTCTCAGTGTGTGTATTAGTGTGTGTGTGTGAGTCAGTGTGTGTGTGTGTGTGTGTCTGTGTGTGTAAGTGTGTCTGTGTGTGTGTCTCAGTGTGTGTATTAGTGTGTGTGTGTGTGTGTGTGTGAGTCAGTGTGTGTGTGTGTGTGTGTGTGTGTCTGTGAGAGATGCATTGTGAATGCTATTTTGTATTCTGTATACCCTCCACCCCCCAAACACACACACGCCCCAACTTGTATATGCAACTCAATTAGCGCCCCAGAAACAGAGGCCTCATTCTGAGAAGTATGACATTATTAGAGGGTACAAAACACACAGACACAGCCAATTAGCATGTTTGTTTCCATTCACATTGGTCCTTGTTTATTTTCCACAGCAGTTTAAGGTAAATCAGGCCTCAAAATGTGTTATTGGGGAACAACAGCTACAGTAGTAAATATGTTATTCTTTATAGACTAGAGCTACAGTAGTACATATGATATTCATTCTAGACTCAAGCTACAGTAGTAAATATGCTATTCTTTTTAGACTAGAGCTACAGTAGTAAATGTGTTATTTTTTCTAGACTAGAGCTACAGTAGTAGATATTATATTCTTTCTAGACTAGAGCTACAGTAGTAGATATTATATTCTTTCTAGACTAGAGCTACAGTAGTAGATATTATATTCTTTCTAGACTAGAGCTACAGTAGTAAATATGTTATTATTTCTAGACTCGAGCTACAGTAGTAAATATGATATTCATTCTAGACTAGAGCTACTGTAGTAAATATGATATTCATTCTAGACTAGAGCTACAGTAGTAAATATGATATTCATTCTACACTAGAGCTACAGTAGTAAATATGATATTCATTCTAGACTAGAGCTACAGTAGTATATATTATATTCTTTCTAGACTAGAGCTACAGTAGTAGATATTATATTCTTTCTAGACTAGAGCTACAGTAGTAATTATATTTTTTCTAGACTAGAGCTACAGTAGGAAATATGTTATTCTTTCTAGACTCGAGCTACAGTAGTAAATATGTTATTCTTTCTAGACTCGAGCTACAGTAGTAAATATGTTATTCTTTCTAGACTCGAGCTACAGTAGTAAATATGATATTCATTCTAGACTCGAGCTACAGTAGTAAATATGATATTCATTCTAGACTAGAGCTACAGTAGTAAATATGATATTCATTCTAGACTAGACTTACAGTAGTAAATATGATATTCATTCTAGACTAGAGCTACAGTAGTAAATGTGATATTCATTCTAGACTAGAGCTACAGTAGTAAATATGATATTCATTCTAGACTAGAGCTACAGTAGTAAATATGATATTCATTCTAGACTAGAGCTATGGTAGTTACAGTACTGCAAGGCTTCAGATTGTACTGTAACATACTTTAGAATGTGATCACAGGGGTAGTTATGCAACACAGAGTGCAGGTTTCATCTTGACTTGCTGAAGCACTTTTCCTCAAAACCACTTTTGGAGTGACAGTCAGGTCATGTTTTCCCCCAAGGCTCAAATCTTTGACTTATTAATGTAATTGATTGCTCGTCAGGTTGTTTTTATGGTCACACTAACCACATATCTGCTATAGGAGATTAGCTGTAGTGCCAAGTGATGGTTCTTACAGATGTAGGCTCACTAATTTGAGGCAGTTTGCTACATTAATGAATGGACACTTTTGTAGAGGTTGATACATGTTTTGTGAAGTTGAAATTACAAACTTTAGAAGCCTTTCGAAACCTGAAATACACCACACGTTTTACATTTCCTGCATTCAGGAAAGATTCTACATCTGTATATCAAACACCACACAGCGTTCAGGTTGTATTGCTTTTCAGAGGAATCCATTCCAGGATTGTTCAAAGGCATTCCTTCATCTAAACATTGCAGTAGTACATGGAGTAGATTGTGGGAGGGAGTCATGAATGCCATGTTGAACCTGCTTCACAGAACCCTTTACTCAGAGAAGCTCTAAACTAGAACATTTTGGTAACGACAGTCATTAAATAATTACTTGCCTTTCAACAATCTGGCCTGCAATCTATCTATCTATCTACCCATCTCCATCTTTCTCTCCTACTCAGAGCTCCTCACGACCGTCTGCTTCTGGGAAGCATTTAAAGATGATTTAATTCAAATAGAAATAGCGCGGAGAGGAGAAAACACTATTTTCTTTCTGTCCCAAATGGAATACCCAGCTGCAATCACCGAGCAAGGCATGCTCTCCCATGTCCAAACCTGTCTCCCAGGAGAGAACTGGTCATGTTAGTGTGTGTAGGACATGACTTTGATGTTGTCACTCTTATCCCAACGGCATGATTGTGTGATGTGTGGGGTGTGTGTGCGTGGGCAGAAGGGGTGGTGTGTGTGTGTATGTCTGCGTGCTTGAGTGAGTGCATGTGTGCTAAGGTGCAGAGAATCAGAGCAGGTGGGCAATCCAATTCAAGTGTTCAGCAGTCTGATGGCTTGTAGATAGAAACTATTTCTGAGCCTGTTGGTATCAGACCTCATGCTCCAATGCTGTCTGCCCGGCGGTAAGGGAGTGAACAGCTTGTGTGTGTGTGTGTGTGTGTGTGTGTGTGTGTGTGTGTGTGTGTGTGTGTGTGTGTGTGTGTGTGTGTGTGCGTGCGTGCGTGTGTGCCTGCGTGTGTGTCTGTGTGTGTGTGTATTCCTGCATATTAAAGGCAGTGACACAGATGAAGTCCTGCTCTACTGGTGACCCTGGTCACAAACCTGCAAAATCTTCCAGAGTATCCCACATACTTTACTTATAACTGCAGACATCTAACCTAACAGCTAAAGAGCATTTAGAGAACCAGTTAACCTAGATATTATTACTTTACAGCTTGAGAATTTTCACTCAAAAGTAAGTGATCTAAAGTAGACACAAGAGGGGCTTTGTATAGTTTTATTTGTGGCGGATGCGTATCCTCCGTATATTCCTGGGCCTCCTGGAGTATTGTGTTGGTGGGGTGGCTTTCTAATGACGAGATGGTGAGTCAGGTTGAGTTGTCCTGACCTGCCCTGCCCTCCTGGCTGTGCCCTAATGTAATGTTGAGAACAAGTCATACATGTTACAGTCAAACTGGAATGGACCTTCTTGATTTCCTGGTCTTGCCAACCACCTGTAGCTCTGGCGACCCCTGGCACCTTGTCCATATCATTACAGAGCTTAGACAAATAAATAAATACTCATTATGGACTGAAGAATATGCACTACACCATCTAATGTTATGAATATTGTATGTTCATTTCTGGTTAATCTAAAAAAATTACTGTTTGTAAATTTGTATTGTGATTGTTACTGTCGAAAGCAACAGTGCATTGTTAGTTAGCTAGCTGATTCACCATAGACCTTTACCTTGACTGTTCATTTCCTTAACTATTGACACAATTTAAATTATTTGAATTTCAAGTGAATTTTGTCAAGAAATAACTGATAAACCATGAGATTTATCTTGGGAATTATATTAATCTTTTAATTTAGGTCATACATTTTTGGTGCTGTGAAGCGAGGTTAGTAGATGAGGAGATCACAAGCAGTCTCTGGGTGGATTCAGACTGACACATCAGTTTATAGTGCCATTTTCTCCTTATCTGGAGGGAGTTGTTAGGGGAGAGAGAGAGAGACAACCCATATTTATGTTTGTATATTTTCCCTTTTGTACTTTAACTATTTGCACATCGTAACAACACTGTATATTGACAGTTGAAATGTCTTTATTCTTTTGGAACTTTTCTGAGTGTAATGTTTTATTGTTTATTTCACTTTAGTTTATTATCTATTTCACTTGCTTTGGCAATGTACACGTGTTTCCCATGCTAATACATTTACATTTAATTGAGAGAGAGAGATGGAAGTTAAATTTCCTTATCTAAGGTAGATACAGACATTACCATACATTGCATCAGCTGACATACAACCTCATTGGTTGATGTCTCCTAGTCATCCCCCATATTGATGCAAAAATCCTCTCTGAGATATAATAACAATGTCATATATCATATCCACACACACTACGAGCTGACACATTGAATGTGAGCTCAAACTGCAGCGTGCATACTAAAAAAGGCTCTTGTTGCTTGATTTAATTAAACATACAGTAGAATCATCTCCTACATTTATAATTGGGTTTTGATTCCCAGGTGGAGAAATGGGAAAAAGGCCTTCATCACATCAAGGACGTGTTGAGGCTTTAAATGCCAGACAGACCTTTTATAGAGAGAGAGAGAGAGAGAGAGAGAGAGAGAGAGAGAGAGAGAGAGAGAGAGAGAGAGAGAGAGAGAGACACAGAATGACACACAGAATGACACAGAGAGAGACTCAGAGAGAGACACAGAGAGAGACACAGAGAGAGACACAGAGAGAGACACAGAGAGAGACACAGAGAGAGACACAGAATGACACAGAGAGAGACACAGAGAGACACAGAATGACACAGAGAGAGATAGAGGAGCAGACAGGGAGAAAAAGAGAGAGGAAAGAGAAGGGAAGAATTCAGAGGGTGGAAAACATTTTCTATAGCAGGCGTTTGAGCCTCATTGAGGCCATTAAACATAGATGATGTTTACCCATATTTGTGCTGGCGTTCATTGCTCCGTTCAATCATTTTCTAGGTGAGAAGCTGGCAAGGGTCCCAAGCAACTCAGCAACTCACCTGTTAACCTCCTAAGACACTGCAATATTCAAAATTCCTTAGAACAAAACCACTCATGCACACTCACATTAACATGCAAATAATATATATATACTGTATGTAATCTTCCTAAAGTGTCAAAGAAAGTGCTGCTGTGTGGCTGTAAACACAACGGTAACACAGCTTGGCTACAGTCCCAGTGTTATCAGGAGGTTCCCATTAGGATGAATCTAAATGCAAGGATGTCTTTTTAATCCGCCCCCGGGCACTGACCCAGATCTTCACACCCACATTTATACGTTTCCCCTTAAGAGCCACGCTGGAGAAGAGCTGTGAGTATGTTTGTGCCAATCTCATTTACTTTAATTGGTGTGTTTGTGTCAATGTCTGTCCAAGTGTAATTCATCTGTGTATGAGGGTGTCACTGAGTTTGTGTGTGTGTTTGTGTGTTGTCATGGGTATAGCTGTCTTGCACAGAGTCGGGTATGGGGGAAGTGGTACTATACAAGTGTTGAATAGAGAGAAGGAGAACAACACATCTTATTCATTTGGAATCTGTTCTTGGCTGTAAAGAATTTCCTCTCGAGAACTATGAGGTTTGTGTCTGGCTGGATGTGTTTATTTAAATCTATCTCTGTCTCTCCCTCAAACTATCATCAGAATTTTCTTCCCAAACGATCCCTCAGACTACAGTACAGCAGAACCTTTCCACTGTTCTAGAAGGCTCCTCTCCCAGTCTATTTCTGACACACACAGCCAGAAGACCAGATGATGACTGTACAGAAGGCTATGGACATGAGACATGAGAAACCAACCACTGTAAGCATCAGAAACATTTGGTCCTTGAAATAACACAATCCGCAAAGGTTGAAGATTAGTTACAGTGCAAACCCAGTGTTCTAATGCAAGCACCGGTTTGGGTACTTCCTGCTTACCTTGTTCATTGGGTCAGGACTACAGGCACTGAGAGAGAAAGGGGGTGAATGGGAGCTGAGTGTCTCTACAATGAGGAGAGAGAGAGAGAGAGAGAGAGAGAGAGAGAGAGAGAGAGAGAGAGAGAGAGAGAGAGAGAGACTCTTTGGTGCTGTTTGAAATTGAGTGCCCCCTTCCATGAATAGAAGCACTTTGGATCTAAAGCCCAGTGTGCCTCATCCTCTCTCTCCCTGCCTGTGTGTTAGTGCTGATGTAAGCATGCTGTCTCTTTACAGTCCATCCAACTGGGAGGAAAGCATTAGTCCATGTGGGTAGAAAGATTTCACACTGGGACACACATTCATTCATAACGCAGTCATTACTCCATGTGTGCAGTTTAGCCTCGCAGACAGCTATTCATTACCATAGGTGTTGGTTCATTTGGGATTTTAGTGTGTGTATGTGCGTGTGTGCGTGCATGAGTGAGAGTGAGAGTGAAGGACAACCCATATTTATGTTTATTTATTTTCCCTTTTGTACTTTAAATATTTGCACCTTATATGATATTTGAAATGTTTGTATTCTTTTGGAACTTTTTTGAGTGTAATGTTTACTGTACATTTTTGTGCTGTTTATTTCACTTTTGCTTATTATCTATTTCACTTGCTTTGGCAATGTAAACATACGTTTCCCATGGCAATAAAGCCCTTAAATTGAAATTGAATTGAGTTGAGAAAGAAAGAAAGAGAAACAAAGAGAGGAGAGAGAGAGAGAGAGAGAGAGAGAGAGAGAGAGAGAGAGAGAGAGAGAGAGAGAGAAAATAATGAAGAGACAGATTCTTCGTAATAAAACAGCTACAGCTACCCCTTGGCTTATTCCACATTTTGTTGTGTTAAGCCTGAATTCCAAATTTATCAACAACAACAAAAATTGAAAAAAAAGTTTTTACAAATGTTTGCAAAAAAGTACAGAAATATCTCATTTACATAAGTATTCACACCCCTGAGTCAATACATATTAGAATCACCTAAGTCTCTAAGAACTTTGCAAACCTGGATTGTATAATATTTGTACAAAGTTATTCAAGCTCTGTCAAGTTGCCATGGTTTTTAAAACCGATTTAATTCAAAACTGTGACTCAGCCACTCAAGAATATTCAATGTGGTCCTGGTAAAGCACATCTTTGCCACATTTTTTGCAGTTTTACTTTAGTGCCTTGTTGCGAACAAGATGCATGTTTTTTTATTTTTTTTATTCTCTACAGGCTTCCTTCTCACTGTCATTTAGGTTAGTATTGTGGAGTAACTACATGATCCATCCTCAGTTTTCTCCTATCACAGCCATTACACTCTGTAACTGTTTTAAAGTCATCATTGGCCTCATTGTAAAATCCCTGAACAGTTTCATTCCTCTACGGCCACTGAGTTAGGAAGGACACCTGTATATTTGTAGTGACTGGGTGTATTGATACACCATCCACAGTGTAATTAAAAACTTCACCATGCTCAAAGGGATATTCAATGTCTGCTTTTTTATTATTTACCCATCTTCCAGTATGTGTCATTCTTTGTGAAACATTGGAAAACCTCCCTGGTCTTTGTGGTTGAATCTGTGTTTGAAATTCACTGCTTGACTAAGGGACCTTACAGATAATTGTATGTGTGGGGTATAGAGATGAGGTTGTCATTCAAAAATCATGTTAAAGACTATTATTGCTCAAAGAAAGAGCTCATGCAATGTATTATGTGACTGGTTAAGCAAACCTTTAGTCCTGAACTCTTATTTAATCTTACCATAACAAAGGGTTGAATACTTATTGACCCAAGACATTTCAGCTTTTCACTTTTATTTTTGTTCTTACCCATTTTTCTCCCCAATTTCGTGATATCTAATTGGTAGTTACAATCTTGTCCTATCACTGCAAATCCCCTAGGGACTCGGGAGAGGCGAGAGCCGTGTGTCCTCCAAAACACAACCCTGCTAAGCCGTAGTGCTTCTGGTGACCAAATTCAGCTTGCAGGCACCTGCCCCGGAACAAGGAGTTGTTAGAGGAATGTCCGGCCAAACCCTCCCCTAACCCGGATGATGCTGGGCCAATTGTACGCCGCCTCACGGGTCTCCCAGTCATGGCCGGCTGTGACACAGCCTGGGATCGAACTCGGGTCTGTAGTGCCTTAGACCGTTGCGCCACTCGGGAGGCCCTAGATGTTCATTTTTAAATCATTTGTTAACATTTCTAAAAATACAATTCCACTTTAACCTATTGTCTGTAGGCCAGTGACACAAAATTCATATTTAACACAACAAAATGTGGAAAAAGTCAAGGGATGTGAGTTCTTTCTGAAGGCACTGTTTGTGGTTTCATTTTGGAATTATATATTTTTTTCTTCATCTTTTGTCATATTAACTGATGGAATATCCTGATATCACCTGGGCCTAATGAACCTCTAGGCTATTTGAGGCGGCAACCACCACCGCAGTTTGCCAGCGTTGGCACCATCAGCCTTGGCACAACATGACTCAAGAGCAGAGGGTTGCCATGACAACCAAGTGGCCACACTTTACCGACAGACTCAACATGAATTGCCCACGTCTATATTCCACTTCAAAGACACCGGAACACTTTGAACACACCCCTCTGTAGTTTGGCTCGGGCATTGTTCAAATGGGACTCAGAGACATACTGTACAGTGCATGACTGCCCTCCACATTGCCTTTATTGGTTTACTTACTGGTTACACCGTCATACTAAATTTGAAATGTTGTACCTCATTATAGATCTTCATCTACACATCGGAAATCAGAACCTAATTGACCTCTATTCAAATGTATACCTGATTTTTCTTGACACACCTCTCTCTGGTCTTTGTTTGTCCCTCTCCTCCCACCGTCTTTGTCATTGTGAATGGACGGAAACAGAGAGCACCACAACACAGCACTAGTAAAAGGACTTGTTGGAGCCACAGCCTGCAGCCAAACAATGGGGGCATCTCCCTGTGTTTAGCTTCCACTTCCTTACCACACAGACACAGGGCTTACAGAGGAGAAAGACACTGTATTATGGGGGATGACAGGACAGGGCAGCTATTTGATTGGAAACAAGTACATTTGGCCAAATTGTATAATGTATCATGGACCGTTAACTAGAGGGCAAATTACTAAATGGATGGACATTGTGATAATTTTGTTGCCTGAGCACCTCTTAAACATTATACTATTCATTAACCTACATCTAATGTATCCTCCATATAGTTAAAATACAGCCCTAAGGCAATGCTCAATGTCTCGCTCACTCGACAGTCACCACTCAAATCCCTTTCTCCCAACGGCACAGTTGCCAAGGAAACGCCAGCAGTTGCCAATAGTCTTAAAATTCCAAAATGAGACGGTTGAATCTCTATGGAAATTCCAGAGGTGGAATATTTTTCACTAAAGCACCATTCTCCAGAAACAGAAAACAGTTAACGCACAGTTAGCCAACTGATTTTCCATAACACCTCAATTCCCAAAACCAGCCATTAACCAATTATTGTACAGCTAGGCGACCTGACATAACATGCATTTTGCAAGGAAAGGAAAATAAAATTAGGAGGCAGAACTAAGCAGTAACATTTAGTGGTTTATGTTTTTATATAACAGTCTCATGGTCTTGTTCATCACCTCCTATGTTTGTTCTCATGTCTCTACAAGCAGTTGGTGAGCGGCTGAGTTTGTTTATTCTGTGATTTTATTACCGGACCAAATTGCTCTTGCGGGAGACCAGAGCAATTTTCAGCCCAGACATGTTAATTAGACACTCTATGCTGCTCACCCAGAGAGAAGAAATATAAACACTTTATGTACAATACCAGCCCTTTGGCTGGTATTGGGTGTTTGGTGTCAGTGGTGGGGATGGGGATGGTTTGGGCTGCTACAGATGTAGGATCTTAATTTGATCCCCTTGCTGCAGTGCATGACATTTTCAACTTGTAGTGTATTTGAAGTTTAAAAAGTCTTCTGAAGTTTGTAATTTCCACTTTGAAATTTCACTTGATTTTCACTTATGAAAAATGTATCAAAACCTACAAACATTATAATCCCACATAATAATTCACATTTCCTGTTGCTGCGGGATTAAATTAAGATCCTACATCTGTAGCAGCCTGAGCAGGGTGGACTGGGCTTTCACAATGCTTCAGTGGTGTAACTGCCGTCGAACCGAGCTCCGGAAATAGATACGTTCAGAGTGCATTATTATTATACAGACTGAGACCAAGGTCTCTTTTACAGCTGGGCCCTGCGTATACATGTTTACACATACATGAGGCACAACTCTCACTTGTGGATTTGTAGTTTGTTGCTCAAGAAAAAAGTTAATTGTGTATTTAAACAATTCATTTTTAACTATGAGCAAGTGCATGTAAAGTATCACACTTCCTGCACTTCTGGTTGTTTACCATCCCTACAGTAGCATGTCCTGGAGAAACTCCAAACACAAGAGGACTTCAAAACTCAAAGAGTATGATTATGTCCTACGTAGGTTCTTTTGGATAAATTAGTCCAGTGACATTTCATGTTTGAATGGGCGCAGAGAGAGGCAGGGGTCTGAGGATTGGGTACAGGTAAACCCCACATCTCTAGGAGTGGTGATAATGATAACCCTTTGACTTTTTCCATTAACTCTACTTTAAAATGTCTGGCTTAAACCAAAATCATTCCCATCATCCATTTCGGGCAGCCCAGTACTGATGGCCCATTAATGTACTGAGGTGAGCGTCCACGTTTTTAACAGCTACCCTTGCCCCATGGCTCTGCCCTACTGCAACCCTAACAGGGATAAAACACCCAGCCCTCCCTAAAGTATAGTAAATGGCCATGTATAACTACCCTCCATTTTGTCTAATAAAAACAGAAGGTAGGTAGCGTGTAAGTCACAGTGCTTCTCCTCTCCACACACACACAGAGAGAGAGAGAGTTCTGCTGCCGCTGAATCTTTAATGGAGGCCATGTTACAGAACATCAGCCCTGGGAAGTAATCGTTTTACAGTGCTCAGTCCCCAACACAGCTTTACAGGATGAATACAGTGCAAACAATGTTACCACTGGAGATCACTGGAGATTTTGCTAAATGTTTTATTTTAGGACATTTTCACTGATTTAAAGGCTTTCATTTAAAGTAAGTTTTAGAGCCAATAAAACAAAACAGTTCAGTTGAAGAAAAAATGTATGCATACATTACCTACCCTCCTTGTGTCTCTTCAGCCTCCATGCTCTGGAATGGCAACATGGTCACCACAACACAGGAAGAGGATGAGCCATGCTGCTCCAAATCACTGTTTTCTGCTGCTGCTCCAGAGTAAAGCAACAAGGCGGCCCAACCTCAGACACTCCTCACAGGCCAAACAGCAGGCCATACAGCCAGCTTGGCTGCAGGACAGAATAGGAACTGGATGTCCTTGACTGGACATGTGAGGTTGAATCGGGGCATTCTGCTGTATAGCTTTTTGGTGTTGGTATTCTGGTGAGAGGACAATCGAGATTGCTTGTTCATTCTATTGTGGCTTTGGATAAACATGATTAATTATTCATGATGAACTGAACTGTAAAGTCAAAAGGACAATGTAGTGCTCAAATTTCTATTACTCTGCTACAGTAGCTATATACCTGTAAGGACAGACGCTGGAGATGGGAAGTAAGTACAGGGAGTGAACATTTAATGAAACAACGGACATATAACAAAACAACAACAGCGTCTGGACAGGGGGAACAAAATGACATTACGACAATAATGCTGACACGGCGGAACCAACTGAGGAACAGACAGATAGAGGGGCAATCAACAAAGTAAAGGAGTCCAGGTGAGTCCAAAGAGCGCTGATGCACGTAATGACGGTGACCGGTGTGCGTAATGATGGGCAGCCTGGCGCCCTCGAGCTCGCGCCCAATTCACTATTTCACATAATTGAAATACATCATTCTATTACAAGCATAAACTATTTTCATGCAAAGAGGTATTGGCCTCTATTCCACTTGCCCTAAATGAGACCCTTGCTCAACGTAAATCTATGACGGAACAGCCATATAGGAACCTTTAAGGTTTCAATAATCACTAATAGCTTACATGAGGAAAACCCTGTATTAGCCTCTCCTATTGTTTCCAGCTGAAACATACAGGCCTTTACAGTCTGTTCAGATGAGTTTCTGTTTACATCTAGAAGCAATGATAACCTCTCTCTCAATCTCCCCCCCAGACAAGGGCTCCCTGTGGTCTAGATAAGGATCATGGATATTAATGTCTCCCAGTAGAGCCCTTGTAGTGAAGCATTGGCTTATGGTCCTATAGCCTTCACAAGGATGTGGCAATCAACGACACTTCAGAGAATATCTATACCAACAGTAAACAACATTAGCAATGCTCTTTGTGGGCTCTAATATCAGAGAGATAGGGTGTTATATGACCATTTCCTGTGCTATGGAAAAGTATCATTATGGCAACAAATGTAAACAAAAGTTGCAGGAGCCTATAGAAAAGCAACATCATGCCTTCTTTATCTTCTGTAAATATGTACCGTGCCTGTTAATTATTAAATGGGAACAAATGTTAGAATCGATCTGTTTACATTATCAAATACACATCAAAGCAGGCAGACTTGGTGGCAGAGGAATACATTATGACATCCATTATCTTATAACAGAAGTACATTATAGTATTCTTTCTGTTCCAGAAGAGAGAGTTGGCGCCTGGGTGTTATACCTGTGTGCCGAACAACTGTTTGCACAGTGGCTCATCAGGCACAGAGCTGTGTGTGTGTGTCCATGCATGTATGAATGCTTGCGTGTATGTGTGCGTGCACTTCACTCATAAAATAACATCCTTGTTTATCTTTCCATATGGGAGCAGAGAAGAGACCAGGCAGGCACAAGAGGATATTAGAGCTCTGGTGGACCTGCGTGCTCTTATAAACTCCACAATAAAGTCCACAATAAACTTCACAGCTGGCAATTTAGAAATTCAAGCAAGTGATGGAACAATTCTTGAAAGTGTTGATTGTTTGAAATATCTGGGTTTGAGGATAGATACTGAACTATCTTTTGGAAAGCATATTGATTATATTTCAAAAACAATTAACTATGAGCTTGGGTTACTTCACAGACCTAAGAATTGTTTTACTTCATCCATTAGAAAGACCTTAGTAACCCAACTGCTGCTTCCTATACCAGACAATGGTGACATCATCTGTCAAAACACAACATTACTTGCAGGTACATTTTTGTGTTGCCATTATAATACATCATTGCACAATGTAGGAGTCACTAAATTGTCTGTCACTCCCAAGCAGAAAACAAATGCATTGATTGTAATTTATTTTTAAATATATCAACTTAAATTTCCCTGTATATATATTAAGGAACACCTAACTTTACAAGATTCACACTACTCCTTTTGACAACAGCAGCAATTACAAATTCCAAGGGTATATCATAAGGTTGGAGTAAGATCTTTCAGATCCAAAGCCCTAACTGACTTGAATAATTTACATACAGAAATAATAATAATAACAATATACATACATATATATTTTTTGGAGACACTTGAAAACGAGATTTCACCCTGCAAAATGTCTAACAACTAAATATACTGAACAGAAATATAAACGCAACATGTAAAGTGTTGGTCCCATGTTTCATGACCTAAAATAAAAGATCCCAGAAATGTTCCATACTCACAAAAAGCTTCTTTCTCTAAAATGTTCTGCACAAATATGTTTACATCCCTGTTAGTGAGCATTTCTCCTCTGTTTGTGAGCATTTCTCCTTTGGATCTAAAAACTAATTCTGTTGGCTGGGCCTGCCTCCCAAGTAGGTGTGCCTATGCCATCCCAGGCCCACCCTTGGTTGCGCATGTCATGTGAAATCCATAGATTAGAGCCTAATTCATTTATTTCAATTGACTGACATCCTTCTATGAATTGTAACTCAGAAAAAATCTTTGAAATTGTTGCATGTTGCGATTATAGTTTTGTTCATATAAATAAACAGGAAATTAATATAAATTCACACCAACATAAAACTAAAAGCAGTTGTACATTCAGAATATACTGTACTCCAGCCAGAATGAGGGGAGCAAACTTTTATGTAACAGTGCAGTAGAACTGTTCCGTGCAGTGAAAGTGGGCCACTGCATTGCCCTCATGTGGGCCACTGCATTGCAGACGGTGGCTTTAAAAAACGCCCATTATAGTTCTCTTTTATGCTAAAATATGACATGCCTTGCATAATCAAACACAGCCTCTCCTGGAGAACCAATTGGCTCCTTTTAAACAGCACAAAATCTTTTGACAAGCAAGATGTTCAGATTCAAGGAAAGGGGAAATCATTTCACAAACGGGGAACATGTCTGTCAATGTGGCTTTTCTCTCCGAGCATCCCAGGTCCAACAGGATGAATACATGAAACCCTCTCATCTGGTATTAATGGTGCAGTACGCCCACGTCTGACTCAACTCCACACAAAGGTCAGGAAGGAGGGTGGTGAACATCAAGCAGCCGTTAATTGAAAACACGTACAGCTCTCGAGTAGCGTGAAGAGTGAGCAGAGATTCTACAAAACAATTTCGATTTTTTGGTTTTAATTCAAATAAGGGGCGCATGATGAATATATACAGTGCTGTAAAAAAGTATTTGCCCCTTTATACTCTTGCATATTTTTGATACTGAATGTTATCAGATCTTCAGTCTGGAAGCAAGTTCAGGGAGTGAATACATTTAATAAATTATCGAACACAACAAGAAACACGAACAGCCCACCAACATGACAGATACAGAAACAATGACTACTGGGGAAGAGACCAAAGGGAGTGACATATAAAGGGAAGGTAGTCAAGGAGGTGATGGAGTCCAGGTGAGTGTCATTATGCGCAGATGCGCGTAATGCTGGTGACAGGAGTGCACCATAACGAGCAGCCTGGTGACCTAGAGGCCAGAGAGGGAGCACATGTGACAATACTTACTTTATTTATTAAATTAACAAAGTTATGCAAACCCCAATTTCCCTGTGTGAAAAAGTAATTGCCCCCTTACGCTCAATAACTGGTTGTGCCACCTTTAGCTGCAATGACTCCAACCAAATGCTTCCTGTAGTTGTTGATCCGTCTCTCACAACGCTGTGGAGGAATTTTGGCCCACTCTTGCATGCAGAACTGGCTTTAACTCAGCAACATTTATGGGTTTTCAAGCAGGAACTGCTCTTTTCAAGTCCTGCTGCAACATCTCAATTGGGATTAGGTCTGGACTTTGACCATTCGAAAACTTCAAATTGGTTGCTTTTTAACAATTTCCACGTAGATGTAATTAGTATGTAATAGTTGGGTTATTTGTTCACTCAGGTTCCCTTTATCTAATATTAGTTTTTAGTTGAAGATTTGATAACATTCGTTATCACAATTATGCAAAAGTAGAGAAAACACGTTATCACAGCAATGTATACTTCAAAACGACAACATGCCAGGTTTCAAAGGATCCAATGCTATGAGGACAACAGCACCCACAACACAGCCCTGAAACAACCAAAAACGTACCCCTGTTTCCTCTGTGGGTCCAGTATTCCTTAGTCATGCCTCACAGCCTCCAGCCTGATTAAAGTCAATCCAGAGCCTGTCCTAATTACACACACAGGACCTCAATTTGTGTTTATTACCACCTTGGTACTTCAAAACCAGTCATTAGAGCAAATTGAAATCGGTCGCGCAGGCAAAGGCCTTGGAGGTCAGTCCTTTTGTGTCAAATGTCCCTGGTCTGTTTCCCTGTTTCCCCCTGACCATCTCCGGGGGAGTTGACATCTCCTCTCAGAGGCAGAGAGAGGAGAAACCTACACTGACTAATCAGAGGCCAGCTGGTCATACACACTAAAAATATGAAGGGGCTCAAAGTACGTAGGGATGACTGGGGTGTAGTCCGGAAGGGGGCTAGGACCCCCAATCGTAAGTTGGAGAATTTTGTTTTTTTCAACCACCTGAAAAAGCGTTTTCCTGCAATCTATAGCCATAATCATTATGGTTAATTCTACTGTATGTCAAAGGTATGTCTATATCTTCCTGACTGGGGGTTATTTTTTAAATAAACAAAATATGCTACTACTAAGTTACTAAGCTATATGGAATTGTTTTAAAAAGCTCATACCAAGGATCATTTAGTTATTTAATTTAGAATTAAAAAATATAAAATATATAATAAAATATAAAATATATATAAAAAATGATGTGATGAAAAATGGAGTTTGGCCTTACTGCTATTAGCCCATACAAACACATTGAATACCAGATTCACTACATGGAACAACAGATACATCTAAAGGAAGTTTGTTATGAAGTGTGTGTCCTACACTACCAGTCCAAAGTTTTAGAACACCTACTCATTCAAGGATTTTTCCTTTCTTTTTTATATTTTCTTCATTGTAGAATAATAGCGAAGACATCAAAACTATGAAACAATAGATATGGAATCATGTAGTAAACCAAAAAGTGTTAAACAAATCAAAATATATTTTAAATTTGAGATTCTTCAAATAGCAATCCTTTGCCTTGATGAAAGCTTGCACACTCTTGGCATTCCTCAACCAGCTTCATTAGGTAGTCACCTGTAATGCATTTCAATTAACAGATGTGCCTTCTTAAAAGTACATTTGTGGGAATTTTTTTCCTTCTTAATGCGTTTGAGACAATCAGTTGTGTTGTGACAAGGTAGGGGAGGTATACAGAAGATAGCCTTATTTGGTAAAATACCAAGTCCATATTATGTCAAGAACAGCTGAAATAAGCAAAGAGAAATGACAGTCCATCACTACATTAAGACATGAAGCTCAGTCAATCCGGAATATTTCAAGAACTTTCTTGAAGTGCTGTCGCAAAAACCATCAAGCGCTATGATGAAAATGGCTCTCATGATAACCACCACAGGAATGGAAGACCCAGAGTGACCTCTGCTGCAGAGGATAAGTTAATTAGAGTTACCTGCCTCAGAAATTGCAGCCCAAATAAATGCTTCAAGTAACAGACACATTTGAACATCAACTGTTCAAAGGAGACTGTGTGAATCAGGCTTTCATGGTCGAATTGCTGCAAAGAAACCACTACTGAAGGACACCAATAATAAGAAGAGACTTGCTTGGGCCAAGTCACACGAGCAATGGAGTCCAAATTGGAGATTTTTGGTTCCAACCAATTGGTCGTGGCCGGCTGCGACACAGCCCAGGATCAAATCCGAATCTGTAGTGACGCCTCAAGCACTGCGATTTAAGTCAAAACTGTAACTCAACCGCTGAAGAACATTCAATGTTTTTGATAAGCAACCCAGTGTATATTTGGCCTTGTGTTTTAGGTTATTGTCCTGCTGAAAGGTGAATTCATCTCCCAGTGTCTGGTGGATAGCAGACTGAACAAGGCTTTCTTCAAAGTTTTTAACCTGAAAAACTCCCCAGTCCTTTACAATTAAAAGCAGACCCATAACATGACGCATCCACCACTATGCTTGAAAATATGGAGCGTGGTACTCAGTAATGTGTTCTATTGGATTTGCCCCAAACATAACACTTTGTATTCAAGACAAAAAGTGAATTGCTTTAGCCACATTTTTTGCAGTATTACTTTAGTATTCTGTCCAGGTTTCCTTCTTTTCACTCTGTCAATTAGGTTAGTATTGTGAAATAACTACAATGTTGATGATCCATCCTCAGTTTTCTCCTATCACAGCCATTAAACTCGAACTGTTTTAAAGTCACCATTGGCCTCATGGTGAAATCTCTGAGTGGTTTCCTTCCTCTCCGGCAACTGAGTTAGGAAGGAGGCCTGCATCTTTGTAGTGACTGGGTGTATTGAAACACCATCCAACGTGTAATTAATAACTTCACCATGCTCTAAGGGATACTCTTTTTTACACATATACAGTACCAATAGGTGCCCTTCTTTGTGAGTTATTGGTAAACCTCCCTGGTCGTTGTGGTCGTTGAATCTGTTTTAAATTCATTGCTCAACTGAGGGACCACTCTTATTGCGAGTCCCTGCAACTTATTATGTGACCTGTTAAGCACATTTTTACTCCTGAACTTATTTAGGCTTGCCATAACAAAGGGGTTGTATACTTATTGACTCAAGACATTTCAGCTTTTCATTTTTGTATTAATTTATGAACATTTGAAAAAACATAATTCCACAGGTTGTAACACAACAAAATGTGGAAAATGTCAAGAGGTGTGAATACTTTCTGAAGGCACTGTATGTTTCTCAGTTGAACAGGTTGGACCAAATGAGCCTTTTTAAAGATTACACTGACTTGTGGGGGGGATTGGATGCCAATTAGATAGTAACAAATAGTAACATATGTATTTCAATGAGCCTTGACAAAAACCAACACTTCTCTCTTCCCACTAGCTCAGATCAGCATGGTTTCTAATTGCGTAATAATGACATATCAAGCAACATAGAGTTATGGATTCTAGATTCTAGATACCCTTCCACCAATTCGCTCCAGCCATTACCACAAGCCTGTTCTCCCCAACTAAAGTGCCATCAACCTCCTGTGCTGCCAAGACACAACAACCAACATGAGGTCACACAATGACCTCACTACAGCAACAGTCATACTGCTCATCATCCATGTCAGCCCTTCCCATTTGGTGGTTTAACTGTCAGCATTCCATCACAGCATTCCATCACATTTGATATGGGTCATTCTACAGAAGTACTGTAGTGCAAATTGTGGGTTAGAATTTTCAGCACACGTCTTCCAACATATGTCAGGTATATACTGCTCACACACTTTCTATTGCATATTTGAAATATTTACCTAAATTCCTTACCCCCCCACAAAATGTGTCACTACTAAAACATAGTGAAAAAGTTGTAATGGCTGTAACTGGCTTATAAATCAAATCAATCCAATTGTATTTGTCACATGCGCCGAATACAACAGGTATAGACATTACTATGAAATGCTTACTTATGAGCCCTTAGCCAAAAATTCAGAGTTAAAAATATATTTTTCAAATAAAAATAGAAAACAGTAACTGTGTCTATCCCTCAGAGGCCCCAACACTGAGTACCGTATGTTCCAGTGAAGGCACAGTATGTCCAGCCGGTAAAACCTCATAAACGTGTGAGGGGATTCCAAACTTGCCGCATTGCAAATCTGTTGTACAGAAATGCCCTTAAACAAATGCCTCAGGCTCTCCGGAGGTTGAACTCCCGTGCTATTATAAGTCAACATATAGTAATAACCTCCACTATCCAATGGGATAACCGTTGACGAGAAAAAGGTGGGTGAAAAGCCAAATACTCTAAAACAAGGCAATTGTAGGATGAATTTCTAACTTTAGGCACAAAGGAAGGGTTCGTTTGTAGGGTATCCTTAGATAGCCCAGGGCCATATAGCAGGCACAAAAGATGAACTGATGCAGAATTCAGCACTAGTAGCAAAGTAGTTTGGAACTAGGGAAATGTATTCTCAGTGCCTTCCAGCGTCTTGAAAGGGCTGCTGTGAAATAGCTTCAAGCACAATAGACAGATATTCACAACCATCTACAAACACACACTGTTACATGCCGTAAACATGCGTGTGCCAGTTTTCACGCAAAAGTTGCCCTCCCGCAAACTTTAGAACATGCGTACACACAGTTTCTCATGGTTGAAGTATTGCATTGCATGGAGCCTAGTATTTTGTGCAAATGAGGGGGTATGATGAACACACTTATTCATAACAAAAAGCAGGTTAACCTTCCCCTGTCTGACATTTTCTCCTGAGGTGTTGACCTGTTGACCTTCCATAACCACAGATTTTTGACCTGGTTGGTCATCTATGAACATTTTAACATCTTGAAGAACAATATAGCCTTAATGGACATGCTCTTTTTTAATATTCACTGTAGGTTTCTTCCTAGCCACCATGGTTCTACATCTGCATTGCATAAGTGTATAGGTGTATAAGCACTTTGTGACATCTGCTGATGTGATTGATTGAAAATATGCAATCATTTGCAGTTAGTGAGAAGAGAGAGAAAACATATTTTGTTTATCTTTGCATTCTAAAATAATTAGAAATAATTAGAGACAAACTTATATCTTTCCGACAGATAAGATCTAAACCAGGTAAGACCTAGTCCATGTAGACCAATTAGGGTTTCTAATCTCTCCAAAAGAATGTGGTGATCAATGATGTCAAAAGCAGCACTAAGGTCTAGGATCACGAGGACAGATGCAGAGCCTTGGTCTGACGCCTTTAAAAGGTAATTTACCACCTTCACTGGTGCCTGTCTCAGTGCTATGATGGGGTCTAAATCTAGACTGAAGCATTTCATATACATTATTTGTCTTTAGGAAGACAGTGAGCTGCAACGCAACAGCTTTTTAAAAAATAATTGAGAGGAATGGGAGATTCGAAATAGGCCCGATAGTTTTTTACATTTTCCGGGTCAAGGTTTGGCTTTTTCAAGAGAGGCTTTATTACTGCCACTTTTAATGAGTTTGGTACACATCCGGTGGATAGGGAGCCGTTTATTATATTCAACATAGGAGGGCCAAGCACAGGAAGTAGCTCTTTCAGTAGTTTAGTTGGAATTGGGTCCAGTATGCAGCTTGAAGGTTTAGAGGCCATGATTCTTTTCATGAATGTGTCAAGAGATACAGGGTTAAAAAAACATGTGTCTCCATTGATCCTAGGTCCTGGCAGTTCTATGCAGACTCAGGACAACTGAGCTTTGGAGAAATATGCAGAATCAAAGAAGAGTCCGTAATTTGCTTTCTAATGACCATGATCTTTTCATCGAAAAAGTTAATGAATTTATCACTGCTGAAGTGAAAGTTATTCTGTTGTTGAATGCTGCTTTTTAGTTAGCTTTGCGACAGTATCAAAAATAAATGTTGGATTGTTCTTATTCTCCTCAATTAGGTTAGAAAAATAGGATGATCACGCAGCAGTGAGGACTCTTTGATATTGCAAGGTACTGTCTTTCCAAACTAGTCAGAAGACTAGTTTCTATTTCTATTTCTATTCCAATTTCTGGAAGCTTGCTACAGGGCTCTGGTATTTTCTGTAGACCAGGGAGCAAATTTCTTGTGACAGATGTTTGTTTTTAGGGATGTGACTGCATCTAGGATATTACGCAAGGTTAAATTTAGATCCTCAGTTAGGTGGTTAACCGATTTTTGTACACTCGACATCCTTGGGTAGGTGGAGGGTCTGGAAGGGCATCTAGCAATCTTTGGTTTGTCCAAGAATTTATAGCAAGGCTTTTGATGATCCTTGGTTGGGGTGTGAGCTGTTTATTTATTGAGATTACAAACGTAATACAATGGGGGTCCTATAGTCCACAATTACATTTAGGAAAAACATTTGGATCCACAATATTTATTCCACGGGACAAAACGAGATCCAGGGTATGACTGTGGCAATGAGTAGGTACGGAGACATGAATCGATGATGGCTCCAAAAGCCTTTTTAAGTGGGTCCGTGGACTTTTCCATGTGGATATTATAGTCACCAAAAATGTGAATATTCTCTGCCGTGACTACAAGGTCCGATAGGAATTCAGGGAACTCAGAGAGGAACGCTGTACACGGCCCAGGAGGCCTGTAAAAAGTAGCTGTAAAAAGGGATTGAGTAGGCTGCATAGATTGATGACTAGAAGCTCAAAAGATGAAATTGCAATCTTTTTTTGTAAATTGAAATTTGTTGTCATAAATCTTAGCAACACCTCCACCTTTGCAGGATGCGCAGGGAATATGGTCACTAGTTCATTGACTATGACTTCCTTGGAAGTGAGGGATCTAACATTAAGTAACCCTATTTTGAGATGTGAATTCACAATCTCTTACAATAATGACAGGAATGAAGGAGGTCTTTATTCCAGTGAGATTGCTAAGGCGAATACCGCCGTGTTTAGTTTTGCCCAACCTAGATCGAGGCACAGACATGGTCTCAATGGAAATATCTGAGCTGACTACACTGACTCTGCTAGTGGCAGACTCCACTAAGCTGGCTGCCTGGCCTGCACCCTATCTCATTGTGGAGCTAAAGCCCTGTCTATGTTCAAAGATAAGATGAGAGCACGCCTCCAGCTAGAATGGAGTCCGTCACTCCTCAGAAGGCCAGGCTTGGTCCTGTTTGTGGGTGAGTCCCAGAAAGAGGGCCAATTATCTACAAAACAGTTTAACCAGCAATTGAGTTGTGAGACTGCTGTAGAGCTCATCACACCACCTAACTGGGGGCTCTGTGTTTCATAATTTTCCTTCAAATCGCAAGAGACAATGTACACCGAGTGTACAAAGAACTAGGAACACTTTGCTAATATTGAGTTGCACCCCCTTTTGCCCTCAGAACAGCCTTATTTCATCGGGGCATGGACTCGACAAGGTATCGAAAGCGTTCCACGGGGATGCTGGCCCATATTGACTGCAATGCATCCCACAGCTGTGTCAAGTTGACTGGTAGTGGATCTCTACTCCAAATAGCTTGTTCCATCTCATCCCACTATTTGCAGATGGATACACTGCTGCTATGAAGGGATGCACCTTATTGGCAATGATGTTCAGATATCCTGTGGCATTCAAACGTTTGTCCACTTTTATCAAGGGGCCCAATGTGTGGCATGAAAACACACCACCACCACCAGCCTGCAATGTTGACTTGCTGTATGATGGATGCATGTACTCATGTGGTTTCATCCCATCAGCTTGAAACAGCAGGAACCAGGAGTGATCAGACCAGGCAAAGTTTTTCCAATTCTCCAGTGTTCAGTGTTTTCGTTCATTAGCACACTGCAACCATAGTTTGTTTTGCTGAAAGAAGTGGAACTCTAAGATCATCGGCTGCCATACCCTTTTGTGTCAAAGTGTCCGCGTCAAAGTACAACGAATTGTGCAATATTTATGGGTATTTGGGGACCAGTGTTGTACTGGACTGTCAGTTGACTAACTGTAGCCTGTCTGTTGCTCTGCACAAATCGTGTCAGTCTCTTTTGTCGTTTTTCATTAATTACCTACTTTTGACCACTGGCCTGCCATTGGCTGGATGTCCTTTGTGTGGTGGTTCATTATTGATACACAAATGTTGAGCGTGAAAAACCCAGTTCTTGCAGTTCTTGACACACTCAAATCTGTGAGCCTGGCACCTTCCACCATACCCCATTCAAATGCACTTACATCTTTTGTCTTGCCTATTCACCCTGTAAATGGCACACACAAGCCAATGTTTCAAGGCTTAAAAATACTTATTTAACCTGTCTCCTCCCCTTCATCTAAACTGATTGAAGTAGATTTAACAGGTGACATGAATAAGGGATCATACCTTTCATCTGGATTCACCTGGTCAGTTTAAAGTATGTCATGGAAAGAGCAGGTGTTCCACGGAAAGAGTAGCTTTGCTTTGTCGAGGTTGAGCTTGAGGTGGTGGCCCAACATCTATGCTGAGATGTCTGCCAGGCATGCAGAGATGGGTTTCGCCATCTGGGTGTCAGAAGGTGGGAAGGAGAAGAGTATTTGAGTGTTATCCAGATAGCAATGATAGGAGAGATAATGTGAGGATATGACTGAGCCGAGTGACTTGGTGTAAAGAGAAAAGAGGAAAGGGGCTAGAACTGAGGCATGGGGGACACCAGTAGTGAGAGCACATGATGCAGACACAGATCCTCTCCATGCCACTTGGTAGGAGTGACCTGCCAAGTAGGATGCAATACAGGAGTGTGCAGAGCCTGAGACGCCCATCCCTGAGAAGGTGGAGAAGAGGATCTGATGGCTCATGGTGTCGAAGGTAGCAGATAGATCTAGGACATGTGTCAAACTCATTCCAAGGAGGGCCAAGAGTCTGTAGATTTGTGCTCCTCCCTTGTACTTGATTGATTAATTAAGGGCACTGATTATTAAGGAACTCCCCTCACCTGGTTGTCTAGGTCTTGTTGGTATCTTGAGTAGGGGTGCAACTCTGGCCATTTTGAAGTCAGAGGTGATGCAGCAAGTGGTCAAGGATGAGTTGATGAGAGAAGTGAAGAATGGGGGTAGGTCTCCAGAGAGAGTCTGGAGAAAGGAGCAGGGGAGGGTGGTCAAATGGGCAGGTTGTTGGGCGGCCGGACTTTATTAGTCACAGGATGTCATCTACAACAGGAATGGGCATCTACAGTTCTCAGGAGAAGAACTGGTGTCACTTTTCCCCTATCCCTAGCAAACACAGCTGATTAAACAAAATGCATTCTAAACTGAAGATCATGATTAGTTGATTATTGGAGGCAAGGGTGTTACCTGGGGCTGGGGGAAAAGTGTGACACCAATCAGGCCCCTAAGCACTGGAGTTGCCCATCCTTGATCTAGAGAGAGAGAGGGGAGAAAGGGGTCAAGGAGTAGGATTGTTCTGTGTAAGTGGGAACAGTGGACTCAGTAGGCTGAGTGAATGAGGAGCGGATGTCGTCAACTTTTTTTTCAAAGTGGTTGACAACGTCGTCCCTAGAGAGGGAGGAGGGAGGGGGAAGAGGGAGGATAAAATGGAGAAGAGTTTCCCAGTGTTGGAGGCTGAAGCTTGACATTTAGAGTTCCAGAAAGGGGCTTGAGCAGAGGATAAAGAGAAGATAGAAAAGAGGGAGTGGAAGGATGATAGGAACTCCGGAAGTTTAGTTTTCCTGCATTTCAGCTGCCCGTAGCCCTGTTCTGTTAGCACAGAGTGAGTTACTCAGCGGAAAGGGTAGGTCGGGCTGGCCAGAAGGAAAGGGGACAGGGAGAGTCAAAGGCTGTGGAAAGGAGGAGGAGAGTAGGATCTTAGAGACAGAGACATGAGGGAGAAGGATTTAGCAAATAGAAGAGAGGATAGGATAGAAGAGGAGAGAGTAGTGGGAGTGCGAGTGCGAAGATTGCGATGGTGCATTAGGGGCTGAGTGGGTAGGGTTGGAGGAGATGAAGAGAAATGGAAACAAAGTAGTGATCAGAGACATGGAGGGGGGATGCAGTGAGATCAGTAGGTTTACAGCCTCTAGTGAAGATGAGGTCAGGTGTATCGCCTGCCTTGTAAGGGTGAAGTGACTGGGAAAGGGTGAGATCAAAAGAGGAAAGGAGTGGAAAGAAATTACTTGAAGGAGTGGAAAGAAATTAATTGAAGTCAGGCATTAGGAGGTGAAAGTCACCCAGTACGATGAGTGGTGAGCCGTCATCTGGAAATTATTTATCATGGTGTCAAGCTCATTGAGGAACTCTCTAGGGGCACCTGGTGGGCGATAGATGCCAACAATATTAAGCTTGAGTGGACAAGTGACAGTGACTGAATTCAAATGAGGAGCTAGACAGGTCATAGAGGGGGAAAATAAAACATCTTTGGAGAAATTAGTAGCCCTGAGCCACCACCACCGCGATGACCAGATGCTGTCAGACTACGAGAGAACACATAGTCAGATGACGAGAGAGCAGCTGGAGTAGCAGTGTTCTCTGGGGTAATCCTTCAGGGCCAAAAAGTGTAGGGATTGAAGGGCAATATATCCTGAAATTAACTCACCATTATTGACTGCAGATCGGCAGTTCCAAACACTGCCAGAGACTAGGAATTCCACATGGATTGTGTGTAAAGGGAAAAACTAAGGGTTGCAGTATTAGGATGGGGAGTGTCTTTAAAACCTACAGAGAGAGGAAAGGACTGGGATGGGAAACACATTTGTACTTGCCAAAACTACAAAAGAGCAAAATGAGAACAGACAATAACTAGGTAAGAAACTCAAGTGAGAGAGTGGTGTAGAGCAACTCTCCAGAACGTCTGTTTCGACAACAGTCTTCGTTTTGGTGACAACACGGCCACTTGATAATACCACTGCTTGACACTGAAAAAACATGGCACAATGTTCCAAGAACTTCCTGAAAATGTCCTAAAATTGGCCTCAGTGACAACCCTGGGACAAATCAGAAACTAGACAAAACCTCCAGGGGACCATGACACAACGTCCCAAGAACGTCCTTAGAGCTCCATTTTGACCGGGAGGGATGGCCGGTGGTGGACCCAGCTCGATGATTGTGGTGGAGGGGTTAGCCAGCGACGGCTTCATTACAGGGGGTTTGCCCAACCCCAGATCCTCCTAGTGTGACCACATTTAACAATATCCAGATGTGTTAGATTTCAAAATAAGATTCTACAATAAAATCAGAACTTTCCAATTGGGTCTGGTTCCTGCAGATACCTTCTCAAGGCACAGATGCTGTGAGAAATACAAGCTGAGACACAATGTCGCATTTGGCCTTATTGCTATCAGCCCATACACACACACATTGATGAACAGATTTACGACATGAACAAGGAGTCGCTAGAGTGCGATGAGCCAAGTAAAGCCTCACTGGCCAAACCCTCCCCTAACCCAGACGAGGCTGGGCCAATTGTGATCTGTCCTGTAGGACTCCCGGCCACGGCCGGTTGTGGCACAGCATACGATGCAGAATGCAGGAGGGAGTCTCCCAAAGGTTCATCTCCCCTCTGGTTACAGTCAAAGAAGCAGGACCGGAGAGTGGGTGTTGGGGAGAGGCTGCCAAACCGGTCCTGTAATGCAGCTCACAAAGAAGCAGGTGAGTTCATCTGGACTAAACAACATGGTTTCTCTTTGCACTGCCATCTAGAGCCCCCATGATGAAATCAATCTGCTGCTGTTTTGCCAGTTCTAGGGATTCCATTTTGTGCCTGCATAATGTGCCCGCAATATTGTACCCGCATTCCACATAATGCAAAAGTGAAAGTAACACATTGCAAATTATTTTTATATGGCACTGCAACAATATGGTGAAAAGCAATAAAAATCTCACTCCACTGCACACTGAATTATTCTAATATGGCACTGCAACAATATAAACGTCCCTTTTTCAGGACTTTTTTTCTTTTTAAGATAATTCGTAAAAATCCAAATAACAGATCTTCATTGTAAAGGGTTAAACACCGTTTCCCATGCTTGTTCAATGAACCATAAACAATTAATGAACATGCACCCGTGGAACGGTCGTTAAGACACTAACAGCTTACAGACGGTAGGAAATTAAGGTCACGGTTATGAAAACATAGAATACTAACGAGGACTTTCTACTGACTCTGAAAAACACCAAAAGAAAGATGCCCAGGGTCCCTGCTCATCTGCATGAACATGCCTTAGGAATGCTGGAAGGAGGCATGAGGACTGCAGATGTGGCCAGGGCAATAAATTGCAATGTCCATACGGTGAGACGGCTAAGACAGCGCTACAGGACGGACAGCTGATCGTCCTCTCAGTGGCAGACCACGTGTAACAACACCTGCACAGGATCGGTACATTCGAACATCACACCTGCAGGACAGGTACAGGATGGCAACAACAACTGCCCGAGTTACACCAGGAACCCCCAATCCCTCCATCAGTGCTCAGACTGTCCGCAATAGGCTGAGAGAGGCTGAACTGAGGGCTTGTAGGCCTGATGTAAGGCAGGTCCTCACCAGACATCACCGGCAACAACGTCGCCTATGGGCACAAACCCACCGTCAGTGGACCAGACAGGACTTGCAAAAAAGTGCTCTTCACTGACGTGTCACGGTTTTGTCTCCCCAGGCGTGATGGTCAGTTCTGCGTTTATCGTCGAAGGAATGAGCATTACACCGAGGCCTGTACTCTCGAGCGGGATAAATTTGGAGGTGGAGGGTCCGTCATGGTCTGGGGCGGTGTGTCACAGCATCATCGGACTGAGCTTGTTGTCATTGCAGGCAATTTCAACGCTGTGCATTACAGGTAAGACATCCTCCTCACTCATGTGGTACCCTTCCCGCAGGCTCATCCTGACATTACCCTCCAGCATGACAATGCCACCAGCCATACTGCTCGTTCTGTGCGTGATTTCCTGCAAGACAGGAATGTCAGTGTTCTGCCATAACCAGTGAAGAGCCCGGATCTCAATCCCATTGAGCACGTCTGGGACCTGTTGGATCGGAAGGTGAGGGCTAGGGCCATTCCCCCCAGAAATGTCCGGGAACTTGCAGGTGCCTTGGTGGAAGAGTGGGGTAACATCTCACAGCAAAAACTGGCAAATCTGGTGCAGTCCATGAGAAGGAGATGCACTGCTGTACTTAATGCAGCTGGTGGCCACACCAGATATTGACTGTTACTTTTGATTTTGACCCCCCTTTTGTTCAGGGGAACATTATTCAATTTCTGCTAGTCACATGTCTGTGGAACTTGTTCTGTTTATGTCTCAGTTGTTTAATCTTGTTATGTTCATACAAATATTTACACATGTTAAGTTTTCTGGAAATAAACACAGTTTACAGTGAGAGGACGTTTATTTTTTTGCTGAGTTCAGTAATTCTAAGGAAAGGCACTGAAACAATATGGTGAAAGGCACTACAATCTCACATTATGGGACCCACCCGTTGGCCTTGATCTACTCTGCCGACCCCTCTAAAGGACTCTACCGCTATGGGACAAAATAGTCAGTTGGAATGACAGAAAAGACAACATGTAGAGAGGGTGGGGATAGGTTATCAATTTCTAGGGCCCAACGAGAACCATATCCCCACAAAAATAAAATAATAAATGTCTCTG
Source organism: Brachymystax lenok tsinlingensis (assembly GCA_030435695.1). NCBI lineage: Eukaryota > Metazoa > Chordata > Actinopteri > Salmoniformes > Salmonidae > Brachymystax > Brachymystax lenok. The sequence continues at coordinate 19,101,412 of CM059817.1, forward strand.
TCTGGTGAAATATCCAGATCCGCACAGCTCCCTGTCCGGGAACACGCCCGGTCTGAGACTGCTTGGCAATGTCACCGATGGCCCGGAACGAGAGGGAGACAGACGTCAGGGAAACCTGCCGACATTAGTTGCTTTCAGTGGTGTGGTAAAGTAGCCCAGAGAGAGAAAGTGTAGTATAAGGGGAACACAGGAAGAATCACGTCCCTTACAGGGCGAGCTAAAGCTCCTAGCTGTGTGTTGTACCCATGCCGCTTTGTCCTCTGTTCTCGGATCACAGCCGCCCACTTCCTCACTCGAATTTGCCTGTAGGACTTCTCGTCCCGCAGACACTGGTTCAATGTGATCACAGCAAACACCCAAGACATGCAAACTTTATAGGGGACCAATCCCCACAGAGAGACATTCTCAGCTCAACTCTCAGCAGCCAAACAACAAAAAACACACAGCTTTTAAAAGAAATGACAGCCAATCCCCAGCTACCTGTTTGATTAGCCAACTCGCTGCAGGTGCGTCTGATCACACCAGCCCCGCCATCCACTTATTTACTTATCTGCCAATCCATTTCGTATCATAGCCCAAACTGTTCGGACGCTACAGACATGTATGTTGTTTGTGGGGGTCGTAGAGCAAAATGGAAAACACCATCATGGGAGTCTCATCTTTCCATAGAGTGGTTAGTTTCTAGGCGAAACCGTTCAGACGCTACAGACGATTTTGTGACAAGACCAATTTCTCATGGGCTGACAAACACCACTCTAGCTAATCAGATTCCCTCGGGAGCGCAGACATTGACTCTAGAGGGGTTTTAAGACCTGTTTCAAGACTAAAATGTCTGCCTCTACCATATGGATGTTTGTGACTATTCACAATCCAATATATGATCACAATCGAATTTGACAACAATCCAAGATAAAACATAACCCACAATGTAGATTACTATATTTGGAAAAAGATGGGCCTTCATGTTATGGACAGTACATTTTATGAATAATGCACTACATTAGGTTATGTGGTATAGCCATGCTATAGCCTACCAATATACGTAACTACTGTAGTAGTTCCGTCCAATGCTAGAGGGCAAGAGGGATGAAGGCGTCAACAGAACTTCATCCATGGAGCAATCCTCTGTGAAGTCATTTGGCACCCTCATGAGGAGTTTGTCAGAAGTGAAGTGCACACACACACAAATTACAACCATTAAAAAATCTATTTTCTCTAACCCTAAACCTAACCCTAACCTTAACCTTAACCCTAACGTTGACCCACAAACATAACCTTAACCCTAAGCAACAATCTTTCAGCAATCAAGCAATCAATCAAACATCATCTAGGAATCCTGGACAAATACATCTGGAAACACATAAATATAAAAACAATGGAATTATTGCACATCCCAATTAATTATAAAACTATAAAATACAGGATTAATGGCCTTTGAATGACTGGAAAACACATAGAAAATGGATATGATGTTTATTGATTTTTTTTCACAGGCAAAATAGCACAAGATTGAATTGTCAACTTCAGGAAAAAATATACCCAATTATTAAAAAAGGAGACCCTTACTACAGAGGTCTTAGAAAATACTGCAAACACTGCAATGAAATCTATTTAAGTGAATCAACACCAAATATCAAATACAATCTACTGTATCAATCTAATCTCATGTTCTCAATCTTTCCTGTGATGATGGTGATACATTTACTGTCAGGTAATGCTATAAACATTTATGTTCAATATCTCAACTTTGATTACTGTTCAAATGAAATATTTACAAAAACCCAATGTATGTACTTGTAAGGCAGCCTAAAAGGGTCCAACGATACCCCAAAAATACTATAAAATCAAATAAGCAGCTTTCAAAACCTTGACAAAAAGCCATTCATGTATCTATTTCTTATTTATCTTCCATTGAGAAATTAAATAGACCATTCTCAATAAGAACATTATAATGCCTCAACTAACGCTAAACTATTGAAAAAAGCTTGCCCTACAGCCAGGGTTCTATAATGCCCCAAAATTACTGTACACTCAAACAGGCAAATTTCCAAAGCTTGACAAAAACTCATTCACATATTTGTTTCATAAATTAGCTTCCGAGGCTGCTCTCATTTGTATAGTTAATTAACAGCTCTCACAACTGAAATGTATAAATAATTCATAGGTTATTTATGTGTAATTACCATTTTACTATGTACTTGCAAACACCTCGGAATTTAAATAATAGTAAATACTAGCACCTAGTAATGTCTACAAGCGTAAAATAAAGTGCTACCAACTTGGTAAGTCTACCTTAGTATGATCTTAAAGTTTAATCGTAAACCCTAGCTGTATAGCTGTATATCAGCGCTTCCTTTTCTGTTCTTGGGACCACCAAATCATCTTCAAAAGGACTACCATTTGCGGAGTCGCAGAATTCTTTAACTTGAAATATTTTAGCAGTCAAATTTAGAGTACATTTTATCAATGAATGTAACAGAATAAAGGCCTGTTATTATAGATTAAATTTTTGTAAAGCCCTTACACTGGTGGGAATTGGCCTATATGGATAGGGCTAAATATATTTTTTTTTTTTACAGAAGAAATATGGATAATGCTTGGTGCAGACAGAAATGGACGCCTCGCTTCGCGTTCTTAGGAAACTATGCAGTATTTTGTTTTTTTACGTATTATTTCTTACACTGTTACCCCAGGAAATCTTAAGTCTTATTACATACAGCCGGGAGGAACTATTTGATATAAGAGCTACGTCAACTGCGACCAGGAATACGACTTTCCCGAAGCAGATCCTCTGTTTGGACCACCACCCAGGACAATGGATCGGATCCAAGTAGGCGACCCAAAACAACGGCGCCGCAGAAGGGGCAGATGAAGCGGTCTTCTGGTCAGGCTCCGCAGATGGGCACATCGCTCACCGCTCCCGAGTATACTACTCGCCAATGTCCAGTCTCAAGGTAGACGAAATTCAAGTAAGGGTTGCATTCCAGAGAGACATCAGAGATTGTAACATTCTTTGCTTCACGAAAACATGGCTCACTCGGGATACGTTAGAGTCGGTACAGCCACCCAGTTTCTTCACACATCGCGCCAACAGAAACAAACATCTCTTTGGTAAGAAGAAGGGCAGGGGTGTATGCCTTATGATTAATGAGTCGTGGTGTGATCATAACAACATACAGGAACTCAAGTCCTTTTGTTCACCTGACCTAGAATTCCTTACGATTAAATGCCGACCGCAATATCTACCAAGAGAATTCTCTTCGATTATAATCACAACTGTGTATATCCCCCCCTCAAGCAGACACCTCAAAGGCCCTGAAAGAACTACATTGGACTCTATGTAAACTGGAAACCACATATCCTGAGGCATTTATTGTAGCTGGGGATTTTAACAATGCTAATCTGGAAACAAGGCTCCCTAAATTTTATCAGCATAACGAATGCGAGACCCGGGCTGGCAAAACTCTGGATCATTGCTACTCTGATTTCCGTGACGCATACAAAGCTCTCCCTCGCCCTCCTTTCGGCAAATCTGACCACGACTCCATTTTGTTGCTCCCAGCCTATAGACAGAAACTAAAACAAGAAACGCCCGTGCTCAGGTCTGTTCAACGCTGGTCCGACCAATCTGATTCCATGCTTCAAGATGGCTTCGATCACGTGGACTGGGATATGTTCCGGATAGCATCGGACAACAACATTGACGTATATGCTGATTCGGTGAGCGAGTTTATCAGCAAGTGCATCAGTGATGTGGTACCCACGGTGACTATTAAAACCTTCCCCAACCAGAAACCGTGGATTGATGGCAGCATTCGCGCAAAACTGAAAACGCAAAGCACTGCTTTTAATCATGGAAAGGCGACTGGAAACATGACCGAATACAAACAGTGTAGCTATTCCATCCGCAAGGCAATCAAACAAGCTAAGCATCAGTATAGAGACAAAGTAGAGTCGCAATTCAACAACTCAGACACGAGAGGTATGTGGCAGGGTCTACAGTCAATCACGGACTACAAAATGAAAACTCCCAGACAAACTAAACAAGTTCTTTGCTCACTTTGAGGACAATATAGTACCACTGACATGGCCTGCTACCAAAACCTGCAGGCTCTAATTCACCGCAGCCAACGTGAGTAGAATATTTAAAAATGTTAACCCTCGCAGGGCTGCTGGCCCAGACGGCATCCCTAGCGCATACTCAGAGCATGCGCAGACCAGCTGGCTGGTGTGTTTACGGACATATTCAATCAATCCCTATCCCAGTCTGCTGTTCCCACATGCTTCAAGGGGGCCACCATTGTTCCTGTTCCCAAGAAAGCTAAGGTAACTGAGCTAAACGACTATCGCTCCGTAGCACTCACTTCCGTTATCATGAAGTGCTTTGACAGACTAGTCAAGGATCATATCACCTCCACTCTACCGGACACCCTAGACCCACTCCGATTTGCTTACCGCCCCAATAGGTCCATGGATGACGCAATCGCAGTCACACTGCCCTAACCCATCTGGACAAGAAGAATACTTATGTAAGAATGCTGTTCATCGATTACATCTCAGCAATTAACACCATAGTACCCTCCAAACTCGTCATTAAGCTTGAGACCCTGGGTCTCGACCCCGCCCTGTGCAACTGGGTCCTGGACTTTCTGACGGTCCGCCCCTGGGTGGTGAGGGTGGAAAACAACATCTCCACCCCGCTGATCCTCAACACTGGGGCCCCACAATGGTGCGTTCTCAGCCCTCTCCTGTACTCCCTGTTCACCCATGACTGCGTGGCCATGCACGCCTCCAACTCAATCATCAAGTTTGCAGACGACACTACAGTGGTAGGCTTGATTACCAACAACGACGAGACAGCCTACAGGGAGGAGGTGAAGGCCCTCGGAGTGTGGTGTCAGGAGTGTGGTGGCCTTCCTGTGACACCACCCAATGTCACAGGAAGGCCAAAAAGATCATCAAGGACAACAACCACCCGAGCCACTGCCTGTTCACCCCGCTATAATCCAGAAGGCAAGGTCAGTACAGGTGCATCAAAGCTGGGACCGAGAGACTGAAAAACAGCTTCTATCAGACTGTTAAACAGCCATCACTAACATTGAGTGTCTGCTGCCAACATACAGACTCAATCTCTAGCCACTTTAATAATTCATAATTGGATAATTGGATGTAGTAAATGTATCACTAGTCACTTAAACAATGCCACTTTATATAATGTTTACATACCCAACATTACTCATCTCATATGTATATACTGTACTCTATACCATCTACTGCATCTTGCCTATGCCGGTCGGCCATCGCTCATCCATATATTTATATGTACATATTCTTAATCATTCCTTTACACTTGTATGTATAAGGTAGATACTGTGAAATTGTTAGATTACTTGTTAGATATTACTGCACGGTCAGAACTAGAAGCACAAGCATTTCGCTACACTCGCATTAACATCTGCTAACCATGTGTATGTGACCAATAAAATTTGATTTGGAAAGCATATGCATAACCATGGTAGCAAATATAAGGGAACAGTTTGGAGATTATGGGAAATTATTAGACTAAAGCTGAGGAGACAACAGTTCACCTGACAAGAGACTAAATCGAAACTTGACATTTTATGTGCATTTTACATTTACCATACTTGTCGCAGAATTTGTTATTCTCTGGAGGTTTTTGTCACTTGATGGTCCCAGGTGTCCCAAACCATTAGAAGTAAAGCAATGAAATGTCATGTATAGCATGTTACTGTTCAGCCACTCTGTTCAAATTTAGGCGTTTATCGGTGTCCATATCTGTCATTTAAGGGGCAACACAATTTGCATTGTAAAAAGTAATGTACAATTGCTTATAATACCATATGCTATACTCCCCTATGATATTATGTTTGGAAGAAAAATATAAAATAATAATAATAATAAAATAAATTGAGGTACACCTGCAGTACCCCATGTTGGTCAGCACTGCTCTATACTGCTGCTCAAATATGAGTAAAATGATTCACACCAAAAACACTGATTATGTCAAGAGATTTTGTGCTGTAGTCCCTCATCATCTCTTACTTTGACTATAATGTCACAGACTATTATTCACAAAAACATTGTCTTGGTTGCGCTCTTCGTGGTTGAGGTACTTGATTAGTCGTGGTGGGAGGGGCAGTTTTTTGATGCACCTCAGTCTGTGGATTCCAACCTGCTGGCGGATCTTCAGCCTGCACAACTGCATCAGTGGACGTGATTGCGCTGGAAGACAATGGCAACAGATACAGTAATACTGTATGTGACTCTTGCATAAAGAAAGTACATAACATGTGCACAAGTCATCCCAAATAAGTGGCCGTTTGGGCAGTGTCATCCCCCTCATCACATCAGTAACCCCAGCAGCCAAAGACATAACTTTGTGTCAAACCCCCAAAAAAAGAAAAAAAAGAAATAGCTGTGAAATGGTCGTTTCTGGATAATTTTTAAGGGAAATACATACAAATCTTTTCTGATAATTTGGACAACCACAACTGAAATGCCAAATCATTTCTGTATTACTTTAAACTCTTGGTCTAACTATTATAATTCAGAAAGTCCAACCAAACCCCTGCTTTAACTACATTTATATGTCATAACCCATTATTCTATTTGTGAACCCTTCTCCAGAAATTAGGCTAACAACATACTGGTCCATATTATCAGGCTGGTGTGTTTTTAGCAATAGGCTAAATAACCTATAGCCTAACTGCTGCAGCATACTGGCATTTGTGCATTTAGCCATATCAGTGCTTCCCAAACTTTAGTTAAGTTGGTTCTAGAAGTATTCTAAGGATGATTATTAGGTTGCATAAACATGATTAGTGCTATTTTGGCATTCACATTTGTTTTTTGAACATTAATAAGGAGGATAGGCTTTCACTGCTGGTCAGAGTCTGAGAGACATGCAGGGCAAGCTGCACTGAGAGAAACAGGCTTGCTTGAGCCTACTGCCTGAGGTTCAGATAATTATATGAAGGTTGACAATACCTCCATAGTTGTCACTGATCTCTCAAAATTGATCCCAATATAACCGTTACCAATAACCACTTGTTTTGAAAACTAGCATTCACTGGTCAAGGCACCACTGTAACAGGCTGGTATGAACCCTGCTTATTATCCATGCATACAGTACTGCTATACCAAAACGCTCCTTATGTTGTGTAGTATGCGTAGATGTATCTGTGTACAGTATGTGTGCATGACACTCACTTGCTTTCTCCTTGATGACTTCCCAGTCCTCCAAACTATCTAGATGCTCAGTAAGTCTGGAGCAGAGTTTCACATGGCCAACGTAGTTCAGGAGTACATCTATGATGGGTCCTGCCCAGCGAGTAGAGATTATCTCACAGAACTAATGATGGAAACACAAAAAGCAATGATAGGCTATGGTATATTGTATTTTTTAGTCTCTACTTTACAAGAAGTGTCCCAAATACCTATGTGCTAACATGACAGCCTAACAATTATAGGCGATTACAGTGTAGGTAAACATTCCTCACTACAGGACACTTCAATGAGTGACTATAAAGGAAAATAAAGAAACATTTGATCTCTGTTTCTGCATAGATCTGCTCTTCTTTCTTTATTTCAACTCGGTGAAGTGTCCTGGGGTAAGGAATGTTTTTGGGATTTTCAAGTCCCTCAGTCTAGGAACTGATTACCTTTTTTGTTCAAGCTGGGCTAAAGCGCTTTTGGATACACTTTCTTTCCATTGTTACATAGTACTTACAACTGTTGCCGGCAGCATACCCCCCTGCATCCCACTGCTGGCTTGCCTCTGAAGCTAAGCAGGGTTGGTCCTGGATGGGAGACCAGATGCTGCTGGAAGTGGTGTTGTAGGACAAGTAGGGGGCACTCTGGCCTCTGGTCTTAAGATCGAATCCCAGGGCAGTGAACGGGCCATTTCCCTGCTCAGAGTGCTGTCTTTCGGATGGGATGTTACACGGGAGACCTGACTCTCTGTGGTCATTAAAAATCCCCCTTATTGCAAGAGTAGGGGTGTTAAAGCTGGTGTCCTAGCTAAATTTCAATTTTGGCCACCTAATAATCCCCCTCATTCTTAATTGGCATTATATTTAGAATGTATGTAAATATATTACACAGATGCACATACTAAACATTTAATTGTTATTTTGTTTACCTGAACAGGTTCCCCAGTATTTCTGTGTGTATTGGTATTGTAGCGCAAGTCTTCCCTCTCAGAGGTCTCCTGAAGGGGTGGGTGTGGACCACTGCCATAAGTGCAACTAAAACAGGAGAGGGCGTCACAGCCATTGTCCATCAGATACTTCAGCATGGACAGGTACTTCATACCGAATATGAGGGTGGCCGGGAATGAGGTGGGGTGAGTGGGTACGTAGGCGTTGACATTGGCACCGTGCTCCACCAGCAAAGTGACCAATTCGCTACTACCCTGCCTCAAGGCTACCAGTAGCGGGTTGAAGGTGTCCAAGTTTGGGATGGCGCCGGCTTCTAAAAGCATGGTGGTCGCGTCCAAGTTGCCGTTGGCGACGGCGAAGTAGAGAGTCGTGCAACGATGGTCCTCGTACATCATGGAGTGGTCCTCTGACAGCATGGCGTTGACGTCATAGCCGGCCTCAATCAGGACCTCCACAACTTCGTCCCTGTTGCACTCGGCGGCCAGGTGGAGGGGACTGACTCCACTGCGATTCACTCTGTACTTGCTGGTGACTTTGATCAGCAATGACACAATACTGAAATAGAAAACCACACAGAGGAAATTATGGGGTGCCCAGAGTGGAAGATTAGGGTTAGGGTTAAAGCATTCCCTTAAAACGTTCCTAAAGTTTCCATGTTTTTCAGAAATCATAGTTAGAGTATTCCCAGATGGAGAATTCCCTCCCTGGTTATTACCCTTCTGATTGCAGGAATCCTCCAACTGGAATTCTCCACAAGAAATACCATCACAGGACACAAGGCATACACATTCTATTCCGAAAAATTACATTTCTTCATATCTTTGTTGTGGTGTGTCTAGAATATGTGTCAGTTCTGACTAAACCTTGCATTTTGCTTGTGTACTTTACAAACTGAAAGATTACAGAAGCATTTTCATTGGTTGAGAGTCTCTATCTAACTTCTATTACAGCATTCCTTTCAGTTTAGGTGCGGAGAAAGGTGCAAGTGAGATGTAAGTCGGTGGAGTTGGAAACAGAAACTAGGGGGTAGAGTACAGCGGCGGTCGGTGCTGTTTAAGATGAGGGAGGACAATATATATTTTTGAATGAGCATGGCCTTGTTTCTATTACAACATATTGGATGACTGTCATTCATATTCCATTCAACCAGCTCAATGCAACATCGATAGGTTTAGGCTATTATAGCATACTCACATTTTCTCTATGCCCATCATGAGGTTGCTACAACCTAGCCTATGAAGTTTATAACGTAGGTGAACAGGTCGAGAGAAATTTCTGTAATCAAGGTGACAGACATTGACACATTCAATACCGCCTTGCACATTCTTGTCTCCATCTAGCTGATCTAGGGTGTAATCATTAGTCCAACAGTTGCAACGAGAGTTTCTATTGGACAATTCAGGTATGTTTATCCCCATTTCTAAACGTTTCATTAATAAAGCCTCTCTTGAAAAAGCCGAACCTTGACCCGGAAAATGTAAAAAACTATCGGCCTATATCGAATCTCCCATTACTCTAAAAAAACATGTAAAAGCTGTTGCGCAGCAACTCACTGCCTTCCTGAAGAAAAATAATGTATACAAAACGCTTAAGTCTTGTTTTAGATCTCATCATAGCACTGAGACTGCCTTTTAACCTGTTTTGGCTAGGGGGCAGTATTTTGAAGTTCGGATGAAAAACGTGCCCAAAGTAAACTGCCTGTTACTCAGGCCAAGCTAGGACATGCATATAATTAGTAGCTTTGGATAGAAAACACTCTGAAGTTTCTAAAACTGTTAAACTAATGTCTGTGAGTATAACAGAACTGATATGGCAGGCGAAAACCCGAGCAAAATCCATCCAGGGAGTGGGATTTTCTGAGGTGACCAGTTTTCATTTCAAGGCCTATTAGTTATATAGGGGAATATCTCCCAGATTGCAGTTCCTATGGCTTCCACTAGATGTCAACAGTCTTTAGAAAAAGGTTTGAAGCTTTTATCTTGAAAATAAAGGGAGTAAGACAAGTTCTTCCTGAGGTCACGTCTAGTGTCCTATTATGAATTTTGCGTGTAACAGGAAGTGCGCGCTTAGCTTTTTTTCTCTTCTATTCAGCAGGTTATATTCCGTCTGAAATATTATAGTTTATATTCATTTTAGGGTATCTGAGTATTGATTACATATGCTGTTTGACTTTTTTCGACGAACTTTACCGGTACTTTTGGGATATTGCTTGTCTGCATGGATGAACGCCTTTGGGCAGGTGGATTACTGAACAAAACGCGGCAACCGAACGGAGTTTTATGGATACCTCTGCTGGTTTATGGACACCTCTGCTGGTTATGTTATTATGCTAATTGAATATGTGTGGTGGAGCGCTGTCCTCAGACAATCAAATGTTCAGCTTTCACCATAAAGCCTTTTAGAAATCTGACAACGCTGTTAGATTAACAAGATTCTAAGCTTTTGAATGGTGTGCAACACTTGTATTTTCATGAATGTTTGAAATTAGTATTTCTGTCATTTGAATTTGGCGCTCTGCATTTCACCGGATGTTGGCAAAATCGAACCCGTTCATGGGATTGGATCCCTAAGAGGTTAATGGCGTCAGACCATGTTCTTGCCTGGTTTAGATCTTATCTATCGGAAAGATATCAGTTAGTCTCTGTGGATGGTGTGTCCTCTGACAAATCAATTGTACGTTTTGGCGTTCCTCAAGGTTCCGTTTCAGGACCACTATTGTTTTCACTATATATTTTACCTCTTGGTGATGTCATTCGGAAACACAATGTCAACTTTCACTGCTATGTGGATGACACACAGCTGTATATTTCATTTAAATTGCCTACCCTGTAAGACCTGTGATTCAGACATTAGGAAGTGGATGACGGCAAAAGTTTTACTTTTAAACTCAGACAAAACAGAGATGATAGTTCTAGGTCCCAAGAAACAAAGAGATGTGCTGTTGGATCTGACAATTCATCTTGATGGTTGTACGGTTGTCTCAAATAAAACTGTGTAGGCCCTCGGCGTTATTCTGGAACCTGATCTCTCTTCTGCCTATCCATGTGAGAGACATAGACTCGGTCTCGACATTTAAGCAGGGCGGCAGGTAGCCTAGTGGTTAGAGCGTTGGACTTGTAACCGGAGGGCTGCAAGTTCAAATCCCCGAGCTGACAAGGTAAAAATCTGTCGTTCTGCCCCTGAACAAGGCAGTTAACCCACTGTTCCTCGGCGCCAAGACGTGGATGTCGATTAAAGGCAGCCCCCCGCACCTCTCTGATTCAGAGGGGTTGGGTTAAATGCGGAAGACACATTTCGGTTGAAGGCATTCGGTTGTACAACTGACTAATAATGGTGACTTTGACTTTGACTTTGACTAAGTAATTACTGAAGACTCATCTCTTTAGTAGGTCCTATGATTGAGTGCAGTCTGGCCCAGGGGTGCGAAGTTAAACGGCAAGGTTCCTCTCTAGGTTTCTTACTAGGTTCTTGCCTTTCTAGGGAGTATTTCCTAGCCACCGTGCTTCTACATCTGCATTGCTTGCTGCTTGGGGTTTTAGGCTGGATTTCAGTATAGCACTTTGTGACTTCTGCTGATGTAAAAAGGGCTTTATAAATACATTTGATTGATTGACTGACCTACAGTAGCTACTGGACAGCAGCTTAAGTTTAAAGCTACATTATGGGATCTGGGAAGTATGGTCATTTCAATTATTGAACTATTGATTCTATTCTTCGATAATATATTGTATAAATGCACACCAAAGTAATTATTTATCATGCCTCATTTTAGGAGCATCAGATGGTGACATAGGTCTCAGCAGAGTCAGGCAGCCAGCCGAGACAAGTCTGTGACAGACGTGAGGTGAATTTCATCACTTTATTCTTTTTTTACAGTTTATTCTTTCTGACCAGCAAACACTGGACAAATCAGATGCTATTTTAAGGCAGTTGACAAACCTCCAAAGTTGATTTCCAAACTGTTTCAAGGGTTGATAGGGCCTTTTCCCGATGACACAAAACATGTCAAACTAAAATGTGAGGAAGACCTGGGAGACGCTATTGATGATGATGAATGGATAAAGGTATGTTAGAATGCCCAGTCATGTTCATATCATCTCAGACATAAATTACTGCAGTTTAAGACCGTCCATAGAACGTACTATATGCCAGTGAAACAGAATATCATGCACTCAGAAATTGTATTATTCTGCTGGAGGTGTAAAGCACAAAAGGGGACATATTTGCATAAGTTGTGGTCTTGTGAAGGCTGGCTGAATTCTGGCAAAGAGTATGTACTTTTATCTCAGCAGTCTACAGATTTTCCCTTGTCCCTGTTTTTGTTTGCTTGGAAATGTTATACTGGAGACAGTCATTATAAGAAACTGTGTAACCTAGCATTTGATATGGGCTCCTGAGTGGCGCAGTGGTCGAAGGTAGTGCATCTCAGTGCTAGAGGCGTTCAATTCCAGACTGTATCACAACCGGCTGTGATTGGGAATCCCATAGGGCGGCCCACTATTGGCCCAGCGTCGCCTGGGTTAGGTTTTGGCCGGGGTAGGCCGTCATTGTAAATAAGAATTTGTTCTTAACTGACTTTCCAAGTTAAATAAATAAATCAATAGTGGCTAATAAATGCATTGCCATTAATTGGAAGGTTGATTATCCTCCCACAATGTATGGAAGAAATGTAAAGTTATGTACAGTATCATTAGATTTGTTTTAAGATTAAGGATACACGGTGCAAGGTCTGGAATACTGGAATACTGTATTGTATTGAAAACATGCCCACGTCAGGGGATATTTAGACAATCCCTAGCTGCTGGGCTGCTCAGTCCTTACTGTTGTCACTCTGGCCTTGGCCTAACACACCTGAAGCCATTAATGAATGTTTCACTAAGATCCTAAAGCTGAGTGGGAGGTGTTGGGTTGAGGCGCTACAGGGTCGTCGTGGACCCCTAGGTGCAGGATGGGGTGACCCAGCTATATTGTGTTCAAGTAAAAGGAGCTCTACAGTACTATTAGGCTTGAATTCTGTGGAGGGTGTACTGTTTCTGTGTGTTAATGTGTGTTTGGAAGTTGTGTTGGGGAGAGAGTTGACTAGACTGGTGGGGGTCAGGTGTGCAGTTGGCTCTGGCGCTCTGGGCCGTCTGGCTGAAATTTGATATAGAGGATGTCTTAAAGACAATCAAAAGTTGTCTTTGTACTTTATTTGTAAGAGTTGTTCATTTGTTGGGCTATTGGTTAAAGGTGCAACACAATATTGATTATTGAATTATCATGGATCTAGTTCAGTCTTATCAATCACTTAAACTTATTTAATAATATCTTACCTAGCTTGATGACTGTGGGCACTTTTTGCTTACTTTTTGTTGTTCTAAATAGAGATGGCTAAAAGGGCCATTGTGTAGAAATGCAGGAAATGTGCTTTAGATGCCTGAAAAAAGGGGAGGACCACCAGACCCCTCCCAAGTTATGTCCCTTTCTACAAATGGCACTACTGGCTGATTTAAAGTATGGTCTGTGCAGATGGTCAGGGGCTGGAACATAATTATAATAACTTGTACACTGCAAATTGACCGCAAGTAATCACAAACAGATTACATTTGACAATAATGTTATCATTTCAAAGCTTGATTAAATTGAGACACCATTATGTATCTCTATTGATTTGAATTCCTGGTGAGTTTACAATGTTTTTTGTCCAACAACAAATCTAATAACAAAGAAATAACATTGCTCGCTATTTAAAGCTAATTTGAGTTCAAATGGCGCTTCTGGGAAGCAGGCATTTTAGCAATTACATTTACTTTTGATACTTAAGTATAATTAACACCAAATACTTTTTGACTTTTACTCAAGAAGTATTTTACAGTTTGACTTTCACTGTTACTTGATTTTCTATCAAAGTATCTTTGTTTTTACTCAAGTATGATAATTGGATATTTTTTCCACCACTGCTTATGTAAACAAATCCGATCAGCTGTGCTACTGGGGAGGTCGGTCTCACTATCTGTGTGTTCTGGATAGATCTCAAACAATGCTTAGTGGGCAAGTGGGCATTGTAGATATCAAAACCCAACCTTTCTGTAAGTCATGGAGAACTCTTGCACACAAAACTCTGTTTTGGACGATACTGACTTCATGACTGGAATGAATGTTTCTGACTAATTGTGATGCTACATATACTGTTTTCGACCGGATAAGTTAGTTCTAGAGTTCAGTTCTGCTTTAAGGGTGCTGTGCATTGATATTTGTAGTATTCCCATGTATTAAGGTATTGTAAGCTAATTGCAGGTACCCATCAGCTCCTCGTTGGGCAGCAATATGTAGTGGCAGAAGTCCTTTATTGCCCGCTTTGTTGGCGTCAGCATCCTGAGAAAGAAGAAGCTCCACAATGTCCTCATGGCCATTCTTAGCCGCTTCATACAGCGCTGTGGCCCCATCACTTGCCTCACTGTTGATATCAGCACCTAGAACATATTCAGTGCAACTGACAGTTATAAAAGTAAACTAAAGATCCATAGTAAGAGCTCCATAACAGTTTTATGTGATCTGCGCCATTTGGCCGATCTTCAAGGCATTCCTAGTCGATCACCAAACATGTCTGTAAAATACCCAACGATAAAGGCTGTGATAAAAATTTGTGCTCCCTTTTCTTCTTGCTGTTGGCGGTAGGTGTACTTGATTCGGAAGCCCTGGGCACCAGATAAGCAAAGTGTTTCCATTATTAGCAGCTCGCCATGTCTCTTTTAATATCAAGGAGTATTTCACTTTTTCTGGTCATAGGAATAACATGAATTTGTGCATGAGGCAGATGCGGTGCGACTCGAGTTTGTCGTCTGGTAGAAGATGGTGTCCCCTCTCTCTAGTCAGTCTCACCAGAGGAAAGGAAGGAGAGAGCAGGGACTGTGAGAGGCAGACTCTCTCCTGCTCTCTCCCTCCCTCCCTACCTCCGTTGAGACTAATGCCGTGTTCAAAACAACTGGGAACTGGGAAATCTCTGACTTCCTTCTTCAGTGCGTTCAAGACAACTGGGATATCGGGAAAAAACGAGATCCGACTGTGAAACATCGTTCTGAACGGACATCCAACTCGGAATTCTAAGTCGGAAACTCAAGCATCTTTCTAGTCCTCTGATCACTGATGTCATGATTTGACCTCGTTTTCTTCCGAGTTCCCAGTTGTCTTGAAAGCACAATTACCATCAGAAGCAGATACCATCAGTCCAGTAAAATAAAACAGCTACTTATTTGCAAATTATTTCAATTCATGCTCAGCTGTGCCTCGCAAGTGCTACACCAACTCATCTATTTAGTAATCAAAGCTCGAGTTTTGAAATATAATATGGTCTGAGAATAATGATATTGGCAGGCCAGGCATGTTGTAGCCAATATGTTGTGATCATGTATTAGGACTACTGCACAAAACTCAATCTTACAGAATAATTGTTTTTATTAGGTTAATGTTATATTTTTTTAAGTCATAAAAAAGAAATCTGAGTGGTAGATCTATGCTTGCTTATTGACTGCAAAAGTAATCTTGACTCAGAAAAGGTTGGTGACCACTGGCCTGCACAGTTCACCCATTTTTCCAGGGGAAAGACATACCGTGTTTAATGAGAAATCGAAGTGTTTCCACGTGTCCACTCTGGGCTGCAGTAAACAGGGGCGCGATACCGTACATGTTGGTTGGGCAGAGCTTCGCACCGGCCTGGACCAAGATCTCACAGATCTCCACGTTGTTGCGGCTCACAGCCTCCTGGAGAGCTGTACAGCCCTGAATGCAGTGTTTGTTCACCACAGCACCGTGGTTCAGAAGCATGACCACAATCTCAGCATTACCACTTTCACAAGCTGTGGAATACAGTCAAAGATTAAGTTAAATGGAAGAAATCCCAGACTTTGTTAGTCATGGAAGACAGTGTTTCCTAAACAAGGGTTGGGGGTATTCCCAGTGTATGCAATACAGCTTGGAATGGTATTGGAAGAGACATTCTGTAATGGCAAATTTTGAATGTAGCTGTATTTCTCATATCAAGCCATCCCTGTCAAGTGTGCACTTGTTCATTAGTATTCCCCACAAATGCAAAAGCATTAGATCGGTGTAGGCTTGGGCTGGAGGAATTCTTGTACCAGTAACGTTTTTCATTCATTTTTTTCTCACGGTGTGCTGATCTTGCTGCCCAACACATCATTTTATTAACAGTCAAGTAGCCTATGACTTAGTACGCTTAAAATCAAAGGATAATTACAAAGAGATCGGCAGATATTCTAGGTTGTAGTAGGTCTCTAAGGCAAATGTGTTACCTTTGTAGAGTGGAGTCTCTCTGTCCTTGTTGGCGAGGTCTGGGTCAGCCCCCTTCTCCAGAAGCGTCTCTACACAGGCCACCTTTTCCCTGTACACCGCCAAGATGAGAGCAGTCTGGCCTTTTAGGTCACACTTGTTAATCATACTAGGTTGAGCTTGAAAAGTGAAGAGAAGAACACATGAGATAAAAATTAGACTAGGCTATACTTTATTTTATACTGCATTTTAGTCTTCTACTTAGCTGACTTTTACTTGGTAAAATTGTAAAATACTTCGTAATTGTGTGGTAAAAGGGGTGTTCCATTTGGTATGGACTGCTATTGTGCTCAATTGTTATTTTTTTTTATGTGAGCCCAGAAAATATAAATTGCCTTCAAGCCACTGATGCAGACCTTTGGAACATCTACATTTTAAAAAGTCTAATACATCTATGTAATATAGCCTACACCATCACAACAAATCCATTTAACAGATCTAAAGAAACATGATATGAAGAAAATATAGTATATTTCAGAAGAGCAGAATAGCATACTCTGAGTTGTCCTTATGCTAGGCCCTGATCTGGCTATGCCATTTAGCTGTGGGCTTCACTAGTTCATTTAGCAGACAAGATTTGCTTAGAATTCCGTGGCATTGTTTCATATTATTTTATAGTATTAAGAATACAATTGAACATAGCTGAATAAAATAGAAAGGATATTTTCTCCAAACGATTTGAGGAAGTGCACACATGCATCTATTCTGTGTTGAGCAGTTAACAAAGAAACAGGTGCTCCTACAGTATATGCTTAATTTAGAGCAATTTAGTGTTGCTCAACTGCGTGCGTCCTTATCCAATTCCGAGGCGCATATTGAAGATATTGGAAAAACTGTCCACATTTACTTTTTGTCTGCCAACAAGATGAGTAGGCCTAATGAACAGCAGAAAATCATTAGCCTATGTCAATCTAACATCCCTCATACTAAAAAAGACGACCTATTCTATTCTGTGCAAGAAATAAATATTTCAAACATAATCTGGAACAGTTGTGGAATGGAATAGATCCCAAATGAATGCATCTACTAGCATCCCAAAAATCTTAAGCAATGAGGCTGACACAACAGATCAGAATGTTTAGCTTAAAATGTTGATAAACTATTTGACTATGTCTTCACATTATAAGCACAGCATTACGCACGTGGCAGTAGGCTATGAGCGGAAATGTTCCATTAGTTAGAAAACACCATTCTCAAAAGTGACCGCAAATGTGATTATGCATGTGTAATGGTTCCCCGGGATGCCAGTAAGGCAGAGTCAGGACAACACAATTGAGTATTAATATAGTTTACTCAAAATAATCCATAAGAGTGGTGATAAACAATCACACGAAAAAAACACGGAACGAATTACAACAAAACAATCACACACAAAAACATGGGTAGAAACAGAGGGTTAAATAATGGAACATGTATTCATGGTAATGTAAACCAGGTGAAAAAGCAAGACAACCAACAGAAAATGAATAATGGATCGGTGGCGGCTAGAAGACCGGTGACGTCGACTGCCGAAAGCCGCCCGAACAAGGAGAGGGACCAACTTCGGCTGAAGTCGTGACAGAATGCAATGCTTTTATTATAAAGGTGCATTTTTATGGTGAAAATTATCTTCCCCAAACTTGAAACTCACGTGCTGTGTATGTATACCAGTTAGGCTTTACACCTGTTGGAAAGTGGATTAATGTCCTTAATTTTAGGAAGTTATTTGGCCACTTTAGTTGTGATAGAAACATTATCAAAACATATAGGCTTATGGTATAGAATGCACAAGGTGTGTGACTTTGATTTGAAAAAGTCGCAAAAAAAAGGCATGTGTTTCTTGCCTTACTGCACACAAGCTGGGCATCATACACAAGTGATAATATATAATTTACATGTGATAGGTTAATATAGTCTATTCTTGATTTATTCTTGTCTTTACATATACTAAATAATATATGTGGGAAACTTGTTTTGATTTAGAATGGACCATTATCATGCACCTGTCGGGAACCAGGGACAGGGGCGAAAAATACATGTAATCTATGCACTTAAATAGAGAATGGAGGACGCTTTTCCTGTGGTTCATGTTCATGCCAGCCAGGTAGGCTATACTCCTGTTGTAAAGAAAAGCAATGTGCTTAATATTAGGAAAGTTGAGAAATAAATATAGTGAGCCTAGCCTATAGAAAGCAGATGGGAGCCTCCTCTTTTTAAAACTTCTTAGGGAGCAGCTCCCGAGGTGACGGTTTTGGAGCGCCTGGCGTGCCCAAAGTAAAATGCCTTCCATTCAGGCCCAGAAAATAGGATATGCACATATTTAGTACCATTGGATAGGAAACACTCTGCAGGTTCTAAAAGTGTTAACATTTTGTCTGTGAGTATAACAAAACCGATATGGCAGGCAACAACCCGAGGAATTTCTGTCCTGGAAAAAGTGGTTTTGACACATTGCCTCATTTGGAACCCCTCCCTTATGAAAATGCCCATATAAGGGCATATGAATGCAGTACCTAGTGCTTCCTCTGGATGTCAGCAGTCTCGAGAAAGTGTTTTGATTCTTTTTAGCTGCTTTTAGATTGTAGAAGAAGACGAATAAGGAAGTGACCACACAGATGTCAATAGAAGAAAATGCGCGTTCCCGGCTTGCGCACTCTGTGGTTTTTTCCTTTCTTATCGCCCAGTTTATATTCCGGTTGAAATATTCTACAACATATACATAAAAGTGTTCCTAAGGATACATTTACAATTATGTTTGATTGTTCTTGGACAAGTTTATAGGTATAGGTTGAATGAGTTCTCTTCACGTTTAAATGGGCGAGTGGACGCTGTATTTTCTTATCATAACGCGCCAACCAAACGGAGATTTATGGATATAATAAATTACTTTTTCTAACAAATGAACCATGGATTGTCTTCGTTGGAGACTTGGGAAGCCCTCAGCAGAAGTTCTTCAAAAGGTAATTGATTTGTTTTCGCAAGTTTGGTAGGCTACTAATGACCATCAGCAGTATCAGAGCTTAGAGAAGCTTAATTTCCGTAACTAAACTGTCATGTGGAATTTGACTGCCATCATGACTCGTGACCGCCAGTGTGGCAGTAATAAGGTCACCGTAACAGCCCTAGTTACCACTACAAACTTTCCCGGGAAATATCAGGTCAACAAGCTGAAATAGGATTGTAAAATAAAGTGATAAAAGTGTTACCAAAAAGGAAAACAACAATGATCCCAAAAATGACAGTACTAATGTTAAACATTAACCTATCGCTATACATGTTCATACAAGGAGTTTTGAATTGCACTTACCCCCAAGAAGAACCCTGACACACTGGTCTTGGCCATAATATGCAGCCTCGTGCAGTGGGATCCATCCATACTTGTCAGGCCACAGTATGTTATTCGCAGTGTTTTTAGCCATAGCTTGAACCGTAGTCACATCCCCATTCAGGATGGCTTGCACAATAGTGTCCTGTTCCCTAATAGGCAAACATACCCAACATCATCCACTTGCTTTTTTTCTTTAGCCCACATGTATAAAAGACATTAAGCGGAAATCCAGATCATTCTCAAACTCAGTATCTCTGTCAGTGATTCATTTTTTAATTAGGTAACTTTGAGTTATGGATAGTGGATTAAAACAAAATACACACATCCTTAGTTAGGGTTTATGGTGTTGGAAAAACATTGGTTACCTTAAAAGGGGAATTCCACCGCTTTATCTCAAGCACAATAACACTGTCTAAATTTGTGAAAATGGCACTGTGGTTAATTAAAAGATAAGATAAAAAAGTGCATTTGATGATGTCATCAAAACTAAAAACGTTTTTAAAAGCAGTGATTTATAAACACTACTAGAATCGTGGTGACACGATGAGCAGGAAAATGCCCTCCCATGTCTAGAAACTTGTTGCAGATTTAGAAAATCGTTGTTGTGCACTGTTGTTCAGTTGTGTTTGCCATTTTCTTATCTTGAAAAGTGAAAGTGGTGGAATTTCCCTTCAAACAGATCATTCCCAGCAGGTTTGTATCCTATAAGGTGGAAAAATAACATACAATAAATGTCATCACATATACAAACATCATTGCATATCCTAAAGTGTTCATGTCTTGGTGTGAAGGGAAGATGTGTTGCTAAGATACCCTTTGTGAAAGAAGACACTTACTCCTCTGTCTCTGGCACGTACTGAATGGAGCCATCGCCTCTGTGCTATGCCAGCATGCGCTTTCCATTGCCTGTGACAAAATGAGTCACCACAACGTCGTCACATTTCCTTCTTTCTTCACATTTACTTCTCCTGCTACAAGAACAGTGAGATATACTCAGTTGACAGTCACAGCTGACTGCTGCAAATGTGTACGTAAAATTAACTAATACAGTGGGAGCCTAAGCTCATTAGATAAGGGTTGTTTCTTCAAAGTGAAATGTTTGATTCTCATTGCTGACATGCTTACTATGAAAAGCTCTGTATCAATCACTACAGTACACCCATCTAAAATACCTGTCTTCAATTCTAGTTCATATCGCCACTATAATGTTCCTCTGAAAGCTTTTCTTAGGGGTAGGCTTGAGACATGTGCATATCCAACATGCACAGTTGCAGGGCACTAAAAAGTTAGTTTAATTAAAAAAACAACTTGTACCATGCTACAGGTTTTCGCGACAAACTATCGCTAGGAGATGCTAGAGCACCGTGTTGCACAAGCACACGCAATGCAGCAATCGTCCTGCCAATACCGTAACATGACCTAGTAAACCTTATAAAGCCTGCAATCTTGCATCCAACTCAGCACAGAGACTTGTTTTCATCAGTGTTGCTATTTTTTAACCTTGGTGACATGTGATCTTCAGACCATGCTACTTGGATCTATTCCCAAAATGCCTGTTGGGTAAGGGACCAGTATCATGAGATTTGATGGGACAGGTGTTTGGCACATTGCCCACTGGAAGCAATCAGACCAGCCTGTAAACAAGGTGTTGTATGTCAACAAACGATACTCCAGGCCTCTCGGTTTTCCAGCTAGCAGTAAGCGGGTAAATAGTTTAGTCACGTTAGCTAAGCAGACGTAAACACCTCACAAGTCAAGTCATTTGTTGGAGAAAACAGTCACTCTCATGCATATCTGCAACCTACATATGATATTGAATGGCAAAACCCACAATAAACGTAAGGTTATATAATTCTGAAAACATTTGCATTGATGGAGTCTGTACAGTGACACATAGACGCATATGACTGACTAGAGCACCATAATAATCAGAAAACATATTCCTTGACCATGTCTTGACTGGCAACACTTTTTATTACCTTGTCCTTGTGCCGTGTAGTGACTTGATAACTAACAAGCATTTCGCTACACTCGCAATAACATCTGTTAACAATGTGTATGTGACCAATACAATTTGATTTGATTCGGAACTACTTTGTAATGACCAGATAATTACTGCTGTACACTGTAACTACAGACATGTTACGTAATAAGGACAGTTATAGCGCAGCATGTCATTATGCCATGGAATTGGAATTGTATGTAACTATCCATAGCCTACAACTTAATATAAATGGTGGCCAAAAACCCAAAGTGGATAATGAAAAAGAATGAAGGCTCTTTTCAGCTGGCACATACGCGTCAGTTGGGTTGTCAGTAGGCGGCCTATGTCTTGGTTCTTGCCTTGGTGGGTTTGGCCTGGTTGGGGATGGATTTGTCCTATATTGGACTGTTCTTCTGCTTAGAGCTGTTGGGTTGTTGCTGGCTTCACCCGGTGAAGTGGCATTGTGGGCATCACTGAGGCTACGTTCGATAGCCAGCAGAATCAGCTCGTCATCTGACAGGTTGCTATAGAGACTGTAGTCATCAAACCCCAGGGTGTGGCCTGGCGTGGAACTAGGGATAGATATGCTGGCAACTGCCATGTTGGATCTGGAGAGAAAAAGAGAGCATACAGTGTATCAGTTATGTATTATGCATTATGTCCACCATGTTGGATCTTGAGAGACCCATTCCTAATCAATATACACCAGGGGTGGCCAAGTCTGGTCCGGGCGGGTTCTGTAACATCTTCCGTCTAGAGGCCGTGATTAAAGGGATAGTTCACCCAAATTACAAAATGGCATATTGGTCTTGATTGTTCAGCTAAATGAAGTTACTTTAAGATGATTTGGACTGAAAACCGGAAAATAACAAACAGAATCAGAAACAAGCTAAAGTGATCTAAACTGTTCCGGAACATTTGGGAACCGGTTAAAAACATTTTACGTTGCGGGCGTTTCTTTCCTGTCCAACAAAAAACACGACAAAGCGCCTATGCAAAGCCCTCACTCTGTCACTCAGAAACGTATTCCAGTGTCTGCTTGCCTGCCATCTGAAAATCTTTGCCACTGTGTGTGTGTAGGCAATCTGCCCCTCCCCCCCTCAGAAGGCTAGTTTAGTGGCCTACTGACGTTACAAGCGTGATTCAGAAATTAGGGAGAGAGATTGTTCCTTAGAGAAGAATGGATTAAACGTGTAAATACTACTTAAGGATACTGTAGTTGTCACATTATCGCAATTTATTAACTAGAAAAAAGTAAGACGTGTGTTCATTTTAATTCTGGTGCTGCGCTGCACACTAACTACCTGGTCCAACGTTAAGCCAACTTTCTGATGGTCAAAGACATTAAAAGTTCCTTCATATAAGCCGCTCCTTCGTAGGTATAATTCTGTGAGCCTAATTCAGATGATACATGTCATAACAACAAGATGCCCAGCACTTCAAACCAAGCCTCCTCCACCCTCTCTCACTCTCTTTCAGTCGCATCTCGCACCCTACACTCATCTTTTCAATGCCTTTAAATAGCTTGTCTGATCCATAGAAAGCTGCTTTATCCGCAGTGATTGGTGGAGTAATTTGATGTCGAACTAAATGTTAAACAAATCTCAGGTTTAAAAAGGAACAGAAAGGAACAATGTAACCCATAACCTTTTGGGGGGTTAAAACAGTGTTCAGAACTTTATTTTGTTGGTCAGAACAGTGGAACGGAATTAAAAAGTTAATGGTTTAGTTCAGAACGAAACGATTGGGAAATAATTTCAGTTCCAACCCCTGGTAATAACTCATACAGTGTATTACTAATTACAGATGTAGGATCTTAATTTGATCACCCTGTTGTAGGAGAACCTTCCTGCAATGCAAACTTTCACTTTTAAATATCAGACTTGATTTTCTCTTATTAATTTTTTTTAAATTATCAACCTCCATTAAAAAAAATCTCTATTAATTATAATCCACATATCTTGTTGCTGCAGGGTTATTTTCTTGCTGTAGCAAACTGGCTCAAATTAAGATCATACATCCTGTATTCTAAAATGCTTATTACCACTGGTCCATGTAGGATTTGTTTTTACACAACAACAAAAGTGCACCAAAGTTGCCAAAAACAATGAAAATATGTCTTACCTTTCTCACAAGCTCTTAGTTTTCCAAAGGCAAAGAAAGTGTCAAAGTTTTGCTCTCCGGTTAAACTCCCCCACTAAGACTTCTCCACTCCTCTGTCAGTAGAGGTTTCTGAGACAGGGCTTCCGATCCAGCAGTCTGGAATATTTCTGGGAGCTTCACATGATATCCATAGTGGGCCAACTTTTCCTCTCCGCCCTTCATAGCTCAGAATACTCCTGAGGGGGAGCTGGCCTAGATAACACTGAACAACAAAACAAATAGCTGGAACTCTTGGGAGTAACAGTGAGGAATCCCAAAACATGGTGAGTATCTTATTAATCAGAAAATGTGTTAATCATACAGTATGTGCATATTACAATAGAGTGATATTGACTGACTGTGTTCAATGGAAACTGTGATTTGTCCTAAGTACAGTGTTCAGGCTTGTAATCCTCCTGTGCTAAGTCAGACTCTTGCTGCGTCTGTGTCAGGTTTGGTTGTGGCGAGTTGGTGTGCCTTGGTCTGGTATTGTGTTTTGTTACAATCAATGTAATGGAAAGAGGTGTTTACTGCGGATGCCTGTTCCTTATTTTTAGACAAACAAATCCATGGAAAAAGGGTCAAGTTTATCCACAAGGTTTACTTCTTCCCGTTTTGTTGGCAGGTCAATCTGTGTCATGTGTTTGTTTAATTTTGATCCGAGGGCACTTTGCATTTATTTTTGTATGAGGGCAAGGTCATAGATACCCCACTGGCTGGATTCCAGAATACCAGCCACTACAGTTACAGTCGTGTCATCAGTCTTTTAATACCATGTTGAGTGTAGAGCTTAGGGGTTAAATCAATCCTGACCTCTGTACTGGGGTTAGTTCAGTTCTCGCCTAAGAAATTGATGTAATGCAGAACAAGCAATGAAAGGCTGTTCACAATTTCTAGTTTTATCTACTGTATTAAAGTGGAAATATAAGTGTGAAAATGTGTATGCCTTTTCTGAACTTTATTTTGTAAATTACATCAAAATAGAAAACAACTTGTAAGTTGCTGTTTACTTGAGTAAACTTACTTCTCCAATTAGATCTTGGATTAAAAGTTAATTTAATGTAAAGTGACAAAACAATCTTACATAAACATTAATTCAACGTTATGTCTGTAACAATTGCTAAAGCAATAATCCTGTCACACTATTTAGATGGACAGTCTCAGTTTCTTCTTCAACTACTGAAGCAAGTCACACAATTTTTCTTCAGGCAGCAGTAGCCAGCCATGCATTATTTGTTTGCCTATTTCATTGATAATCAAATAGGACTAAGTAAGTAAATAGTGCACTTTCAGCTGTCAGGATAATTTCTTTGACTTCTCGAATGCGAACACATTCAAACCATTCATATCAAATATCCACCACCATATTTTTCTGCTCATGCATCCTTATTTCTATGCCAAACTTCCACTGTTGTGCGTGGTCAAAATTCTTCTTTCTAGTAGGGGTGTGCTGAGTACTCGGACAAAATGAGCATGGTAACCGACATGGAGAATTTTTCAAATATGATTACGATACGACATTTTTGTAATTATACTTGATCAGAATTAAGTAATTTTCAGCTGCCAGCACGCATCTCTCTGTCACTAAAACTGTGCTGCGCTGTGCAATTCAATCTAAATAACTCAATTGGCTAGTTCGGCTGTCTGTAAAGAAATGGATGGGGTGTAGGTTATGCTTCCTGTCATGATTGGATTTGAGCAAGCATCGCTCCCCCTCCCTCTCATTTCCCCCAACGTCTTTGTCATCATGACCTGAGCTAAACACATGCACATTTTTACAAAGCGACAGATCAGTAAAACATTTAATGACAAATACATGGGGCAAGTGAATTACCTAAATCAGTGCCTGGAATAGGCTCAAATGCAGGCAGCAGTAGCCAGCCATGCATTATTTGTTTGCCTATTTCATTGATAATCAAATAGGACTAAGTAAATAGTGCACTTTCAGCTGTCAGGATAATTTCTTTGACTTCTCGAATGCGAACACATTCAAACCATTCATATCAAAGATCCACTACCATATATTTCTGCTTATGCATCCTTATTTCTATGCCAAACTTCCACTGTTGTGGGTGGTCAAAGAGCTACATTGTCATGTCATCTGATCATTCTGCATCAACATGATGATGTGGCCCGGTGACATATTGTTTCTTGGAAGTCCAATATTTTGAAAACTTGACTGCTGACATGCAAAACATTTTGGAAATGTATCAAGAGTGGACTAATGAAGTTTTCCTTTAAGACTTTATTTATACAGTGTTTGGTTTTGACATTGTATGGCTCTACTTCAAGCAAGTACAGATGATAGCATTAGCATTACATGAGTCATAATACATTTGTCAATAAATCTGCAATATCCATAGAAAAATGTACTTTTTTTACATTAAACACTGAAATAGTTCCACTCACCTGTGGCAACAGACCTTTGTGCACAATGCAATACCGAAATCACTATATTCAATTATATAACGGATAGTTCCGGCCAAACAATCTGATTGACTGAGAAGTATTCCAAGCTGTGGTTGATTTTCTGATACAGGCAACTTCACTGTACTTTAGTAAAAAAAAGAAAGAAAAAAAGAATCTCACAGCGCAGGGTAAACAATTCATTTAGTAATCAATAGGTGTCAGAGTTACTGTTGCTAACCAAACCCAAATACCTACAAGTACACAATTTACAATAGATTCATTCGAATGTTACTCCTGCCATTGTAATATCAAATCAAGCCTATTAAGCAGTACACAATTGTGCAAAGAAACATTCCCCCCTTCATCTCAACTGGCTTACAATATGCAAAACAATCACATTTATTGAAAACAAGTCATGGAATCTGTGGACTTAGAGTCAACAAAACAAAAATGAATTCCTAGACATCCTGTGAATTTCCATTTTTATAGTTGAGGAACTTGATTAGTCTTGGTGGGAGAGGCAGGGTGTCGATGTGTCTCAGTCTGGGGATTCCAACCTGCTGATGGATCTTCAGTCTGCACAACTGCATCAGTGAATGTGGTGGCACTGAAAGTGCAAAGAAGTTGCTTATTAACCCACATGAAAAAAACTACAGTACTGTACAGTTGTGGCCAAAGGTTTTGAGAATGAAACAAATATTAATTTCCACAAAGTTTGCAGGTTCAGTGTCTAGATATTTGTGTCAGATCTTACTATGGAACACTGAAGTATAATTACGAGCATTTAATAAGTGTCAAAGGCTTTTATTGCATCAACTTCATTTAATTGTCAAAAAGACAATATTTGCAGTGTTGACCCTTCTTTTTCAAGACCTCTGCAATCCACCCTGGCATGCTGTCAATTAACTTCTGGGCCACATCCTGACTGATGGCAGCCCATTCTTGCATAATCAATGCTTGGAGTTTGTCAGAATTTGTGGGGTTTTGTTTGTCCACCCGCCTCTTGAGGATTCTCAATGGGATTGACGCCTGGGGAGTTTCCTGACCATGGACCCAAAATATCGATGTTTTGTTCCCCAAGCCACTTAGTTATCACTTTTGCCTTATGGCAAGTTGCTCAATCATGCTGGAAAAGTCATTTCTCATCACCAAACGGTTCCTGGATGGTTGGAAGAAGTTGAAATTTGAGGATGTGTTGGTACCATTCTTTATTCAGGGCTGTGTTCTTAGGCAAAATTGTGAGTGAGCCCACTCCCTTGGCTAAGAAGCAACCCCACACATGAATGGTCTCAGGATGCTTTACTGTTGGCATGACACAGGACTGATGGTAGCTCTCAACTTGTCTTCTCCGGACAAGCTTTTTTCCGGATGCCCCAAACAATCGGAAAGGGGATTCATCAGAGAAAATGACTTTACCCCAGTCCTCAGCAGTCCAATCCCTGTACCTTTTGTACCTTCAGTCTGTCCCTGATGTTTGTCCTGGAGAGAAGTGGCTTCTTTGTTCCCCTTCTTGACACCAGGCCATCCTCCAAAAGTCTTCGCCTCACTGTGCGTGCAGATGCACTCACACCTGCCTGCTGCCATTCCTGAGCAAGCTCTGTGTTGGTGGTGCCCCGATCCCGCAGCTGAATCAACTTTAGGAGACGGTCCTGGCGCTTGCAGGACTTTCTTGGGCGCCCTGAAGCCTTCTTCACAACAATTGAACCGCTCTCCTTGAAGTTCTTGATGATCCGGTAAATGGTTGATTTAGGTGCAATCTTACTGGCAGCAATATCCTTGCCTGTGAAGCCCTTTTTGTGCAAAGCAATGATGACAGCACGTGTTTCCTTGCAGGTAACCACGGTTGACAGAGGAAGAACAATGATTCCAAGCACCACCCTCCTTTTGAAGCTTCCAGTCTGTTATTCGAACTCAATCAGCATGACAGAGTGATCTCCAGCCTTGTCCTCGTCAACACTCACACCTGTGTTAACTAGAGAATCACTAACATGATGTCAGCTGGTCCTTTTGTGGCAGGGCTGAAATGCAGTGGAAATGTTTTTTGATCACTCTTCATGCCATTCTGGAGTATATGCAAATTGCCATCATACAAACTGAGGCAGCAGACTTCATGAAAATAAAAATTTGTGTCATTCTCAAAACTTTTGGCCACGACTGTAGTATCCCAGCAAACAGGGGACCATCTAAGGACATTGTTCCTATGTTCACAATAGGTTTAGAGAGTTTTGTCAAGACGTTATCCCACTGACGTTCTGAGAACGTTCTAGGAACATTAAAACATGACATTAACCTTTGGAAGCTAAGAAAACGTTCAGCACAGTTTATGTCAGAGTTCCCATTAGGGAATGTTTCCGAAAAGGTTCCTACTTGGTTCTGACGTTATCCATGGGCCATTTAATGATCACAAGGGGATGGTCAAGAGGCTGTTGCATGATGGTTCCAAGGGAACGTTCTCTGGAGACCTTTGTGTAGTTCCCTAAAAGTTACCAGGACATCACTAAGGACCATTTCAGGATTTACATTTTACTAGTTATTAGGATGTTGCATGATGGTCGAAAGGGAATGTTATCTGGGGAACTTTGTCTAGTTCCTTGTAAGTTACCAGGATGTCATTGAGGACCATGTTTGGACATTTGTAAGATGTTCAAGACATTTGTTTTACCAGAAATCAGGCCATCACGTGATTTTGTATGGGGTTTTAAGGTAAGTGGTATGCTGTTCAGATTAAATATTTATTTGACTATTTTATCAATGAAAATATGTTCAAATTTTACATGATCACTTAGTACTGACTTTTCAATATCACCCCACCTGGGATTTGAACTCACAATCTCTGTACTGGGATACAGTGATATTTTTTGCTGCACCACAAAATCTGTAGTATTTGTAGTCAGAAGTCCCCTACACATTCATTACCTATGATTAAAAACAAAAAACTGTGTTTTAAGTGAGAAGTAGGCATTGGTCTGAAGCCTGAAAAATAACGGAAATTCACAGTAGGGTGGAGTAGGCACCACAATGCCTACTCCACCCATGCTCTACCAAGGTTTTCTAGCACACAGCTTTGGAGTACGACTATAGCTATGCTGGTCTATTGTTCTTCAAACTATGTGTAGGCAGGTTACTTAGGATTTAAAATTCTCAAACAGCCTAATTCATACTCTTCAGCGGGATAATATACTTTAGTGTTCTGCTATTTCAATCCCCATTCTTCCGGTCTCCGGGCGGTAACGCTAAACATTACGCTGCTAACCCTTGTAGTAACCATGTAATCAGTATTGGTTGAGCGTTTATTTATCTTGCCTAAAACAGTTTGTTTAAAAACTGTTTCATTTATACGTTGCGTCAATATATCCACACCATTTTCCTTCCTCATGATGCCATCTATTTTGTGAAGTGCACCAGTCCCTCCTGCAGCAAAGTACCCCCACAACATGATGCTGCCACCCCCGTGCTTCACGGTTGGGATGGCGTTCTTCGGCTTGCAAGCCTCCCCCTTTTTCTTCCAAACATAACGATGGTCATTATGGCCAAACAGTTCTATATTTGTTTCATCAGACCAGAGATAATTTCTCCAAAAAGTATGATCTTTGTCCCCATTTGCAGTTGCAAACCGTAGTCTGGCTTTTTTATGGCGGTTTTGGAGCAGTGGCTTCTTCCTTGCTGAGCGGCCTTTCAGGTTATGTCAATATAGGACTCGTTTTACTGTGGATATAGATACTTTTGTACCTGTTTCCTACAGCATCTTCACAAGGTCCTTTGCTGTTGTTCTGGGATTGATTTGTACTTTTCGCACCAAAGTATGTTCATCTCTAGGAGACAGAACGTGTCTCCTTCCTGAGCGGTATGACGGCTGCGTGGTCCCATGGCGTTTATACTTGCGCACTATTGTTTGTACAGATGAACGTGGTACCTTCAGGCGTTTGGTAACTGCTCCCAAGGATGAACCAGACTTGTGGAGGTCTACAATTCTTTTTCTGAGGTCTTCGCTGATTTATTTAGATTTTCCCATGATGTCAAGCAAAGAGGCACTGAGTTTGAAGGTAGGCCAGACCTTGAAATACATCCACAGGTACACCTCCAATTGACTCAAATTATGTCAATTAGCCTATCAGAAGCTTCTAACGCCATGACATCATTTTCTGGAATTTTCCAAGCTGTTTAAAGGCACAGTCAACTTAGTGTATGTAAACTTCTGACCCACTGGAATTGTGATAGATTATTTATCTTACAATTCACTGTGTCTGTAAACAATTGTTGGAAAAATTACTTGTGTCATGCACAAAGTAGATGTCCTAACTGACTTGCCGAAACTATAGTTTGTTATCAAGAAATTTGGGGAGTGGTTGAAAAATTTGTTTTAATGACTCTAACCTAAGTGCATGTAACAGATGGGAGCAATAATACATATTCTGATGCAATCTTCAGTTGTCTCTTCAGTAATGATCGTAAACCAAGGCTTTCTGAAGGCTTCAGCACTTTCACCAAGTTGTGCCGAAAAATTGTTAATTACTCAGAGCTTCATTATCTGTTCACAATGCACGTTGTGACATCTGCTAGTCAGCAATAAATTGCAGAGTGTGATTATCCAATGTATTTTTTTTCTCCACAGTTATCAAAACTCTGTGGCGCAGTACGTTGTTGGTTTTAGTAACCTAGAATCAGTTGGAATACCAGGTTCTCATCTTACATTATACTTCCCTTTTTGCCTGAATCTATGTCATTATTTAGGATGCTTAACACCCCCCTAGAGTCAAGGTCCGCATCCCCGTGCAGATCAAATTATCATGATAAAAAAAATCCCCATAAAATCCCCATAAAAATCTGTCAGTTGAAGATGGAGATCTTAATTTTTTTGCATTGGATGCGTCTCAATCCACGCCATCCGCCGATGTCGGACCCTTGTGTATAAACTACAGAGTCAGAGTATTTATCCCAAGACCAATGCAGTGTGAGCACTAAAGCTTTTGGACATGTTTCAAGTGTTCGCAGAAGGGAGAAGCCGAGAGGTCCAAGTTGTGGAAAAGATCATGTCATGTGTTTTAAAAGTGATGAAAATGTGACATGTTGCAATTGTAGTGAGAACCATGAAGCCACCTCTTTGGAATGCCCGACAACGGTAAAAGAGAATGAAGTGGCCAAAGTCAGGGCTGTCCAGAACATTCCATATGCAGCGGCTGTTTAAAGGGTTGAGGCTTTGAATGGTGCTCCTGAAAAGTCCATTGTGGTGGATAGACCTTCACTGCAGGGGTTGCCTTTCACCATCAGGACTTAGGTATTTTAAAGGCTAAGAAGGTGGACTTTGTGGGCTTTATAGCTATGGTGATTAATGGCACTGCCAAGATGGAGAAAAGGTCCAGGAAAATAGACATCATTGTGGATGCGGCGGAGCGGTTCCTGGGACTGAAAGATTTCTCGCCGGACGAGTTGCATGGTGTATTGTCACAAGCCGTACAACCCTCTCAGTCCCTAGAGCCTGAGAAGGGAGATATGGAGATTAAGGAATGAACAAGTGGGAGGTTGTTTTTTTTGGTCAATGTACTAATGTATTTGGGTGGAATCATTTACCGACATTTGTTGTTTCTCTAAAATCTGCGAACTTGACACAAGGCGCTGCATGATTTACATACACTGCTGCCATCTTGTGGACACCATCGGAATTACAACCATGGCTAGAATTGTTGGCAGGTAACCTTGTGGTTAAGAGCATTGGACTGGTAACCGAAGGGTTGCTGGTTCGAATCCCCCGAGCCGACTAGATTAAAAAAAATCTATGGATGAGCCTTTGAGCAAGGCACTTAACCCCAATTTCTCCTGCAAGCCGCTCTGGATAAGCATGTCTGCTAAATTACTAAAATGTAAATATAAAAACATGAGAAGCCGCCTGTTCAAAACCACAAACATTTAAATGTGAAGCTGACAAGCAGTCTGAGCCCACACACAATCTTTCATGACCTTTCTCTTTTACCGTTTATCATCCAACGAGTCCCAGAGATAACCTGAAGTGTCAGTTTGTTAGATAAAATCATTTTTCATATCCTAAAAAGGTCAATCGATTTTGTATTTCCACTCGTTCAATTTGCAAAGAAAGGAATCTGTGAAAATCTCACCCTAAATGTTGTTTCAACCAGTCAAATTGCATTTGTATGTCAGAGATCCTAGAACGTAACGAAACTTCACTATATCATTAGGGGTGTAGTATATCCTATAGGACACCATATTTGGTCAGAGAGCGATGCCTTCATGGCACGCCGATCAAAAATGATACGAATATTCAGAGTTATGAAGTTATGAAAACTGGTTGTTTTGCAAATGTTGAACTTATAATATGGCTACCAATATTGGAAAAGCTATATCAAAGTCCAAGTATACAGATTTGACGATATTCTTGCAGAGAAATGTAATATGAATGCAAAGGTGTCCTTCACGATTTGCCCAAATGTACCTGGGTGACTTCCCACTAAATGTCATGGAGAACACTCATACTATCCGTCTGAAACTTTGCACATACACTGCTGCCTTCTTGTGGACACCATCGGAGTTACAACCATGGCTAGAACTGGGACCTTTCTCTTGCAGTTCAAAGATGGTGGAAAAAAAAAAACAGTAGTTTTTTTCTTGTATTTTCTTTTACCAGATCTATTGTGTGATATTCTCCTACATTCAATTCACATTTCCACAAACTTCAAAGTTTCCTTTCAAATGATACCAAGAATATGCATATCCTTGCTTTAGGGCCTGAGCTACAGGCAGTTAGATTTGGTATGTCATTTTAGGAAAAAAAATGGGTCTATCCCTAAGAAGTTTTGAAAATCTGGTATGTGGTTCTCTAATGGCCGAACAGCTCGTGACGAGAGCCGCCTCATTCATCTCTGCACTTTTCTTTGGGACCATCAGGTGATGTCCTCGTAACAACCCTGGAACTAGACAAAACATCTCCAGGGGACCATGACAGAAAGTCCTGACAACATCCTAAAATCATCCTTGGGGAAGACGTCCTTGGGACAAACCGGGATCTAGACAGAATTTCTAGACGATCATGACACAATCAGGGATGTAGTGGAGGGTAAACACACGTAAACGCCATTTATGCACCTTATATTTTCTGCAATAGTGTTTACTCACCTTTTTATTTTGTAAATTAGCATTTATTTTTGATCTGAGTGCGCCTGCCTCTTTGCGACCGAGTCGAATCATGAACATTTGTTTGTTCTTTATATTTGCATGCACCCCCCCGGATTTACCCCCCAGTTTTCCTTTTCCTTGTTAGCAGCACATTCATCACAATCTCAACCGGCTAACTCCGCCCACACTAAGGGGGCCAGTGAGATGTGAAACGAACTACCCCAGCTCGGAGTCAGGCTCAGCAGACCAACAGCAAATGACAACACAAGTAGGCAATTAGACACCGCTGTGGGTTTGTGAGATGCCGGTCATAAGGCAATTTTGTTTAACGTCCGCGACTCCTGCCATGTCCAATCATACAATTTTACAATCATAGAATCAATTTGACTTTGTTATTACCAATCTAAGTACATAACAAAATAATGGTAATAATTTATTTGAATGGTAAACAAAATGATATTTAGATGCACACACGCAGAGAGAGAGAAACAGAGAGACAGAGAGAGAGAGGTAGGTTGGTAGGTTTATTTGAACAGTGAGAGACAGAATAACAACAAAAAAAATCCAGAAAAACGCATGTGAAAAATGTTATAAATTGATTTGCATTTTAATGAGGGAAATAAGTATTTGACCCCTCTGCAAAACATGACTTAGTACGTGGTGGCAAAACCCTTGTTGGCAATCACAGAGGTCAGACGTTTCTTGTAGTTGGCCACCAGGTTTGCACACATCTCAGGAGGGATTTTGTCCCACTCCTCTTTGCAGATCTTCTCCAAGTCATTAAGGTTTCGAGGCTGACGTTTGGCAACTCGAACCTTCAGCTCCCTCCACAGATTTTCAATGGGATTAAGGTCTGGAGATTGGCTAGGCCACTCCAGGACCTTAATGTGCTTCTTCTTGAGCCACTCCTTTGTTGCCTTGGCCGTGTGTTTTGGGTCATTGTCATGCTGGAATACCCATCCACGACCCATTTTCAATGCCCTGGCTGAGGGAAGGAGGTTCTCACCCAAGATGTGACGGTACATGGCCCCGTCCATCGTCCCTTTGATGCGGTGAAGTTGTCCTGTCCCCTTAGCAGAAAAACACCCCCAAAGCATAATGTTTCCACCTCCATGTTTGACGGTGGGGATGATGTTCTTGGTGTCATAGACAGCATTCCTCCTCCTCCAAACATGGCAAGTTGAGTTGATGCCAAAGAGCTCCATTTTGGTCTCATCTGACGACAACACTTTCACCCAGTCGTCCTCTGAATCATCCAGATGTTCATTGGCAAACTTCAGACGGGCATGTATATGTGCTTTCTTGAGCAGGGGGGACCTTGCGGGTGCTGCAGGATTTCAGTCTTCCACAGCGTATTGTGTTACCAATTGTTTTCTTGGTGACTATGGTCCCAGCTGCCTTGAGATCATTGACAAGATCCTCCTGTGCAGTTCTGGGCTGATTCCTCACTGTTCTCATGATCATTGCAACTCCACGAGGTGAGATCTTGCATGGAGCCCCAGGCCGAGGGAGATTGACAGTTCTTTTGTGTTTCTTCCATTTGCGAACAATTGCACCAACTGTTGTCACCTTCTCACCAAGCTGCTTGGCGATGGTCTTGTAGCCCATTCCAGCCTTGTGTAGGTCCACAATCTTGTCCCTGACATCCTTGGAGAGCTCTTTGGTCTTGGCCATGGTGGAGAGTTTGGAATCTGATTGATTGATTGCTTCTGTGTACAGGTGTCTTTTATACAGGTAACAAACTGAGATTAGGAGCACTCCCTTTAAGAGTGTGCTCCTAATCTCAGCTCGTTACCTGTATAAAAGACACCTGGGATCCAGAAATATTTCTGATTGAGAGGGGGGTCAAATACTTATTTCCCTCATTAAAATGCTAATCAATTTATAACATTTTTCACCTGGGTTTTTCTGGATTTTTTTTGTTGTTATTCTGTCTCTCACTGTTCAAATAAACCTACCATTAAAATTATAGACTGATCATTTCTTTGTCAGTGGGCAAACGTACAAAATCAGCAGGGGATCAAATACTTTTTTCCCCTCACTGGGGAATTTTTCAGTACTAGGGGAAGTGAATTCATGTTGGCTTTAAGCTGGCAAGGAAAGTTAGTCTACAAAGCTGAAAGCTACCGGTATCTTCTTGCATTGTAAAGTGTTCTAGCCTGTATGGACATTGCTTTGCAAACAGGAATGAACAATTTAAATATTTCTACATGCCATGTCGCATTATTCAAGTGTGTTAACCTCTGCGCAGCATGAATTGGGAGCTAACATGATGCAGCCCAGACTCCTAGTGCAGCCTAAGTGGAGCAGGCACGGTGCGCTCACGCTGTAACGGGTACATTGGCTTGCATGCTATAGTTTGATAGTAGTAACAAAAGTATAAAAAATTCTAGTGCCCATGTTCTAATATTGAGAACTGAAGTTTCGGTATATTGTGTAACTCTATGGTGTAAGCTCACTTACTTGCTTTCACCTTGATCCTTTCCCAGTCACTGTAGCTATCCAGGTTCTCAATCAGCCGGGAGCAAAGTTTCACATGGCCAACGTAATCCAGGAGCACATCTATGATGGGTCCTGCCCAGCGGCTAATTGTCGGATCGGAGATTGCCTCACAGAACTGAAAATGAAGGGTTCAAATTGGATTCAAAGAACAACCCGAGATGGAATTGGAAACTAATAGACCAGCAAACCATCTGCATTGCACATTAACCCAACCTACCTGGACGCAAGTGTTGCGTCGATCTTCGTCCTCGTCAATAACGTAGCGCAGAGTTTCGCCGAGGACGCTGACCCTTCTTGAAGTTTTCAGGGGTGGGTGTGGCTTGCTGCCATATGTGCAATCAAAACAGGAAAGGGCATCACAGCCATTGGACATCAGATACTTCAGATAGTTCAGGATGTGCAGATACTTCATACCGAGCATGACCACTGCCGGGAAGGAGCAGGGGTGTGTGGGGATGGACGCATGCATGTTAGCTCCATGCTCCACCAGAGCGGTGATCATTTCCATGTAACCCTGCCTCACAGCGACAAGAAGAGGGTTGAACGTGTCAAGGTTGGGGTTAGCGCCTGCATCCAGAAGCATTTCAGCGGCCTCTAGGTTGCTGTTGGAGACAGCAAAGTAGAGTGCTGTGCTGCGATGGTCCTCATACATTTTGGATCGGTCTTCTGCGAGCTGGAAATTGACGTCATAGCCTGCCTCGATAAGCATCTCCAGGATCCAGTCCCGGTTGTGCTCGGCAGCCAGGTGGAGGGGACTGATGCCACTGTGTTGAACTTTGACCTTGCTGGTGGCAGGGATCAGCATGGACACAATGCTACAGAAGGGAAGCACAGGGATCACATTGAAAGGGAAATGTTTTGCTTGAAGAGAAACCAATGCTTTAATAAAAAAAAACAATCAATCAATTCATTGCACTCACTCAAAATGTCCTTTCTGGACAGCAATATGGAGAGGCAGGAGGCCAGACTTGGTTGTTTGGTTAGCATCTGCTTTATGAGATAGAAGCAGTTCCACAACTTCCTTGTGACCATTCTTACTTGCCTCATACAGAGGTGTTTCCCCATCCCTTGCCTGGCAGTTTATATCAGCACCTGCAAGAGCATTCACAATATTTATACAATGTTGAAAAAAAGGAAAACTGTTTCAACAATGTTGAAAAAAAGGAAAACACCGCAACATCACCAGCAACAGATGGTCTGCAT
Source organism: Brachymystax lenok tsinlingensis (assembly GCA_030435695.1). Classification (NCBI taxonomy): domain Eukaryota; kingdom Metazoa; phylum Chordata; class Actinopteri; order Salmoniformes; family Salmonidae; genus Brachymystax; species Brachymystax lenok. Next base: position 19,138,589 of record CM059817.1, read on the forward strand.
GCTTCATGGTTATTTTCAAATCTATTCATGCCATTGTAAAGAACATGATACTTTCTCCAAGATGTAGGCACCAGATACTAGGAAACCCATCAACAAGGGTTTGGACATAAAAGTATAGTTAATGTTCAATATGTTAGGAACTTGTTGTGCTTAAGATCCCAGACTGCATCTTTAAAACAATCAATTAAAAAGTGTCTTGAAGCTGGCTTGTGAAAATGTGAAAAGGACTCACCTTTGCTAATCAAGAAGTGCAGCACGTCCACTCCCCCATTCTGTGTTGCCACATAGAAAGGTTGCATCCTGTAATTATTGACTGCATTAAGCTTGGCCCCGGCCTCCAACAACATCTGGCAAATTTCCACGTTAGCATGCCCGGCTGCTTCATGGAGGGGTGTCACACCCTGAACACAAGTCTTGTGTACTGAGGCTCCATACTTCAGGAGGTGGTCTACAATCTCCACATTGGGCTTCTCGCAAGCTGAAAACGCATTGTGACAAACAACACAGGTAACTTTGGTTGGATATTGCTGTTTGTAAAACATAAGCTGATTGTGTAACAGTGGTGGACTTCGTCAGTATGACCAGTAACCTAGCTTGAGACCTGGAGACTTGTCTTAGCCCCAAGAGCTAACACCTACAGATGTCAGATCTTAATATGACCCATTTCGTCGCAGGAGAAAATAATCCTGCAGCTGGAGGATTTGAATGTATATTTCATATTTTGAATCGCCACCAGGGGCAGCTGGAATCAGTGTTTGTAGGCTATACAATAAATGAGTCTGCAGGTCCACTGGGCATCAGACAAGAAGCCTATGTAGGCTGTCTCGTGTGAATTCTTATGTGGATTATAATAAATTGACAATATTTGTATGGGTAGATGTACTTTTCGTTTGGGAAAATATTTGTTTATATCAATTATCTTATTATATGTTGAAAGCAACCAATAGCCAGAATAAATGTTTGGTTGTCTCAGTGCTTGTGTAACCGGTGTGAAATGGCTAGTTAGCTAGCAGGGTGCGCGCTAACAGTGGTTCAATCGGTGACATCACTCGCTCTGAGACCTTGAAGTAGTTGTTCCCCTTGCTCTGCAAGGGCAGCGGCTTTTGTGGAGCGATGGGCAGGCTGAGTGTGTTTTGTTGTACGGAAAGCTTTGTCCATCAAGAAACATTCAATACTCAATTAATAGCATTCATTCTTGCACCATGTGATCAATTATTAGTTCTAAACATGTCTATTTCCTCTCGTGTACATGATAGACAGTTACTGGTTGGAGCGCATCTCTGTAGCTTCTGAGCTGGAGGAGCATGTATTAATCCTGCTGTAGAGTAACTTGGAAAAAATGAATGAATCATGGCATTCAAAAAGTAATAATTGTTTGTGAACTGCACATCACTAGTCTTCACTCCTGAGGATATCTTGTTCTTGGGTTCTTAGCCAGAAGCGATCAAAGATAAGTTGCACTTTAATTACATTCTACCTTTGTAATATGATATATTTCTGGAGTATGATAAGCATTTCTAAGATACACTATATATACAAAAGTATGTGGAGAAATGAGTGGATTCGGCTATTCAGTCACACCTGTTGCTGACAGGTGTAAAAAATCGAGCACACAGCCATAAATCTCCATGGACAAACGTTGGCAGTAGAATAGCCTTACTGAAGAGCTCAGTGACTTTAAATGGGGCACCGTCATAGGATGCCACCTTTCCAACAAGTCAGTTTGTCAAATTCCTGTCCTGCTAGAGCTGCCAGAGTCAACTGTAAGTGCTGCTATTGTGAAGTGGAAACGTCTAGGAGCAACAATGGCTCAGCTCCGAAGTGGTAGGCCACACAAGCTCACAGAACTGGAGGACCTAAAAATCGTCTGTCCTCGTTTGCAACACTCACTACCGAGTTCCAAACTGCCTCTGGAAGCAACGTCAACACAATAACTGTTTGTCAGGAACTTTATGAAATGGGTTTCCATGGCCAAGCAGCCGATCATGATGCGCAATACCAAGTGTCAGCTGGAGTGGTGTAAAGTTCTTCGCCATTGGACTCTGGAGCAGTGGAAATACAGTCTCTGGAGTAATGAATCATGCTTCACAATCTGGCAGTCCGACAGACAAATCTGGGTTTGACGGATGCCATGAGAAAGCTACCTGCCCCAATGCATAGTGCCAACTGTAAAGTTTGGTGGAATATAAATAATGGTCTGTGGCTGTTTTTCATGGTTCGGGCTAGGCCTAACCTCAACCCTATCAAACACCTTTGGGATGAATTGAACGCCGACTGCGAGCCAGGCCTAATCGCCCAACATCAGTGCCCAACCTCACTAATGCTTTTGTGGCTGTATGGAAGCAAGTCCCCACAGCAATGTTCCAGCGTCTAGTGGAAAGTCTTCCCAGAAGAGTGGAGGCTGTTATAGCAGCAATGGGGGGGCCAACTCCATATTAATGCCCATGATTTTGGAATGGATGTTATGTGGACACGACGAGCAGGTGTCCACATACTTTTGATCATGTACTGTATAATTCTGCTGTTAAAATTGTGTTTTGAGGACAAGTGTAAATCAAATGTCTAGGTAGATAACTAGCTAGCTAGTTAGCTTTGGCTAACCCAGAATCTCACAGAAAAAGTTACTTATTGGGGTTCTCCCGAGTGGCGCAGTGGTCTAAGATTTTGCTTGCTGTGCCACTAGAGATCCTGGTTCGAGTCCAGGCTCTGTCACAGTTGGCCACGACTGGCAGCGCACAGTTGGCCTAGTGCACAGTTGGCCCAGCTTTGTCCGGGTTATCATTGTCCAATCGAGCTTTTCCTGTGGCTTGCCAGGTACATGCACGGTCGCCAGGTGTAAGGTGTTTCCTCCGACATATTGGTGTGGCTGGCTTCCGGGTTTAGCAGTCATTGTGTCAAGAAGCAGTGCAGCTTGGTTGGGTTGTGTTTCAGAGGACGCACGGCTCTAGACCTTCGCCTCTCCCAAGTCCGTACGGGAGTGTGTGTAGCTAGCTAACATTAGCTAAATCAACGGGTCAGTCCACCGCAGCATCCTCCCACGCATTGCACTCTCTCTCTCTCTCTCTCTGTCTCTCTGTCTCTGTCTCTGTGTCTGTCTGTGCCTAAATGTAATCTCAGTAAGCTTTTTGTGCCATGTATTAGAAATCACATTTTTTGTGTATGTGTGTATTTTTATTTACAGCTTGTAGCTGTAATACCATTCAAAGTGGAAAGGAGAGGTTCAGAAGAGAAGGAGGATGGAGGGTAAAACCGGTTTTGTCTAGAAGGGATACAGATTTTGTCAAATTGAATTTTCATAGCAGGTTAGGAGCTTAAGGTTAGAAAAAGGGTTAGGGTTTGCTGAAATGCAAAAATAATACACTTTTGAAAATCTGTATCCCATCTAGATATGACCGGTAAATCGTACCATGGCAGGAAAAAGATGATTGATTTGACTATCACAATTGATATCTGTACTTTTTGATTATTTATGTTATGTTCCCCAGCAAGAAAACCAAATAATGTCGCTTACCAAATTATTCTTACCTGAATACAGTGGTTCTTCATTAAAAGTGAGCTTATGCCACGATCGTTTGTGGTAGATGGTGGCAGATTGTAGTAAATTGCGTCATTCTGGCAACAATGGCTGACACTTAAATAACATGCCATAGAATTCTGAAGTCACATGATGATATGGTATGTGAACCTCCCACTACGACTTGGGAAACCATGCAGTTTATTAGGCTACAAATGAAATAAGTTATGATGAACTTTACAGGGTGGTGAAAGTGCACGCTTTGATTCTCCTTTCCAATAAATATTGAGGGTCTTATTCTGGTGACATGATAATCGATGCTTGACTGCCGTTTGACAATAAAAAATATTATCGCTCTTATCCATAATAATCTCATCATGTACGTTAGACTAGATTACCGGCACTGTATCTGCGAGCTCTTAACTAAAGCTCAAGTGTCAAGACCAGAGTAGGCGCATTTGCTATTTAACGTAACAGTGCTGTGTCAAAACTATCAGTAGAGTTGAAAATGTAATGTAAACACATTGAACTTTTAGATTTGTATTCAGTACATGAAAACCTAAGTGAAAAAGTACATTTTGTGTGCACTACGTCATCACGCACACGTCCGTTTGGTGGATACACACCACTGGTGGGAAATGCACATATTTTCTCCATGCTGATATTTATATGAAACTCTGTCGCCAACTGGATGGAAACCTTGCTATACAAGTAAAGTATTTACCTGACACTTTGTTTAAATGGAAACTAATGTTGGTATAGCCTACCCTATTGTTATTATTTTATTAGTTGACTATTTATGTTATCCATACGTGTCTGGTATGGTCATTTCTTATCAAGATCTGGGGTAAATTAACCCTGGACTGTCCATATTTGAAATGTGTAACTACATAAAATCAATCGGTGGATTGCATCATTAGTACCAGAAGAGCTTGGGCCGGAATCGAACCCTTGGGATACACTAGACACTTGTAAGTTATAGCCTAGTGGAGAACAATATCCAGTGGTGGAAAAAATACCCAATTGTCATACTTGAGTCAAAGTAAAGATACCTTAATAGAAAATGACTCAAGTAAAAGTAAAAGTCACCCAGTAAAATATTACTTTAGTAAAAGTCTAAAAGGATTTGGTTTTAAATATACTTTAGTATCAAAAGTAAAAGTAAAGGTAGAAATCATTTCAAATTCCTTATATTCAGCAAAGCAGACGGCACCATTGTCTTGTTTTTTAAATTTACGGATAGGGAGAGGCACACTCCAACACTCAGACATCATTTACAAACGAAGCATTTGTGTTTCGTAAGTCCGCCAGATCAGGTAGTAGGGATGACCAGGGATGTTCTCTTGATAAGTGCTTGAATTTGACCATTTACCTGTCCTGCTAAGCATTCAAAATATAAGAAGTACTTTTGGGTGTCAGGGAAAATGTATGGAGTAAAAAGCACATCATTTTCTTTAGGAATTTAGTGAAGTAAAGTACAGATACCCCCAAAAACGACATAAGTAGTACTTGAAAGTATTTTTACTTAATTAAGTACTTTGCACCTTTGCTAATATCTATATTGTGTTATTAAAATGACAGTTGTTGATGTGTATGGCTGCATTTCAGATACATTTTGGTACATTTGAATGTTGCAGTAATAGGACATATGCCTATAGTGTTTGAGGAAGCGAGAACATTATTTTAAGATAGCGAGCCCTGATCTCGATGACTAGACTGCCCCCGCATGGAGAGAAAGAGAACTGCTTATTTTTAGCCACTAACTAGGCTCAATGAAATTTCCTGATGCATCAGGAAAATTCTCTGCGACAAAAGAGTGATCAAGTTAAGATCTAACATCTGTAGGATTTATTTACCTTTGAAGAGTGGTGTTTCTCCATTCTTATTGGCAATGTCTGGATTGGCACCTCTGTCCAGAAGGCACTCCACACAGTTCACATGGTGAAAGATGGCAGCCAAAAGAAGTGGGGTCTGATTGTAACTACCACATGTGTTCACCATACCAGGATGGGCTATAGGAACGACAACAGAGCTTTGTGACCCAAGCAAATGATAAAATAATCTGCATGTACTGATAAAGGATCTGCCTGAGATTCAAGAGACTTGTGTGTATAAAATAGAAACCATTCTAAATTACACTTGTCTTTGTTTCACTCTCACCTCTTAATATAATCTTGAGGCATTCTTTTTGACCGTAATATGCAGCTTCGTGTAGAGAAATCCAACCTTCCTCATTTGGTACCAAGAGACTCATTGGGTTGCATTTCACTATCTCTTTCAAAGCCTTTAAATCACCATTCTTGATCACAGGCACCAGGGATCTCACATCTCTAAAGCATAGAAAAAGATGAAGGGGAAAATTGTCATTCAATTTAGTGTCATTGTGGATCTCGCTAAACATTAGCGGCATCAGGACACACATTTGTGGAACACCTGTATTACTGCTGTCCCTGAAAGAGAAATGTATCAATACACACCATCTGATTTCTATGATGGGCATTTGGAATTATAATATACCTGTGCACCAACTTAATGCTCATCAAAATAATGATTTGTTTTCACACTCATCCTTTCTGGCATACATACTGTCAAAATAAGTTAAAGGGTTGACAGACTCACATAATAGGGTCTGCTGATGGAGGGTGTGCAGGTGATGGGTTTGGATGTGGGTTGGCTGGGTTTGGATTGGCTCGGGGAAAGTCATACATGTGCCTTGTGGCAGAGGGGAGCCTGACACGGCTCGTAAATTGGTTAGGCTGGTAATTGGGTTGTCGATCCACAGGTTGTGATGATTGAATTGACCCAATAGAGTTGTTGTCCTCAATGAGGCTGCGATCGATGGCCAGCTTCATCAGCTCCTCATCTGACAGAACACTGTAAAGACTGTAGTCATCAAAACCTCTAGGGGTGACCATTGCTCCAGATATGGTTGATCTGGTTGCAAGGATACAAAAGTCACGACATTGAAACTTACTAATATGTAACAGCACTTTTAAAACTGCATTCAGTACGTAATCAAAATCACCAACAGCATGTGCACGTCAAAGTAAAATGGCTAAAAATGAAAGAAATACGTATTTTATATGAAAGCCTTCAGTCAATATATGACTTCAGTCAAAACTCATGATCATTAAGGATTCAGATTTTATTGGACACATTTTTAAGTAATAGTATACATTTCAGCTTCACTGTTGGTATCAATTGCCCCAAAAAATTATTAGCCTGTAATACTCATGTAACTTGAGTGTGTCAAAAAGATGCGAAAGACTGCACAAGTAGTTGCTGAAATTTGCTGCACATGTACTAATGTCAAAGAGGTAATTCAAGACAACTTTGAGTTCAAATATTGCAGATACATTTTTTTCCCAAGTCAGTGTTGTGGGCATATAGTGTATTGTTTTAGCCTAGCACTAACACACCTCTATTCTACCTGCCACCAAGCTGTTAATGCTGGGATATAACATAGATATGCACATCATAGAACCCATTTCAAACAGACAGTGGGAACTTAAGTCAAAAGCTTAAGGGAGAGCAACATTTATATTTCTTAAAATTGATTTGAAGCTGTACATCATTTGTTTACAAAGTCTTTTATGGCAACAGAAACATAAACAATGGAGCAGTATATCTTTAGTTTTTGGTTATGATAACGTAACATACATTAGCTGTACCATTCTCATGATATCATATTCCTACATCATATTCCTACATCATATTCCATTCATAAATGGAAATTACAGAAAATCTTAGACTGTAATGTTGATTGCAAACCACATGGTTAGGGTTAGGTTAATTCATGAAATTTCTTGATTTCATTTCTTTACAGCAACTATACCAGTATCCAATTTTAAACAATAATCCAACCATTCCTTTCCACTAAGTCATTGTTTTCTAGACATTGTTTTGACGGGGTGCAGTTATAAGATACATCTGAGCAATAACTTACTAGCTGGTTACCAAAGTAATTTTGCTGAAGGAAACTTAAGTAATAAAATTAATGCAATTAATGAAAATATGCATGCATGGAGTTCTTATACAGCTTAGTAATAACATGGTTATTAGAATAAACAGAAACGAATGTGGCTGAAGGCAACTGTCAAGTTAAAAATGTAAAAAAACGTACAGACATGCTATCGCTACCTTTTAGAGTCGGCAGTGTGCAGTCAAAACACTGTAACTGTAGACCAGTAGTTGTTAGATTGTAGTTATCGAGATGTGATGAGGATTTGAAAATGTATTTTACTCTGAGTGGTCCTTCATGCGAATGAAGAAAAAGCAGCAGCTCCAATGTTCATGATATATTCCAAAGTGGGTCTTGATTTCATGTTTTGGCAAGCTGACCCATGACAACAAAGTTTGCTTGCATGTGATGCTTAGAATAGGGATGCCCTACTTAAGATATGGCATGGTTTATGCTGACAGCTAAGGGGGGTGGGAGAGTGTGTGTGTGGGGGGGAGGTATTATTTAGGTTATACCAAGGATCTATCTATTTGTCACGTACATGTGTTTAGCAGATGTTATTGCGGGTGTAGCGAAATCCTTGTGTTTCTAGCTCTACCAGTGCAGTAATATCTAACAAGACACACAATCTAAAGTAAAGGAATAGAATTAAGAATATATATTTAGATATTTGATTTAACATTTTAGGACCCTTGTAGGTATAATATATATATATATATATATATATATATATATATATATATATATATATATATATATATATATATATGATGAAACATTGAATTTGGCCTTACCACTATTAGCCCATAGAAACGCATTGAATAACACATTAATACATGGCAAAACAGATAGTCAAAAATAAATAAAAAGGAAGTATGTTTTGAAGTGTCTGTCCTATATCTGAGAGATATAAAAATGCTCAGGAAATAGTTTAAAAAAAATACCCATACCACTTTTTTGGCCGCAAAACTACTTCAATACTTCCATTCATTTGTAAACCAGTGTCGGGCTACCTTTGTACGTGTTTGTGATAGTCTCAGATGGTGGGGTCATATTAGTTTGTAGCCCAAACCATCCATATGCTACAGACAGAAGTTAGCACATCGGAGTTACCGCCTTTGGACGAGTCCCGTGAAGCTTGTGGGGCTCGTTGAGCAAAAAGGAGAGTCTCTGTTCGTGAGAGGCTCAGCTTTCCATAGTGGGTACTCAATATGTACTCAATATGTACTGTACAGTACAATACAGCAACCTTGTCTGGACCTATCTCCACAAATGTGATTATGTGCATAAGTTTATGTTTTGTTTGCCAAGCGGTAGTCTATTCAGTTGCTTCACATTATACTGCATGTGCACTCGGAGTGGAGCCACAGCACAGAGTTTTCCCTTCCCCTTTACAGTAAGTGGCATACATTTAAAAGAAAGTCCATATGTTAGTTTAGAAGAAGCCCCCTCCCCCCAAAGGCTTAGACTCTTAGGGGTAAAAAATAAGAAAATTAATGAAATGGCTATAATCAAGTGTTTATTTTCGGAAGTTGCTTTAATTTCAGCGCATCTAATTTGTAAATATTTCAACTGTATTAAATTCTTACTTTTTTCAATTGCACAAAAAAAATGTATTCTATTTTGAGTGTCAAGATGGTGCATTAAATCCCCAACCAACAAGTTGGCGTTCCTATAGATGCAAGGAAAAGCTTTGTGTTCCATTGAGTCCATTTCAGCCATTACGGAGTGTTTACATTTCGTGGTTGTAACCTTAAAAGTGCATCATGCAGAAATCCCTCCTCCATTTCCTGGTTGCTAAAATTCTAATAGTTCACCTAATTTCAGTTTATGTGACAAAAGCAGCTTTCATAACCAGCTGTCATGGTGAGAGAATCATTGTCCTATCCATAACAAAAAATACTGTATTTTCATCTGTTCGAAGCTGGTGTACAGAACCGAAAGTAAAAGACACACAAACTAAACTTAAGAGCGGAATCATAGAAATAGTGCATATAGAACAGATATACCACTTCTTAACATTGCTTTCAATGAGAATGACAGGTCTATAACTCACATTTCTATGTGAATTTGGTTGGGTGGCCCAAAACGTTACATATTGCAGTTTAAACTGAAAAAAACTAATGGCACATGCAAGAGTGGGAAATTAAAGGAATCAATCCAGTAAGTGTTAAGTGACACGTGGATTTTGCACCTCAAAAACAGGTGGACGGGGGGTATGTACTGTACATTCCATTTTTTTGCAAGATCATGTGGATTGCATACATCCATTCTTTTGCCTTCGGGATCGGTGTCCCTTCCACGGGACGGTTGAGCTAACGTAGGCTAATGCGATTAGCATGAGGTTGTAAGCAACAACAACATTTCCCAGGACATAGACATATATATTGGCAGAAAGCTTAAATTCTTGTTAATCTAACTGCACTGTCCAATTTACAGTAGCTATTACAGTGAAAGAATACCATGCTATTGTTTGAGGAGAGTACACAATTTTGAACATGGATATGCAAGTAGAAATACTGGTGTGCAAAAAAGCTGAAATACAAAAACAAATATGGGATGAGGTAGGTAGTTGGTTGGATGGGCTATTTACAGATGGGCTGTGTACAAGCTGCAGCGATCGGTAAGCTGCTCTGACAGCTGATGCTTAAAGTTAGTGAGGGAGATGTAAGTCTCCAGCTTCAGTGATTTTTATAATTAGTTCCAGTCATTGGCAGCAGAGAACTGGAAGGAAAGGTGGCCAAATGAGGTGTTGGCTTTGGAGATGACCAGTGAAATATACCTGCTGGAGCGCGTGCTACGGGTGGGTGTTGCTATGGTGACCAGTGAGCTGAGATAAGGCGGAGCTTTACCTAGCAAAGACTTATAGATGACCTGGAGCCAGTGGGTTTGGTGACGAATATGAAGTGAGGGCCAGCCAACGAGAGCATACAGGTCACAGTGGTGGGTGTACATGGGGCTTTGGTGACAAAACGGATGGCACTGCGATAGACTGCATCCAATTTTCTGAGTAGAGTGTTGGAGGCTATTTTGTAAATGACATCGCCAAAGTCAAGGATTGGTAGGATAGTCAGTTTTACGAGGGTATTTTTGGCAGCATGAGTGAAGGAGGCTTTGTTTGCGAAATAGGAAGCCTATTCTAGATTTATTTTTGGACTGTAGATGCTTAATATGAGTCTGGAAGGAGAGTTTACAGTCTAGCCAGACACCTAGGTATTGTCCAGAGTAGTGATGCTAGTCGGGGGGCGGGTGTGGGCAGTGATCGGTTGAAGAGCATGGATTTCGTTTTACTTGCATTTAAGAGCAGTTGGAGTCCACGGAAGGAGTGTTGTAAGGCATTGAAGCTTGTTTGGAGGTTTGTTAGCACAGTGTCCAAAGAAGGGCCAGTTGTATACAGAATGTTGTCGTCTGGATCAAAGATTCACCCGCAGCAAGAGCGACATCATTGATATATACAGAGAAAATAGTTGACCCGAGAATTGAACCCTGTGGCACCCCCATAGAGACTGCCAGAGGTCCGGACAACAGGCCCTCCGATTTGACACACTGAACTCTGAGAAGTAGTTAGTGAACCAGGGGAGGCAGTCATTAGAGAAACCAAGGCTGTTGAACAGAATTTAATGCTCAGTGAGCTACTTTAATGTCGGAAAGTGAAATGTAAAAAATCTGTTCATTCACCCATGTTGCAAGGTGTACTTGATCAGTCTGCCAGGGAGGGGCAGGTTGCTGAGGTGCTTCAGTCTGTGCACTCCCACCTGCTTGTAAATCTTCAGTCAGCACAGTTGCATCAGGGGACATGCTGGCCCCAGGACACGAAGGATCAAATAAAATGTTGTGTTATGAGGTGGGAACCATTACTGTAGTTTGAAAATTCTACAGTGAATTGAATACATTAAATTCAGACAATTATTTTAAAACATTAAAGGGATAGTGTGAGATCTTGGCAACTAAGCCCTTTTTCTAACTTAACCTGCATCAGATGAACTCATAATACAATTTTTATTTCTGCATGCTAGCTGTACCTGTTGACTTCCAGTCAATGCGCTAACGCTAGTTAGCAATGGCTTGCAAAACTACCCCCAACTTCTTCAAACTGCACGCAGACATAAAAATGGTATCCATTCATTATTTTGACTCTGAGTAAATTTTGGTTGTGTTTCAGATTATTTTGTGCCTAATAGAAAATGAATGGTAATGTCATTTTGGACTCACTTGTATTGTAAATAAGAATAGAATATGTTTCTGAACACTTCTACATTAATTTGGATGCTGCCATAATTATGGGATAATCCTGAATGAATCGTGAATAATGATAAGTAAGAAAGCTACAGAGGTACAAAGACCATACCCCCAAGACATGCCATTAACCAATAACGGGAGGTTAGACATTGTTTGGGGTATGGCTTGGCCAATGGCGTGGTCTCGGACTGAACATTTTAGAGACCCGCTGAGACAAAATGTTGCAGTTTTAAAGCTAATTTCCTGCAAATCTACACATTTTGCCATGGGGCAGAGAGAAGTTTGTACAGTTTTAAAGCTTGTTTTTGACAATTCTACAAATGTTGCCATGCTTTTGCTGTGTTCTTAAGCTATCTGAGTGACTCAAACATTATAACAACATCAGTGGGGGCCCCATGCCATTTTTGGAATTCTAGATTCTCTCTAACTGTCTTGTTTTTATTTTGGTGGTTGTTAGTTCTCAAAGACGATCTTATAAATATATTGCTCTACTATCTTTTCTACATATTTTATATCTGTTTTTAGTTGTTTAAGTTTACACTGAAAATGTTTTACCATCCCAAATTATTTTATATAGGAAATTATTGGCAATAGACAGAAAAAAACTGCTCATCTTTGTTATGTCAGTGACCAATCAAATCAAATTTCATGCATTGTGCCAAAACATGCCAACAAAATCAAGCTGTCCACACAAACTGAACTTAAGTAAGCTCGAGTACAGGACAGTTCAGCACACTACAGTAGAGCACAGTACCGTGGTGTATAGTACAGTAGAATACAGTAGAGTAGGGTACATACAGTACAGTATAGTAGAGCACAGTACAGTAGAGTACAGTATGGTACAGTGCAGTATAGTAGAGCACAGTACAGTACAATATAGTACAGTACAGTAGAGCACAGTACAGTAGAGTGCAGTACATTAGAGTACAGTAGAGCACAGTAAAGTAGAGTACAGTAAATTAGAGTACAGTAAAGTAGAGTGCAGTAAAGTAGAGTACAGTACATTTGAGTACAGTACAGTAGAACACAGTAGAGTACAGTAGAGCACTGTCAAGTAGAGTAAAGTAAAGTAGTACAGTATAACACATTATAGACCTCTATGCTTTTGCCAAATAGATTTCAGTGTTTTGGCTCCTGGAGGGTTGGAGTTGGCTATGCATCTCAATACTATACACTTTTTCCTGAAGTGTGCACTTGTCCACTACCCATATGGTGGTCCTCTGTAGCTCAGTTGGTAGAGCATGGCACGTTCAACTTTAAAATGGAGATGCCCATGCTGTCACAGATGCCATAGGATGAGATCTTTATACTGAATATCTCCATGGTGTAAATTGATTCGGTTGTGACCGTTTCAGCTTGGACAGTTTTGACTCATTTTGGATACAAAGATGAGCTCTTTATACTGAATATCTCCATGGTGTAAATTTATTCGGTTGTGACCGTTTCAGCTTGGACAGTTTTGACTCATTTTGTACTTTAAAGAATCCCGCTAGATAACATATGGCTGGCTGTCTTTCATTTGGGCAGATGTACATCTCAATAAATATACATTTTAGTCCCAAAACCGTACTTGACATATTTCTTGATATTGTTTCATCTGCCCATGCAATGCCCTCTACTTCTCATCCTGTGTCTCCCTAACCTGCCGCCACTCCCCCAGTGCTCTCTCCCTCTCTCTCTCTTTGTGGGTGTATCTGATTGTGTGAGTGGAGGCAGGTGTGCTGGAGTCAGAGCAGATCCCCACCAGCTGCAACCTGTTCCATAATCAAGACCTCTTCAAATACTCAGCCCTGCCACTTCCACGCTGCCAGATCGTAGCCTCTGCTCATTCCGTCCGCTCTGACTCTGGTCCCTGTCGCCAGTCCCTCGTCTCGTCAGTCTTGCTTCCCTGCCCTGGACCCCCACTCTACTGCTTCCTTGCATTCTGCTCCGGACATGCTTACCCTGCCCCTGCTCCCCTTGCCCCAGTCGCAGCCTTAGTTTCTGGTTCCCTGCTACCCGCCCAAGCTCCTCCTGGCCTGCACCCCATCTCCTCACGCGTTTCAATAAATACCTTGGTTACCTTATCCCTGTCTCCTCGTCTGAGTCTGCACTTGGGTTCACCTACTCCACCCCGCGTAACAGATATATTAAATGTTTGGTAGTGACACTTCTTAAAAATAAAGATTTACTAACATGCTCACTCATTTTCTCCTAAATGTTTGCAGACAGACTACTCAGCATGCAGCCATGATGGAAAAGGGAGTGGATTAAGACACATTCATTATAAAGTATTTCAATATGTTTGTTTCGGTAGTGACATCAAAAGGTGGGACAGCATTTCTTTTTAAGAAACACTTAAAAAATAAGCATAACTACTAATTAGATCAGTATCTTTCAATGTTGTATTAGAACAACTCAATAATAGTGTAAGAAATCACAAATCATGAATTGCTTTATTTTCAAACATGAAGTTTAGGAGTCAGGGTTTAGGACAGCCACCTCTCAATAGAAATTGGCATATAAAAAGATCTTTGTACTATATTAATATAACAATATGCTTGTTATTGCCTTGGATTGAATAAGAACATATCATGACGTAAATACATGTCCTAAAGTTAAACTTTTTTAGGATGGGACTGAAATTTACACCACTTCTATAGAATCATCCATTAGCCTAAGACCTGATTCAAGTCATATGGGTTAAAGGGCATTATATGTATAGTATTCTAATGAGGGAAAAGGTACAGGTCACTGACCTGTATCTATAGACACCTTGAATTGTTTTGAACGTAGGCTATGTTATGTCTATAGGGTTAGGGCGGCAGGTAACCTAGCAGCTAGAGCGTTGGGCCGGTAACTGAAAGGCTGCTGGTTTGAATACCCGAGTCGACAAGCTTAAAAATATGTCGCTGTACCCTTGAGCAAGGCAATTAATCCTAATTTGCTCAAGGGGCACTGTACTACTATGGCTGACCCTGTAAAACAACACGTTTCACTCCACCTATCTGGTGTATGTGAGAAATAAAGCATGTCTGTTTAATTGTTTTGTAAAACCCCCCATGTGTTCTCTTGATCCTATCGTGGATATGACCTTGTTATGATATGTAAATAAGGAGGCAGGGATAACTAATTAAAAAAACATTATAAATATAGAGCTGAAAAGAGAGCCGAAGAGAAGATGAGGAGATCATGTCATCCACCAATGGCTCTTAATTGTGTTGTTTCAGACTCCATTGGGAAGAGTGTCACACGTCTTCAGCTAAGGATAAACAACATGTAACAGTGAGGTGCCATTCACTATCTACAGTAGAGCGATCAAAGAATAACCGCTCAAACACCATGAGGAAACCTATTAACCTCACACAGTATAGGAAGACAAAACACTCCCTGTCTGGTGGAAAATCAAACAGCCATTTTTCTCCTGCCATCGACTGATGCTTTAAAGTGGCTGTCAGTAGTAGAAACAATAACAAAGCAACTCAAAACTGAGGGATAGGGCTGGAGAAATATACCACTCTCAAATTCTTAGACAGAGCTATGGATGCAAGGACTGACCGTCCATGACATCAAAATTATAGTTTTAACCATATTTTGAGAGTATACTGTACAGTGTTTGTTACATTTAATTTGTTTACAAACATTGGAGTAAAACAAGCTTATATTTGGGGTTTTGATGAGGTACGACAGTTGAACTAAGCTTATGAGGCACTTATAAGATATATTCTTCAAGAATCGATGGGTACATATCATTCATTAATTGGTCAAAAAAATGGATGTAGCAACTCCATATTGCCCCTTTAAAAGCCTCTAAATAATAACCTGTCATAGGCCTGGACTAGACTGATCTCTCTTTTCTTTTCTCTCCTGTTCTCTTTTTCTTTTCCATTTTTCTTTTGCTCTTCCTGACACACGGATTCGCTGCTGTGCAGGGTCATTCATAATCTGGGTCGCCTTGGCAACCACTCATACTGATGTGCCATCTACTGAGCGGGGCAGCTTTGACCCTGTCTGAGGGACTGTGTCTGTGTGTCCGTGCCTGCATGCGTGTGTGTGTTTGTGTGTGTGTCCGACCCTGTCAACAGGCCAGTAGGTCAGAATGCAAAGTCAACAGTCAGCTCTCTTCAATGACCATGGCTTAATGACCATGTCTTCATGGTAACAGCTCTCCTCAATGACCATGGCTTCATGGTAACAGTGGCAAATGTTACCAAATGTTACCTCGTCCTCCACTTCTCACTCACCCCCTCTCCTCCCCCTCTCCTCTCACTCACCCAACTACCTCACCCAACAACATCATAGCACACACCCACACAGATCCTTCCAGTTGATGAAAAACCCATTTTCACTACCTAATCAAATTAAGACCTCAATTTGGCAGATAATTTTGTTTTGGTAAATAAAGCATTAGCAGCACTAAACTCCCTATAGACAACCACAGCTCACAGGCTCAAATACTGTGTAGGCTACATAGACTCAAATCATAGTGACTCATATCATACAGATGCACATACAGACATGCATGAATGCACAAGTACACACGGTTGCACACACAAACAGAGAGATTGAGAGGAGAGAGAGATAAAGAGAGAGAAAAGAGGGGGAAAGGGAGACAAAGACAGAGAGACAGACAGAGACAGAGAGAAAGAGACAGATAGACAGAGAGAGACAGAGACAGGCAGAGACAGAGAGAGAGAGAGAGAGAGAGAGAGAGAGAGAGAGAGAGAGAGAGAGAGAGAGAGAGACAGACAGACAGAGAGAAAGAGACAGATAGATAGACAGAGACAGACAGAGACAGACAGAGAGACAGAGACAGGCAGAGACAGACAGAGCGAGACAGATAAGTAATTGTATTGGTGATCTTGCCAAACGTTCTCCCAACTGTACACATCAAATGATACATAAAAAATATGATCTGTTTTTCCTCTCGAAGAGGACTTCTGATTTATGGGTCCGTAAGAAAAGAACAGCTCCACCAGGACTATCAATGCTGTACTGTACTGTATTGGCTTTCACTTACATTGATCATAAAATGACTGCCTTACCCTTTCCACAGGGAAAATAAAAATTCAATCACTTACAGAGAAGGGTAAAATCAATCCCCCCATGAAACATTACACTGCTTTTCCTTTCATTAATTAGACACAGTACAATGGTTTATTATAATTGAAAATATTTGGGCAGCAACCTAGAAAATAATCTAGGGGAAACACTGGAACCCCATAAACGGAGAGGCCTTGCTTACTCATGATGCTACACTCTAATGCAGGGGTTCATAAACCTTTTCAGCCTGGGACTCAAATGACAAATTCTGTGTTTTCCTGGGACCCAAGCTCAGGAAAATATGCAACTATACGTAAATATCGGAACATTTCATTGCCCTTATGCCTAAAAAAAACAAACGCAATATATACAAAAAAAATAACAATGAAATACCCATAAATATATTTTCATGTTTGTTTTTCCCCATTAAAAACACTCTTACATACCTGTCTAGGTTGGAACTGTTGCTGTTAAAATACAATAAATAATTTCATTCTGAATTGGAATAAACGGATTGATCACATCACACAGATATATAACAGAACACACACACACAGGCTTTTTGATCGTGCAACCCTAAGTAACAGTACAGATAAAACATTCTGGCCTACTGTACATCTTACTGTACATCTTACTGTATAAATTATTGTTGATAGAAAGTCTAGGTTGAAACTGTTGCTCCTAAAATACATATTTTTTTATTCTGAACTGGAATAAACTGACACAGATGTAGACCAGAAAACACACACATACACACAGTCTTAATGAGAGGTGTGTGGCTGGTTGAAGTTTTCAACAAGCATGTCTATTCTTGGCTGAGGTCATGCTCAGCATTGACACTGTTTCTGTACTTGAGAACCCTGACTCACATAGGTATGTGGTGCCAAACTGGATCAGAACATCTACAGCTTTCTCAGGCAGGCGGGAGACTGCTGCTGACACAGTCCCTGCTGTAGATGAACAAGCCAGAACTGTGTGACTGTTTGTCTCATAAAGCATCTCACTTTAATCAGTTTATTCCAGTTCAGAATAAATAATATGACTTGTAACAGTTCCAACCTAAACTTGATTTCAACAATAATTTATACAGTAAAATGTACAGTAGACCTGTAATCTGTACTGTTTCTTAGTAGCTAGTTTGCTTGCTTTGGCTAACGTTAGCTATTATCTGTGTAACGTTACAAGGCCAGGGGATTGTTTGAAAGAGAAACTCACATCTACTACTATGAGAGATAGTACTCCCTTATTTCTGCTTATCATCACCTGTTATAAAATGACAATGCCTTGCTAGTTGACTTACTTTCCAACTTTTGAAGCACTGTTTGTTTCCTGAAGAATTCTGCCCTGTTCTGAAAGAACTCAATAGGTTTACTGTCATGTTGTGCCTCGATGTTTGGTCAGGACGTGTCGTTTTATTAATTTTTTCGCTTCGAAGGACTTATTACTAAGCAGTTCCCAACACAAAACACATTGTGGGAGCTCCTTGTTTTTTCTCAAAGTTTGTATGAAAGAGACAGAAAGTCATCACTGTATCTGCGTTTCCTGATGATTGAGCTCAGTCAGAACTTGTGGCTAGCATGAGTCCATTTCATGACAGTGGTGAGTGATGGCGAGTGGAAATAACAAGTCAATGGCTTGAACGACAGCGCTGCAGCGTGTGGGTGCAGCGTGTGAGTGATCTTCAAGAAAACTGCAGAAAAAGGATCCGGTAAACAGCTAAGCACATGGGTATCTCCCTTTACAACCTCTCCCCAAACTGAGCAGAGACCGCTGATAAGCAGAGAGCACACTGAACCGAGAGCGCAGTTGCACTTGGCCAAATTAATTAAATTAATGAAATAATTATACATTTACGTCGCAACCCACCATTAACAGGTCCAGGACCCACTTTGGGTCGCGACCCATACTTTAAACGCTGCTCTAATTCTAGTTCATGATGCTCCACTCTAATGCTAGTTCATGATGCTCCACTCTAATGCTAGTTCATGATGCTCCCCTCTAATGCTATTTCAATGATGCTCCCCTCTAATGCTAGTTCATGATGCTCCCCTCTAATGCTATTTCATGATGCTCCCCTCTAATGCTAGTTCATGATGCTCCACTCTAATGCTAGTTCATGATGCTCCACTCTAATGCTATTTCATGATGCTCCACTCTAATGCTATTTCATGATGCTCCACTCTAATGCTATTTCATGATGCTCCACTCTAATGCTATTTCATGATGCTCCACTCTAATGCTATTTCATGATGCTCCACTCTAATGCTAGTTCATGATGCTCCAATCTAATGCTAGTTCATGATGCTCCACTCTAATGCTAGTTCATGATGCTCCACTCTAATGCTATTTCATGATGCTCCACTCTAATGCTATTTCATGATGCTCCACTCTAATGCTATTTCATGATGCTCCACTCTAATGCTATTTCATGATGCTCCACTCTAATGCTAGTTCATGATGCTCCACTCTAATGCTATTTCATGATGCTCCACTCTAATGCTATTTCATGATGCTCCACTCTAATGCTATTTCATGATGCTCCACTCTAATGCTATTTCATGATGCTCCACTCTAATGCTATTTCATGATGCTCCACTCTAATGCTATTTCATGATGCTCCACTCTAATGCTATTTCATGATGCTCCACTCTAATGCTAGTTCATGATGCTCCACTTTAATGCTATTTCATGATGCTCCAATCTAATGCTAGTTCATGATGCTCCACTCTAATGCTAGTTCATGATGCTCCACTCTAATGCTAGTTCATGATGCTCCACTCTAATGCCAGTTCTCAACCACCATCTAAGGCCTGAGCCCTGGGCCCTGAGAGCTGAGGACACTAGACAGCTGAGGACAGTGTGAGTGAACAGCGTTTCCCCAAGGGAAGGGGGGAACACTAATGAATAATAATCAGGTTGTAAATTGCAACCCTCTACAGGAAATTAGAGACTGATTGAAGGCTCCTCATATTCCTGCATATCATTGATCCACAGCAGCCGTCACCACAGCAACACTCACTCAGACCTCCCCAGGTTGAACTGAACTCACTGAGCCTGGGACACTTCTGTTCTCTCATCTCGTGTTTGTGATTAGGATAGGCATGAAATAAATCTGATCTATGACCACTTAGTCACTCATTACACTGGCACCGGGCCTGACAGGTGAGAGGTGAGGTATTGATCCAGAGACAGTTTGTTTGTGTTTGTGGGGTAGGGCCTATCTAAAGGTTATATTATGATTGGCACTTCTCTCTGAGGCCCCTACTCTCAGGGTAGATGGCTGACATAAACTCATTTTTAGATTATAAGGATGTAAAAAATATTGGAAGCCACTAATATATTTCGTTATGGTAACCCCAAGTAACCTTCAAGACAGACTGGCCACTGACCACTGACCACTCGATCACCTGTAACGGTTGCTTGGGAACCTGAGAGCACACTGCGATGCAGCAGTCACTTAGGTGAGATCAATACAGGGTAGTGTTTCTGTACGACCATATGAGGTCAACAACACAGGACAAAGCACACCAAAAACCTTTATGTGACCTGTATACCTTGTTTGGGTATGTTGGCCTGGCAAGGTTGACTCCATCTCTGATGACTTTATCCCTAATCATGATCTTCAGCTTCAGTTTGGGGTAAATCACCAGCTCCCTCCGGTTGCCAAGCATCAGGTTCCTCTGTGTGCCTAGATACGCGCCCACATTCCTTCCAACCCTGTCACTGTTCGGTTCAGTCCAAGACTTGGATTTCCAGGAGTTTAGACTCGTAATGATCCAACAGGTGGTTGTTGGGTGGCGTGGTGGGAATCGGCTCAAGCATGAAATACAGCCCGGCAGCCGACTCATCCTCAGCTTTCAGCCTTTGCACCGCATCGTGGATCCTTTGCCGTTGGTGCGGTATGTAGACACCGTTCGCTTCCAGATCATCGTAGCCGTTATCCACAAAGGACTCCACATACTGAGAGAGCCATGGCTCCCCCTCTTGACAGCAGAGAGAAAAATGTAAGTTTTAAAGTTCATTTCCTGCAACTTTGTCATAGGGCGTTTAGAAAATGTTGCAGTTGTAAAGCAAGTTTCCTGCAGTTCTACACGTTTTGCCATGGGGTGGAGTGAATTTTTGGCAATTTTATAATACGTTTCATGCAATTCTACTAATTTTGCCATGGGGCAGATATACATGTTTGCAGTTTTAAAGCTAATTTCCTGAAATTCTACCCATTTTGCCATGGGGTGGAGAGAAATTATTTGATCAGTTTTAAAGCTCATTTCCTGCAATTCTACACATGCCATGTTAATGATATCTGAGCGAGAGTGAGTAACCAAAGCAATGGAGGTCAGGGCCCCTGGGTATGTGCCCTGCTTGCCCGGTTGGTCATTCTGCCATGATTACTACACGTTTAGATAACTGACTAGACTAATTTAGCAATCTAATAATTGTCAGCTGACATGGCTAATTGAGTGACTGTCAGTGACTGACAAAACAAGTGAAAAACTGCTGATGCGCAACCAAATTTCGAACTTGCACCTTGTGTATTCTACTATTCTAAATCTTAACAGTAAGTTGAGACCTGACCTGACTGAGTTCCTAAACTACCCTTCTAGTGGCCAGGGGTCCCCTAGTGGCCAGGGGCCCTAAACAACTGATTATGTTGCTAATGCCTGGAGCCAGCCCTGGAGAGAGCTTGAGGGTCTTCAGCCACTCAAACACGATGCGGGGTCTACTGGTGGTCATTTTGGGGATAGAAAATAAGAACAAATGTAAAGGAAAAAGGTTCACAGTACTTCACTGTTTTCCCTCAGCTTAATTATTCAGTAAATAACCAGATAAACACTAGTAGTGAGTGATGTAGCTTCATACTAATAAAAATCCTGACAGATGTAGTTCGCTCATCATCTAGCTCCATATTCAATGACCAAATGTACCTTTCACACATACTTAAAGTGTTTGCCAGTTACAGGAAAGTCCCCAGTGTCCCCAGTGTCCCCACTAGGAATAGTCCCCAGTATTCCCACTATGGATAGTCCCCAGTATCCCCACTATGAATAGTCCCCAGTATCCCCACTATGAACAGTCCCCAGTATCCCCACTATGAATGGTCCCCAGTGTCCCCACTATGAATAGTCCCCAGTATCCCCACTATGAATAGTCCCCAGTATCCCCACTATGAAAAGTCCCCAGTATCCCCACTATGAATAGTCCCCAGTATCCCCATTATGAATAGTCCCCAGTATCCCCACTATGAAAAGTCCCCAGTATCCCCACTATGAATGGTCCCCAATGTCCCCGCTATGAATGGTCCCCAATGTCCCCACTATGAATAGTCCCCAGTATCCCCACTATGAAAAGTCCCCAGTATCCCCACTATGAATGGTCCCCAGTATCCCCACTATGAATAGTCCCCAGTATCCCCACTATGAATGGTCCCCAGTATCCCCACTATGAAAAGTCCCCAGTATCCCCACTATGAATGGTCCCCAATGTCCCCGCTATGAATGGTCCCCAATGTCCCCACTATGAATAGTCCCCAGTATCCCCACTATGAAAAGTCCCCAGTATCCCCACTATGAATGGTCCCCAATGTCCCCGCTATGAATGGTCCCCAATGTCCCCACTATGAATAGTCCCCAGTATCCCCACTATGAATAGTCCCCAGGATCCCCACTATGAATAGTCCCCAGTATCCCCACTATGAAAAGTCCCCAGTATCCCCACTATGAATGGTCCCCAATGTCCCCACTATGAATAGTCCCCAGTATCCCCACTATGAAAAGTCCCCAGTATCCCCACTATGAATAGTCCCCAGTATCCCCACTATGAATAGTCCCCAGTATCCCCACTATGAATAGTCCCCAGTATCCCCACTATGAGTAGTCCCCAGTATCCCCACTATGAATGGTCCCCAGTGTCCCCACTATGAATAGTCAGTACTATACCAATGCTCTTGTGTCTTAGTGGCCCTGTCTGCGTTCCACTCAAATGAATGGAACTGATATGTGAGTGTTTGCTGCCATCTAGTGAATAAATATTGATTTATCACTAACTGTGCCTGGAGTCTGGATTCTGGGATTTGACCTTGATGAGATCATCCTGATGCTCAGCTTTAACCCTCAAACTACATGTTACTGTCTGTTATATAAATGCTGCATGACTATAGCTCCGGCCTCAAGTCAGTACTGTAACCAATTATTCTGTGTTAATACTGACTTATTGATAAATAAAGAAAGGTGCAGAACCTCCCTGCAAATGATGACACAATGCATTCTCCTTAGTCTTCATGAAGAAACATGATAATAAATAAACCAACACCAAAGATATACATGTTTTCCACTTTTATTTTCCATTGCACAGTAATTTCTATCTACAGAATTATTTCTAAATTGTTTGTGGCAGCAGATAGTCATAAACATCCATGTGAAATTTGCATAAAACTGTACAAGAAAATTGGCTACAATGAGAAAATACTGCAACCCACTGATAACTGTTAAATCCAGGACAGAAATGACATTATGGCGGACAGACTCCCTCTTGTGAGTATGAATAATACCAGGTAAGAAGAATACTGCGTACTGAGTGTGTGGGCAAGAAACAACTCACTCAAAGACAATAGAAAACTCATCGAAAATCTGAAAAATAAAAGAGATCTAGAATGAACGGGAAGGACCTTAATCATTTTTTTGTAAGTAATTTTTTTCTCCTTGGAAGATTGAAGCAGGGCTACCTATCAACAACCACACAACAGTGCATACTAGAACACAGAAAAGGAGACCAAACTTGAAAGTTAGTATCTCCAAAATGAGCCACTTGGAACTGTTACTGGAGTAGAAGGAGAATGCATTAGAAGACAAGCCAGGGAGAGTTGAAGCATGATGTGTGCAGACTGAGACACTGAACATGCGAGGCCGGTCTGTGATGGAGCCACATTACACAGAGGTTGCATCATCCTGCTGATGCAGACATCCTCTCGTTACTGTGGTTACTGTGTCGTTACTGTGGTTACTGTGTCGTTACTGTGTTATTTATTTTATTTTATTCCCATATTTTCTTGCTGATTTTACACAATTGATTTGACACAGATTGATTGGTCACCAAAATCAAGCATTTTGAGACAAGAAAAAGAAAAAAAGTAATTATTGATCATACAGCACAAAAAAATGTCAAAGACCACAAAGTTGAACATTTAAGATACTGTGCTGGTCAACAGTGGAATGGCCCTTTTAGGAGAGGGTGCAGGCTACTTAGAAGTTAGCCAAATATAACTTTAGAACTTTTATGATGGGCACAATGTTGTGAATACAATGGTTGTTCCATACTAAAACCTTGCTACCCTCACTAATAGTAATCATTTGGTGGGTGCTTATATTTGTCCTATTTGGAAATGTTTTTTGTTGTTGTTGCATATCCCACTCTCCTTGAGAAGGGAACCTAGCCCAGTGACCGGATCAGAATGCACAGTTCCCAAGGCCCCATATAGACCTATGCCTATTGTATTTTAATTAGTGAAACTTCTGGAATGCTAAGTTGAGTAATAGAACAAGGAAACGAAAGCTAAAGTAACTCTTTGGCGTCATTAAAAATATGGCAGCTGTCCTTGAGTCGCTTGCTTGAGCAACACCCAACACTTTTCCAATTGGTCTTAGATTGTCAAACTATTTACCTATTTACAACAGAACGATAGAGAAGCCTGGCAAAACATTGAAGGACATACAAATGAGTGCTTTCACCACTGAAATGGGGATAGAAACAGATCTCTAAACAACAGACGTTTCGACACACCACACATATAGCAGCATCTCTTACATTTAAATAAATAAAATGTGAATAAACAGACCACTCATACTGACAAATTATTTTACGGACAATTCTCAAGGAAAACTAAAAAAGTTTCAGTCTTCAAAAACGTATGACTTTGCGTGAACGTACATACTGTATATATAGTCCTGCATATTTGAACACAAACAAATAGGTTTATTCCCATGTGTTAATAGTAATCTCCAAGTTCACGTGCACTTCAGGATCACATGTCCATAGAGTATATTTACTCCTGAAAATCAATCCAATATGTCTGGATAGACCTGCAGTGTATAGGCTTACTGTAACACTGCCATATTTCATACAGGGTCAGTAACAAGCCCAAACTGTAGCAGATGTTAATGGCATGATGAGGTCAGGAAGGAAGGTAGCATTTACATGTCAAATAAAACACTTCAGGGAGAGACGGAGACAGTGACAGTCTTGCCTCTGGAGTTCTGATCTTGCTTCAAGATTTTTGATGTGTGTCTGACACCTGATATTAAACATTATTGATGGTGACGTGTACTGATCTGAATGATAAATCTATGTATTTATATCCATTACCTCTTTTTGAATCCAGCCCTTTTTATAAGGATAGCTTTATGGGAGTTTGACAAAGCCACAAAACATACTGGCAACATGACCAAATAAAAATATATCATCATTCACAATGTTCACGACAGCTAAGAAAAAGAAAAACAGATTTACAATAACAGAATAAAACAAACAATAAACAAGAAGAGATAAATTAAAGGTAGAGTCAGCGAAATTACATTGCACGAGCAGCACCACAGCTATGGCAATGAGCAAGATTCAAGACTTCACTCTCACATAATCACACACAGTATCTGCGCCTGTGCACGGGTTCGTTTTGCGCTCTTACGGTATGGTAGCCACGGGACCAAAACAGCTGAGAAGTTTAGCCTCGTGCTCCAAAGCTCTTACTTTGTGCATCTACGTCATATAGCTGACTCTACCTTTAAAACATGTATAACACAGTTGGGAACGATATGAAAACAGTGAATCTATATGATGAGGAGAGTCTAGTCGGAGCAAGGAGAGGGGGATCCAGTGTACATTGGAATTACCTGTTTTTTTATCCTGCAACTATGATATCACCTCCTGTGACTTTGAGTAGAGCTTCCTTTGCCCCTCACACCACCAGTCTGTCTCCACCAGTAAAGTTGTCCTCTTGTTGTTTTGCACTTGACAGTAGGAAGTGAATACAGCGTTGATCATTTATATAGATTTATGTATATATAATTAAGTATATATATTATTTTTTTCCTCTTTTTACATTTAGATTTTTTTTTGTAGTTGTTTCTTCATTGTTTATTTTTTTCTCTCAGTTGTGTCTGATTTTGTCTGTTAGTATACTTGCCCCGGATTGGTTGGAGCAGAGACAATGGCACAGAACATTTCGCCGAATGAGGATAAGGGAACCCCAGAGCTCCAGCCAATCGGCAGGTCACAGATGGGAAAAACAAACAATAACAAAAAAAGAGAACTCCTCTTTTCTCTCCAGTCCGTTCCTCAGTTGAAACCTTATGACTGAGGTAAATACAGTATACAACATTGTGCTAGGAAAGAGTATCCCACGTGTCCAGCGGAGGAAGGAGAGATGGAAGGAGGGATGGATGGAGAGATGGAGGAGGGGGGCATGTAGAGTCCAGACGAAGCTATGTCCCTTTGGCTCTGCTCCCCCCTCTCAGATCAGAACTGGTACCACTTCTTGTCTTTGCACTTCAGCATCATCTTTAGAGAGGGGAAAATGGAACACTAGTGTTACAGAAAACTCCCTATTGTCTTGCTCTAAGGGCTATCCCTGACACATTTGTGCTATTAAACAGGAATTAAATGAGGAATTGGCATGCTCAGCTCAAAAGTTTGTGGTAACAAAAAGTATTTGGGTGCAGGGTTCAAAAGCCATACACTCGCTGAAATATTCTTTACGTTTTATTGTCAGCGTTTCAAGGTCAGCCTTCGTAAGCGTTTGAATGCTGAAGAAAGCTGTTTGCTCTGACCACGTCTGTTTGTTCTGACCTCTGCTGCTAAAAAAACAAACATTAAAACGTAAGAATATTTCAGTGAGTGTGGGTTTCTTTTTTTTCCCAGTGTAGCCTTTATAATATAACATCTTCCTACAGGATGAAGTTGCTCCTAGAAACTGATCTCAGATTAGTTTTATGTTTTGTATTATAATGTAACGTCTTACATCGTGGGCGTGTTTGCCAAAGGAGTCGGCGCTGGCCAACATGGCAGCCGTCCTCTCGTCCAGCTCGCCCAGTTTCTGCCCTCTCTCATCCAGTGCTATCCGGGCACGCGCCAGGTCCGCCACCACGCCCGAGGCTGCCCCCTTCATGCCCTCCAGGCCCTGAGGACCTGGGATGTGCTGGGCAAGGCCACGGGACGCCTTACCCGCCTGCGTCTCACCAACTGGAGGAGAGGGGGAGAGGGAGAGTCAGAAAGACAAAGAGAGAGGAAAAATAGTGGGAGAGAATGAGATTGAGGGGGAAAGAGAAAGGGAGAGCCTTCTAATGTAGCAAACTTAACACTGAATATGTAAATAAGAGAGTTTCTCTGTGCATGTGTGCATTATGTGTGTGTTATGATCCATGTGTACACTATAGTATGTGTGTGTTATGTTCCATGTGTACACTATAGTATGTGTGTGTTATGTTCCATTTGTACACTATAGTATGTGTGTGTTATGTTCCATGTGTACACTATAGTATGTGTGTGTTATGTTCCATGTGTGTCACTCACATAGTTCTTCTCTGTCCAGGGAAGTTGCTCCTCCCCCAAAAAGGCCCTTGAAGAATCCTCGGTTGGGAGCCTCTGGTGTTTCCACTGGCGTGAACAGTTCTCCCAGCATCTCCTGAAACACACATACACACATTAACGCAGTTGTATTATGTGTGTGTGTGTGTGTATTTATGTGGTTCTGACCTGCAGGTTCTCGCAGGTCTCTTGGCTGTATGTGATCCTCTGTATCTCAGTGGGGGAGGTAAGGTACATGGCCTGGCCCAGGTTGGTAAAGCAGAAGGTCCGGGCTATCCGCATGTCTGTCAGTGGGAGGTAGTTTACATCCAGCAACGGTCTCAGCCCCGGCAGACTGCAGACAGACAGAGAGAGACCACATACAACACAATGTTACTCAAACACAACATCATTCTACTGAGCGTGTCTTCATGTAGAAACTTTGAGTCTAACCCTAGCATTCATTAAGCTCTTTATAGTAATACAGGGATTATCAGTTAGCTTTAGCATATGCATCTCTTTTACCAGTGTGTGTGTGTGTGTGTGTATGTGTGTTTGTATGGCTCACTGACTCACCTGAGGGTCATGATGTGTCCGTTAGCACAGAAGCAGGCCACACAGTTCCCTATGTTCATCTGGACCACGTCAGCCCTCAGGACGAATGATGTCTCTGTGATGCTGTGTTTGAAGATGCAGTTCTGTGAGGGCAGTGCTATGACCTTAGCCTGTTTCTCAGAGCACACCACCGCATACTGGCTCTCCTGCAGTTCCTGGGAGGTGGAGGGCGACACAGAGACCGGGCGGCGTTTACGGGCCTTGTCTCGCTCCTCACTGTCGGCGCCCGCAGCGTTGGGCTCATACCAGGTCTCGAAGGCAGGGGGGAGGAAGGTTCCTGTGTTGTCCAGGAAGGCCATCCTCAGGATACTGCCTTTCAGTCGCGCCAGGGTACCTGGACAGATAAGTGGGATGGAGTGCGTTGAAATTATATCTAAAGTATTCAGACCCCTACAACCTTATTCTTCGGGACAAGTCTCTGATTGGAGTCCACCTGTGGTAAATTCAATTGATTGGACATGATTTGGAAAGGCACACACTTGCCTATATAAGGTCCCACAGTTGACAGTGCATTTCAGAGCAAAAACCAAGCCATGAGGTGGAAGGAATTGTCCATAGAGCTCTGATACAGGATTGTGACGAGGCACAGATCTGAGGAAGGGTACACAAATAATGTCTACAGCATTGAAGGCCCCCAAGAACACAGTGGCCTCCATCATTCTTAAATGGAAGAAGTTTGGAACCACCAGGACTCTTCCCATAGCTGACCACCCGGCCAAACTGAGCAATCGGGGGAGAAGGGCCTTGGTCAGGGAGATGACCAAGAACCCGATGGTCACTCTGACAGAGCTCCAGAGTTCCTCTGTGGAGATGGGAGAACCTTCCAGAAGGACAACCATCTCTGCACAACTCCACCAATCAGGCCTTTATGGTAGAGTGGCCAGACGGAAGCCACTCCTCAGTAAAAGGCACATAATAGCCTGCATGGAGTTTGCCAAAATGCACCTAAAGGACTCTCAGACCATGAGAAATAAGATTATCTGGTCTGATGAAACCACGATTTAACTCTTCGGCCTGAATGCCAAGCATCACGTCTGGAGGAAACCTTGCACAATCCCTATGGTGAAGCACGGTGGTGGTAACATCATGCTGTGGGGAGATTTTTCAGCCGCAGGGACTGGGAGGCTAGTCAGGATTGAAGGAAAGATGAATGGAGAAAAGTACAGACAGATCCTTGATAAAAAACTTGCTCCAGAGCACTCAGGACCTCAGACTGGGGTGAAGGTTCACCTTCCAACAGGACAATGACCCTAAGCACACAGCCAAGACAACACATGATCTTCCTGCCCGGGTTGTGCCCCCCTTGGGTTGTGCCGTGGCGGAGATCTTTGTGGGCTATACTCGGCCTTGTCTTAAGATGGTAAGTTGGTGTTTGGAGATATCCCTCTAGTGGTGTGGGGGCTGTGCTTAGGCAGAGTGGGTGGGGTTATATCCTGCCTGTTTGGCCCTGTCCAGGGGGTATCGTTGGACGGGGCCACAGTGTCTCCCAACCCCTCTTGTCTCCAGTATTTATGCTGCAGTAGTTTATGTGTCGGGGGGCTAGGGTCCATATGTTATATCTGGAGTATTTCTCCTCTCTTATCCGGTGTCCTGTGTGAATTTCTCTCTCTCTCTCTCTCTCTCTCTGAGGACCTGAGCATTAGGACCATTCCTCAAGGCCTACCTGGCCTGATGACTCCTTTGCAAACATTTCTAAAAACCTGTTTTTTCTTTGTCATTATTTTGGTATTGTGTGTAGATTCATGAGGGGAAAAAAACATTGTAATCCATTTTAGAATAAGGCTGTAACATAACAATGTAGAAAAAGTCAAGGGGTCTGAATACTTTCCGAATGCACTGAATGTATAATTTTTTTTCGGTATGTACAGATGTCGATTATGTGTAGAGCAGGATGTAATTTTAGTACGGAAACACGCAAACATATAGCAAAGAGTTGTTAGCGTTCCTTACGTGTTTATTAACATACTCACACAATCACACACACCCATCCATTCACACATAACCCAGACACCCACCGCTAGGCAAGACGATAACAGGCTGCAGCAGCCTTTGTTCCCCAGCAGGGGGCAGGTTGAGGGCCACAGCCAGCACTGTTCCCAGGGAGGTTCCAACGTACAGGCATGGTGTGATGGCGCTGTCCCCCCTTCCGGGCGAATGTCTCACAGAAGTGGAAGGAGGTGATGGCCTCGCGTGCCTCCTTGTCGATGGACGTGACGGAGGAGGAGCGTGAACGGCTGAAGGAGTTGTCCCGGTGGTCTAATGGGTTGGCGCCCCGTGGAGGACATACAGACAGGAGGACAGTAGAGAAGAGAACAGAGAGATAAAGCACCCGCACACACGGAGAGAAAACACACTATACACAAACATACACTGCATGAATACTGTGAACTAGCTGTATGATTGGTGGGAGCAGCTGGATTCTGACAAACAACATTGAGGTTGACATTTTATTGTATCACTAAGCTAAAATAGCAAGTGCACAAGAGCAGAAAACAGTGAGCAGACGTTCCGTTTAAAGAGGTCTAAAACACCTTGTGAAATGTTGAGTAAAATAGATTATACCAGCTGTAAAATAACCTGATCTGTTGATGACCAGAAAACTCTTCTCCTTACGTGGCAAACTAAGAGGTCCAGGGGCAAGGGTAAGGACACATAGAAATAGAAAAGGACTTGTTTTTATCTGTGGAGCAGATGGAACTCATAAAATGAATGGTTGGTCATTGGCAGAAGAAGATTTGCACGTAGGAAACAGACCCATGGGAAGATTTCACTAAAACTTTACAACCTTGTACTTATTTTATTCATTACTAAAAAAACAACACATCATCAAAATGTCAAACCAGGTGTCAATATGACAAGCTAATACAGTTTTATAATCTCCCTGTGAGTTGCTGGAAAGATGAATTAACAAACTGTATATATCGCAAACAACACTGTTGTTATACAATGAGTGCAAAAAATATTAGGAACATTCCTAATATCAAGTTGCACCCCCTTTTGCCCTCAGAGCAGCCTCAATTGGTTGGCGCATGGACTCGACTAGGTGTCGAAACCCTTCCACAGGGATGCTGGCCCCTGTTGACTTCAATGCTTCCCACAGTTATGTCAACTAGGCTGGATGTCCTTTGGGTGGTGGACCATTCTTGATACACACGGGAAACTGTTGAGTGTGAAAAACTAATCAGTGTTGCAGTTCTTGACACACTCAAACCGCTGCGCCTGGCACCTACTACCATACCCTGTTCAAAGGCACTTAAACATTTTGTCTCGCCCATTTGCCCTCTGAATGGCACACATACACAATCCGTGTCTCAATTGTCTCAAGGCTTAAAAATCCTTCTTTAACCTGTCTTCTCCCCTTTCGTCTACACCGATATAAGTAAATTGAACAGGTGACATCAATAAGGGATCATAGCTTTCACCTGAATTCACCTGGTCAGTTTATGTCATGGAAAGAGCAGGTGTTCATAATGTTTTATACACTCAGCAAATGTCACAACACAGTTAGTGTGTTATATGTCGACACCTCCAAAAATATTTTACCAGACTATCATATCTCTGCATTTTACATATTTTGCATATTAAATAAGTATCTGACCCCAAAAAACCCTCTCTTCCTCATCTAAGGGGTTCTGCCATTTGGGGTCCTAGGAAGGAAATTGTGGTTTTCGTTTCCGGGTAAACTGTGCAGATCAAAAAAATAAAAGAACAATGTTTCTTTCTGTATTTATATCTGTCGGTCTCCTACAAGAATTTTTTTTAACTTTTGGAAAGGACCAAACACAAAAGAAACAGGTAGGAAATAGAAAATAGGAAGAGAAAGCTGCAGAAAACACATATACACAGAAAGCTCTATTGTGCAACAGAGTCCTGGTTAGTTTAGCGTAGCAGTTTGTAAAATACCCAACAGAAATGTACTGTATGTCTGTCCTCTCTACCTCTTGTCTCCAGGTTTGTCTCAAGAAGTAGCAGACACTGCCAAATGGTGATCATCAGTTAGTCTGACAGCATTTTTAAGGAAATATATAGGATGTATCTATGCTTTTGGTAGTCATGAGGCCATCAACAGGGCTCTTTGCCACCACTAGGGCATTACACGTATACTAAAATGTTATAGAAAATAACATAAGCTTCTATTAATGGATATTAACTATGGAACTCACATTATTCCCTTGACATTCTCATATCGGGAGACCATTTGGACTTAAGGATATAGTGAAGTCCAGTTTTGGGAGAATTTTTTTATTAAGAAACGCAAAATTTAACACGAAGTTAAGGCTTACCCAAGTCTGGCTTTAGCTCAGTAGGCAAGCTTAATTTCCGTGACATCTTTGCTGGAAAAAAGAGAACACCCCTCTTTACAAACACACACCTAAGCTAACACGACAGGCCATGCAAAGCTAGCTAGGAGCTAGGTGTTAGGAGCTAGCAGCTGTGGTTGTGCTTATAGCATTACTACACACATAAGCTCTGGTATAACTGTTGGCGTTTGCTTCAGTGTGCTTCAGGGGGAGGCAAAATGCATTAGAATTAAACAGGAAGGAAGTATTAGGGCATCAGAGGAAGACAACCCTGTTGAATCACAGAGGCATGCTGGGACGGACAAAATAACAACAAGGAAGTAAGCTGTCGTACGTCGCACACACAGTGTCCTGGAAGAGAAGAATAGTAAGAAGACACACATTCATTCAGAACCCCCCATGCCACATGAGCATGCACCAAAGACAGGAAGGAAACAGGAAGTGAGCAGGATGGAAGAAAACAGTGGAATGACAGTACACTACAAGCAGGGAAGATGTATCTCAGGTAGGGCCTACAAGGCACTTTTAGCTAGGTAGTCAGAACTATGTTCACTTTTGGAGCCTTGTGAGGTTTTGGTTTTGACATTTGACTAGCCTTACAGTCCATTTCTATTATTTATTAACTAATGTTAGAGATGCTTTGCACATAGATCAAAGATTCCTTAAAATTATTTGTATTTTAAGAAAAGAACACACTTCTTAAACTGCCCATTTATTCTAAATCTATGAGGTAGAGAATGACAGTGTTCCGAATATAATCCTTGCCGCAAAGTCAACGGTGTCAGACAGACAGAGTTAGGAAAGTACAGTGACTACAAATAGACTGCTGTGATGTCATAACTACAGACAGCCAATCAGGAGCTGGAGTGAAGGAGGGACAATCGTTGAAGGACAATTGCCACAGGCACATTTCACAATGTGACATACGTGCTACAAACATGTAGCATGCAATGGAGGTCTAGGGTATACCATTATAAGTGTGTGTCTGTGTGTGTATAAGATTTTATTTAAGGTTTGTTCTAGGCCAAACATTGATTCAGTACTACTGAGGTGAAAACAGAGACAGGTTGCTACAACAAAACAGTGGCTGACAACTTATCTTATACAGTGTACTATCCCTGCCCAAACTACTCCATGGTTGAAGTCTTTGGCCACTCTTACCTCCTCTACCCCCACCTCCATTGTAGAATTGCTGATGGTTTGACGCCAACACTTTTGGGAGGAAGTAGATAGACGTGCAGTTAGAAACATCCTGGTACTTTACCATACCGCCTACCAATCACAGTTCCACGAAATGTGTCCATTCGTGAAAGGACATTTTTTTTCTTGTTATCATTGTAACACGAGAACCAATTGGTAGCAGTTTGCCTCAATTTTAATTTTCAACTACCTGGGCACATGCAGAATATTTGTT
Organism: Brachymystax lenok tsinlingensis; assembly: GCA_030435695.1. Classification (NCBI taxonomy): domain Eukaryota; kingdom Metazoa; phylum Chordata; class Actinopteri; order Salmoniformes; family Salmonidae; genus Brachymystax; species Brachymystax lenok. The sequence goes on from CM059817.1 coordinate 19,172,209, forward strand.
GACGTAGTGTACATTTTTGTTCAGACTAATTATTTTCTTAGCGGCCAAAACTTTAAAACCTTGTTGACTCCCGACGATTCTAGAATCTCAATTAGGAGTAGACATATGCTCAAGTCAAGACTGGAGACCAGACTGGAGACCACCCTCATAAATAGCAGATGAACTGAGGCAGTGTCTAGCTAGTGACACCAGACACTGGGGTTTGGCGTAGTTGGCTGAACACCTGGAACATAGCTAGCAGTGTGACTTCAGTCTCTGGGCTACTTATTTTTTTCTGTGTGACCTTTTAAAATGCAGCTCAGCTCTGTGTTTTAGCCCCAGTGTCTGTGTGTTAATGTCAAGCTCCCAGTAATGAGATGGAACTGGGTTGTTCTCTAATTAGCATGCCTCATCACCTCAAATGCTAATTTAGCGAACTGAGAATAGTCGTCCAGGACAGGGCCATTGAGGAAGCACGTTATCTTGACAGTAACTGTGGAAGGGACTATAACGTTTTATTTGTGTAAATCTGAAAAGGACAGATGTTTGGATTAAGTTGTGTGAAAAGTGTTATTGTTTGTTGTTGATCTATTTGTGACCATGTTCTGTAATACTGTAGTAATACATACAGATTATTGAATACGCATCTCCTAGCTACATGATCAGATCTCACTTGAAACTCACATGGAAGTTTGTAGTCTTGTTTCATTCCTAGATCTGAAAATGACCCAGCATGATATGAGTAAAACCTACTGGAAAGGAAACCACTACATCCCGTCCTATAAAAGTATAATGAGGTCTGGAAGACTCAGACAAAATCAATAGACAGAAAACAAATTATATGTGGGCATATTGTAGGATCATTCAAATATATATTTTTTGCATGAGAGCAACCAAATCGCTCTCATGCATTCTAATAAAATTGCAGGCAAAGATGTACTACCTGTTTTCTAGCATGGATTCATAATATTCAGGTTAGGTCAATATACGGTCTTCAAGTGAATCATGCTTATTTATGACTCCCTTTACCCACAACAACCCACCTGTTACTAAACAAGTTGTTCTGGGTTCAGTGGGTGTTCTAACTGCTGTGGATACAGATGTAGGATCTTAATTTGAGACAGTTCACTACAGCAAGATAATAATCCAGCAGCAACAGGAAATGTGAAATATTATGTGGATTATAATTAATGGACATTTTGTAGGGGTTGATACATTTTTCATGAGGGAAAATAAAGTCTAAAATGTCAAAGTGGAAATTACAAACTTCAGAAATCTTTTTAAACCTCCAATACACTACATACACTGCATTGCAGGAAAGTTCACCTGCAAAAGGGTGATCCAATTAAGATCCTACATCTGTACCAGTGTAATGATAACACTAACATGCTGAAAGACAGTTTACCTGAAGTGGGGGATTTGCAGCGGTCCTCCGAGGCAGAACCCTCGTTGATGTCACATAGACCTGCAGCAGAAGAGACAGACATTGCACGACATTAGATATCATTATCATTAGCTACAGATTTCATCTTCTCTGTCCTTTTCTCCTTTCTGTTTGATAAGGATGTTATGATATGTAGGTTTTTGGGTATACCGCCATTTTTTTTGGGTATACCGCCATTTTCCCTGTATGCCAGACAGATGAAGCAGACCAGAGCAGAAACAGACTAAACAGACTGATATCCAAGCCATTGCCCCAACCTCCCCATACATAGAGACAGAAGGCCTGGACCCAGACAGACAGACAGAAACAGATACAGCCAGATAGCCCCAGACACAAACACAGCCCCACTGCCCAGCCAGACTCCAGTACTGTGGGTAGGACAGACATATACACCCTGACCCAGACAGACTCCAGTACTGTGGGTAGGACAGACATACAGACCCTGACCCAGCCAGACTCCAGTACTTTGGGTAGGACAGACATACAGACCCTGACCCAGCCAGACTCCAGTACTGTGTGTAGAACAGACATACAGACCCTGACCCAGACAGACTCCAGTACTGTGGGTAGGACAGACATACAGACCCTGACAGACTCCAGTACTGTGGGTAGGACAGACATACAGACCCTGACAGACTCCAGTACTGTGGGTAGGACAGACATACAGACCCTGACCCAGACAGACTCCAGTACTGTGGGTAGGACAGACATACAGACCCTGACAGACTCCAGTACTGTGGGTAGGACAGACATACAGACCCTGACCCAGACATACTCCAGTACTGTGGGTAGGACAGACATACAGACCCTGACCCAGACAGACTCCAGTACTGTGGGTAGGACAGACATACAGACCCAAACCGCGCACGACTCCAACATCATCACTAAGGTTGCCGATGACACAACAGTGGTAGGCCTGATCACCGACAACGATGAGCCAGCCTATAGGGAGGAGGTCAAATACATGGCAGTGTGGTGCCAGGACAACAACCTCTACCTTAATGTCAGCAAAGGAGCTGATTGGAGACTACAGGAAACGGAGGGACAAACACGATTCGATTCACATCGATGGAGCTGTAGTGGAGCGGGTCGAGAGATTTAAGTTCCTCAGTGTCCACATCACTAAGGATTTATCCACACACACCAGGACAGTCGTGAAGAGGTTACAACAACACCTCTTCCCCCTCAGGAGGCTGAAAAGATTTGGCATGGGCCCTCAGATCCTCAAAAAGTTCAACAGCTGCATTGAGAGCATCTTGACTGGCTGCAACACCACTTGGTATGGCAACTGCTCGGCATCCGACCGCAAGGCGCTACAGAGCGCCTTGCGGACTTCTATACCAGGCGGTATCAGAGGAAGGTGGTGCACATCGACTCGGTACTGGTACCCTGTGTATTTGGCCAAGTGATCGTTACTCAGTGTGTATTTATTATACATTTTATTACATGTTTTACTTTAATGTTATTTCTCTATTTTCTATATCTTTGTATTGTTGGGAAGGGCCTGTAAATAAGCATTTCACTGTTAATCTACACCTGTTGTTAATGTTAATGTGACAAATTAAATTGGAATTGATTTGATAAGTCATTACTCCTCAGACTCCCCACACTCGGACAGGTGCCAGCCCACCACTAACCACACACACACCTAATGTTCCTCACCAAGCTGTTGCTAAGCCATGCAGGATACAGTCATTACACAAGAGTGGTTATTGGCATTGATTTGGTTATACTGGAGACTGTAGTAACGTCATCAAACAACAGGTGGCAGTATGTCATAATGCAGTTATGCTGCGGTCTGTCAATAACACCACAGTGCTGCAGTGACACAGTAGGTGTAGGAGGGATGGCTGTTTATGTGTCAGTGTGTGTGCCAGCCAGCCACCACAGAGAGAAGACAACGCACTGAATTGTCAAAATAACAATTTAGTAACCATTCAAAATCCTTTCAAGGAATTGCAAAGATACAGAGACGGAGGACAGGAGACAGAGAACCTCGTACAACCTTGTAACCACCATTGCTTTTTTTTTGACTGCCTACATGTGCAGGCGATACAGACTGAACAGTCTACAAGCACATCTACCAAATACACCCCTAATCCTCAACATCGTGCAAGACTACGTAAGCCTATATCTACACACCTGTAAGTATTAGTATTATCGAGATAACATAAGTCATACCTAGTATTAGACTACAAAAGACCATCTACTGTAAGGCCATATATAGTACAAACCACAGGATGTTGGTGGCACCTTAATTGGGGAGGACGGGCTCGTGGTGATGGCTGGAGCGGAATTAGTGGAATGGTATCAAATACATCAAACACATCATGGTTTCCAGGTGTTTGATGCCATTCCATTTGCTCCATTCCGGCCATTATTATGAGCCGCCCTCCCCTCAGCAGCCTCCTGTGATACAAGCCTACATTAGGCTATCTGTGTGGTGGTAAATCAGTGAAGTGGTAAAGGTCTTTACCATTACCTCCGGCGGGCTGGCGTGTCTTGCGTGGAGAGCGAGCCTGTCTCTGGTAGGGATCATTAGACCCATACAGCTCCACTGTCCCCAGGTTCAACAGCACTGTCTTCTGGAGGTAGTCCACCACCGCTAGGCCATTACTGTTCCCAAACACAATCCTGTTGGAGAGAGGAAAGGGACGGAGAGGGAGGGAGGGATAGAGAGAAGTAAAGAGAGAGAGAGGGAGATATAAAGATATGAGATATGAGATTGGGGTTTGGGTTTAGATTAAACATAGCTAGTTCTTCCAGAAAGCAAAGCAGCAGAAGTCTCGGACAGAATTTCCCTGCGGACATAAACCGTGTAGACACAGCTTGACTCAATTTCAGTTCAGCTGTACGAGGGAAATCATATCAAATCCATGGCTCACAACCACATTTTGACTCTTCGAATTGAGGACCTGTTTCTCAAGTTGAGAAAAACATTACCGCTCCCTAAAATGATCTTATTTTCACAGTATCCTTGGGTGGTTTACACAGAGCTCCAGAATGAAGTGTCATATTGGGTTGTTTCATTAGGGTTCACCGTAAATCTCATATAGATATACTGTCTACCACCTTATACTTACAGGCCGTAGGAGGAGTTGAGGGCCAAGCTGGTGATCTGTTGGGGGGGCTCTCCACTTACCCACACCAGCTGCACCACCAACTCTACCTGATACCCTGGAGACTGCTTCAGAGGGGTACTACGCACCCTACAGACAGAGAGGGAGAGAGAGAGAAAAAGTGTGTAATTGTATTGAATAGCCTCAGAGAGATTGTGGATCGGTTGTGCGTTCCAAAGGCACAGTTTGTTGCAGAGTGTACGTGTGTATAACTACTGTATGTGAGCCGGTGGTGGTGTAGGGTGCATACTTGAGGCAGGGTACGTTGTCTCGGACCCCGTCAGAGGAGTTGCTGCTGGTGGAGGGGTGAGTCGGGGGTCCGGTGGTCTGGGGGCTAGGTGACGCTGCTCCTGGGGTGGGCAGGTCACGATCCCCCCCTCCTCCCCCCTCTGGAGGGGACTCCATGTCATTCACCTCGTACTGCAGACGTACCTCCAACAGCTAGGGAACACACACATTCCAGAGACTCAATAATGAGTTCAGCAGCCATTATTTCAGTATGATTCAGTGTGTGAGTGTGTGTGTGTCTATGTGTGTGTGTGCATGATGTGAGTCTCAATAGCACTATTGGCATTTATGCATGTGATGCTGATCTGTTCTCTCTCTCTCTCTCTCTCTCTCTCTCTCTCTCTCTCTCTCTCTCTCTCTCTCTCTCTCTCTCGTTGGGGGTAAAGATTGCCATGTGAGAAGAGAAGCTAGACTGCTAGGAGATTCACTACAGCTTAAACTCTGCTTTCAATCTCTCCACAGGTCACACACTTGATTTTGGTCAGACACAGATCATTATTATCATCACTACTCATAGCTGCCACAAAATAACAATACAGGTTGTTTACCACTATGTATATTGGCATGGCAACCATATTGTGTTCTTCCTGGCTGGAGACTCATCTAATGAGGCATTGGGAGGTAAACACTGTCTCTAGGAACAGCCTTCAGGACCCAAGAAACACCACTGAACCAATATGGGAGAATCTAGTTGTCTACAGGAGGCTATATTTACCACTACACCGTGCGTCTGTCGTCATGGCATCCATACTTCCAGGCTATAAGCATCAAGAGTAAATGGGAGTGTTTCTCCATTTACACTATCCAACGATCCAACATGGTCAGTATAGAGACATGTTGAACACACACACAATGAAGACAGCTTGTCTGTCGAAACGTTGGTTGTTAGGTTATTAAATTATTGCATCTGAGCTCCTAGAGTGTGCGGCTCTCCTTTTCTTTTTCAAGTGTTCTACTCCGCTAGCCAGCACCTCACCTAAATAGGTGTGCGTTTCTTTCGCCTCCAAACACACACGCCGACCCACCTGTACGACCTCGGTGGTGATCTCCTGTTTGCTGAAGCGGTATATGATGAGGTTGGCAGACACCCCGGCCACACACAGCATTCTGCTCTCAGGACACCAGGCCATGATCTGGATGGCAAACGGGTCCTCATCCACAATCTCTGTGTTCTGCTTGTCCTCCTTATTATTCCTGCTCTTCTCAAACACCTTGGCCGTCTTCAGCTTGTACAGTACTTGGAGCATTACTGGGAAAAGATAGTATAGAATAGGGAAACTATGAGGCCATCTAGGCCCGAGATATTACACATTAGGAAGTCCATGTAAAGGCACTTACTTGCAGAAGCATCCCAAAACTTCACAGTCCCATCAGCATGCCTGTGAAATCATAAAGAGAAAGAGAGAAGCCGGCAAGGGAAGGAGAGAGGGTAGAGAATCACAGAGGGAATAATTACCACTTCAGCTTTTTGAATCTCTAATGATTTAGCTTGGCTCTACCTGTCATGATTGTCTAGATTCAGCTCTACAGAAGAATACATCCACATGAGAGGAGACACACCCTAACCCTGTGTCTCAATGGTGCAATGTATTCTGGGATTGACCTGTATAATCTGCACTTTGTGTAACTGGAGAAACAATCTCTCTTTAGCTGGAGAGAGAGAGAAAGAGAGAGAGAGAGAGAGAGAGAGAGAGAGAGAGAGAGAGAGAGAGAGAGAGAGAGAGAGAGAGATGTGGGGAGAATACTAACACAGGGATGTCTGGAGGTGACGAGAGAGAGAGGAGTGTAAAGAGACCCCTTCTGCCAAGCCATTCTTCAATGTCACATTGCTAAGTTCAAGTATTCTAAAAGGCTTCTTCGCCCTGTCTCTGAGTTTTTTCCTCTCATGACTGCTAGGCAGGATAGAGGAAGGAAAGAGGAAGGCAATATGATTAAATAGAGTTGGGTCTCCTACCCAGTGATGATGATCTCAGGGTAGCTCTGTGTGCCGAGGCCCCAGTTACCACCACTGATTGGCCACTCCTGGACAACACAATACACCAAACAGAACAGCACAAACAAGACAACACAAGAAATGGTAATCGTTCAGATTGCGTACTGTATAAGGAAATCAGTGATAAGATAATGTCAGATCCAATTTAGCCTACACATTGAACCAAATATTATAAACATACTGTAATGAGACCATTGGAATGAGACAGGAGGGAAGCAAGAGGACAGACACATGCCTTCTCTTAGCCAGTGGGCTGATGGGACGTCCTTTGTCTTAGAGATAGAGGGAACCTTTACGACGGTGTGTGTGTTTGTTAATGCACGTATGCGTGTGTGTCTGAGAGAGCGCAATTGTGTTTTTTTAAAAGCTGTGTTAAACGTAGTAGGACATACAAAGGTCAGTGGTATGACTCAACATTGATCTTTCAGTAAGAACGCTTCCCACAGCTACCCCTTACTTGACACACAGCAGAAAGAAGCAGGCAGGGAGAGAAAGGGATGGAGAGATGAGAGGGAGGAGAGGGTCAGTACATGGTGACATTTCCAACAGCGCGGGAGAATATAACAAGAATGCAATGAATTAAAAAGGAGCAGAACAGAGAGAGACAGGATAGAGGGTAGAATAAAACTAGAATTAGAGAACATGTAGGATAAATTAAAGGGTAAATTGTTAGATTTAAAAAGAAAAAACATACAGGAGATAAGATGTAGAACAGGGTGGAGATTGGACTACAGAATATTATTTACTGTATATCCTTCAACATAACCATTGATGGGATATGATGGTATAGCACCCTAAAACCCAACTCTGAACCTCCAAGCCAGTTCCACTGATTTTTTTCATTGTTTCCCTCTAATCAGGCGGCACTGATTTAGACCTGGAATTTATTATCAGGTAGAACAGAAAACCAGAAGGCTCCAGAACTCGTAGGGTAAGAGTTGAATACCCCTGCTATAGCACAGTACTGCCATTACGTAGGGCCCAGTAGCTGAGAGGGTGTATTGTAGAAAAGTGTGGTCCTTACCTTTTTGCTGTAGCCCTGTCGTTTCTGTCTGGAGCCAACAGAGTAAAGTGCGGGTATGAGGTCCACAGGGCAGTCAGCAAAGTACTCACAGCAGGTAACCGGAGACTCGTGGATGGTCAGTGGATAGGGGTTCTCGAATATGGGGTAACTGGGAAAGGGGACATACAGTTACAGCTCACAGTTTTAGTCCCTACAATGCCAGGCCACAAGACATTGAAACTGTAAGAGATGCATGCAATATAATGGAAATGAATGAAAGTACAGAATCTTAGCTAAATCTACAGGGATAACAAGAATACTACCTGTTAGTTAGTAATAACTGTTGTATTATAAATGAATATGAACATTCAGGAAGTCCGAATGATACAGTAGCTACATCTTTTATGTTAATACAGCATGTTCAGTACTTTAACATACACTCAGACGTACCCATTTTGTGCAAGGTCGATTACTACTAAATCCTTTTCTAGAAGGACCACTACAGCATACGGTTCCTGAAAATCTGCATGGAAAAAACAAAACAAAAAGAAATATAGATGTCATTCATCAACACAATATGTAGGTTACATTCTCTCAAATTATTCTCTGAAATCTAGATGTTGATAAAATATATGAGCTTGAGGCTTGGTACAGTAGGGATGTATGGTAACATATTTAAAGCGTATCTCAATATTAAACTGAAGATGAGTCCACATCCACATCCCAACAATTGGGTGAGCAAAATAAGAAATGGCCTAATGCTGATGACTTTTTGCCAATCTACGTTGATTCAACGTCATCACATTGATTTGGGGGGTTGAAATGATGTCGAAACAACGTTGATTCAACCCCTTTTTTTGCCCAGTGGGATGTTGATTATGGAACATTATTTTGCCCAATAAAGCTTTGGATGAAAATGAACTGAGCTGAACTGAAGGAAGGAATACCACAGACCTGAAATACCTACACATAATATTGCGGCACAATAGCAGTATGCTGTTATGGGTGGTAGGAGAAAACGCAGTGTTCTTTTGTTAGCGTCTGGCTGAGATGCAATGGGAGAGTAAATAGGCATTATTGTCTGAGCCAGAGAGAGGATAGTGTGCGCGCGTGTGTGCGTGTTTGTGGGTGCGTGTATATGTGTGTGTGTGCATGCGTGCGTGTGGTGTGTGTGTGTTTGCAGAGAGAACAGTCTGTGACTGGAAGCCTGGAACATGTTTTCAGTGTCCTCCCTTCAGAGTCAGTGTAGTTACAGCTTGTAAGTCCCAGAAGAAACACATTGTACACCAGGGCAGCCACGACCTTGACAATCAATGTCTCTCCGCTCTGTCTCTCTCCAACTCCCTATTGCCTTCTCTCACTATCTCCTTTTGTCTGTTAGAATGTCTCTAAGTGTTTCTCATTCTTTGTTGTCTGTGAATGTGTCTGTCAGTCCGACTGTCCGGCTGTCTGTGCTGCCTGCCTGCCTATGTCTGTCTATGTCTGTCTTTGTCTGTCTCCCTGCCAGTCTACCATTCTGTTTGCCCATAGCTGTCAGTGTGTCCGTCTGTCAGTGTGTCCGTCTGTTAGTGTGTCCATCTGTATCATGGATCTGCCTCTGATCTTTTCTCAAAAAGCCTCAATTCCATAATAAAAGATCAAATGTCCTGTTCAACATCCTCCCCATCAGTAACAGCAGATTGAACCAGCGGTGCAGTAATCAGCCTAGTGTTGCGTAATCCCAGGTCGCCATTACAAGATGGAATCAAAGCATCCCAACATAAGGTTGGTCGCCATGGTCACCATTACGTAACCATCGACCGATCGTCTGCTAATCGGTTTCCTCGTGCCCCCACACCAATGCTAACATCAAACAAGACACACACACTTCAAGCTACACACACATACACACACACACACACTTTTTGGATGAGCTACATCCACATGACTTTAGCCCCCCATTTTCTGTGGTTGAGATGCAGTCTCTTTATGACAGCCATTTACACATGCCTATCAACATTACACTACCTAAGGATAAATATCATTGTAATAGCACCGGTCAATGTAATAGCACCGGTCAATGTAATAGCACCGGTTAATGTAATAGCACCGGTCAATGTAATAGCACCGGTCAATGTAATAGCACCGGATAATGTAATAGCACCGGTTAATGTAATAGCACCGGTTAATGTAATAGCACCGGTCATTGGAATAGCACCGGTCATTGTAATAGCACCGGTTAATGTAATAGCACCGGTCATTGTAATAGCACCGGTTAATGTAATAGCACTGGTCATTGTAATAGCGCCGGTTAATGTAATAGCACCAGTCAATGTAATAGCACCGGTTAATGTAATAGCACCAGTCATTGTAATAGCACCGGTCAATGTAATAGCACCAGTCAATGTAATAGCACTGGTTAATGTAATAGCACCGGTCATTGTAATAGCACCAGTCAATGTAATAGCACCAGTCAATGTAATAGCACCGGTTAATGTAATAGCACCAGTCATTGCAATAGCACCAGTCAATGTAATAGCACCAGTCAATGTAATAGCACCAGTCAATGTAATAGCACCGGATAATGTAATAGCACCGGTTAATGTAATAGCACCGGTTAATGTAATAGCACCGGTCATTGGAATAGCACCGGTCATTGTAATAGCACCGGTTAATGTAATAGCACCGGTCATTGTAATAGCACCGGTTAATGTAATAGCACTGGTCATTGTAATAGCGCTGGTTAATGTAATAGCACCGGTTAATGTAATAGCACCGGTTAATGTAATAGCACCGGTCATTGTAATAGCACCGGTTAATGTAATAGCACTGGTCATTGTAATAGCACCGGTTAATGTAATAGCAGCAGTCAATGTAATAGCACCGGTTAATGTAATAGCACCAGTCATTGTAATAGCACCGGTCAATGTAATAGCACCGGTTAATGTAATAGCACCGGTCATTGTAATAGCACCAGTCAATGCAATAGCACCAGTCAATGTAATAGCACCGGTTAATGTAATAGCACCAGTCATTGCAATAGCACCAGTCAATGTAATAGCACCAGTCAATGTAATAGCACTGGTTAATGTAATAGCACCAGTCAATGTAATAGCACTGGTTAATGTAATAGCACCAGTCATTGTAATAGCACCAGCATTGTAATAGCACCGGTTAATGTAATAGCACCAGTCATTGCAATAGCACCAGTCAATGTAATAGCACCAGTCAATGTAATAGCACCGGTTAATGTAATAGCACCGGTTAACGTAATAGCACCGGTCATTGTAATACCACCGGTCATTGTAATAGCACCGGTCAATGTAATAGCACTGGTCAATGTAATATCACCGGTTAATGTAATAGCACCGGTCAATGTAATAGCACCGGTCAATGTAATAGCACCGGATAATGTAATAGCACCGGTTAATGTAATAGCACCGGTTAATGTAATAGCACTGGTCATTGTAATAGCACCGGTCATTGTAATAGCACCGGTTAATGTAATAGCACCGGTCATTGTAATAGCACCGGTTAATGTAATAGCACTGGTCATTGTAATAGCACCGGTTAATGTAATAGCACCAGTCAATGTAATAGCACCGGTTAATGTAATAGCACCAGTCATTGTAATAGCACCGGTCAATGTAATAGCACCAGTCAATGTAATAGCACCGGTTAATGTAATAGCACCGGTCATTGTAATAGCACCAGTCAATGTAATAGCACCAGTCAATGTAATAGCACCGGTTAATGTAATAGCACCAGTCATTGCAATAGCACCAGTCAATGTAATAGCACCAGTCAATGTAATAGCACTGGTTAATGTAATAGCACCAGTCAATGTAATAGCACTGGTTAATGTAATAGCACCAGTCATTGTAATAGCACCAGCATTGTAATAGCACCGGTCAATGTAATAGCACCGGTTAATGTAATAGCACCGGTCAATGTAGTAGCACCGGTTAATGTAATAGCATCGGTCAATATAATAGCACCGGTTAATGTAAGAGCACCGGTTAATGATATAGCACCGGCCAATTCCCATGGATGTTAGAGCGCTGGACGGGTGCTCTATAGGCCGGGTCATCCACTATACCACCCTATCAACCTACGAGTGTCAGGGAACCACAGCGAGATGATCCAATTCCTGCTAGTTGAGTCTCTGCAGGTCCCTGTGGTATTGGGACTCTCTTGGCTCCAGCGACACAATCCCTCTATTGACTGGGCTACTGGTGCCATCGTGGGCTGGAGCCCGTCATGCCACACTCATTGCCTGAGGGGGGCTATAGAGCAGGTAAGATGTGAGCTGTAAAGAGGGGAAGGTAGCCCACTGTGTGTTCTCCACCCACCCCCTCTCTGACCCAGACATTTTGGCACAAGATGTAAAAGCCTATTCCCACCCCCACTCAATTGGTTCCCATTGAAACACACACATCTTAGCAAAACAAACCCAAAACAAGACAGCAATATCAACACCTCTGTCATTACATAACGATATAGAGAACAGAACATCTAAAGCATCATCAATGAAAGCCCTCTCCCAAGGCATTTAATCTCACAAAGGGCAGGGCATTCATTTAATAACACAATCAGGTAAGCCAGATATTGTGAACAAGGGAGAAGATAAAAACCTAACATTCATTGTACTCTACAAAGAATCACGAGCATAAACCTCCCCTGGAATATTTTATATTCATCACACACAGTCTCACACACACACAAAAACAGAAAGGTCAAATGTCAATGCTGAGAAGGGCTAGGACACAACATATTACCGGCTGGAAACAGAACAACAAAGCCGTCAGTGTAGTTGCTAATTAAACTGATTCCACTCATAAACACACTCTGAGGCTTACTGGGATATTTGTAGATAATGATATAGCAAGCATACAAAGAACCACACACATGGACACACACACACACTGACCATTAGAGTATGGCGTCTCACAGAGCGTGAGGAAGTCTACGATAGGATAGTCCATCTCCAGCACGGCTGTACTCTTCCCATGCATCACCGTCAGACATGGCCGCCGACCCACCGTGTCATACGACAGACCTCCAGACAGGATCATGAAGGGGTCTCTGTATAGCACACATATACCACAGACAGACAGACGCAGACATACACACACACACACACCGAAACACACACATGAGACACATGAACACAAGTCCATATGGAAAGCAATAGAGATGCCATATTCATTATCTCTCCAAGCATTGTAGGGTTGTGTGTATGTGTGTATGCGAGCGTATCCTTACCCCAGTCTAGTGGTCTTGTACTCCACTTTGAGGATGGGTTTGCAGGGCTCTGGCTTCTTTCCATCCTTGGGCTGCTTTCCTGAAATAGAACAGATCACTTTAGCTTGTCAGTTCCCTTCATTCCCCTCTTACTCTCTGCTTTGTTCCCTCTCTCCTCTATTCCCTTGCCCTCTCTCCTCTCCTCTCCACTCTCCACTCCTCCCTTTTCTTCCACTCTTTCCCTGATGGAGCAGTAGCAGCCAGTGTGTGTGCCAGACAGTGATTCAGGCCTGTCCATCAGAGAGAGGGAGAGAGATAGATTTGTGAATAAATGCTAGCTATGTGCACAAAGGGAGTCAACTTAAGGGTTGGTCAAATAAGTATACACTAAAAAGGAAGAATGTAATCATAATTTATTATAAAAATTTACAATTACCTAGCCTTAATTACATTTCTTAAAGGGAAGCCTTTTTTAATTTCACATAAACCTGTCACCCACAGTTTCATAATTGTTCATTAAATACTAAACTGATTATGCATGCAGCAGTGAGGAAAACAACAAATTCAAAACAGTTTCAATGGAATCCTTTCCCCATTATACTGTACACAAGAACAATAAAATGGCAATTTAAGAATGGGGATCAAAGTTCTCTTGCTTTCTTTCACTCCCTTTCTCTTGGTTTTCTCTCTTCTATTCCTCTCTCTGCTTTCTAACCCTTTGTGTGTGTGGGGGGGACAAAGTCACGTCAGGTAAGGAAACATTTAACACTGGGAGTAAATTAAACCCTTGTTCACTTTATTTGATCTATTTTTGAAATAATGTATGTTTACTTTGTGTAAATTCCTCTGTCTGTATTCTGTCTCTAAATGTTGCCTATCACTTGCAGCCACATATCACCAAATAAAATTCTTAGTATGTGTAAATGTACAGTGAATAAAAGTGATTCTGATGAGAAAGGAGAAATGTTGTAAACCAGAGAAAAGTTTGTGTGTGTGTGTGTGTGTGTGTTTGTGTGTGTGTGTTCAAGCTTACCATGTGGGGTGATTGTCTGAAATGGCTTGCCCTGGCCCTTGATGTTCCATATGGTGAGCGTTCCGTCTGAGTGACTACAGATGAACTGCTTGCCCTCATGGTGCCAGGCAACCGAGTGGATGGCCTAGGAGACCACAGGAAGCAGGAAGTGAGGGACAGGAAGAAGATGGCCACTTAATCACAGTGGGAAACCATTTGTAACAGTACCAGGTACAGTTGTACCTCTCACACACATACTGTTCACGTATAAGGTTTTTCCTATGGACATACGGTGTGTTCACATGTGACTATTACGCCCACGCCTTAGTGTGGATTATGCTGTGTTCAGCAGATGGCTGTTGTGATGTTACAGTAGAGGAGGGCTGCAAGGCAGAGTTTACATTTGGTTACATCATGTACATCCCTGAAACATGGTACATCCTTCTATCAACCACCTGTGTAGCATGCATTATAAATGAATTCTCCTTTATGATGCATTATATATCTACAGTACAGTATATGCATTCATTACAGATCATGGTTAAATGCCTATATACCTGTACAATCATAATGCACAAAGGTGGTTCAAAGGTGGTTCAAACGTGACATTGCTAAGAAGTGTTATCCCCATTGAAGAGACAAGTGTTATCCCCATTGAAGAGACAAGTGTTATCCCCATTGAAGAGACAAGTGTTATCCCCATTGAAGAGACAAGTGTTATCCCCATTGAAGAGACAAGTGTTATCCCCATTAAAGAGACAAGTGTTATCCCCATTGAAGAGTCAAGTGTTATGCCCATTGAAGAGACAAGTGTTATCCCCATTGAAGAGACACGTGTTATCCCCCTTGAAGAGACAAGTGTTATCCCCATTGAAGAGAGAGAGAGAGCGAGAGAGCGAGCGCAAGAGCACGAGAGCGACAGAGAGAGAGCACCTGGCTATGAGGAGGCAGGCAGCATAAGCTAACGACTAGCACCAGACCTGCTGCAGCAACACCTCACTGAGACAAGCTGAGAAACGCTTCAAAAAAATGCTATACATTTTTTACATAAAAACTCTCCCAAAATTATAAACGTTCTGCAAAAGCTCAAGGTTGGGAGATACAAAGATAAACTAAGAGCAGAAAACAGACAGATAGGAGTGGGGATGGGGTGGAGTGGAATTATGATGCGGTGGGTTGAAATTGAAGACTCATTATTTTGTAATTAAGAAAGTCCTCCCTCTGCTTTGCATAAACCAAACAACTTTATTTATATTTTGGCAAGGCAGAAAGTGATTTAGCGACTGACAACAAATCAATAAAATGGCTGCTTCATCATGATTAAAGCACTCCGGAAAGACCAGACTGGCTTACTGCTGTCTTATGGCTCATTATTAAAACTCATTATTAAAACACACCCACTAGCACAGATGCACACACACACACACTCGAGCCAATATTGAAATACTTAGAAAAATGTCTCATCTCAAGCATTTTAAGGTGAATGTCTTAAAAGGAAATGTTACCACACCCAGTGCGTCACTTCAACAGGCTATAGAAATATAGCAGTGCATTGTTCAGCTTGACAGTCCCATAGAGCAGAGACAATACATTGTGGTTAATTGGACAATTAGCAGGTAATTGAAACACACGGTTTTCATCATATCAAACAATACCCATTAAAAATACTAATTTCATGACTCCTTTCATTATGCTCCTTTCAGAGAATGGTCTTTTGGGACGAGACAGTGAGTCACAAACACACACTCAAACCCACAACCTCACACACACACTCTTGTATGCACACCGACAAAAAGAAACGCAAAAAGACTAAGACAGGCAGACCGAGAGAGAGAGAGAGAGAGAGAGAGAGAGAGAGAGAGAGATACACTGAGTGTACAAAACATTAGGAAAAACTGATCTTTCCATGACATAGACTAACCAGGTGAATCAGGTGAAGAATATGGTGAAGAATATGATCCCTTATGAATATGAATATGAAGAATATGAATATGATACCAGGTGAAGAATATGATCCCTTATGGATGTAACTCGTTAAAGCCAATTCAATCAGTGTAGATGAAGGAGAGGAGACAGGTTAAAGAAGGATTTTTAAGTCTTGAGACAATTCAGACATGGATTGTGTATGTGTGCCATTCAGAGGCTGAATGGGCAAGACAAAAGACTTAGGTGCCAGGCGCACCAATTTAAGTGTATCCAACGCTGCTGGATTTTTCATGCTCAACAGTTTCCCGAGTGTATCAAGAATGGTCCACCATTCAAAGGATGTCCAGCCAACTTAACACAACTGTGGGAAGCATTGGAGTCAACATGGGCCATCATCCCTGTGGAACGCTTTCGACATCTTGTAGAGTCCATGCCTTGATGAATTGAGGGGAAAATATATTAGGAAGGTATTCCTTATGTTTTGTACACTCAATGTACGTATATACTGTTTAGAGAGATAGAGAGGGGGAGAGAGAGGGGGGGAGAAAGAGACAAACACAGAAAGAGAACAACACACACACACAGAAACACACACATACACACATCAACAGAAACACACACAGAAACACACAAACACAGAAACACACACACAGAAACACACACACAGAAACAAACACAGAAACACACACAAAGAAACACACACACACAGAGAAACAAACACAGACAAAGACACAGACACAGAGAGACAGTTGGGCCTAATTAGAGTGCATTCCTCCTATTACAGTGTGAGACAGACTGGGCATCTACGTAACGACAGCAGTGGGTCGTCCTCCCAGACATCCTTAGTCACACTCCCTTACCCTCACTAAAGTTCAGCCACAGTACATAAACAAAAACAAACAAACAAACGTACTAACAGAAGAGAAACTGTCGACAAATCAATGCTACTCCACAGGACAGGACAGGACATGTACATACTGTAAGTGTCAACAGATAAAGACCCCTTCAGTAAGACAGATATTGACAGGTAGAGGTCTGTTAAAAGCCTATAACAGTGTGTGTCAGTGTGTATTAGAGATCTTGCCGTTTGTCCTATGCTAGTGTGTGTTAGATGCTCTGTGATGGGGGTTGTCCTATTATAGTGTATTTTAGATGCTCTGTGATGGAGTTGTCCTATAATAGTGTGTGTTGGATGATCTGTGGTGGGGGTTGTCCTATTATAGTGTGTGTTAGATGATCTGTGATGGAGGTTGTCTATAATGGTGTGTGTTAGAGGATCTGTGATGGAGTTGTCTATAATAGTGTGAGTTAGATGATCTGTGATGGAGTTGTCTATAATAGTGTGAGTTAGAGGATCTGTGATGGAGTTGTCTATAATAGTGTGTGTTAGATGATCTGTGATGGAGGTTGTCTATAATAGTGTGTGTTAGAGGATCTGTGATGGAGGTTGTCTATAATGGTGTGTGTTAGAGGATCTGTGATGGAGTTGTCTATAATAGTGTGAGTTAGATGATCTGTGATGGAGTTGTCTATAATAGTGTGTGTTAGAGGATCTGTGATGGAGTTGTCTATAATAGTGTGTGTTAGAGGATCTGTGATGGAGTTGTCTATAATAGTGTGTGTTAGAGGATCTGTGATGGGGGTTGTCTATAATAGTGTGAGTTAGAGGATCTGTGATGGAGTTGTCTATAATAGTGTGTGTTAGATGATCTGTGATGGGGGTTGTCTATAATAGTGTGTGTTAGAGGATCTGTGATGGGGGTTGTCCTATAATAGTGTGTGTTAGATGATCTGTGGTGGAGGTTGTAGTGTGTTAGTGTACATGGCTTTTGAGTACCTGTCTCTGTGAGACTCCAGCTCTAGAGTACTGAGAGGAAGACCTGGGCTTGGTTTCCCAAAAGCATCGTAGCACTAACATAATCCTTCGTCCATTTAGATTCAATGAAATGAAGATGATCTTAGAGCTACTATGCTTTTGGGAAACCCAGCCTTGTCATGTTCCAACAGTGACAGGACCTGTCCAGACATCAAATGTGCGTCAAACACTCCTCTCACAGTGCCAGGTGAAGGACACAATCCGATTTGCCATCTCGCTTTTCTCGACCCATTGATTTTGTTAGTAACTCTCACTCAGATAATATATTCAAAACTGAAAACATTTCTCTCCGCCCTATGGAAAATTTAGTAGAATTGCAGAAATTGTGCTTTAAAACTTAAAATGTTTGGGGCCCGGCTGGGGCCGGCTCTAACTGAATGTGTGGGTATGGATGTTAGTAAGCAGACCCGCGAGCCACTGTGGCCCCTCACGATGATTTCAGATTTTTTGTGGCCCCCACCCCCATCAATGTTGCCCATCCCCGGTATAGAGCTAGAGCTAGTATTCATGGCCATCCCTTTTGCTAGTGGAGATAATACCACATCTGCCAAGTGTCCCATTAGCACATTGAATTGCTGAATGAATGAATGAATGGTATCTGGCTACTATAAATAGTTTATGCTTTTTAGATGTCTCAGTGTATTCCATTCAATAGGTGCAATGTGAATTACATACAGTTGAAGTTGGAAGTTTACATACACTTAGGTTGGAGTCATTAAAACTTGTTTTTCAACCACTCCACAAATGTCTTGTTAACAAACTATAGTTTTGGCAAGTCGGTTAGGACATTTACTTTATGCATGACACAAGTAACAATTGTTTACAGATTATTTCACTTATAATTCACTGTATCACAATTCCAGTGGGTCAGAAGTTTGCATACATTAAGTTGACTGTGCCTTTAACTTCTTAGGGCTAGGGGCAGTATTTTGAAGTTCGGATGAAAAAAAACGTGCCCAAAGTAAACTGCCTGTTACTCAGGCCCAGAAGCTAGGATATGCATATAGAAAACACTCTGAAGTTTCTAAAACTGTTAAAATAATGTCTGTGAGTATAGGCAGGCAAAAACTCGAGCAAAATCCATTTGTTTAGGAAAATCAGTCATGTCACACTGTTTTCAAAAGGCCAGCTATTCAAAGCCTCATAGTTTAACCCCCAGATTGCAGTTCCTATGGCTTCCACTAGATGTCAACAGTCTTTAGAAAAAGGTTTGAAGCTTCAATCATGAAAATCAAGGGAGTAAGACCACTAGTTCCTGAGTCCACGTCAAGTGTACTGTTTTGGATTTTGCGCGTAACAGGGAATGCGCGCTCAGTTCTTTTTCTCTTCTATTCAGCAGGTTATATTCCGTCTGAAATATTATAGTTTATATTCATTTTAGGGTATCTGAGTATTGATTACAAATGCTGTTTGACTTTTTTTGACAAACTTTACGGGTACTTTTCGGATATCGTTTGTCTGCATGGATGAAAGCCTTTGGGCAGGTGGATTACTGAACAAAACGCGCCAACCAAACGGAGCTATATGGATATAAAGAGGGACTTTATCGAACAAAATGACTTTTTATTGTGTAACCTGGACGCTTGGGTATGCCATCAGAGGAAGATCATCAAATGTAAGCGATTTATTTTATGCTATCTTTGAGTTTTGTGACACCTCTGCTGGTTATGTTATTATGCTAATTGAGTTGTTGAGTGGGGCGCTGTCCTCAGACAATCAAATGTTCTGCTTTCGCCGTAAAGCCTTGTTGAAATCTGACAACGCAGTTAGATTAACTTCTTAGGGAGCGGCAGGTGAGGTGACGGTTTTGGAGAGTCTGGCGTGCCCAAAGCAAAATGCCTGCCACTCAGGCTCAGAACATAGGATATGCACATAATTAGTACTATTGGATAGGAAACACTCTGAGGTTTCTAAAAGTGTTAACTGAATGTCTGTGAGTATAACAGAACTCATTTAGCAGGCGAAAACCAGAGAAAAATCTATCCGGAAATCAGTTTCTGGTGACCTATTGCTCTGTTTGACACACTCCCCATTGAATCCATTTGTAACCAGGACTGAGACTGCAGTACCTATGGCTTCCACTAGATGTCAACAGTCTATATACAAAGACTCAGAGAGATTGGAGTAAACAGAACGAATAGGTTACAGGAAATGGTCAAGGTAGCTCAGATGTCAACAAGTTTTCTCGGGCGCGAGTCTGGCTGCGCGCCCCACTTTATTTTACTTATATAAGGTATAGGTGACCATTCGAGTGAAATATTATCGCTAATATTCATAAAGGGATGGCTAAGGATGCATTTTAACTGGTATTTGATTTGTTTAGGAAAGGTTTATAGGTATATTTGAACGCGTTCCCTTCACATTTCAATGGGCGATTCGACGTTGGATTTTATGATCATAACGCGCCAACCAAACGGAGATTCATGGATATAATAAATGACTTTTTCTAACAAAAGAACCATTGGATGTCTTCGTTGGACACTTGGGAAGCCCTCAGCAGAAGTTCTTCAAAAGGTAAGGGATTTGTTTTCGCTGTGAAATGTGTTTTGTGTGAACCGCGATGGTTTATGAATTTATGCTAATGAGTAATATTGTAATATTGTGCTATCCTCAAACAATCAAATGTTGTGCTTTCACCGTAAAGCCTTTTTGAAATCTGACAACGCTGTGATATTGCCAAGAAGCAGAGTTTTTGATGACTATGCAACACTTGTATATTGATGAATGTTTAATAATTCAACTTTTGGATTTTGAATTTGGCGCCTTGCACTAGGGCCCCACCACTCCGTAAGTAGTTAACAAGAGTCTAAGTTTTTGAAGGGTGTGCAGCATTTGTATTTTCATGAATGTTTGAAATGAGTATTTTTGTCATTTGAATTTTGGCGCTCTGCATTTCACCGGATGATGTTAAAATCGATCCCGTTTACGGGATTGGATCCGTAACAGGTTAAACATAATGGAAAATTCCAGAAAATGATGTCATGGCTTTAGAAGCTTCTGATCGGCTAATTGACATAATTTGAGTCAATTGGAGGTGTACCTGTGGATGTATTTCAAGGCCTACCTTCAAACTCAGTGCCTCTTTTCTTGACATCATGGGAAAATAAGTCTGGTTCATCCTTGGGAGCAATTTCCAAATGCTTGAAGGTACCACATTCATCTGTATAAACAATAGTATGAAAGTATAAACACCAAGGGGCTACACAGCCACCATACCGCTCAGGAAGGAGACATGTTCTGTCTCCTCTAGAGATGAACGTACTTTGGCAAGAAAAGTGCAAATCAATCCCAGAACAACAACAAAGGACCTTGTGAAGATGCTGGAGGAAACAGGTACAAAATAATCAATATCCACAGTAAAACGAGTCCCATATCGACATAACCTGAAAGGCCGCTCAGCAAGGAATAAGCCACTGCTCCAAAACCGCCATAAAAAAGCCAGACTACGATTTGCAACTGCACATGTGGGCAAAGATTGTACTTTTTGGAGAAATGTCCTCTGGTCTGATGAAACAAAAATCGAACTTTTAGGCCATAATGACCATCGTTATGTTTGGAGGAAAAGGGGGGAGGCTTGCAAGCCAAAGAACACCATCTCAACCGTGAAGCACGGGGGTGGCAGCATCATGTTGTGGGGGTGCTTTGCTGCAGGAGCGACTGGTGCACTTCACAAAGTAGATGACATCATGAGGAAGGAATATTATGTGGATATATTGAAGCAACATCTCATTACATCAGTCAGAAAGTTAAAGCTTGGTCGCAAATGGGTCTTCCAAATGGACAATGACCCCAAGCATACTTCCAAAGTTGTGGCAAAATGTCTTAAGGACAACAAAGTCAAGGTATTGAAAGCCCTGACCTCAATCCCATAGAACATTTGTGGGCAGGAGGCCTACCAACCTGACTCAGTTACACCAGCTCTGTCAGGAGGAATGTCCAAAATTCACCCAACTTATTGTGGGAAGCTTGTGGAAGGCTACCCGAAACGTTTGACCCAAGTTGAACAATTTAAAGGCAATGCTACCAAATACGAATTGAGTGTATGTAAACTTCTGACCCACTGGGAATGTGATGAAAGAAATAGAAAAAATAAAGCTGAAATAAATTTCACATTCTTAAAATAAAGTGGTGAATCTAACTGACCTAAGAGAGGGAATTTTTACTAGGATTAAATGTCAGGAATTGTGAAAAACTGAGTTTAAATGTATTTGGCTAAGGTGTATGTAAACTTCTGACTCAACTGTATACTGAACAAAAATATAAAGCAACATGTAAAGTGTAGGTCCCATGTTTCATGAGCTGAAATAAAAGATCCCAGAAATGTTCCATACTCACAAAAAGTGAACAAATGTGTTTATATCCCTGTTAGCGAGCATAAGCTGCCTCCAGTTCCCGCCAATATCCAGCACAGCCATTAAAGAGTATTGGCACACATTCCACAAGGCACAATCAACAGCCTGATCAACTCTATGCGAAGGAAGCAAATGGTGGTCACACCAGATACTGACAGGTGTTCTGATCCACGCCTCTACTTTTTTTTAAAGGTATCTGTGACCAACAGATGCATATCTGTATTCCCAGTCATGTGAAATCCATAGATTAGGGCCTAATTTATTTATTTCAATTGACTGATTTCATAATGTGAACTGTAACTCAGTAAAATTGTTGAAATTGTTGCATGTTGCATGTTGCTTTTATATTTTTGTTCAGTATAGGTTAAAATTTGAGCCAATATAAACACTATCTAGAAAGTCATCACATTGGCTCGAGTATGAGAAAGTGTTTTGGTTTTCTGTTGAGTGCACATACACACTTCCTTAGGGCACTGAGGTATGTGAGAGTTTGCTTATTTACACAAAATGGAGTGATCTCTATCGCTGCCATGATTATTCCAATCTCACTGCTATAACAGCCTTTCACGTGTGTGTGTGGGTGTGTGTGTGTGTGTGTGTTTGTGGGTGTTTCTAAATACACCTACTTGTATTTATTCAGCTAGTGAGGGGGGGGGAGGGTGGGAGGGAGGTGGTGAACTGAGAGATGGGGGGTTAAGAGGGAGAGAATGACAAAATTAAAGAAGGAGCAGGAAAGATGGAGAGTGAGAGAGAAAAGAGAGAGAGATGTAGAAATCTGAAACAGGCTCCAGTGTAGGCAGGCTATTCATCAGTAGGAGCAGGAGGAGGCATTTAGTCAGACAACGCAGGGCTGAGGTGACTGATGCTCTCTTCTTCTCCATCTTCTCTCTGGTGCTCACAGTGACTGCACCTGCAGAGATAGCACTGAGCCATGAACAGGAAAAACACTGGGAGAGAGGCACAATGGGAGAAGGAATGCACTCTAAACTGTTTGTGAGGGTTGGAATACATACACACTGTGGTTAGGTATGACAAAAATAGACAGTGTTTCCTGTAGTGAGGGTGTATAAGATGTCCTAACACGACTAGAGAAACTTTAGGACAAGGCTACAGCCAGTGTCCTCCACCTCTATTCCCTATGTCCTATACCCTATTCTCGATGTCCTATACCCTATACCCTATTCTCTCTTCCCTATACCCTATTTCCTATTCCCTATACCCTATTCTCTATGTCCTATACCCTATCCACTATGCCTTATTCTCTATTCCCTATGTCCTATGCTCTATTCCCTATGTCCTATACCCTATTCTCTCTTCCCTATACCCTATTTCCTATCCCCTATACCATATTCTCTATGTCTTGTATCATATTCTCTATGTCCTATACCCTATTCCCTATGTCCTATACCCTGTGGTGTATACCCTATTCTCTATGTCCTATACCCTATCCACTATGCCTTATACTCTATTCCCTATGTCCTATGCTCTATTCCCTATGTCCTATACTCTATTCCCTATGTCATTTACCCTATACCCTATTCTCTCTTCCCTATACCCTATTTCCTATCCCCTATACCCTATTCTCTGTCTTGTACCCTTTTCTCTATGTCCTATACCCTATTCCCTATGTCCTATACCATATGGTGTATACCATATTTTCTATGTCCTATACCCTATCCACTATGCCTTATACCCTATTCCCTATGTCCTATACCCTATTCCATATGTCGTATACCCTATTCCCTATGTCCTATACCCAATTCCATATGTTGTATACCCTATTCCCTATGTCCTATGCTCTATTCCCATTCACTCTATACACTACGCTAAGCGCCAGGTGACCGCAGTGACAGAGATAGTTTCCTGCAATTAGAAACATTTTCCCAAAAATACTGTTTCCTCACACAACTTAAAGAGTTTGAAGTCCGAGGAACTCCAGACCCTACCCTTCTGCCAGCCATGACGATGCCAAAACGTCCTTTGTCATCACGCCTTGTCTACGCAGCAAAACCACTGATACAGTACCATGATCCTGTATATACATCCAGCCCAGCTTTCAGAAACTTGCCGCGCCATCAGAAAAGCCTGCACATCTATCCTGGTATAAGTATATACTTAGCATTTTAATCCATTACTTAATGTGTTGGCTAGAGCCCCATCTAGGAACCCAGAGTTATCATAATTAAATCTCCCCATAGTCTATTCTACAGAATCGAATGCTATTCTACGCCCTTTAAAACTGGTTAGAGGCCAGCTTTTATGTTTAGTTCTTCACTGCTAAAGTTAAGACTGGGACATCTATTGCTGATCCAGAATCAGTGATACATTACTGAACAAACATGGCTATTATAGAATCTATGCCCTTCAAAACTGGTTCAGCTCTTAATACCTCAGGTTCAGACTGACGATCATAGATCTGACCCTCATTAGTGACAGGTGATGACAGCAGCACATTAGCTGTAATGCCAGAGCATGGCAGTAATGTGAATACAATGCTGTTTTCCCCAGTGTTCATGAGCTCCAGAGTAAAGCAGCAGCGGTGTAGAGCAGTAGGTCTCTGGGGAGGTGTTACAACAGGGTTGGGAGGAGAGAACATAGCTGCCAAGGAGATTCACTACATAAGCCTTAGGACCAGGGAGGAGAGAGAGAGATATAATCTCACCCAGGGGAGAGAGAGAGAGAGAGTGAGAGAGAATGCACAAGAAAGAGGGAGCATCCTATTCATCAGGGAGAGTCACCATGGGGCCATGTTGTCCTTGTGTTGTCACATTATAAATGAGGTGAACAGTAGCACGGGTGTTAACATAAACTCATTACTGTAAGCCTGACTCTGTGTGTGTCTTGGTAAAGCTACTCGATCTGTTTGGCACCAGGGTTTCTGACTCGTTCTTAACTGGGTATTATGAGGCTGGGGATAACAAGTCATTATGTGATGTTTGTGTTTTATTATTATAATTTTTTAGGTTAGAAAAATATGTGGAAACAAGAAAACACAAATGGCCGATGCTCCCAAAATTGAGGTCCACAGGCAAGACAGCAGGACATCCGTGGTTCTGAGAGACTACACACTGTAGGATTGGGTTCCAAACTATTGTAACTGTAATGAATACTCAGGGAGAAAAAGATGTAGATTCACGCGCAGAGCGCGGCAGGTGTTTATTTCACCTTCGCAGAAGGCATGAATCGTGGTCACAGGCAGGCAATGGTCATACACAGGTAGGCAAACAGGCAGGGGAATCAAAACTAGGACTGAAGGCTATAACTGGTTCTCACAAACGAGCTAGGAAAAAGCTTAGTAAAGTCAAAACGAACAATACCTCACAAAGGCACAAACGGAATGAACTGAACTAAATAAGGAGCTGATGAGACCAGGTGAGTAACTAACACAGGTGAAATAAATTAACAAAAATGAAAGACAGGGCTACGTTCAAGAACACAATGAAACAGAACACAAGGTTGACTTAGAAGATAAATACATAACCTTACAGTAACTCAGTATGGGTACAGGTATAGAACGAACACCAAACAGTCCTGGTCTACATCTCTAGTCCATCACAGACTCTAAACCCCTTTTAATGTCATTTCTCAAAGGAAAACAATACATATGGACATTTTTATTTATTTTACTAGGCAAGTCAGTTAAGAACAAATTCTTATTTTCAATGATGGCCTAGGAACAGTGGGTTAACTGCCTGTTCAGGGGCAGAACGACAGATTTGTACCTTGTCAACTCGGGGAATTAAACTTGCAACCTTTTGGTTACTAGTCCAACGCTCTAACCACTAGGCTACCCTGCCGCCCCAAACACACACACAGTGCACACACACATATACACACAGTACACACACAGTACACACACAGTATACACACACAGTACACACACACTATTCTATTTATATCAAGCAGTTCATGAATATTTGATTTCTCTTTTTGTATTTTCATGCATTCCCCAGATCACAAGAAGAGAGCTTCTGAAAGGCATTGTGGGAGATGGTGCCTACCTCGTCGTAAGTGTAGCGGTAGTCTGCTTTCTTAGATTTCAGATCCCACAAGACCACAATTCCAGCCTCATATCCAATGATAAGCTGGAAGGGAAAAGTGACAGACAGCCAGTGAGATTTGGCCCGGTGAGGACAGACATATCAGAGAAGGAATAATACGCTCAACATTCCCACGGCACCCTTCAGTTGGATGGTGGGATGAAATAGAAGACAAACAGGATGCACATTTTATTTGATCACCTTTTGACCTTGGTTCTAAACTGTTAATAACAACAAGTAAATAAAAGTGCATTTTGTAAAAAAAAATTATGGCTATTGTTATCGGTTAACCAAACCATACCCCCTAAAGTTGATATTATCAAAATACCCCAAACAATGGACTATTTATTTAAAGGCCCAGTGCAGTCAAAAACATGAATTTCCTATGTTTTATACACTGCTCAAAAAAATAAAGGGAACACTTAAACAACACAATGTAACTCCAAGTCAATCACACTTCTGTGAAATCAAACTGTCCACTTAGGAAGCAACACTGATTGACAATAAATTTCACATGCTGTTGTGCAAATGGAATAGACAACAGGTGTAAATTATAGGCAATTAGCAAGACACCCCCAATAAAGGAGTGGTTCTGCAGGTGGTGACCACAGACCACTTCTCAGTTCCTATGCTTCCTGGCTGATGTTTTGGTCACTTTTGAATGCTGGCGGTGCTTTCACTCTAGTGGTAGCATGAGACGGAGTCTACAACCCACACAAGTGGCTCAGGTAGTGCAGCTCATCCAGGATGGCACATCAATGCGAGCTGTGGCAAGAAGGTTTGCTGTGTCTGTCAGCGTAGTGTCCAGAGCATGGAGGCGCTACCAGGAGACAGGCCAGTACATCAGGAGACGTGGAGGAGGCCGAGGAGGGCAACAACCCAGCAGCAGGACCGCTACCTCCGCCTTTGTGCAAGGAGGAGCAGGAGGAGCACTGCCAGAGCCCTGCAAAATGACCTCCAGCAGGCCACAAATGTGCATGTGTCTGCTCAAACGGTCAGAAACAGACTCCATGAGGGTGGTATGAGGGCCCGACGTCCACAGGTGGGGGTTGTGCTTACAACCCAACACCGTGCAGGACGTTGGCATTTGCCAGAGAACACCAAGATTGGCAAATTCGCCATTGGCGCCCTGTGCTCTTCACAGATGAAAGCAGGTTCACACTGAGCACATGTGACAGACGTGACAGAGTCTGGAGACGCCGTGGAGAACGTTCTGCTGCCTGCAACATCCTCCAGCATGACCGGTTTGGCGGTGGGTCAGTCATGGTGTGGGGTGGCATTTCTTTGGGGGCCGCACAGCCCTCCATGTGCTCGCCAGAGGTAGCCTGACTGCCATTAGGTACCGAGATGAGATCCTCAGACCCCTTGTGAGACCATATGCTGGTGCGGTTGGCCCTGGGTTCCTCCTAATGCAAGACAATGCTAGACCTCATGTGGCTGGAGTGTGTCAGCAGTTCCTGCAAGAGGAAGGCATTGATGCTATGGACTGGCCCGCCCGTTCCCCAGACCTGATTCCAATTGAGCACATCTGGGACATCATGTCTCGCTCCATCCACCAACGCCACGTTGCACCACAGACTGTCCAGGAGTTGGCGGATGCTTTAGTCCAGGTCTGGGAGGAGATCCCTCAGGAGACAATCCGCCACCTCATCAGGAGCATGCCCAGGAG
The DNA here is from genome assembly GCA_030435695.1 of Brachymystax lenok tsinlingensis. Classification (NCBI taxonomy): domain Eukaryota; kingdom Metazoa; phylum Chordata; class Actinopteri; order Salmoniformes; family Salmonidae; genus Brachymystax; species Brachymystax lenok. Next base: position 19,200,133 of record CM059817.1, read on the forward strand.
GCCACACACACTACTGAGCCTCATTTTGACTTGTTTTAAGGACATTACATCAAAGTTGGATCAGCCTGTAGTGGGGTTTTCCACTTTAATTTTGAGTGTGACTCCAAATCCAGACCTCCATGGGTTGATACATTTGATTTCCATTGATAATTTTTGTGTAATTTTGTTGTCAGCACATTCAACTACAGTGGGGAAAAAAAGTATTTAGTCAGCCACCAATTGTGCAAGTTCTCTCACTTAAAAAGATGAGAGAGGCCTGTAATTTTCATCATAGGTACACTTCAACTATGACAGACAAAATGAGGAAAAATCCAGAAAATCACATTGTAGGATTTTTATGAATTTATTTGCAAATTATGGTGGAAAATAAGTATTTGGTCAATAACAAAGTTTATCTCAATACTTTGTTATATACCCTTTGTTGGCAATGACAGAGGTCAAACGTTTTCTGTAAGTCTTCACAAGGTTTTCACACACTGTTTCTGGTATTTTGGCCCATTCCTCCATGCAGATCTCCTCTAGAGCAGTGATGCTTTGGGGCTGTCGCTGGGCAACACGGACTTTCAAAGATTTTCTATGGGGTTGAGATCTGGAGACTGGCTAGGCCACTCCAGGACCTTGAAATGCTTTCACTGAAGCCACTCCTTCCTTGCCCGGGCGGTGTGTTTGGGATCATTGTCATGCTGAAAGACCCAGCCACGTTTCATCTTCAATGCCCTTGCTGATGGAAGGAGGTTTTCACTCAAAATCTCACGATACATGGCCCCATTCATTCTTTCCTTTACACGGATCAGTCAGTCCTGGTCCCTTTGCAGAAAAACAGCCCCAAAGCATGATGTTTCCACCCCCATGCTTCACAGTAGGTATGGTGTTCTTTGGATGCAACTCAGCATTCTTTGTCTTCCAAACACGACGAGTTGAGTTTTTACCAAAAGTTCTATTTTGGTTTCATCTGACATTCTCCCAATCCTCATCTGGATCATCCAAATGCTCTCTAGCAAACTTTAGACGGGCCTGAACATGTACTGGCTTAAGCAGGGGGACACATCTGGCACTGCAGGATTTGAGTCCCTGGCGGCGTAGTGTGTTACTGATGATAGGCTTTGTTACTTTGGTCCCAGCTCTCTGCAGGTCATTCACTAGGTCCCCCCGTGTGGTTCTGGGATTTTTGCTCACCGTTCTTGTGATCATTTTGACCCCACGGGTGAGATCTTGTGTGGAGCCCCAGATCGAGGAAGATTATCAGTGGTCTTGTATGTCTTCCATTTCCTAATAATTGCTCCCACAGTTGATTTCTTCAAACCAAGCTGCTTACCTATTGCAGATTCAGTCTTCCCAACCTGGTGCAGGTCTACAATTTTGTTTCTGGTGTCCTTTGACAGCTCTTTGGTCTTGGCCATAGTGGAGTTTGGAGTGTGACTGTTTGAGGTTGTGGACAGGTGTCTTTTATACTGATAACAAGTTCAAACAGGTGCCATTAATACAGGTAATGAGTGGAGGACAGAGGAGCCTATTAAAGAAGAAGTTACAGGTCTGTGAGAGCCAGAAATCTTGCTTGTTTGTATGTGACCAAATACTTATTTTCCACCATAATTTGCAAATAAATTCATAAAAAATCCTACAATGTGATTTTCTGGATTTTCTTCCCTCATTTTGTCTGTCATAGTTGAAGTGTACCTATGATGAAAATTACAGGCCTCTCTCATCTTTTTAAGTGAGAGAACTTGCACAATTGGTGGCTGACTAAATACTTTTTTTCCCCACTGTATGTAAAGATTATTTCATTCATTCAGATCTAGGATGTGTTATTTTAGTGTTCCCTTTATTTTTTTGAGCAGTGTATATATTTCCACACTATGAGGTTGGAATAATACTGTGAAATTGTGAACATTATGATAATGCCCTTTGAGCGTAAGAGCTGTTTAAAAACGCCAGAAAATTCTGCCTGTTTTGGTGGGATGGAGTTTTCCCTGCCTGGTGACATCACCAAGTGGTAAATTAGAAACCTCTCTTCCAATAACAGCTAGTTTTCAGGTTTACCTTCCCCACTCAGACCACTCCCAGACAGTCCTAGCAAAATTATTGCTTGAGAAATTGCTCTTTGCTTAAGAAGCTATTTTTGTTTATTTTTGACCATTTTAATTGAAAACAATCACAGTAAGGTACTTAATTGTTACCCAGAAATGATATGATATTGAATGGCTGCATTGGACCTTTAAACCTCTCTGTGAGAGAATGCTTTCATTGAAATTCAAATGATATGGAATTATTTTCCTTCTATATTTTCATGTGGTTCTTTGGAACTCAGCTCCTCTCGCACCACGAGTCCTGAAACACTGATAAATGATAGATAAACGTCTGAATAACCGTGGCTGTGACAAGTCATTCATATTTCAGCAATTATCTGTGTATTCAAAAAAAAGAGAAATGATGATTCAGCCAGCTTTAATGTTTCATAAAGGCCAGAGAGAGGGACAGGGAGGGAGGGATGGACAGATTGCGGGATAAAGGTAAAGTGTCAGACCTGAAAGATGTGGCGATGTGTGAGGTCTTTAGAGAAGGATTAGGGGCATGCCACACTCTTCAACAAAAAGAAGGAACTATACACACATGTAATGTACACATTATTTGGGCAGAGAGCCACTCCATACCTTTCCCTCATCCATGGGATTGTCACTTATGTGGACCACAGGACCTGGGTGGGCCTTGGAGGATCTGAGAGAGAGAGAGAGAGAGAGAGAGAGAGAGAGAGAGAGAGAGAGAGAGAGAGAGAGAAATAAGAAAATAGATAATAAAGGTGAGCCTCATCAAAGGGACACTCCCCTCAGCCTCATCAAAGGGACACTCCCCTCAGCCTCATCAAAGGGACACTGCCCTCAGCCTCATCAAAGGGACAATCCCCTCAGCCTCATCAAAGGGACACTTCCCTCAGCCTCATCAAAGGGACACTCCCCTCAGCCTCATCAAAGGGACACTGCCCTCAGCCTCATCAAAGGGACAATCCCCTCAGCCTCATCAAAGGGACACTTCCCTCAGCCTCATCAAAGGGACACTCCCCTCAGCCTCATCAAAGGGACACTACCCCTCAGCCTTATCAAAGGGACAATCCCTTCAGTCTCATCAAAGGGACACCCCCCTCAGCCTCATCAAAGGGACACTCCCCTCCGTATATCCATCTCAGTCCACCTCTCTTCCTCCATTGCTCTCTTCTCTCTCCTCTCCCTATGCTCATGGCAGTGACAATAGCATCTATCAATCTAACCCCTCTACACCCATGCCAAAGACTGACATCACGGCTAACATAGAGGATGAGGATGGGGATTACTGGGGTCATGAAGGAAAGGCGATAAGAAGAGGAGAGGGGAGGGGGCTATGGAGAATTGGGATGTTGCCTATGGTTGCCGGGGTCTATATTTATCAGTGTTAACCAGATAGTGTTATTAACTCAGTGTTACTGCAGCTGGAGTTGTTTATTTATCTAATCCCCCTCGCCACTGTTACTTATAAACCAACCCATTCTCTGCTGCACACACACACGCACATGTGCACGCATGCACACACACACACACACAGGATTTGGATAATGGATCACCATGGAAACAGAGGCAGGATGTGCAGAGTGCAGACAGCCTCTTGAAAATATGCAGCACCCACATAGAGGCAAGCACACACACACACACACCTATGCAAGAGTATGTGAATGAAAGTAATCTATCTAAGGTGCAGAGGCCTGAATTCCACACACAGACTTCTCTCATAATGGATAACACCTGCCCATATATTTGAATGTCATATTGAATGCATCACATATGCAATACAACACCTACCATCTATCTATATGCCATCAAACTCAATGTCCCATAGCGGATATCACACAAACACCATCAAAGACCATCAACCATGTTCTGTGGTTGTGTATCACAAATGTATAGTATCAACACACACACACACACACACACACATCAGAACAGCTGGTGCATCTGCAGGCAACACAAGCATCCAACACTGAAACAGCGGAAACACAGTCACCCTGAAAATGTCCCCTATGGCAACATGGCATTAACAGCCCTAAGTCTGGGGCCTTAGCCAGGAACATGCCAACAGGACTACCTGTTTATGTGAATATGGGGAGGTGGGAAAATGTAAGTACAGGTATCACAATGTGCTAACAAAAGAGAGGAGTAAGAGAAAGATGGTGACAATGAGGGGGAAGGGACAGAAAGAAATAGAGAAGGAAGAGGAAAGCAGAATCGTGGTGGGTGACTTTCATCAGACAGGGTGACTTTCATCAGATGGGGTGACTTTCATCAGACAGGGTGACATTCATCAGACAGAGTGACATTCATCAGACAGGGTGACTTCCATCACACAGGGTGACTTTTATCACACAGGGTGACTTTTATCACACAGGGTGACTTGCATCAGACAGGGTGACATTCATCAGAGAGGGTGACATTCATCAGACAAGGTGACTCATCAGAGAGGGTGACATTCATCAGAAAGGGTGACTCATCAGAAAATGGGACTCATAAGAGAGGGTGACTCATCAGAGAGGGTGACTTTCATCAGACAGGGTCATATTTATTAGAGAGGGTGACTTTCATTAGTCAGGGTGACATTCATCAGAGAGGGTGACTTTTATCAGAGAGGATGACTTTCATCAGACAAGGTGACTCATCAGAGAGGGTGACAATCATCAGAGAGGGTGACTCATCAGAGAGGGTGACATTCATCAGAGAGTGGGACTCATCAGAGAGGGTGACTTGCATCAGACAGGGTGAAATTCTTCAGAGAGGGTGACATTCATCAGACAAGGTGACTCATCAAAGAGGGTGACATTCATCAGACAGGCTGACGTTTAATAGAGAGAGGGTGACATTCATCAGACAGGGTGACTTTCATCAGACAGGGTGACTCATCAAAGAGGGTGACATTCATCAGAGAGGGTGACTCATCAGAGAGGGTGACATTCATCAGAGAGTGGGACACATCAGAGAGTGGGACACATCAGAGTGTGTGACTCATCAGAGAGGGTGACTTTCATCAGACAGTGTGACTCATCAGAGAGGGTGACTTTCATCAGACATGCTGACATTTATTAGAGGGTGACATTCATCAGACAGAGTGACATTTATCAAACGGTGTGACTTTCATCAGACAGGGTGACTTTCATCACACATGGTGACTTTTATCACACAGGGTGACTTGCATCAGACAAGGTGACATTCATCAGAGAGAGTGACATTCATCAGACAAGGTGACTCATCAGAGAGGGTGACATTCATCAGAGAGGGTGACATTCATCAGTCAGGGTGACTTTCATCAGTCAGGGTGACTTTTCATCAGACAGGGTGACTTTCATCAGACAGGGTGACTCATCAGACAGTGTGACTCATCAGAGAGGGTGACTCATCAGACAGGTTGACATTTATTAGAGAGGGTGACATTCATCAGAGAGGGTGACATTCATCAGAGAGGGTGACATTCATGAGAGCATGACATTCATCAGACAGGGTGACTTTCATCAGTCAGGCGACTTTCATCAGACAGGGTGACATTCATCAGACAGGGTGACATTCATCAGAGAGGGTGACATTCATCAGAGAAGGTGACATTAATCCGAGCGGGTGACTCATCAGAGAAGGTGACTTCATCAGAGAGTGTGACTCATCAGAGAGTGTGACTCATCAGAGAGGGTGACATTCGTCAGATAGTTTGACTCTTTAGAGAGGGTGACATTCAACAGAGAAGGTGAAATTAATCAGAGCGGGTGACTCATTCGAGAAGGTGACATTCATCAGAGAGGGTTACCTATCAAAGAGGGTCACATTCATCAGACAGGGTGACGTATCAGACAGTGTGACATTTATCAGAGATGGTGACATTCATCAGAGAGTGTGACTCATCAGAGAGGGTGACATTCGTTAGAGAGTTTGACTCACCAGAGAGGGTGACATTCGTCAGAGAGTTTGACTCATCACAGCGGATGACATTCATCATATAGGGTGACTCATCAGAGAGGGTGATTTTCATCAGACAGGGCAACATTTACTAGAGAGGATGACTCATCAGACAGGGTGACATTCATCAGAGAGGGTGACATTCATCAGACGGGGTGACTTTCATTAGACAGTGTGACATTCATCAGAGAGGGTGACATTCATCAGACAAGGTGACTAATCAGAGAGGGTGACATTCATTAGAGAGGGTGACATTCATCAGAGAGAGTGACATTCATTAGAGAGGGTGACATTCATCAGAGAGAGTCTCATCAGAGAGTGTGACTCGTCAGACAGCGTGACTTTCATCAACCAACAGGGCGACATTCATCAGACAGGGTGACTTTCATCATACAGGGTGACTTTTATCACACAGGGTGACTTTCATCAGACAGGGTGACATTCATCAGAGAGAGGCTCCTCAGAGAGTGTGACTCATCAGAGAGGGTAACTTTCATCAGTCAGGCTGACATTTATTAGAGAGGGTAACTTTCATCAGACATGTTTACTCATCAGAGAGGGTGACAATCATCAGAGAGGGTGACTCATCAGAGAGGGTGACATTCATCAGAGAGTGGGACTCATCAGAGAGGGTGACTTGCATCAGACAGGGTGAAATTCTTCAGAGAGGGTGACATTCATCAGACAAGGTGACTCATCAAAGAGGGTGACATTCATCAGACAGGCTGACGTTTAATAGAGAGAGGGTGACATTCATCAGACAGGGTGACTTTCATCAGACAGGGTGACTCATCAAAGAGGGTGACATTCATCAGAGAGGGTGACTCATCAGAGAGGGTGACATTCATCAGAGAGTGGGACACATCAGAGAGTGGGACACATCAGAGTGTGTGACTCATCAGAGAGGGTGACTTTCATCAGACAGTGTGACTCATCAGAGAGGGTGACTTTCATCAGACATGCTGACATTTATTAGAGGGTGACATTCATCAGACAGAGTGACATTTATCAAACGGTGTGACTTTCATCAGACAGGGTGACTTTCATCACACATGGTGACTTTTATCACACAGGGTGACTTGCATCAGACAAGGTGACATTCATCAGAGAGAGTGACATTCATCAGACAAGGTGACTCATCAGAGAGGGTGACATTCATCAGAGAGGGTGACATTCATCAGTCAGGGTGACTTTCATCAGTCAGGGTGACTTTTCATCAGACAGGGTGACTTTCATCAGACAGGGTGACTCATCAGACAGTGTGACTCATCAGAGAGGGTGACTCATCAGACAGGTTGACATTTATTAGAGAGGGTGACATTCATCAGAGAGGGTGACATTCATCAGAGAGGGTGACATTCATGAGAGCATGACATTCATCAGACAGGGTGACTTTCATCAGTCAGGGCGACTTTCATCAGACAGGGTGACATTCATCAGACAGGGTGACATTCATCAGAGAGGGTGACATTCATCAGAGAAGGTGACATTAATCCGAGCGGGTGACTCATCAGAGAAGGTGACTTCATCAGAGAGTGTGACTCATCAGAGAGTGTGACTCATCAGAGAGGGTGACATTCGTCAGATAGTTTGACTCTTTAGAGAGGGTGACATTCAACAGAGAAGGTGAAATTAATCAGAGCGGGTGACTCATTCGAGAAGGTGACATTCATCAGAGAGGGTTACCTATCAAAGAGGGTCACATTCATCAGACAGGGTGACGTATCAGACAGTGTGACATTTATCAGAGATGGTGACATTCATCAGAGAGTGTGACTCATCAGAGAGGGTGACATTCGTTAGAGAGTTTGACTCACCAGAGAGGGTGACATTCGTCAGAGAGTTTGACTCATCACAGCGGATGACATTCATCATATAGGGTGACTCATCAGAGAGGGTGATTTTCATCAGACAGGGCAACATTTACTAGAGAGGATGACTCATCAGACAGGGTGACATTCATCAGAGAGGGTGACATTCATCAGACGGGGTGACTTTCATTAGACAGTGTGACATTCATCAGAGAGGGTGACATTCATCAGACAAGGTGACTAATCAGAGAGGGTGACATTCATTAGAGAGGGTGACATTCATCAGAGAGAGTGACATTCATTAGAGAGGGTGACATTCATCAGAGAGAGTCTCATCAGAGAGTGTGACTCGTCAGACAGCGTGACTTTCATCAACCAACAGGGCGACATTCATCAGACAGGGTGACTTTCATCATACAGGGTGACTTTTATCACACAGGGTGACTTTCATCAGACAGGGTGACATTCATCAGAGAGAGGCTCCTCAGAGAGTGTGACTCATCAGAGAGGGTAACTTTCATCAGTCAGGCTGACATTTATTAGAGAGGGTGACTTTCATCAGACAGGTTGACTCATCAGAGAGGGTGACAATCATCAGACAGGGTGACCTTCATCAGACAGGGTGATATTCATCAGAGAGGGTGACATTCGTCAGAGAGGGTGACATTCGTCAGAGAGTGTGACTCATCAGAGAGGGTGACTCATAAGAGAGGGAAACTTTCATCAGACAAGGTGACTTTCATCACACAGGCTGACATTCATCAGACTGGGTGACATTCATCAGAGAGGGTGACATTCATCAGAGAGGGTGATTTTCATCAGAGAGGGTGACATTCATCTCCTCCAAGGTCCAACTTCCACCCGCTACCTTAGATCTTCTTCCTCCATACACCTGTCTGTCCCCCCCGCCCGTCTCACCACTATGGGGAGCAGAGCATTCAGCCGCTCTGCTCCTCGTCTCTGGAACTCATTACCATCCCAACTCAGAAACATCGATTCATTTTCCCATTTCAAATCACAACTCAAAACACACCTGTTTAAAACTGACTATCTCACTTGACGTCAACTGCTCTGCTTCTTTTGTTGTTTTTAATGCTGTTCTATGCTTTTAAATGACTTATGTTTCCCTGTACGGTGTCATTGAGTGTCAAGAAAGGCGCCTTAAATAAAATGTATTATTATTATTATTATTAGAGAGGGTGACTCATCAGAGAGGGTGACTCATTAGAAAATGGGACTCATCAGAGAGGGTGGCTTTCTTTAGACAGGATGATATTTATTAGAGAGGCTGACTTTCATCAGTCAGGGTGACATTCATCAGAGAGGGTGACTTTTTTTAGAGAGGGTGACTTTTATTAGAGAGGGTGACTTTTATTAGAGAGGGTGACTTTCATCAGACAGGGTGACATTCATCAGACGGGGTGACTTTCATCAGACATGTTTACTAATCAGAGAGGGTGACATTCATCAGACAGGGTGACATTCATCAGACAGGGTGACTTTCATCAGACAGGGTGACATTCAACAGAGAGGGTGACATTCATCAGACAAGGTGACTAATCAGAGATGGTGACATTCATCAGAGAGGGTGACATTTATCAGAGAGAGGCTCATCAGAGAGTGTTACTCATCAGAGAGGGTGACTCATCAGAGAGGGTGACTTTCATCAGACAGGGTGACATTCATCAGAGAGGGTGACTTTCAACAGACAGGTTGACTCATCAGAGAGGGTGACAGTCATCAGACAGGGTGACTTTCATCAGACAGGGTGACTTTTATTAGAGAGGGTGACTTTCATCAGACAGGGTGACATTCATCAGAGAGGGTGACTTTTATTAGAGAGGGTAACTTTATTAGAGAGGGTGACTTTCATCAGACAGGGTGACATTCATCAGACGGAGTGACTTTCATCAGACATGTTTACTAAACAGAGAGGGTGACATTCATCAGACGGGGTGACTTTCATCAGACAGTGTGACATTTATCAGAGATGGTGACATTCATCAGAGAGTGTGACTCGTCAGACAGCGTGACTTTCATCAACCAACAGGTTGACATTCATCAGACAGGGTGACATTCATCAGAAAGGGTGACTTTCATCAGACAGGGTGTCTTTCATCACACAGGGTGACATTCATCACACAGGGTGACTTTCATCAGACAGGGTGACATTCAACAGAGAGGGTGACATTCATCAGACAAGGTGACTAATCAGAGATGGTGACATTCATCAGAGAGGGTGACATTTATCAGAGAGAGGCTCATCAGAGAGTGTGACTCATCAGAGAGGGTGACTTTCATCAGACAGGGTGACATTCATCAGAGAGGGTGACTTTCAACAGACAGGTTGACTCATCAGAGAGGGTGACAATCATCAGACAGGGTGACTTTCATCAGACAGGGTGACTTTTATTAGAGAGGGTGACTTTCATCAGACAGGGTGACATTCATCAGACAAAGTGACTCATCAGAGAGGGTGACATTGATTAGAGAGGGTGACTCATAAGAGAGGGTGACTTTCATCAGACAGGGTGACATTCATCAGACGGGGTGACTTTCATCAGACATGTTTACTAATCAGAGAGGGTGACATTCATCAGAGAGGGTCACATTCATCAGACGGGGTGACTTTCATCAACCAACAGGGTGACATTCATCAGACAGGGTGACTTTCATCACACAGGGTGACATTCATCAGAGAGGGTGACATTCATCAGACAAGGTGACTAATCAGAGATCTTGACATTCATCAGAGAGGGTGACATTTCTCAGAGAGGCTCATCAGAGAGTGTTACTCATCAGAGAGGGTAACTTTCATCAGACATGTTTACTCATCAGAGAGGGTGACATTCATCAGAGAGGGTGAGTCATCAGAGAGGGTGACATTCATCAGAGAGTGGGACTCATTAGAGAGGGTGACTTGCATCAGACAGGGTGACATTCATCAGAGAGGGTAACATTCATCAGAGAGGGTGACCTTTCAAAGAGGGTCACATTAATCAGACAACAGGGTGACATTCATCAGACAGGGTAACTTTCATCACACAGGGTGACATTCATCAGAGAGGGTGACATTCATCAGACAAGGTGACTAATCAGAGATCTTGACATTCATCAGAGAGGGTGACATTTCTCAGAGAGGCTCATCAGAGAGTGTTACTCATCAGAGAGGGTAACTTTCATCAGACATGTTTACTCATCAGAGAGGGTGACATTCATCAGAGAGGGTGAGTCATCAGAGAGGGTGACATTCATCAGAGAGTGGGACTCATTAGAGAGGGTGACTTGCATCAGACAGGGTGACATTCATCAGAGAGGGTAACATTCATCAGAGAGGGTGACCTTTCAAAGAGGGTCACATTAATCAGACGGTGACTCATCAGACAGTGTGACATTTATCAGAGATGGTGACATTCATCAGAGAGTGTGACTCTTCAGAGAGGGTGACATTCGTCAGAGAATTTGACTCATCACAGAGGGTGACATTCATCAGAGAGTGGGACTCATCAGAGAGGGTGGTTTTCTTTAAACAGGATGATATTTATTAGAGAGGCTGACTTTCATCAGTCAGGGTGACATTCATCAGAGAGGGTGACTTTTATTAGAGAGGGTGAGTTTTATTAGAGAGGGTGACTTTCATCACACAGGGTGACATTCATCAGACCGGGTGACTTTCATCAAACATGTTTACTAATAAGAGAGGGTGACATTCATCAGAGAGGGTGACATTCATCAGACGGGGTGACTTTCATCAGACAGTGTGACATTTATCAGAGATGGTGACATTCATCAGAGAGTGTGACTAGTCAGACAGCGTGACTTTCATCAACCAACAGGGTGACATTCATCAGACAGGGTGACATTCATCAGACGGGGTGACTTTCATCAAACACGTTTACTAATCAGAGAGGGTGACATTCATCAGAGAGGGTGACGTTCATCAGACGGGGTGACTTTCATCAGACAGTGTGACATTTATCAGAGATGGTGACATTCATCAGAGAGTGTGACTAGTCAGACAGCGTGACTTTCATCAACCAACAGGGTGACATTCATCAGACAGGGTGACATTCATCAGACAGGGTGACTTTCATCACACAGGGTGACATTCAACAGAGAGGGTGACATTCATCAGACAAGGTGACTAATCAGAGATGGTGACATTTTTCAGAGAGGGTGACTTTTATCAGAGAGAGGCTCATCAGAGAGTGTGACTCATCAGAGAGGGTGACTTTCATCAGACAGGGTGACATTCATCAGAGAGGGTGACTTTCAACAGACAGGTTGACTCATCAGTGACGGTGACACTCATCAGAGAGGGTGACTCATCAGAGAGGGTGGCTTTCTTTAGACAGGATGATATTTATTAGAGAGGATGACTTTCTTCAGTCAGGGTGACATTCATCAGAGAGGGTGATTATTATTAGAGAGGGTGACTTTTATTAGAGACGGTGACTTTCATCAGACAGGGTGACATTCATCAGACGGGGTGACTTTCATCAGACATGTTTACTAATCAGAGAGGGTGACATTCATCAGAGAGGGTGACATTCATCAGAGAGGGTAACATTCATCAGAGAAGGTGACATTCATCAGAGAGGGTGACCTTTCAAAGAGGGTCACATTCATCAGACGGTGACTCATCAGACAGTGTGACATTTATCAGAGATGGTGACATTCATCAGAGAGTGTGACTCTTCAGAGAGGGTGACATTCGTCAGAGAATTTGACTCATCACAGAGGGTGACATTCATCAGAGAGTGGGACTCATCAGAGAGGGTGGCTTTCTTTAAACAGGATGATATTTATTAGAGAGGCTGACTTTCATCAGTCAGGGTGACATTCATCAGAGAGGGTGACATTTATCAGAGATGGTGACATTCATCAGAGAGTGTGACTAGTCAGACAGCGTGACTTTCATCAACCAACAGGGTGACATTCATCAGACGGGGTGACTTTCATCAAACATGTTTACTAATCAGAGAGGGTGACATTCATCAGAGAGGGTGACATTCATCAGAGAGGGTGACATTCATCAGACGGGGTGACTTTCATCAGACAGTGTGACATTTATCAGAGATGGTGACATTCATCAGAGAGTGTGACTAGTCAGACAGCGTGACTTTCATCAACCAACAGGGTGACATTCATCAGACAGGGTGACTTTCATCAAACAGGGTGACATTCAACAGAGAGGGTGACATTCATCAGACAAGGTGACTAATCAGAGATGGTGACATTCATCAGAGAGGGTGACATTTATCAGAGAGAGGCTCATCAGACAGGGTGACATTCATCAGAGAGGGTGACTTTCAACAGACAGGTTGACTCATCAGTGACGGTGACACTCATCAGAGAGGGTGACTCATCAGAGTGGGTGACATTCATTAGAGAGTGGGACTCATCAGAGAGGGTGGCTTTCTTTAGACAGGATGATATTTATTAGAGAGGCTGACTTTCATCAGTCAGGGTGACATTCATCAGAGAGGGTGATTATTATTAGAGAGGGTGACTTTTATTAGAGAGGGTGACTTTCATCAGACAGGGTGACATTCATCAGACGGGGTGACTTTCATCAGACATGTTTACTAATCAGAAAGGGTGACATTCATCAGAGAGGGTGACATTCATCAGACGGGGTGACTTTCATCAGACAGTGTGACATTTATCAGAGATGGTGACATTCATCAGAGAGTGTGACTAGTCAGACAGCGTGACTTTCATCAACCAACAGGGTGACATTCATCAGACAGGGTGACATTCATCAGACGGGGTGACTTTCATCAAACACGTTTACTAATCAGAGAGGGTGACATTCATCAGAGAGGGTGACGTTCATCAGACGGGGTGACTTTTATTAGAGAGGGTGACTTTCATCAGACAGGGTGACATTCATCAGACAAAGTGACTCATCAGAGAGGGTGACATTGATTAGAGAGGGTGACTCATAAGAGAGGGTGACTTTCATCAGACGGGGTGACTTTCATCAGACATGTTTACTAATCAGAGAGGGTGACATTCATCAGAGAGGGTCACATTCATCAGACGGGGTGACTTTCATCAACCAACAGGGTGACATTCATCAGACAGGGTGACTTTCATCACACAGGGTGACATTCATCAGAGAGGGTGACATTCATCAGACAAGGTGACTAATCAGAGATCTTGACATTCATCAGAGAGGGTGACATTCATCAGACGGAGTGACTTTCATCAGAGAGTGTTACTCATCAGAGAGGGTAACTTTCATCAGACATGTTTACTCATCAGAGAGGGTGACATTCATCAGAGAGGGTGAGTCATCAGAGAGGGTGACATTCATCAGAGAGTGGGACTCATTAGAGAGGGTGACTTTCATCAACCAACAGGTTGACATTCATCAGAGAGGGTAACATTCATCAGAGAGGGTGACCTTCATCAAAGAGGGTCACATTAATCAGACAACAGGGTGACATTCATCAGACAGGGTGACTTTCATCACACAGGGTGACATTCATCAGAGAGGGTGACATTCATCAGACAAGGTGACTAATCAGAGATCTTGACATTCATCAGAGAGGGTGACATTTCTCAGAGAGGCTCATCAGAGAGTGTTACTCATCAGAGAGGGTAACTTTCATCAGACATGTTTACTCATCAGAGAGGGTGACATTCATCAGAGAGGGTGAGTCATCAGAGAGGGTGACATTCATCAGAGAGTGGGACTCATTAGAGAGGGTGACTTGCATCAGACAGGGTGACATTCATCAGAGAGGGTAACATTCATCAGAGAGGGTGACCTCTCAAAGAGGGTCACATTAATCAGACGGTGACTCATCAGACAGTGTGACATTTATCAGAGATGGTGACATTCATCAGAGAGTGTGACTCTTCAGAGAGGGTGACATTCGTCAGAGAATTTGACTCATCACAGAGGGTGACATTCATCAGAGAGTGGGACTCATCAGAGAGGGTGGTTTTCTTAAACAGGATGATATTTATTAGAGAGGCTGACTTTCATCAGTCAGGGTGACATTCATCAGAGAGGGTGACTTTTATTAGAGAGGGTGAGTTTTATTAGAGAGGGTGACTTTCATCACACAGGGTGACATTCATCAGACCGGGTGACTTTCATCAAACATGTTTACTAATAAGAGAGGGTGACATTCATCAGAGAGGGTGACATTCATCAGACGGGTGACTTTCATCAGACAGTGTGACATTTATCAGAGATGGTGACATTCATCAGAGAGTGTGACTAGTCAGACAGCGTGACTTTCATCAACCAACAGGGTGACATTCATCAGACAGGGTGACATTCATCAGACGGGTGACTTTCATCAAACACGTTTACTAATCAGAGAGGGTGACATTCATCAGAGAGGGTGACGCTCATCAGACGGGTGACTTTCATCAGACAGTGTGACATTTATCAGAGATGGTGACATTCATCAGAGAGTGTGACTAGTCAGACAGCGTGACTTTCATCAACCAACAGGGTGACATTCATCAGACAACAGGGTGACATTCATCAGACAGGGTGACTTTCATCACACAGGGTGACATTCAACAGAGAGGGTGACATTCATCAGACAAGGTGACTAATCAGAGATGGTGACATTTTTCAGAGAGGGTGACTTTTCTCAGAGAGGCTCATCAGAGAGTGTGACTCATCAGAGAGGGTGACTTTCATCAGACAGGGTGACATTCATCAGAGAGGGTGACTTTCAACAGACAGGTTGACTCATCAGTGACGGTGACACTCATCAGAGAGGGTGACTCATCAGAGAGGGTGGCTTTCTTTAGACAGGATAATATTTATTAGAGAGGATGACTTTCTTCAGTCAGGGTGACATTCATCAGAGAGGGTGATTATTATTAGAGAGGGTGACTTTTATTAGAGACGGTGACTTTCATCAGACAGGGTGACATTCATCAGACGGGGTGACTTTCATCAGACATGTTTACTAATCAGAGAGGGTGACATTCATCAGAGAGGGTGACATTCATCAGAGAGGGTAACATTCATCAGAGAAGGTGACATTCATCAGAGAGGGTGGTTTTCTTTAAACAGGATGATATTTATTAGAGAGGCTGACTTTCATCAGACAGTGTGACATTTATCAGAGATGGTGACATTCATCAGAGAGTGTGACTCTTCAGAGAGGGTGACATTAGAGAATTTGACTCATCACAGAGGGTGACATTCATCAGACCGGGTGACTTTCATCAAACATGGCTTTACTAAACAGAGAGGTGACATTCATCAGAGAGGCTGACTTTCATCAGTCAGGGTGACATTCATCAGAGAGGGTGACATTTATCAGAGATGGTGACATTCATCAGAGAGTGTGACTAGTCAGACAGCGTGACTTTCATCAACCAACAGGGTGACATTCATCAGACGGGGTGACTTTCATCAAACATGTTTACTAATCAGAGAGGGTGACATTCATCAGAGAGGGTGACATTCATCAGAGAGGGTGACATTCATCAGACGGGGTGACTTTCATCAGACAGTGTGACATTTATCAGAGATGGTGACATTCATCAGAGAGTGTGACTAGTCAGACAGCGTGACTTTCATCAACCAACAGGGTGACATTCATCAGACAGGGTGACTTTCATCAAACAGGGTGACATTCAACAGAGAGGGTGACATTCATCAGACAAGGTGACTAATCAGAGATGGTGACATTCATCAGAGAGGGTGACATTTATCAGAGAGAGGCTCATCAGACAGGGTGACATTCATCAGAGAGGGTGACTTTCAACAGACAGGTTGACTCATCAGTGACGGTGACACTCATCAGAGAGGGTGACTCATCAGAGTGGGTGACATTCATTAGAGAGTGGGACTCATCAGAGAGGGTGGCTTTCTTTAGACAGGATGATATTTATTAGAGAGGCTGACTTTCATCAGTCAGGGTGACATTCATCAGAGAGGGTGATTATTATTAGAGAGGGTGACTTTTATTAGAGAGGGTGACTTTCATCAGACAGGGTGACATTCATCAGACGGGGTGACTTTCATCAGACATGTTTACTAATCAGAAAGGGTGACATTCATCAGAGAGGGTGACATTCATCAGACGGGGTGACTTTCATCAGACAGTGTGACATTTTTCAAAGATGGTGACATTCATCAGAGAGTGTGACTAGTCAGACAGCGTGGCTTTCATCAACCAACAGGGTGACATTCATCAGACAGGGTGACTTTCATCACACAGGGTGACTTTCATCAGACAGGGTGACATTCATCAGACAAGATGACTAATCAGAGATGGTGACATTCATCAGAGAGGGTGACATTTTTCAGAGAGAGGCTCATCAGAGAGTGTGACTCATCAGAGAGGGTGACTTTCATCAGAAAGGGTGACATTCATCAGAGAGGGTGACTTTCAACAGACAGGTTGACTGATCAGAGAGGGTGACAATAATCAGACAGGGTGACTTTCATCAGAGAGGGTGACTTTCATCAGACATGTTTACTCATCAGAGAGGGTGACATTCATCAGAGAGGGTGACATTTTTCAGACAGGGAGACTTTCATCACATAGTGTGACATTTATCAGAGATGGTGACATTCATCAGAGAGTGTGACTCGTCAGACAGCGTGACTTTCATCAACCAACAGGGTGACATTCATCAGACAGGGTGACTTTCATCACACAGGGTGACATTCATCAGAAAGGGTGACATTCATCAGACAAGGTGACTAATCAGAGATCTTGACATTCATCAGAGAGGGTGACATTTCTCAGAGAGGCTCATCAGAGAGTGTTACTCATCAGAGAGGGTAACTTTCATCAGACATGTTTACTCATCAGAGAGGGTGACATTCATCAGAGAGGGTGACTCATCAGAGAGGGTGACATTCATCAGAGAGTGGGACTCATTAGAGAGGGTGACTTGCATCAGACAGGGTGACATTCATCAGAGAGGTTGACATTCATAATACAAGGTGACTCATCAAAGAGGGTGACATTCTCCATACTGGCTGACATTTATTAGAGTGTGAATTTCATCAGACAGGGTTACTCATCAGAGAGGGTGACATTCATCAGAACGGGTGACTTTCATCAGACAGGGTGACTTTCATCAGACAGGGTGACATTCATCAGACAGGGTGACTTTTATCAAACAGGCTGGCATTCTTTAAAGAGAGTGACATTCACCAGAGAGGGTGACATTAATCAGAGAGGGTGACATTGATCAGACAAGGTGACATTCATCACACAGGGTGACTCATCAGAGAGGGTGACAATCATCAGACAGGGTGACTTTCTTCAGGTAGGGTGATATTCATCAGAGAGGGTGACATTCATCAGACAAGGTGACTCATCAAAGAGGGTGACATTCATCAGAGAGTATGACTCATCAGAGAGGGTGACTTTCATCAGACAGGCTGACATTTATTAGAGAGGGTGACATGCATCAGAGAGGGTGACTTTCATCAGTCAGGGTGACTTTCATCAGACAGGGTGACTTTCATCAGACAGGGTGACTTTCAACAGACAGGGTGACTTTTATCAGACAGGGTGACTTTTAACAGATGGGGTGACATTCATCAGAGAGGGCGACATTCATCAGACAGGGTGACTTTCATCAGACAGGATAAAATTTAGCAGAGAGGGTGACATTCATCAGAGAGGGTAACATTCATCAGAGAAGGTGACATTCATCAGAGAGGGTGACCTTTCAAAGAGGGTCACATTCATCAGACAGGGTGACTCATCGGACAGTGTGACATTTATCAGAGATGGTGACATTCATCAGAGAGTGTGACTCTTCAGAGAGGGTGACATTCGTCAGAGAGTTTGACTCATCACAGAGGGTGACACTCATCAGAGAGGGTGACTCATCAGAGAGCGTGACATTCATCAGAGAGTAGGACTCATCAGAGAGGTTGACTTGCATCAGACAGGGTGACATTAATCAGAGAGGTTGACATTCATAAGACAAGGTGACTCATCAAAGAGGGTGACATTCTCCAGACAGGCTGACATTTATTAGAGAGTGTGACTTTCAATAGACAGGGTGACTCATCAGAGAGGGTGACATTAATCAGACCGGGTGACTTTCATCAGACAGGGTGACTTTCATCAGACAGGGTGACATTCATCAGACAGGGTGACTTTTATCAAACAGGCTGGCATTCATTAAAGAAAGAGTGACATTCACCAGAGAGGGTGACATTAATCAGAGAGGGTGACATTCATCAGAGAGGGTGACATTAATCATACAGGGTGTCTCATCAAAGAGGGTGACAATCATCAGACAGGGTGACTTTCATCAGGCAAGGTGATATTCATCAGAGAGGGTGACATTCATAAGACAAGGTGACTCATCAAAGAGGGTGACATTCTCCAGACAGGCTGACATTTATTAGAGAGTGTGACTTTCAATAGACAGGGTGACTCATTAGAGAGGGTGACATTCATCAGACCGGGTGACTTACATCAGACAGGGTGACTCATCAGAGAGGGTGACATTATCAGACCGGGTGACTTTAATCAGACAGGGTGACTTTCATCAGACAGGGTGACATTCATCAGAGAGGGTGACTCATCAGAGAGGGTGACATTCATCAGAGAGGGTGACTTTCATCAGACAGGGTGACTCATCAGAGAGGGTGACATTCATCAGAACGGGTGACTTTCATCAGACAGGGTGACTTTCATCAGAAAGGGTGACATTCATCAGACAGAGTGACTTTTATCAAACAGGCTGGCATTCATTAAAGAGAGTGACATTCACCAGAGAGGGCGACATTAATCAGAAAGGGTGATATTCATCAGACAGGGTGACATTCATCACACAGGGTGACTCATCAGAGAGGGTGACATTCATCAGACAGGGTGACTTTCATCAGGCAGGATGATATTCGTCAGAGAGGTTGACATTCATCAGAGAGTGGGACTCATCAAAGAGGGTGACATTCATCAGAGAGGGTGACTCATCAGAGAGGGTGACATTCATCAGACAGGGTGACTTTCATCAGGCAGGATGATATTCGGCCAGAGAGGGTGACATTCATCAGAGAGTGGGACTCATCAAAGAGGGTGACATTCATCAGAGAGGGTGACATTCATCAGAGAGGGTGACTTTCATCAGACAGGGTGACTCATCAGAGAGGGTGACATTCATCAGAACGGGTGACTTTCATCAGACAGGGTGACTTTCATCAGACAGGGTGACATTCATCAGACAGAGTGACTTTTATCAAACAGGCTGGCATTCATTAAAGAGAGTGACATTCACCAGAGAGGGCGACATTAATCAGAAAGGGTGATATTCATCAGACAGGGCGACATTCATCACACAGGGTGACTCATCAGAGAGGGTGACATTCATCAGACAGGGTGACTTTCATCAGGCAGGGTGACATTCAACAGAGAGGGTGACATTCATCAGACAAGGTGACTAATCAGAGATGGTGACATTCATCAGAGAGGGTGACATTTATCAGAGAGAGGCTCATCAGACAGGGTGACATTCATCAGAGAGGGTGACTTTCAACAGACAGGTTGACTCATCAGTGACGGTGACACTCATCAGAGAGGGTGACTCATCAGAGTGGGTGACATTCATTAGAGAGTGGGACTCATCAGAGAGGGTGGCTTTCTTTAGACAGGATGATATTTATTAGAGAGGCTGACTTTCATCAGTCAGGGTGACATTCATCAGAGAGGGTGATTATTATTAGAGAGGGTGACTTTTATTAGAGAGGGTGACTTTCATCAGACAGGGTGACATTCATCAGACGGGGTGACTTTCATCAGACATGTTTACTAATCAGAAAGGGTGACATTCATCAGAGAGGGTGACATTCATCAGACGGGGTGACTTTCATCAGACAGTGTGACATTTTTCAAAGATGGTGACATTCATCAGAGAGTGTGACTAGTCAGACAGCGTGGCTTTCATCAACCAACAGGGTGACATTCATCAGACAGGGTGACTTTCATCACACAGGGTGACTTTCATCAGACAGGGTGACATTCATCAGACAAGATGACTAATCAGAGATGGTGACATTCATCAGAGAGGGTGACATTTTTCAGAGAGAGGCTCATCAGAGAGTGTGACTCATCAGAGAGGGTGACTTTCATCAGAAAGGGTGACATTCATCAGAGAGGGTGACTTTCAACAGACAGGTTGACTGATCAGAGAGGGTGACAATAATCAGACAGGGTGACTTTCATCAGAGAGGGTGACTTTCATCAGACATGTTTACTCATCAGAGAGGGTGACATTCATCAGAGAGGGTGACATTTTTCAGACAGGGAGACTTTCATCACATAGTGTGACATTTATCAGAGATGGTGACATTCATCAGAGAGTGTGACTCGTCAGACAGCGTGACTTTCATCAACCAACAGGGTGACATTCATCAGACAGGGTGACTTTCATCACACAGGGTGACATTCATCAGAAAGGGTGACATTCATCAGACAAGGTGACTAATCAGAGATCTTGACATTCATCAGAGAGGGTGACATTTCTCAGAGAGGCTCATCAGAGAGTGTTACTCATCAGAGAGGGTAACTTTCATCAGACATGTTTACTCATCAGAGAGGGTGACATTCATCAGAGAGGGTGACTCATCAGAGAGGGTGACATTCATCAGAGAGTGGGACTCATTAGAGAGGGTGACTTGCATCAGACAGGGTGACATTCATCAGAGAGGTTGACATTCATAATACAAGGTGACTCATCAAAGAGGGTGACATTCTCCATACTGGCTGACATTTATTAGAGTGTGAATTTCATCAGACAGGGTTACTCATCAGAGAGGGTGACATTCATCAGAACGGGTGACTTTCATCAGACAGGGTGACTTTCATCAGACAGGGTGACATTCATCAGACAGGGTGACTTTTATCAAACAGGCTGGCATTCTTTAAAGAGAGTGACATTCACCAGAGAGGGTGACATTAATCAGAGAGGGTGACATTGATCAGACAAGGTGACATTCATCACACAGGGTGACTCATCAGAGAGGGTGACAATCATCAGACAGGGTGACTTTCTTCAGGTAGGGTGATATTCATCAGAGAGGGTGACATTCATCAGACAAGGTGACTCATCAAAGAGGGTGACATTCATCAGAGAGTGTGACTCATCAGAGAGGGTGACTTTCATCAGACAGGCTGACATTTATTAGAGAGGGTGACATGCATCAGAGAGGGTGACTTTCATCAGTCAGGGTGACTTTCATCAGACAGGGTGACTTTCATCAGACAGGGTGACTTTCAACAGACAGGGTGACTTTTATCAGACAGGGTGACTTTTAACAGATGGGGTGACATTCATCAGAGAGGGCGACATTCATCAGACAGGGTGACTTTCATCAGACAGGATAAAATTTAGCAGAGAGGGTGACATTCATCAGAGAGGGTAACATTCATCAGAGAAGGTGACATTCATCAGAGAGGGTGACCTTTCAAAGAGGGTCACATTCATCAGACAGGGTGACTCATCGGACAGTGTGACATTTATCAGAGATGGTGACATTCATCAGAGAGTGTGACTCTTCAGAGAGGGTGACATTCGTCAGAGAGTTTGACTCATCACAGAGGGTGACACTCATCAGAGAGGGTGACTCATCAGAGAGCGTGACATTCATCAGAGAGTAGGACTCATCAGAGAGGTTGACTTGCATCAGACAGGGTGACATTAATCAGAGAGGTTGACATTCATAAGACAAGGTGACTCATCAAAGAGGGTGACATTCTCCAGACAGGCTGACATTTATTAGAGAGTGTGACTTTCAATAGACAGGGTGACTCATCAGAGAGGGTGACATTAATCAGACCGGGTGACTTTCATCAGACAGGGTGACTTTCATCAGACAGGGTGACATTCATCAGACAGGGTGACTTTTTATCAAACAGGCTGGCATTCATTAAAGAAAGAGTGACATTCACCAGAGAGGGTGACATTAATCAGAGAGGGTGACATTCATCAGAGAGGGTGACATTAATCATACAGGGTGTCTCATCAAAGAGGGTGACAATCATCAGACAGGGTGACTTTCATCAGGCAAGGTGATATTCATCAGAGAGGGTGACATTCATAAGACAAGGTGACTCATCAAAGAGGGTGACATTCTCCAGACAGGCTGACATTTATTAGAGAGTGTGACTTTCAATAGACAGGGTGACTCATCAGAGAGGGTGACATTCATCAGACCGGGTGACTTACATCAGACAGGGTGACTCATCAGAGAGGGTGACATTATCAGACCGGGTGACTTTAATCAGACAGGGTGACTTTCATCAGACAGGGTGACATTCATCAGAGAGGGTGACATTCATCAGAGAGGGTGACTTTCATCAGACAGGGTGACTCATCAGAGAGGGTGACATTCATCAGAACGGGTGACTTTCATCAGACAGGGTGACTTTCATCAGAAAGGGTGACATTCATCAGACAGAGTGACTTTTATCAAACAGGCTGGCATTCATTAAAGAGAGTGACATTCACCAGAGAGGGCGACATTAATCAGAAAGGGTGATATTCATCAGACAGGGTGACATTCATCACACAGGGTGACTCATCAGAGAGGGTGACATTCATCAGACAGGGTGACTTTCATCAGGCAGGATGATATTCGTCAGAGAGGTTGACATTCATCAGAGAGTGGGACTCATCAAAGAGGGTGACATTCATCAGAGAGGGTGACTCATCAGAGAGGGTGACATTCATCAGACAGGGTGACTTTCATCAGGCAGGATGATATTCGTCAGAGAGGGTGACATTCATCAGAGAGTGGGACTCATCAAAGAGGGTGACATTCATCAGAGAGGGTGACATTCATCAGAGAGGGTGACTTTCATCAGACAGGGTGACTCATCAGAGAGGGTGACATTCATCAGAACGGGTGACTTTCATCAGACAGGGTGACTTTCATCAGACAGGGTGACATTCATCAGACAGAGTGACTTTTATCAAACAGGCTGGCATTCATTAAAGAGAGTGACATTCACCAGAGAGGGCGACATTAATCAGAAAGGGTGATATTCATCAGACAGGGCGACATTCATCACACAGGGTGACTCATCAGAGAGGGTGACATTCATCAGACAGGGTGACTTTCATCAGGCAGGATGATATTCGTCAGAGAGGTTGACATTCATCAGAGAGTGGGACTCATCAAAGAGGGTGACATTCATCAGAGAGGGTGACTCATCAGAGAGGGTGACATTCATCAGACAGGGTGACTTTCATCAGGCAGGATGATATTCGTCAGAGAGGGTGACATTCATCAGAGAGTGGGACTCATCAAAGAGGGTGACATTCATCAGAGAGGGTGACTCATCAGAGAGGGTGACACTCATCAGACAGGCTGACATTTACTAGAGAGGGTGACATGTATCAGAGAGGGTGACTTTCATCAGTCAGGGTGACTTTCATCAGATAGGGTGACATTCATCAGACAGGGTGACTTTCAACAGACAGGGTGACTTTCATCAGACATGGTGACTTTCAACAGACGGGGTGACATTCATCAGAGAGGGTGACTCATCAGAGAGGGTGACACTCATCAGACAGGCTGACATTTACTAGAGAGGGTGACATGCATCAGAGAGGGTGACTTTCATCAGTCAGGGTGACTTTCATCAGATAGGGTGACATTCATCAGACAGGGTGACTTTCAACAGACAGGGTGACTTTCATCAGACATGGTGACTTTCAACAGACGGGGTGACATTCATCCGAGAGGGTGACATTCATCAGACAGGGTGACTTTCATCAGACAGGGTGACTTTCATCAGACAGGATAACATTTAGCAGAGAGGGTGACATTCATCAGAGAGGGCAACATTCATCAGAGAAGGTGACATTCAACAGAGAGGGTGACCTTTCAAAGAGGGTCACATTCATCAGACAGGGTGACTCATCAGACAGTGTGACATTTATCAGAGATGGTGACATTCATCAGAGAGTGTGACTCTTCAGAGAGGGTGACATTCGTCAGAGAGTTTGACTCATCACAGAGGGTAACACTCATCAGAGAGGGTGACTCATCAGAGAGGGTGATTTTCATCAGACAGGGTGACATTCATCAGACAGGCTGACATTCATGAGTGAGGGTGACATTCATCAGAGAGGGTGACATTCATCAGACAGGGTGACATTCATCAGACAGGGTGACTCATCAGAGAGGGTGACATTCATCAGACCGGGTGACTTTCATCAGACAGAGTGACATTCATCAGAGAGGGTGACATTCATCAGACAGGGTGACTTTCATCAGACAGGGTGACATTCATCAGAGAGGGTGACATTCATCAGACAGGGTGACTTTCAACAGACAGGATAACATTTAGCAGAGAGGGTGACATTCATCAGAGAGGGTAACATTCATCAGAGAAGGTGACATTCATCAGAGAGGCTGACCTTTCAAAGAGGGTCACATTCATCAGACAGGGTGACTCATCAGACAGTGTGACATTTATCAGAGATGGTGGCATTCATCAGAGAGTTTGACTCATCAAAGAGGGTGACACTCATCAGAGAGGGTGACTCATCAGAGAGGGTGACATTCATCAGATAGTGGGACTCATCAGAGAGGTTGACTTGCATCAGACATGGTGACATTCATCAGAGAGGTTGACATTCATAAGACAAGGTGACTCATCAAAGAGGGTGACATTCTCCAGACAGGCTGACATTTATTAGAGAGTGTGACTTTCAATAGACAGGGTGACTCATCAGACAGGGTGACATTCATCAGACCGGGTGACTTTCATCAGACAGGGTGACTCATCAGAGAGGGTGACATTAATCAGACAGGGTGACTTTCATCAGACAGGGTGACTTTCATCAGACAGGGTGACATTCATCAGACAGGGTGACTTTTATCAAACAGGCTGGCATTCTTTAAAGAAAGAGTGACATTCACCAGAGAGGGTGACATTAATCAGAGAGGGTGACATTCATCAGAGAGGGTGACATTCATCACAAAGGGTGTCTCATCAAAGAGGGTGACAATCATCAGACAGGGTGACTTTCATCAGGCAAGGTGATATTCATTTGAGAGGGTGACATTCATCAGACAAGGTGACTCATCAAAGAGGGTGAC
Organism: Brachymystax lenok tsinlingensis; assembly: GCA_030435695.1. Taxonomy (NCBI): domain Eukaryota; kingdom Metazoa; phylum Chordata; class Actinopteri; order Salmoniformes; family Salmonidae; genus Brachymystax; species Brachymystax lenok. The sequence continues at coordinate 19,225,977 of CM059817.1, forward strand.
GTTCATCAGAGAGGGTGACTCATCAGAGAGGGTGACATTCATCAGAGAGGGTGACTTTCATCAGACAGGGTGACTCATCAGAGAGGGTGACATTCATCAGAACGGGTGACTTTCATCAGACAGGGTGACTTTCATCAGACAGGGTGACATTCATCAGACAGGGTGACTTTTATCAAACAGGCTGGCATTCATTAAAGAGAGTGACATTCACCAGAGAGGGCGACATTAATCAGAAAGGGTGATATTCATCAGACAGGGTGACATTCATCACACAGGGTGACTCATCAGAGAGGGTGACATTCATCAGGCAGGATGATATTCGTCAGAGAGGTTGACATTCATCAGAGAGTGGGACTCATCAAAGAGGGTGACATTCATAAGAGTGGGTGAATCATCAGAGAGGGTGACATTCATCAGACAGGGTGACTTTCATCAGGCAGGATGATATTCGTCAGAGAGGGTGACATTCATCAGAGAGTGGGACTCATCAAAGAGGGTGACATTCATCAGAGAGGGTGACTCATCAGAGAGGGTGACACTCATCAGACAGGCTGACATTTACTAGAGAGGGTGACATGTATCAGAGAGGGTGACTTTCATCAGTCAGGGTGACTTTCATCAGATAGGGTGACATTCATCAGACAGGTTGACTTTCAACAGACAGGGTGACTTTCATCAGACATGGTTACTTTCAACAGACGGGGTGACATTCATCCGAGAGGGTGACATTCATCAGACAGGGTGACTTTCATCAGACAGGATAACATTTAGCAGAGAGGGTGACATTCATCAGAGAAGGTGACATTCATCAGAGAGGGTGACCTTTCAAAGAGGGTCACATTCATCAGACAGGGTGACTCATCAGACAGTGTGACATTTATCAGAGATGGTGACATTCATCAGAGAGTGTGACTCTTCAGAGAGGGTGACATTCGTCAGAGAGTTTGACTCATCACAGAGGGTAACACTCATCAGAGAGGGTGACTCATCAGAGAGGGTGATTTTCATCAGACAGGTTGACATTCATCAGACAGGCTGACATTCATGAGTGAGGGTGACATTCATCAGAGAGGGTGACATTCATCAGACAGGGTGACATTCATCAGACAGGGTGACTTTCATCAGACATGGTGACTTTCATCAGACAGGGTGACTTTCATCAGACAGGGTGACTTTCATCAGACAGGGTGACATTCATCAGAGAGGGTGACATTCATCAGACAAGGTGACTAATCAGAGAGGGTGACATTCAGTAGAGAGGGTGACATTCATCAGAGAGAGTCTCATCAGAGAGTGTGACTCATCAGAAAGGGTAACTTTCATCAGTCAGGCTGACATTTATTAGAGAGTGTGACTTTCATCATACAGTGTGACATTTATCAGAGATTGGAACATTCATCAGAGAGTGTGACTCGTCAGACAGTGTGACTTTCATCAACCAACAGGATGACATTCATCAGAGAAGGTGACATTAATCCGAGCGGGTGACTCATCAGAGAAGGTAACATTCATCAGAGAGTGTGACTCATCAGAAAGGGTGACATTCATCAGAGAGGGTTACCTATCAAAGAGGGTCACATTCATCAGACAGGGTGACTCATCAGACAGGGTGAAATTCATCAGAGAGGGTGACATTCATCAGATAGGGTGACTTTCATCAGACAGTGTGACATTCATCAGAGAGGGTGACATTCATCAGACAAGGTGACTAATCAGAGAGGGTGACATTCATTAGAGATGGTGACATTCATCAGAGAGAGGCTCATCAGAGAGGGTGACAATCATCAGACAGGGTGACCTTCATCAGACAGGGTGACATTCATAAGAGAGGGTGACATTCATCAGAAAGGGTGACTCATCAGACAGGGTGACATTCATCAGAGAAGGTGACATTCATCAGACGGGGTGACTTTCATCAGACAGTGTGACATTCATCAGAGAGGGTGACATTCATCAGACAAGGTGACTAATCAGAGAGGGTGACATTCATTAGAGAGGGTGACATTCATCAGAGAGAGTCTCATTAGAGAGTGTGACTCATCAGAAAGGGTAACTTTCATCAGTCAAGCTGACATTTATTAGAGAGGGTGACTTTCATCAGACAGGGTGACATTCAACAGAGATTGTAATATTCATCAGAGAGTGTGACTCGTCAGACAGCGTGACTTTCATCAACCAACAGGGTGACATTCATCAGTCAGGGTGACTTTTATCAGACAGGGTGACTTTCATCACACAGGGTGACTTTCATCACACAGGGTGACTTTCATCAGACAGGGTGACATTCATCAGAGAGGGTGACATTCATCAGACAATGTGACTAATCAGAGAGGGTGACATATATCAGAGAGGGTGACATATATCAGAGAGGGTGACATTCATCAGAGAGAGGCTCATCAGAGAGGGTGACAATCATCAGACAGGGTGACCTTCATCAGACAGGGTGACATTCATCAGAGAGGGTGACATTCTTCAGAAACGGTGACTCATCAGACAGGTTGACGTTCATCAGAGAGGCTGACTCATCAGAGAGGGTGACTTTCATCAGAGTGTGACTCATCAGAGAGGGTGACTTTCATCAGTCAGGCTGACATTTATTAGAGAGCGTGACTTTCATCAGACAGGGTGACATTCTTCAGAGATGGTGACTTTAACAGACAGGTTGACTCCTTAGAGAGGGTGACAATCATCAGACAGGGTGACATTCATCAGAGAGGGTGACTCATCAGACAGGTTGACATTCATCAGAGAGGCTGACTCATCAGAGAGGGTGACTTTCATCAGAGTGTGACTCATCAGAGAGGGTGACTTTCATCAGTCAGGCTGACATTTATTAGAGAGCGTGACTTTCATCAGACAGGGTGACATTCTTCAGAGATGGTGACTTTAACAGACAGGTTGACTCCTTAGAGAGGGTGACAATCATCAGACAGGGTGACATTCATCAGAGAGGGTGACTCATCAGACAGGTTGACATTCATCAGAGAGGGTGACTCATAGGAGAGGGTGACTTTCATCAGACAGTGTGACTCATCAGAGAGGGTGACATTAATCTGAAATGGTGACTCATCAAGGGGTGACATTCATCAGAGAGGTAGACCTATGATAGAGGGTGAAATTCATCACAGGGTGACTCATCAGACAGTATGACATTTATCAGAGAGGGTGACATTCGTCAGAGAGTTTGACTCATCAGAGAGGGTGACATTCATCAGAGAGGGTGACATTCATCAGAGAGGGTGACATTCATCAGACAGGGTGACTCATCAGAGAGGGTGGCATTCATCAGAAAGGGTGACATTAATCTGAGATGGTGACTCAGAGAGGGTGACATTCGTCAGAGAGTGTGACTCATCAGAGAGGGTGACTCATAAGAGAGGGAAACTTTCATCAGACAGGGTGACTTTCATCACACAGACTGACATTCATCAGACAGGGTGACATTCATCAGAGAGGGTGACATTCATCAGAGAGGGTGATTTTCATCAGAGAGGGTGGCATTCATTGGACAAGGTGACTCATCAGAGAGGGTGACATTCTTTAGACAGGATGATATTTATTAGAGAGGCTGACTTTCATCAGACGGGGCGCCTTGCATCAGACATGTTTACTAATCAGAGAGGGTGACATTCATCAGAGAGGGTGACATTCATCAGACAGGGTGACTTTCATCAGACAGTGTGACATTTATCAGAGATGGTGACATTCATCAGAGAGTGTGACTCGTCAGACAGCGTGACTTTCATCAACCAACAGGGTGACATTCATCAGAGAAGGTGACTTTCATCAGATAGGGTGACTTTCATCACACAGGGTGACTTTCATCAGACAGGATCAAATTTAGCAGAGAGGGTGACATTCATCAGAGAGGGTAACATTCATCAGAGAAGGTGACATTCATCAGAGAGGGTGACCTTTCAAAAAGGGTCACATTCATCAGACAGGGTGACATTTATCAGAGATGGTGACATTCATCAGAGAGTGTGACTCTTCAGAGAGGGTGACATTCGTCAGAGAGTTTGACTCATCACAGAGGGTGACACTCATCAGAGAGGGTGACTCATCAGAGAGCGTGACATTCATCAGAGAGTGGGACTCATCAGACAGGTTGACTTGCATCAGACAGGGTGACATTCATCAGAGAGGTTGACATTCATAAGACAAGTTGACTCATCAAAGAGGGTGACATTCTCCAGACAGGCTGACATTTATTAGAGAGTGTGACTTTCAATAGACAGGGTGACTCATCAGAGAGGGTGACATTCATCAGACCGGGTGACTTTCATCAGACAGGGTGACTCATCAGAGAGGGTGACATTAATCAGACCGGGTGACTTTCATCAGACAGGGTGACTTTCATCAGACAGGGTGACATTCATCAGACAGGGTGACATTTATCAAACAGGCTGGCATTCATTAAAGAAAGAGTGACATTCACCAGAGAGGGTGACATTAATCAGAGAGGGTGACATTCATCAGAGAGGGTGACATTAATCACACAGGGTGTCTCATCAAAGAGGGTGACAATCATCAGACAGGGTGACTCATCAGAGAGGGTGACATTCATCAGAGAGTGTGATTCATCAGAGAGGGTGACTTTCATCAGACAGGCTGACATTTACTAGAGAGGGTGACATGCATCAGAGAGGGTGACTTTCATCAGTCAGGGTGACTTTCATCAGAGAGAGTGACTTTCATCAGACAGGGTGACTTTCAACAGACAAGGTGACTTTCATCAGACAGGGTGACTTTCAACAGACAGGATAACATTTAGCAGAGAGGGTGACATTCATCAGAGAGGGTAACATTCATCAGAGAAGGTGACATTCATCAGAGAGGGTGACCTTTCAAAGAGGGTCACATTCATCAGACAGGGTGACTCATCAGACAGTGTGGCATTTATCAGAGATGGTGGCATTCATCAGAGAGTTTGACTCATCAAAGAGGGTGACACTCATCAGAGAGGGTGACTCATCAGAGAGGGTGACATTAATCAGAGAGTGGGACTCATCAGAGAGGTTGACTTGCATCAGACAGGGTGACATTCATCAGAGAGGGTGACATTCATCAGACGGGGTGACTTTCATCAGACGGGGTGACTTTCATCAGACAGTGTGACATTTATCAGAGATGGTGACATTCATCAGAGAGGGTGACATTCATCAGAGAGGGTGACATTAATCACACAGGGTGTCTCATCAAAGAGGGTGACAATCATCAGACAGGGTGACTTTCATCAGGCAAGGTGATATTCATCAGAGAGGGTGACATTCATCAGACAAGGTGACTCATCAAAGAGGGTGACATTCATCAGAGAGGGTGACTCATCAGAGAGGGTGACATTCATCAGAGAGTGTGATTCATCAGAGAGGGTGACTTTCATCAGACAGGCTGACATTTACTAGAGAGGGTGACTTTCATCAGTCAGGGTGACTTTCATCGGACAGAGTGACTTTCATCAGACAGGGTGACTTTCAACAGACAAGGTGACTTTCATCAGACAGGGTGACTTTCAACAGACAGGATAACATTTAGCAGAGAGGGTGACATTCATCAGAGAGGGTGACATTCATCAGAGAGGGTGACCTTTCAAAGAGGGTCACATTCATCAGACAGGGTGACTCATCAGACAGTGTGGCATTTATCAGAGATGGTGGCATTCATCAGAGAGTTTGACTCATCAAAGAGGGTGACACTCATCAGAGAGGGTGACTCATCAGAGAGGGTGACATTCATCAGAGAGTGGGACTCATCAGAGAGGTTGACTTGCATCAGACAGGGTGACATTCATCAGAGAGGGTGACATTCATCAGACGGGGTGACTTTCATCAGACGGGGTGACTTTCATCAGACAGTGTGACATTTATCAGAGATGGTGACATTCATCAGAGAGTGTGACTCGTCAGACAGCGTGACTTTCATCAACCAACAGGGTGACATTCATCAGAGAAGGTGACTTTCATCAGATAGGGTGACTTTCATCACACAGGGTGACTTTCATCAGACAGGGTGACATTGAACAGAGAGGGTGACATTCATCAGACAAGGTGACTAATCAGAGATGGTGACATTCATCAGAGAGGGTGACATTTATCAGAGAGAGGCTCATCAGAGAGTGTTACTCATCAAAGAGGGTGACTTTCAACAGACAGGTTGACTCATCAGAGAGGATGAAAATCATCAGACAGGGTGACTTTCATCAGAGAGGGTGACTTTAATCAGACATGTTTACTCATCAGACAGTGTGACATTCATCAGAGAGGGTGACATTCATCAGACAAGGTGACTCATCAGAGTGGGTGACAATAATTAGAGAGGGTGACATTCATCAGAGAGAGGCTCATCAGAGAGGGTGACAATCATCAGACAGGGTGACCTTCATCAGACAGAGTGACATTCATTAGAGAGGGTGACATTCATCAGAAAGGGTGACTCATCAGACAGGGTGACATTCATCAGACAAGGTGACATTCATCAGACGGGGTGACTTTCATCAGACAGTGTGACATTCATCAGAGAGGGTGACGTTCATCAGACGGGGTGACTTTCATCAGACAGTGTGACATTCATCAGACAAGGTGACATTCATCAGACGGGGTGACTTTCATCAGACAGTGTGACATTCATCAGAGAGGGTGACATTCATTAGAGAGGGTGACATTCATCAGAGAGAGAGTCTCATCAGAGAGTGTGACTCATCAGAAAGGGTAACTTTCATCAGTCAGGCTGACATTTATTAGAGAGGGTGACTTTCATCAGACAGGGTGACATTCAACAGAGATTGTAACATTCATCAGAGAGAGGCTCATCAGAGAGGGTGACAATCATCAGAAAGGGTGACATTCATCAGAGAGGGTGACCTTTCAAAGAGGGTCACATTCATCAGACAGGGTGACTCATCAGACAGTGTGGCATTTATCAGAGATGGTGGCATTCATCAGAGAGTTTGACTCATCAAAGAGGGTGACACTCATCAGAGAGGGTGACTCATCAGAGAGGGTGACATTCATCAGAGAGTGGGACTCATCAGAGAGGTTGACTTGCATCAGACAGGGTGACATTCATCAGAGAGGGTGACATTCATCAGACGGGGTGACTTTCATCAGACGGGGTGACTTTCATCAGACAGTGTGACATTTATCAGAGATGGTGACATTCATCAGAGAGGGTGACATTCATCAGAGAGGGTGACATTAATCACACAGGGTGTCTCATCAAAGAGGGTGACAATCATCAGACAGGGTGACTTTCATCAGGCAAGGTGATATTCATCAGAGAGGGTGACATTCATCAGACAAGGTGACTCATCAAAGAGGGTGACATTCATCAGAGAGGGTGACTCATCAGAGAGGGTGACATTCATCAGAGAGTGTGATTCATCAGAGAGGGTGACTTTCATCAGACAGGCTGACATTTACTAGAGAGGGTGACATGCATCAGGGAGGGTGACTTTCATCAGTCAGGGTGACTTTCATCGGACAGAGTGACTTTCATCAGACAGGGTGACTTTCAACAGACAAGGTGACTTTCATCAGACAGGGTGACTTTCAACAGACAGGATAACATTTAGCAGAGAGGGTGACATTCATCAGAGAGGGTGACATTCATCAGAGAGGGTGACCTTTCAAAGAGGGTCACATTCATCAGACAGGGTGACTCATCAGACAGTGTGGCATTTATCAGAGATGGTGGCATTCATCAGAGAGTTTGACTCATCAAAGAGGGTGACACTCATCAGAGAGGGTGACTCATCAGAGAGGGTGACATTCATCAGAGAGTGGGACTCATCAGAGAGGTTGACTTGCATCAGACAGGGTGACATTCATCAGAGAGGGTGACATTCATCAGACGGGGTGACTTTCATCAGACGGGGTGACTTTCATCAGACAGTGTGACATTTATCAGAGATGGTGACATTCATCAGAGAGTGTGACTCGTCAGACAGCGTGACTTTCATCAACCAACAGGGTGACATTCATCAGAGAAGGTGACTTTCATCAGATAGGGTGACTTTCATCACACAGGGTGACTTTCATCAGACAGGGTGACATTGAACAGAGAGGGTGACATTCATCAGACAAGGTGACTAATCAGAGATGGTGACATTCATCAGAGAGGGTGACATTTATCAGAGAGAGGCTCATCAGAGAGTGTTACTCATCAAAGAGGGTGACTTTCAACAGACAGGTTGACTCATCAGAGAGGATGAAAATCATCAGACAGGGTGACTTTCATCAGAGAGGGTGACTTTAATCAGACATGTTTACTCATCAGACAGTGTGACATTCATCAGAGAGGGTGACATTCATCAGACAAGGTGACTCATCAGAGTGGGTGACATTCATTAGAGAGGGTGACATTCATCAGAGAGAGGCTCATCAGAGAGGGTGACAATCATCAGACAGGGTGACCTTCATCAGACAGAGTGACATTCATTAGAGAGGGTGACATTCATCAGAAAGGGTGACTCATCAGACAGGGTGACATTCATCAGACAAGGTGACATTCATCAGACGGGGTGACTTTCATCAGACAGTGTGACATTCATCAGAGAGGGTGACGTTCATCAGACGGGGTGACTTTCATCAGACAGTGTGACATTCATCAGACAAGGTGACATTCATCAGACGGGGTGACTTTCATCAGACAGTGTGACATTCATCAGAGAGGGTGACATTCATTAGAGAGGGTGACATTCATCAGAGAGAGAGTCTCATCAGAGAGTGTGACTCATCAGAAAGGGTAACTTTCATCAGTCAGGCTGACATTTATTAGAGAGGGTGACTTTCATCAGACAGGGTGACATTCAACAGAGATTGTAACATTCATCAGAGAGAGGCTCATCAGAGAGGGTGACAATCATCAGAAAGGGTGACCTTCATCAGACATGGTGACATTCATCAGAGATGGTGACTTTAACAGACAGGTTGACTCATTAGAGAGGGTGACAATCATCAGACAGGGTGACATTCATCAGAGAGGGTGACTCATGAGACAGGTTGACATTCATCAGAGAGGGTGACTCATCAGAGAGGGTGAATTTCATCAGACAGTGTGACTCATCAGAGAGGGTGACATTCATCAGAGAGGGTGACATTAATCTGAGATGTTGACTCATCAGAGAGGGTGACATTCATCAGAGAGGTTGACCTATCATAGAGGGTCAAAATCATCAGACAGGGTGACTCATCAGACAGTATGACATTTATCAGACAGGGTGACATTCGTCAGAGAGTTTAACTCATCAGAGAGGGTGACATTCATCACAGAGGGTGACATTCATCAGACAGTGTGACATTTATCAGAGAGGGTGACATTCATCAGACGGGGTGACTTTAATCAGTCAGGGTGACATTTACTAGAGAGGATGACTCATCAGACAGGGTGACATTTATCAGAGATGGTGACATTCATCAGAGAGTGTGACTCGTCAGACAGCGTGACTTTCATCAACCAACAGACTGACATTCATCAGACAGGGTGACTTTCATCAGATAGGGTGACTTTCATCAAACAGGGTGACTTTCATCAGACAGGGTGACATTCAACAGAGAGGGTGACATTCATCAGACAAGGTGACTAATCAGAGATGGTGACATTAATCAGACCGGGTGACTTTCATCAGACAGGGTGAATTTCATCAGATAGGGTGACATTCAACAGAGAGGGTGACATTCATCAGACAAGGTGACTAATCAGAGATGGTGACATTCATCAGAGAGGGTGACATTTATCAGAGAGAGGCTCATCAGAGAGTGTTACTCATCAGAGAGGGTGACTTTCAACAGACAGGTTGACTCATCAGAGAGGATGACAATCATCAGACAGGCTGACATTTATTAGAGAGGGTGACTTTCATCAGACAGGGTGACATTCAACAGAGATTGTAACATTCATCAGAGAGAGGCTCATCAGAGAGGGTGACAATCATCAGAAAGGGTGACCTTCATCAGACATGGTGACATTCATCAGAGATGGTGACTTTAACAGACAGGTTGACTCATTAGAGAGGGTGACAATCATCAGACAGGGTGACATTCATCAGAGAGGGTGACTCATGAGACAGGTTGACATTCATCAGAGAGGGTGACTCATCAGAGAGGGTGAATTTCATCAGACAGTGTGACTCATCAGAGAGGGTGACATTCATCAGAGAGGTTGACCTATCATAGAGGGTCAAAATCATCAGACAGGGTGACTCATCAGACAGTATGACATTTATCAGACAGGGTGACATTCATCAGAGAGTTTGACTCATCAGAGAGGGTGACATTCATCAGAGAGGGTGACATTCATCAGACAGTGTGACATTTATCAGAGAGGGTGACATTCATCAGACGGGGTGACTTTAATCAGTCAGGGTGACATTTACTAGAGAGGATGACTCATCAGACAGGGTGACATTTATCAGAGATGGTGACATTCATCAGAGAGTGTGACTCGTCAGACAGCGTGACTTTCATCAACCAACAGAGTGACATTCATCAGACAGGGTGACTTTCATCAGATAGGGTGACTTTAATCACACAGGGTGACTTTCATCAGACAGGGTGACATTCAACAGAGAGGGTGACATTCATCAGACAGGCTGACATTTATTAGAGAGGGTGACTTTCATCAGACAGGGTGACATTCAACAGAGATTGTAACATTCATCAGAGAGAGGCTCATCAGAGAGGGTGACAATCATCAGAAAGGGTGACCTTCATCAGACATGGTGACATTCATCAGAGATGGTGACTTTAACAGACAGGTTGACTCATTAGAGAGGGTGACAATCATCAGACAGGGTGACATTCATCAGAGAGGGTGACTCATGAGACAGGTTGACATTCATCAGAGAGGGTGACTCATCAGAGAGGGTGAATTTCATCAGACAGTGTGACTCATCAGAGAGGGTGACATTCATCAGAGAGGGTGACATTAATCTGAGATGTTGACTAATCAGAGAGGGTGACATTCATCAGAGAGGTTGACCTATCATAGAGGGTCAAAATCATCAGACAGGGTGACTCATCAGACAGTATGACATTTATCAGACAGGGTGACATTCGTCAGAGAGTTTGACTCATCAGAGAGGGTGACATTCACCAGAGAGGGGACATTCATCAGACAGTGTGACATTTATCAGAGAGGGTGACCTTCATCAGACGGGGTGACTTTAATCAGTCAGGGTGACATTTACTAGAGAGGATGACACATCAGACAGGGTGACATTTATCAGAGATGGTGACATTCATCAGAGAGTGTGACTCATCAGACAGCGTGACTTTCATCAACCAACAGAGTGACATTCATCAGACAGGGTGACTTTCATCAGATAGGGTGACTTTCATCAGACAAGGTGACTAATCAGAGATGGTGACATTCATCAGAGAGGGTGACAATCATCAGAGAGGGTGACATTTATCAGAGAGAGGCTCATCAGAGAGTGTTACTCATCAGAGAGGGTGACTTTCAACAGACAGGTTGACTCATCAGAGAGGATGACAATCATCAGACAGGGTGACTTTCATCAGAGAGGGTGACTTTAATCAGACATGTTTACTCACCAGACAGGTGACATTCATCAGACGGGTGACTTTCATCAGACAGTGTGACATTCATCAGAAAGGGTGACATTCATCAGAGATGGTGACTAATCAGAGTGGGTGACAATCATTAGAGAGGGTGACATTCATCAGAGAGAGGCTCATCAGAGAGGGTGACAATCATCAGACAGGGTGACAATCATCAGACAGAGTGACATTCATTAGAGAGGGTGACATTCATCAGAAAGGGTGACTCATCAGACAGGGTGACATTCATCAGACAAGGTGACATTAATCAGACGGGTGACTTTCATCAGACAGTGTGACATTCATCAGAGAGGGTGACATTCATCAGACAAGGTGACTAATCAGAGAGGGTGACATTAATCAGAGAGAGAGTCTCATCAGAGAGTGTGACTCATCAGAAAGGGTAACTTTCATCAGTCAGGCTGACATTTATTAGAGAGGGTGACTTTCATCAGACAGGGTGACATTCAACAAAGATTGTAACATTCATCAGAGAGAGGCTCATCAGAGAGGGTGACAATCATCAGAAAGGGTGACCTTCATCAGACATGGTGACATTCATCAGAGATGGTGACTTTAACAGACAGGTTGACTCATTAGAGAGGGTGACAATCATCAGACAGGGTGACATTCATCAGAGAGGGTGACTCATGAGACAGGTTGACATTCATCAGAGAGGGTGACTCATCAGAGAGGGTGAATTTCATCAGACAGTGTGACTCATCAGAGAGGGTGACATTCATCAGAGAGGTTGACCTATCATAGAGGGTCAAAATCATCAGACAGGGTGACTCATCAGACAGTATGACATTTATTAGACAGGGTGACATTCGTCAGAGAGTTTGACTCATCAGAGAGGGTGACATTCATCAGAGAGGGTGACATTCATCAGACAGTGTGACATTTATCAGAGAGGGTGACATTCATCAGACGGGGTGACTTTAATCAGTCAGGGTGACATTTACTAGAGAGGATGACTCATCAGACAGGGTGACATTTATCAGAGATGGTGACATTCATCAGAAGTGTGACTCGTCAGACAGCGTGACTTTCATCAACCAACAGGGTGAAATTCATCAGACAGGTTGACTTTCATCATACAGGGTGACTTTCATCACACAGGGTGACTTTCATCAGACAGGGTGACCTTCATCAGACAGGGTGACTCATCAGAGAGTGTGACTCATCAGACAGGTTGACATTCATCAGAGAGGGTGACTCATCAGACAGTGTGACCTTTATCAGAGATGGTAACATTCATCAGAGAGTGTGACTTATCAGAGAGGGTGACATTCGTCAGAGAGTTTGACTCATCAGAGAGGGTGACACTCGTCAGAGAGTTTTTGATTCATTGCAGAAAGTGACATTCATCAGAGAGGGTGACTCATCAGAGAGGGTGATTTTCATCAGAGAGGGTGACATTCATCAGAGGGGTTGACTTTCATCAGAGAGTGTGACATTTATCAGAGATGGTGACATTCATCAGAGAGAGTTACTCGTCAGACAGCGAGACTTTCATCAACCAACATGGTGACATTCATCAGACAGGGTGACTTTCATCAGACAGGGTGACTTTCATCAGACAGGGTGACATTCATCAGACTGGGTGACATTCATCAGAGAGGGTGACATTCATCAGACAGGGTGACATTTATCAGAGATGGTGACATTCATCAGAGAGTGTGACTCATCAGACAGCGTGACTTTCATCAACCAACAGAGTGACATTCATCAGACAGGGTGACTTTCATCAGATAGGGTGACTTTCATCAGACAAGGTGACTAATCAGAGATGGTGACATTCATCAGAGAGGGTGACAATCATCAGAGAGGGTGACATTTATCAGAGAGAGGCTCATCAGAGAGTGTTACTCATCAGAGAGGGTGACTTTCAACAGACAGGTTGACTCATCAGAGAGGATGACAATCATCAGACAGGGTGACTTTCATCAGAGAGGGTGACTTTAATCAGACATGTTTACTCACCAGGGTGACATTCATCAGACGGGGTGACTTTCATCAGACAGTGTGACATTCATCAGAAAGGGTGACATTCATCAGAGATGGTGACTAATCAGAGTGGGTGACAATCATTAGAGAGGGTGACATTCATCAGAGAGAGGCTCATCAGAGAGGGTGACAATCATCAGACAGGGTGACAATCATCAGACAGAGTGACATTCATTAGAGAGGGTGACATTCATCAGAAAGGGTGACTCATCAGACAGGGTGACATTCATCAGACAAGGTGACATTAATCAGACGGGGTGACTTTCATCAGACAGTGTGACATTCATCAGAGAGGGTGACATTCATCAGACAAGGTGACTAATCAGAGAGGGTGACATTAATCAGAGAGAGAGTCTCATCAGAGAGTGTGACTCATCAGAAAGGGTAACTTTCATCAGTCAGGCTGACATTTATTAGAGAGGGTGACTTTCATCAGACAGGGTGACATTCAACAAAGATTGTAACATTCATCAGAGAGAGGCTCATCAGAGAGGGTGACAATCATCAGAAAGGGTGACCTTCATCAGACATGGTGACATTCATCAGAGATGGTGACTTTAACAGACAGGTTGACTCATTAGAGAGGGTGACAATCATCAGACAGGGTGACATTCATCAGAGAGGGTGACTCATGAGACAGGTTGACATTCATCAGAGAGGGTGACTCATCAGAGAGGGTGAATTTCATCAGACAGTGTGACTCATCAGAGAGGGTGACATTCATCAGAGAGGTTGACCTATCATAGAGGGTCAAAATCATCAGACAGGGTGACTCATCAGACAGTATGACATTTATTAGACAGGGTGACATTCGTCAGAGAGTTTGACTCATCAGAGAGGGTGACATTCATCAGAGAGGGTGACATTCATCAGACAGTGTGACATTTATCAGAGAGGGTGACATTCATCAGACGGGGTGACTTTAATCAGTCAGGGTGACATTTACTAGAGAGGATGACTCATCAGACAGGGTGACATTTATCAGAGATGGTGACATTCATCAGAGAGTGTGACTCGTCAGACAGCGTGACTTTCATCAACCAACAGGGTGAAATTCATCAGACAGGTTGACTTTCATCATACAGGGTGACTTTCATCACACAGGGTGACTTTCATCAGACAGGGTGACCTTCATCAGACAGGGTGACTCATCAGAGAGGGTGACTCATCAGACAGGTTGACATTCATCAGAGAGGGTGACTCATCAGACAGTGTGACCTTTATCAGAGATGGTAACATTCATCAGAGAGTGTGACTTATCAGAGAGGGTGACATTCGTCAGAGAGTTTGACTCATCAGAGAGGGTGACACTCGTCAGAGAGTTTTTGATTCATTGCAGAAAGTGACATTCATCAGAGAGGGTGACTCATCAGAGAGGGTGATTTTCATCAGAGAGGGTGACATTCATCAGAGGGGTTGACTTTCATCAGAGAGTGTGACATTTATCAGAGATGGTGACATTCATCAGAGAGAGTTACTCGTCAGACAGCGAGACTTTCATCAACCAACATGGTGACATTCATCAGACAGGGTGACTTTCATCAGACAGGGTGACTTTCATCAGACAGGGTGACATTCATCAGACTGGGTGACATTCATCAGAGAGGGTGACATTCATCAGACAGGGTGACTTTCATCACAGTGTGACATTTATCAGAGATGGTGACATTCATCAGACAAGGTGACTAATCAGAGATGGTGACATTCATCAGAGAGGGTGACATTTATCAGAGAGAGGCTCATCAGAGAGTGTTACTCATCAGAGAGGGTGACTTTCAACAGACAGGTTGACTCATCAGAGAGGATGACAATCATCAGACAGGCTGACATTTATTAGAGAGGGTGACTTTCATCAGACAGGGTGACATTCAACAGAGATTGTAACATTCATCAGAGAGAGGCTCATCAGAGAGGGTGACAATCATCAGAAAGGGTGACCTTCATCAGACATGGTGACATTCATCAGAGATGGTGACTTTAACAGACAGGTTGACTCATTAGAGAGGGTGACAATCATCAGACAGGGTGACATTCATCAGAGAGGGTGACTCATGAGACAGGTTGACATTCATCAGAGAGGGTGACTCATCAGAGAGGGTGAATTTCATCAGACAGTGTGACTCATCAGAGAGGGTGACATTCATCAGAGAGGTTGACCTATCATAGAGGGTCAAAATCATCAGACAGGGTGACTCATCAGACAGTATGACATTTATCAGACAGGGTGACATTCATCAGAGAGTTTGACTCATCAGAGAGGGTGACATTCATCAGAGAGGGTGACATTCATCAGACAGTGTGACATTTATCAGAGAGGGTGACATTCATCAGACGGGGTGACTTTAATCAGTCAGGGTGACATTTACTAGAGAGGATGACTCATCAGACAGGGTGACATTTATCAGAGATGGTGACATTCATCAGAGAGTGTGACTCGTCAGACAGCGTGACTTTCATCAACCAACAGAGTGACATTCATCAGACAGGGTGACTTTCATCAGATAGGGTGACTTTAATCACACAGGGTGACTTTCATCAGACAGGGTGACATTCAACAGAGAGGGTGACATTCATCAGACAGGCTGACATTTATTAGAGAGGGTGACTTTCATCAGACAGGGTGACATTCAACAGAGATTGTAACATTCATCAGAGAGAGGCTCATCAGAGAGGGTGACAATCATCAGAAAGGGTGACCTTCATCAGACATGGTGACATTCATCAGAGATGGTGACTTTAACAGACAGGTTGACTCATTAGAGAGGGTGACAATCATCAGACAGGGTGACATTCATCAGAGAGGGTGACTCATGAGACAGGTTGACATTCATCAGAGAGGGTGACTCATCAGAGAGGGTGAATTTCATCAGACAGTGTGACTCATCAGAGAGGGTGACATTCATCAGAGAGGGTGACATTAATCTGAGATGTTGACTAATCAGAGAGGGTGACATTCATCAGAGAGGTTGACCTATCATAGAGGGTCAAAATCATCAGACAGGGTGACTCATCAGACAGTATGACATTTATCAGACAGGGTGACATTCGTCAGAGAGTTTGACTCATCAGAGAGGGTGACATTCACCAGAGAGGGGACATTCATCAGACAGTGTGACATTTATCAGAGAGGGTGACCTTCATCAGACGGGGTGACTTTAATCAGTCAGGGTGACATTTACTAGAGAGGATGACACATCAGACAGGGTGACATTTATCAGAGATGGTGACATTCATCAGAGAGTGTGACTCATCAGACAGCGTGACTTTCATCAACCAACAGAGTGACATTCATCAGACAGGGTGACTTTCATCAGATAGGGTGACTTTCATCAGACAAGGTGACTCATCAGAGATGGTGACATTCATCAGAGAGGGTGACAATCATCAGAGAGGGTGACATTTATCAGAGAGAGGCTCATCAGAGAGTGTTACTCATCAGAGAGGGTGACTTTCAACAGACAGGTTGACTCATCAGAGAGGATGACAATCATCAGACAGGGTGACTTTCATCAGAGAGGGTGACTTTAATCAGACATGTTTACTCACCAGACAGGGTGACATTCATCAGAGAGGGTGACATTCATCAGACGGGGTGACTTTCATCAGACAGTGTGACATTCATCAGAAAGGGTGACATTCATCAGAGATGGTGACTAATCAGAGTGGGTGACAATCATTAGAGAGGGTGACATTCATCAGAGAGAGGCTCATCAGAGAGGGTGACAATCATCAGACAGGGTGACAATCATCAGACAGAGTGACATTCATTAGAGAGGGTGACATTCATCAGAAAGGGTGACTCATCAGACAGGGTGACATTCATCAGACAAGGTGACATTAATCAGACGGGGTGACTTTCATCAGACAGTGTGACATTCATCAGAGAGGGTGACATTCATCAGACAAGGTGACTAATCAGAGAGGGTGACATTAATCAGAGAGAGAGTCTCATCAGAGAGTGTGACTCATCAGAAAGGGTAACTTTCATCAGTCAGGCTGACATTTATTAGAGAGGGTGACTTTCATCAGACAGGGTGACATTCAACAAAGATTGTAACATTCATCAGAGAGAGGCTCATCAGAGAGGGTGACAATCATCAGAAAGGGTGACCTTCATCAGACATGGTGACATTCATCAGAGATGGTGACTTTAACAGACAGGTTGACTCATTAGAGAGGGTGACAATCATCAGACAGGGTGACATTCATCAGAGAGGGTGACTCATGAGACAGGTTGACATTCATCAGAGAGGGTGACTCATCAGAGAGGGTGAATTTCATCAGACAGTGTGACTCATCAGAGAGGGTGACATTCATCAGAGAGGTTGACCTATCATAGAGGGTCAAAATCATCAGACAGGGTGACTCATCAGACAGTATGACATTTATTAGACAGGGTGACATTCATCAGAGAGTTTGACTCATCAGAGAGGGTGACATTCATCAGAGAGGTGACATTCATCAGACAGTGTGACATTTATCAGAGAGGGTGACATTCATCAGACGGGGTGACTTTAATCAGTCAGGGTGACATTTACTAGAGAGGATGACTCATCAGACAGGGTGACATTTATCAGAGATGGTGACATTCATCAGAGAGTGTGACTCGTCAGACAGCGTGACTTTCATCAACCAACAGGGTGAAATTCATCAGACAGGTTGACTTTCATCATACAGGGTGACTTTCATCACACAGGGTGACTTTCATCAGACAGGGTGACCTTCATCAGACAGGGTGACTCATCAGAGAGGGTGACTCATCAGACAGGTTGACATTCATCAGAGAGGGTGACTCATCAGACAGTGTGACCTTTATCAGAGATGGTAACATTCATCAGAGAGTGTGACTTATCAGAGAGGGTGACATTCGTCAGAGAGTTTGACTCATCAGAGAGGGTGACACTCGTCAGAGAGTTTTTGATTCATTGCAGAAAGTGACATTCATCAGAGAGGGTGACTCATCAGAGAGGGTGATTTTCATCAGAGAGGGTGACATTCATCAGAGGGGTTGACTTTCATCAGACAGTGTGACATTTATCAGAGATGGTGACATTCATCAGAGAGAGTTACTCGTCAGACAGCGAGACTTTCATCAACCAACATGGTGACATTCATCAGACAGGGTGACTTTCATCAGACAGGGTGACTTTCATCAGACAGGGTGACATTCATCAGACTGGGTGACATTCATCAGAGAGGGTGACATTCATCAGACAGGGTGACTTTCATCACAGTGTGACATTTATCAGAGATGGTGACATTCATCAGAGAGAGTTACTCGTCAGACAGCGAGACTTTCATCAACCAACATGGTGACATTCATCAGACAGGGTGACTTTCATCAGACAGGGTGACTTTCATCAGACAGGGTGACATTCATCAGACTGGGTGACATTCATCAGAGAGGGTGACAATCATCAGACAGGTTGACATTCATCAGAGAGGCTGACTCATCAGAGAGGGTGACATTAATCAGAGAGGGTGACATTCATGAGAGCGTGACATTCATCAGACAGGTTGAATTTCATCAGACAGTGTGAGTCATCAGACAGGCTGACATTTATTAGAGAGGGTGACATTCATCAGAGAGGGTGACATTCACCAGAGAGGGTGACATTCATGAGAGCGTGACATTCATCAGACAGGTTGAATTTCATCAGACAGGGTGACATTCATCAGACAGGGTGACTTTCATCAGTCAGAGTGACTTTCATCAGTCAGGGTGACTTTCATCAGACAGGGTGACTTTCATCAGACAGGGTGACATTCATCAGACAGGGTGACATTCATCAGAGAGGGTGACATTCATCAGAGAAGGTGACATTAATCAGAGCGGGTAACATTCATCAGAGAAGGTGACATTAATCAGAGCGGGTGACTCATCAGAGAAGGTGACATTCATCAGAGTGTGACTCATCAGAGAGGGTGACATTCGTCAGAGAGTTTGACTCTTCAGAGAGGGTGACATTCATCAGAGAAGGTGAAATTAATCAGAGCGGGTTACTCATCAGAGAAGGTGACATTCATCAGAGTGTGACTCATCAGAGAGGGTGACATTCGTCAGAGAGTTTGACTCTTCAGAGATGGTGACATTCATCAGACATGGTGACTCGTCAGACAGCGTGACTTTCATCAACCAACAAGGTGACATTCATCAGACAGGGTGACTTTCATCAGACAGGGTGACTTTCATCACAAAGGGTGACTTTCATCACGCAGGGTGACATTCATCAGAGAGGGTGGCATTCATCAGACAAGGTGACTAATCAGAGATCTTGACATTCATCAGAGAGGGTGACATTTATCAGAGAGAGGCTCATCAGAGAGTGTGACTCATCAGACAGGGGAACTTTCATTAGTCATTCTGACATTTATTAGAGAGGGTGACTTTCATCAGACAGGGTGCCATTCATCAGAGAGGTTGACTTTCAACAGACAGGTTGACTCATCAGAGAGGGTGACAATCATGAGACAGGGTGACTTTCATCACACAGGGTGATATTCATCAGAGAGAGTGACATTCATCAGAGAGAGTGACATTCATCAGAGAGGGTGACATTCATCAGACAGGGTGACTCATCAGAGAGGGTGACATTCATCAGTCATTCTGACATTTATTAGAGAGGGTGACTTTCATCAGACAGGGTGACATTCATTAGAGAGGGTGACTTTCAACAGACAGGTTGACTCATCAGAGAGGGTGACAATCATCAGACAGGGTGACTTTCATCAGACAGGGTGATATTCATCAGAGAAAGTGACATTCATCAGAGAGAGTGACATTCATCAGACAGGGTGACTCATCAGAGAGGGTGACATTCATCAGAGAGGGTGACCTATCAAAGAGGGTGACATTCATCAGACCGGGTGACTTTCATCAGACAGGGTGACTTTCATCAGACAGGAAGACTTTTGTCAAACAGGCTGGCATTCATTAAAGAGAGTGACATTCACCAGAGAGGGTGACATTAATCAGAGAGGGTGACATTCATCAGACAGGGTGACTTTCATCACAGTGTGACATTTATCAGAGATGGTGACATTCATCAGAGAGAGTTACTCGTCAGACAGCGAGACTTTCATCAACCAACATGGTGACATTCATCAGACAGGGTGACTTTCATCAGACAGGGTGACTTTCATCAGACAGGGTGACATTCATCAGACTGGGTGACATTCATCAGAGAGGGTGACATTCATCAGACAGGTTGACATTCATCAGAGAGGCTGACTCATCAGAGAGGGTGACATTAATCAGAGAGGGTGACATTCATGAGAGCGTGACATTCATCAGACAGGTTGAATTTCATCAGACAGTGTGAGTCATCAGACAGGCTGACATTTATTAGAGAGGGTGACATTCATCAGAGAGGGTGACATTCACCAGAGAGGGTGACATTCATGAGAGCGTGACATTCATCAGACAGGTTGAATTTCATCAGACAGGGTGACATTCATCAGACAGGGTGACTTTCATCAGTCAGAGTGACTTTCATCAGTCAGGGTGACTTTCATCAGACAGGGTGACTTTCATCAGACAGGGTGACATTCATCAGACAGGGTGACATTCATCAGAGAGGGTGACATTCATCAGAGAAGGTGACATTAATCAGAGCGGGTGACATTCATCAGAGAAGGTGACATTAATCAGAGCGGGTGACTCATCAGAGAAGGTGACATTCATCAGAGTGTGACTCATCAGAGAGGGTGACATTCGTCAGAGAGTTTGACTCTTCAGAGAGGGTGACATTCATCAGAGAAGGTGAAATTAATCAGAGCGGGTTACTCATCAGACATGGTGACTCGTCAGACAGCGTGACTTTCATCAACCAACAAGGTGACATTCATCAGACAGGGTGACTTTCATCAGACAGGGTGACTTTCATCACACAGGGTGACTTTCATCACGCAGGGTGACATTCATCAGAGAGGGTGGCATTCATCAGACAAGGTGACTAATCAGAGATCTTGACATTCATCAGAGAGGGTGACATTTATCAGAGAGAGGCTCATCAGAGAGTGTGACTCATCAGACAGGGGAACTTTCATTAGTCATTCTGACATTTATTAGAGAGGGTGACTTTCATCAGACAGGGTGCCATTCATCAGAGAGGTTGACTTTCAACAGACAGGTTGACTCATCAGAGAGGGTGACAATCATGAGACAGGGTGACTTTCATCACACAGGGTGATATTCATCAGAGAGAGTGACATTCATCAGAGAGGGTGACATTCATCAGACAGGGTGACTCATCAGAGAGGGTGACATTCATCAGTCATTCTGACATTTATTAGAGATGGTGACATTCATCAGAGAGAGTTACTCGTCAGACAGCGAGACTTTCATCAACCAACATGGTGACATTCATCAGACAGGGTGACTTTCATCAGACAGGGTGACTTTCATCAGACAGGGTGACATTCATCAGACTGGGTGACATTCATCAGAGAGGGTGACATTCATCAGACAGGTTGACATTCATCAGAGAGGCTGACTCATCAGAGAGGGTGACATTAATCAGAGAGGGTGACATTCATGAGAGCGTGACATTCATCAGACAGGTTGAATTTCATCAGACAGTGTGAGTCATCAGACAGGCTGACATTTATTAGAGAGGGTGACATTCATCAGAGAGGGTGACATTCACCAGAGAGGGTGACATTCATGAGAGCGTGACATTCATCAGACAGGTTGAATTTCATCAGACAGGGTGACATTCATCAGACAGGGTGACTTTCATCAGTCAGAGTGACTTTCATCAGTCAGGGTGACTTTCATCAGACAGGGTGACTTTCATCAGACAGGGTGACATTCATCAGACAGGGTGACATTCATCAGAGAGGGTGACATTCATCAGAGAAGGTGACATTAATCAGAGCGGGTGACATTCATCAGAGAAGGTGACATTAATCAGAGCGGGTGACTCATCAGAGAAGGTGACATTCATCAGAGTGTGACTCATCAGAGAGGGTGACATTCGTCAGAGAGTTTGACTCTTCAGAGAGGGTGACATTCATCAGAGAAGGTGAAATTAATCAGAGCGGGTTACTCATCAGAGAAGGTGACATTAATCAGAGATGGTGACATTCATCAGACATGGTGACTCGTCAGACAGCGTGACTTTCATCAACCAACAAGGTGACATTCATCAGACAGGGTGACTTTCATCAGACAGGGTGACTTTCATCACACAGGGTGACTTTCATCACGCAGGGTGACATTCATCAGAGAGGGTGGCATTCATCAGACAAGGTGACTAATCAGAGATCTTGACATTCATCAGAGAGGGTGACATTTATCAGAGAGAGGCTCATCAGAGAGTGTGACTCATCAGACAGGGGAACTTTCATTAGTCATTCTGACATTTATTAGAGAGGGTGACTTTCATCAGACAGGGTGCCATTCATCAGAGAGGTTGACTTTCAACAGACAGGTTGACTCATCAGAGAGGGTGACAATCATGAGACAGGGTGACTTTCATCACACAGGGTGATATTCATCAGAGAGAGTGACATTCATCAGAGAGGGTGACATTCATCAGACAGGGTGACTCATCAGAGAGGGTGACATTCATCAGTCATTCTGACATTTATTAGAGAGGGTGACTTTCATCAGACAGGGTGACATTCATTAGAGAGGGTGACTTTCAACAGACAGGTTGACTCATCAGAGAGGGTGACAATCATCAGACAGGGTGACTTTCATCAGACAGGGTGATATTCATCAGAGAAAGTGACATTCATCAGAGAGAGTGACATTCATCAGACAGGGTGACTCATCAGAGAGGGTGACATTCATCAGAGAGGGTGACCTATCAAAGAGGGTGACATTCATCAGACCGGGTGACTTTCATCAGACAGGGTGACTTTCATCAGACAGGAAGACTTTTGTCAAACAGGCTGGCATTCATTAAAGAGAGTGACATTCACCAGAGAGGGTGACATTAATCAGAGAGGGTGACATTCATCAGACAGGGTGACATTCATCACACAGGGTGACTCATCAGAGAGGGTGACAATAATCAGACAGGGTGACTAATCAAAGAGGGTGACATTCATCAGAGAGGGTGACTCATCAGAGAGGGTGACATTCATCAGAGAGAGGGACTCATCAGAGAGTGTGACTCATCAGAGAGGGTGACTTTCATCAGACAGGCAGACATTTATTAGAGAGGGTGACATGCGTCAGAGAGGGTGACTTTCATCAGTCAGGGTGACTTTCATCAGACAGGGTGACTTTCATCAGACACGTTGACTTTCATCAGACAGGCTGAC
Source organism: Brachymystax lenok tsinlingensis (assembly GCA_030435695.1). Lineage (NCBI taxonomy): Eukaryota > Metazoa > Chordata > Actinopteri > Salmoniformes > Salmonidae > Brachymystax > Brachymystax lenok. The sequence continues at coordinate 19,249,820 of CM059817.1, forward strand.
TTTCATCAGACAGGGTGACTATCAACAGACGGGGTGACATTCATCAGACAGGGTGACTTTCATCAGACAGGATAACATTTAGCAGAGAGGGTGACATTCATCAGAGAGGGTAACATTCATAAGAAAAGGTGACATTCATCAGAGAGGGTGACCTTTCAAAGAGGGTCACATTCATCAGACAGGGTGACTCTTCAGAGAGGGTGAAATTCGTCAGAGAGTTTGACTCATCACAGAGGGTGACACTCATCAGAGAGGGTGACTTATCAGAGAGGGTGACTCATCAGAGAGGGTGATTTTCATCAGACAGGTTGACATACTCAGAGAGGTTGACATTCATCAGACGGGGTGACTTTCATCAGACAGTATGACATTTATCAGAGATGGTGACATTCATCAGAGAGTGTGACTCGTCAGACAGAGTGTCTTTCATCAACCAACAGGGTGACATTCATCAGACAGGATGACATTGATGAGTGAGGGTGACATTCATCAGAGAGGGTGACATTCATCAGACAGGGTGACATTCATCAGACAGGGTGACTTTCATCAGACAGGGTGACATTCATCAGAGAGGGTGACATTCATAAAAGAGGGTGACATTCATCAGACAGGGTGACATTCATTACACAGGGTAACTTTCATCAGACAGGGTGACTTTCATCAGACAGGGTGACATTCATCAGAGAGGGTGACTAATCAGAGAGGGTGACATACATCAGAGAGGGTGACATTCATCAGAGAGTGGGACTCATCAGAGAGGGTGACTTGCATCAGACAGGGTGACATTCATTAGAGGTTGACATTCATAAGACTAGGTGACTCATCAAAGAGGGTGACATTCTCCGTACAGGCTGACATTTATTAGAGAGCGTGACTTTCATCAGACAGGGTGACATTCATCAGACAGGGTGACTTTTATCAGACAGGCTGGCATTCATTAAAGAGAGTGAAATTCAACAGAGAGGGTGACATTAATCAGAGAGGGTGACATTCATCAGACAGGGTGACATTCTTCACACAGGGTGACATTCATCACACAGGGGGACTTTCCTCAGACAGGGTAATATTCATCAGAGAGGGTCATTCATCAGACAAGGTGACTCATCAGAGAGGGTGACATTCATCAGAGAGTGGGACTCATCAGAGAGTGTGATCAGACAGGCTGACATTTATTAGAGAGGGTGACATGCATCAGAGAGGGTGACATGCATCAGAGAGGTTGACATTCATCCGACAGGGTGACTTTCATCAGTCAGGGTGACTTTCATCAGTCAGGGTGACTTTCATCAGACAAGGTGACTAATCAGAGAGGGTGACATTAATCAGAGAGTGTGACTCATCAGAGAGGGTGACTTTCATCAGTCAGGCTGACATTCATCAGAGAGGGTGACTTTCATCAGACAGGGTGACATTCATCAGAGAGGGTGACATTCATCAGACAGGGTGACTCATCAGACAGTGTGCCATTTTTCAGAGATGGTGACATTCATCAGAGAGTGTGACTCATCAGAGAGGTGACATTCATCAGAGAGTTTGACTCATCAGAGAGGGTGACTTTCATTAGACAGGGTGACATTCATCAGAGAGGGTGACTCATCAGACAGGTTGACATTCATCAGAGAGGCTGACTCATCAGACAGGGTGACATTCAGAGACAGTGACTCATCAGACAGGTTGACATTCATCAGAGAGGGTGACTCATCAAACAGGTTGACATTCATCAGAGAGTGTGACTCATCAGAGAGGGTGACATTCATCAGAGAGTTTGACTCATCAGAGAGTGTGACTCATCAGACAGGGTGACATTCAGAGATGGTGACTCATCAGACAGGTTGACATTCATCAGAGAGGGGGACTCATCAAACAGGTTGACATTCATCAGAGAGTGTGACTCATCAGAGAGGGTGACATTCATCAGAGAGTTTGACTCATCAGAGAGGGTAACTTTCATTAGACAGGGTGACATTCATCAGAGAGGGTGACTCATCAGACGGGTTGACATTCATCAGAGAGGCTGACTCATCAGACAGGGTGACATTCAGAGACGGTGACTCATCAGACAGGTTGACATTCATCAGAGAGGGTGACTCATCAAACAGGTTGACATTCATCAGAGAGGCTGACTCATCAGAGAGGGTGACTTTCATCAGACAGGTTGACTCATCAGAGAGGGTGACATTTATCAGAGAAGGTGACTCATCAGAGAGGGTCACATTCATCAGACAGGGTGACTCATCAGACAGTGTGACATTTATCAGAGATGGAGACATTCATCAGAGAGTGTGACTCATCAGAGAGGGTGACATTCATCCGAGAGGGTTACTCATCAGACAGGTTGACATTCATCAGAGAGGGTGACATTCAAAAGAGGGGGTGACTTTCATCAGACAGGGTGACATTCATCAGAGAGGCTAACTCATCAGAGAGGTTGACATTCAACAGAGAGGTTGACATTCATCACAGAGGGTGACATTCATCCAAAGGCTTTTATTCTTTCTTTTAGCCTGTAATTTTGAGCCAATCAATCTGCAGCCAACCCCTGTGGTGAAGTGGAGTGGAGTGTGAGGACTGGTGGGTCAGCTCTGCTACTGCTCTGGGTCTCCTGGAAGACTGTGTGACAGATTACTGTCTCCCCATGGGCGAAGTTACAGTGCTGGGTCTGGAGCATCACACCCTACAAGCCTGGAGGTCTGGATGGTACAATAGGGCCTGATCTCTAGGCCAAGTTAGGACCCAGTGAGGGCTGAGGTTGGGTGGAAAGGAACACACACACAGCCACACACACACACATACAGACAGGCAAGGGCAGCAAGAGGCAACATACAAGAATAAAGAGGGGGAAGGGCCGGGAAGGAGAGAGAGGACACCCTGTGGTGTTCACATGAACTGTGTGTCATAGTGGGCCTCAGGCTGTCCGTTACTCCTGTTCTACACTCAAAGAAAAAAGGGTTCCAAAAGGGTACCCATATGAGAACCCTTTTTTGGTTCCAGGTAGAACCCTTTTTGGTTCCACGTAAAACCCTCTGTGGAAAGTGTTCTACATGGAACCCAAAAGGGTTCTACCTGAAGCCAAAAAGGGTTCTTCAAAGAGTTATCCTATGGGGACAGTTGAAGAACCCTTTTAGGTTCTAGATAGCACCCTTTTTTCTGAGTGTAGTTCTCCTTTACAGACCACATCCCTGACTTTGACTCATAACACACACACACACACACAAACACAGACTTTTACTGCATGTTCTGGCTGCCTCATGATCTGGCCGCCTCACTTTTGGTGATGACCGTACAGTACAAGCGATGTGTGTGTGTGTGTGTGTGTGTGTGTGTGTGTGTGTGTGTGTGTGTGTGTGTGTGTGTGTGTGTGTGTGTGTGTGTGTGTGTGTGTGTGTGTGTGTGTGTGTGTGTGTGTGTGTGGTCAGCAGTTTCTGGTACAGTAGCTCAGTATACAGAAGTGAGTCAAACACACACAGTGTAACTTTATGTGATGACTACAGGGAGGGTGATGACGGGTTTAAGTGATGACTACAGGGAGGGTGATGACTGGTTTAAGTGATGATGACAGGAAGGGTGATGGCTGGTTTAAATGATGACTACAGGGAGGGTGATGACTGGTATACAGTGGTTCTTCCTTTAAAAGTTTTGAGCTTATGCCGCGATCGTTTGTGGTAGATGGTGGCAGATTGTAGTAAATTGTGTCATTCTGGCAACAATGGCTGACACTTAAATAACATGCCATAGCATTCTACGGCACCCCACAAGCTGTGCTGCAGTACGCCACACTCCTCTTCACTTTACCTAGTGTGATAGTAGAACACAACTCCAGTGTATACTGTCATGACGTGGCCCTTTCTGGGTGTAGATCGTGCCCCCTCCTCTCTCCTAACCCAGGTTTTATTATCCCAGGTAATAAATTCCTGGCAGAGACTCTCTACCCCGGTCATGCTGAAAGAGAGGGAGAGAGCACAGAGAGAGAGACCAAAGGACTAGACTTGGCCAAACTCCTTAATCCCCATAATGGGAGAATTAAACAATATTTCTACTTTTGAGAATGTAGGAATGGCCTGTGGACACTAAAGGGACAGTTATGACGAGTGTGTTTCATTTGGTGATCTCATGAAGGACAGGAAACACACATAACGGTATCTCTTAAAGTGTACATTTCCCAGCTGTCAGGTTTACATCTAAATATTGTGAAACGTGTGTGATTAAACGTTAAACTATTTGTGAAAAATGTTAATGTGATATTAACCTTCTAAATGAGAGTAAGGATTTTCATATAAAGATTAACTAGTCAGTGGCCACACCCCTGTGAGCCCAGACATCACATTAGGCTTTCGAGCTGGTCACGGGTGCACCTCGACCACGCTCAAGGTACTAAACGATATCATAACTGCCATCGATAAAAGACAGTACTGTGCAGCCGTCTTCATCGACCTGGCCAAGGCTTTCGAATCTGTCAATCACCGTATTCTTATCGGCAGACTCAACAGCCAGGGTTCTCAAATGACCGCCTCGCCTGGTTCACCAACTACTTCTCAGACAGAGTTCAGTGTCAAATCGGAGGGCCTGTTGTCCAGACCTCTGGCAGTCTCTATGGGGGTTCAATTCTCGGGCCGACTCTTTTTTTCTGTAATGATCAACGATGTCGCTCTTGCTGCGGGTGATTCCCTGATCCACCTCTACGCAGACGACACCATTCTGTATACATCTGGCCCTTCCTTGGACACTGTGTTAACAAACCTCCCAACGAGCTTCAATGCCATACAACACTCCTTCCGTGGCCTCCAACTGCTCTTAAACGCTAGTAAAACCAAATGCATGCTTTTCAACCGTTCACTGCCCGCACCCGCCCGCCCGACTAGCATCACTACTCTGAACGGTTCTAACTTAGAATATGTGGACAACTACAAATACCTATATGTCTGTAAACTCTCCTTCCAGACTCATATTAAACATCTCCAATCCAAAATTAAATCTAGAATCGGCTTCCTATTTTGCAACAAAGCCTCCTTCACTCACGCCGCCAAACATACCCTCGTAAAACTGACTATCCTACCAATCCTTGACTTCAGCGATGTCATTTACAAAATAGCTTCCAATACCCTACTCAGCAAACTGGATGCAGTCTATCACAGTGCCATCCGTTTTGTTACCAAAGCCCCATGTACCACCCACCACTGCGACCTGTATGCTCTAGTCGGCTGGCCCTCGCTACATATTAGTCTCCAGATCCACTGGCTCCAGGTCATCTATAAGTCAATGCTAGGTAAAGCTCTGCCTTATCTCAGCTCACTGGTCACGATAACACCCACCCGTAGCACGCGCTCTAGCAGGTATATCTCACTGGTCATCCCCAAAGCCAACACATCCTTTGGCCGCCTTTCCTTCCAGTTCTCTGCTGCCAATGACTGGAACGAATTGCAAAAATCGCTGGAGACTTATATTTCCCTCATTAACTTTAAACATCAGCTATCTGAGCAGCTAACCGATCACTGCAGCTGTACATAGCCCATCTGTAAATAGCCCACCAATCTACCTACCTCATCCCCATATTGTTTTATTTACTTTTCTGCTCTTTTGCACACCAGTATGTCTACTTGCACATCATCATCTGCTCATCTATCACTCCAGTGTTAATTTGCTAAATTGTAAATACTTTGCTACTATGGCCTATTTATTGCCTTACCTCCTCACGCCATTTGCACACACTGTATATAGACTTTCTTTTTTTTCTTCTTTTTTTTCTATTGAGTTATTGACTGTACGCTTGTTTATTCCATGTGTAACTCTGTGTTGTTGTTTATGTCGCACTGCTTTGCTTTATCTTGGCCAGGTCGCAGTTGTAAATGAGAACTTGTTCTCAACTAGCTTATCTGGTTAAATAAAGGTGAAATAAAAAAATATAAATAAAAATAGAACCGCCCCTACTTCGACAGAGGATAAATCTCACTCCTGAAGAAATTCACACCAGACCAAAACATGACGGGTGACACTGGTGTGTGGTTTAAACTACAACTCTACCAAAGGACAAGACTATACCACGTGGAGCATTGGCTACACGGCTGGAAATGGTTAAACTCTGACACTATCGATCCCTACAGAATAAGAGCAAATCTTAGACGTATAATTACTAGTCTGCAGCTAGAAATTATGTAAGTCTAGAACGAGAATACTGACAACCGCCGAAGCAACTATTCTATGAGAACATGTCTGAATGGTACTCTGAAGTATCCATTCTAACCAGCTACAACCACGAAAGACTTTGTGACTTCAATGAAAGTTAACCATAGACTCTGATGAACCCTACAGGATTCCAACAGAGAAGACAACAACGACATACGGGCGTAAATATACACACATTGCAATTATTCTCGAATGAGCAGCCGTTCATGTGCAAAGGATTAGCATTTCAATGAATATAATTATAGACTGTGTGTAATGAATCCATTTTGTCTTTCCTACTCTTTTTCAGTCCCACCCCTTTCCTTTTGTCTACCAAGCTGTCATATCGGCTTAGCCCACTAGGGACTTTTCTATAATTTTCTATCATTGTTAGTTTTTTATGTATTTCTGTGATTATTTAGTTAGTTAGTAAATAAATAATTAAGCCAATTTGTATATTGCTGATTCATAATTTATGCTAGGGTTCGTGCAGATAACCAATAATTTTACGACGTTTGGAATGAGACTAACAAGATAATAATAACATATTAATGAGAATGACTAAGATAATTAGATCATTCCTAGATAATTAAGTTTACATGATTAGTTTAATCACGTAATAATAATTACACATAGAGAATTGATTTGATAAAATAACAGTCTTCACATTTAATGATAGTAAAGACACGACAATAGCTTACTGTTACCTTGGGTTTTTTTCTCCACATATTACTAAACTAAAACAGAACCGGACTGAACGACAGTGTTCTGCTATAGTACTGAGTGCTGCAGTACGCCCTGGTAATCTTCTTGACAGTGTTCTGTTCCACTCTGTAATGTTCTGTGCTCTGCTTGGGTGTATTTCTCTCTATGCAGTGCGATACTGAGGTGGTGTAAAATAGAGAGCGCATTGTCTCTGAGCCGCCCACTCCACGGTCCCTCTCTGATGACAGCTCCAAAGAGGACAATAGAAGAAGATAAAGGCAGGAGAGGTATCTACCTTGCATCCCCGCAGCCCATAGATGAGACATAAAAAGAGAGGTAGAGAGAGAGAAGAGAGAGATAGAAGGAGAGTGCCATCCGAAGCTCTCTTGTCTAATCATAAAGCCTTTGTGTGCAGATATACTGTTGTCATCAGAACTGGATATGGGACACACACACACACACACACACACACACACACACACACACACACACACACACACACACACACACACACACACACACACACACACACACACACACACACACACAGAGACACACACACCTTTAGTCTGGAAGTACCATGGCAGCTTCAGGACTGGCAGGCATGACTCCTTAGAGACCCATACTGTCACCCATTCACACTACTTCCTTCCTTATAACCCACCTCTCCTCTCCTCTACCTCTCTCCTACTTGTCTACCCCCAACCTCCTTCTATTTCTCTCCTTCCTCTCTCCTTCCTCTTGTCTACCCCCCTCCTCTCGCCTCTCCTAAACCCCCACTCTTCTCTATCAACCCCGCTCTCTTTCCTGTTCTCTCTTCCTCTTCCCTCTTTTTCTCGCCCGTCTCATCTCCTCTCCCCTCCCCCTCTCCTCTACTTTCCTCCTCCCTTTCCCCTCAGCACTGTTGACACAGGACATCTGTACATTGCCAACACTGATCTTAAGAGACACCTGTTCCATCCCTCACTATGAGACAGGAAGAGACAGGATGAGGAAAATGCTAAAAAGGTCATGAGTGAATTATGCAAGAGCTCTAGAGCAGAAACAACATGAGGTATGTCAACAGCAACACAAACACCCTGTCAAATAGCAGTGTCTTAATACTTTAATCCAGTGTTGAAGAGGCCTAGTAACTAAGAGTCAGAACTAGTGATTCACATCCTTTCTCCTTCACATCTTCAGTTAGTAAAGCCACCAGTTGTGGATGAAGCCTAGAGGTGACTACAGATGTATGATCTTAATTTGACCCATATTGTCACAGTAAAATAATCCTACAGCAACAGGATTTGAACATTGATTCCATAATTTTGCTTGAGTAGGCTACAATAAAAGTGCAATACTGCACTGAACATTCTCTGCAACAAAAGAGTGATCAAATTAAGATCCTACAACTGTAAGATGTTCTTTGATAGGGCTCTCCATTCCACCAGTGTAAGCTCCACTCACAGTTCGATGGCTTTGTTCCACATGATGACGTAGCCTGAGAGTGTGAACGACTCCACGTTGACAATGTGGATGTTTCCTTTCTCTGTGCCGATGTACAGCCATTTACTCTGGAATGGCAGGTGGACGAATGTGATCCTGGAAGACAGGGAGAGAAGAGAGAGAATGTTCATGTAGGAGCTAAGAGAGAGACACAGAGAGATAGAGACAAAGAGATAGAGATAGAGACACAGAGAGGTAGTAAAAGTAAATAGTATTAGACAAAGAGAGAGAAAAAAGAAAGACAGAAGGGTATTGCTGGTGATTACTGATTTGCATTTTACAACACAGAAACTGTGCAGTTCAAGAATCTTCCTCAGTGTGTATTGATTTCTACAGTGAGATAAATAATGCTGAGCTAAGACGAAGGTGCGGTGGAGGTGTTTAAAACTCTATTGGGCACCTAATTACCGGTCTGATTCGAGAGTAGAGGACTGGACCAGAACACATATTACTCTTCCTTCCCTCCTTCTCTACCTTTCATCAATCTGTTTCATCTTCTATCTTTCATCACTTCGTCCAATCACTCCACTTGTCCTTCAGCCATCAATCCATCCATTCATCCATCCATCTCTCTAGATGTAGTTTAATGAATGGTTAAAAGCCTATGAACCCCCATCAGTCTCTACTTAGGTCCCAACGGTCATCTATCCCCCACTATTTTGACCTGGAATCAGCACTTTAAAAGAAGCCCTTCAAAACTGTCTAATGGTGCTTCATGAATAAAAAAGAACTAACGTACAGTAGGTCGACTGGGTCATCAAACCAGGCCTGATGTACCTGAACACATCCCTTCTGACCAGAACCAAACTCCCCCAGGGAAGGAGGGAGAGGGAGGAGGAGAGGAAGTAGAATAACATTGTTGTTAGCTAAGGGTTTGGTATCAAATGGTGAATGAAGAGGAGTTAGTCAACCACTTTGTAGGATTCAGGCCCACATCTGATCCAAAAATGCCCTTCTAAAATGCACACTGCAGCCATTTGAGTTTTAACATGAGAATCATGGGCTGTATGTATGATGCATCACACCATCCCTGGATTATCTATCATTATCCATGTCCTATCTCTCCTCCCTTTTTCTCTCTCTATCTCTTCCACTCTCTCACTCTCCCCTCCCTCTCCCTCTCTCCTCTGTCTCTATTCCACTCTCTCTCTCTCCCTCTCCTCTTTCTCTCCCCCTCTCTCTCCTTCTCCTTCTCTTTGTCTGTCTGGGGCTGGTTCTGCACTGTTGGCTACAGGGATTGGTATAAGAGCCCCTAAAGTGGTCCTGCCCCATAGGCTCTGCTCATCCCTGTCATTCCCTGACTAGTCAAGGGGCCCCAATGACGTATGATACACAACTCATGAACGTGAGTATCATCCGGTTCTGTTGGACTGGACACACATGCACGCAGAGTCGCACACATACACACCAGTGGAGGTTCCTCAGAGGAGGATGGCAAGGACCATCCTCCTCAATTAATTTAATAAAAATAAAAATAGTGAAACATTAAAAAAGTTGCCCTTTTTAGATAAAACTATACCAAATATATTCATGTCACCAAATAAATGATTAAAACACACTGTTTTGGAATGAAGGTATACAGTAGCCTCAACAGCACTCTGTAGGGTAGCACCATGGTGTAGCCGGAGGACAGCTAGTTTCTGTCCTCCTCTGGGTACATTGACTTCAATACAAAACCTAGGAGGCTCATGGTTCTCACACCCTTCCATAGACTTACACAGTAATTATGACAACTTCCAGAGGACGTCCTCCAACCTATCAGAGCTCTTGCAGCATGAACTGACATGTTGTCCACCCAATTAAAGGATCAGAGAATGAATATAGTACTGAAAGAATAGCACTGCTAGCTAGCACTGCAGTGCATACATGTGAATAGTTGACTAAAAGAGAAAGAAAGACAATAGTTGAACAGTTTTGAACAAAATCATTTCTTTAAAAATGAAGGAGAAGTGAGAGAGAGATTTCATTGTATTTCTTTTCACTTTCACTTAGCTAGCGAATGCAGCTAGCTAGTTTAGCCTACTCAAATACCCGGCTCAAACAGAGAGGGATGCTATGTTAGCTAGCTGGCTATGGCTATACAACACTGGAACTCTTCCAAGTCAAGGTAGGTTTTTGATTTTATTAATTAATTGCCACCTGCTAAAATTCTTGCTGACTGTGCACTGTCCTGCATGATTGTAGCGGGTTTACTAACGCGTTAGTTCTGGCTATGTTGACTATGATGTTAGCTAATATGGTGAAAACAATGTGTGTGGTGGTTAGCGGTTATGATATGAAGGTTTGCTTGGAAAAGTTTTTTCGCCTGGTCATAGACAGCTGGTGTTGTGCACTGACGTCCACAAGCGAAGGGAAAAAGTGAGAGGAGGAGAGCACGTAGATGCGAGAAGAAATTCTACAACAAGCAAAACTTTCATGCTGTTTGTATGTGGCTGCTATGAAAGTGAACTGTGTTTGTGTGTGATTAGGGGTGTATTTATTCCGCTGATTCTGTAGAAAAACTTTCTTAAACAGAACGAAACGGGGATAAAAATATCAGAATTTGTCTAATACAAACTCTCGTTTGCAACCATTGGACTAATGATTACAGATCAGCTAGATTACTCAAATTTTTCCTCTCAACCTGAGCACCTTTGTTGTAAACTTTCATTAATAGGCTAGGTTGTAGCAACCTTATGATGGGTATAGGGAAAATTAGCGTATCATGTAGTGTCCTTAACCTATCGATGTTACATTGAGCTGGGTGAATGGACTATGAATGACAATCATCCAATATGCTGTAATGGAAATAAGGCCCCCCAAAAATGTTCCTCCCTCATCTTAAACGTCACACACCTCTCACACATGCACACAGCTGTACACACAGCTCTCCCTCTCCTTTTCCTCCCATCCAATCTTCCCCTCTCCCTTCCTCTCTCTCTTCCCGTGTCCATCTTTTAGATTATCCTTTTCACTTGCTCCCCAAATCCAATCCCCCTCCTCCCCCTCTCTGTATCTCAGTATCTTTCTGGCTGCAGGGCAGTAGTGAGAAGCAGTGCATACTGTCAGACTATACACAAACACACACACCTGGGTAGAGCTGGTCCCTGTCTCCACTCCACTGCTCTGCAGTACAATGAATATATTCATGGGTTTGAGGAGAGGTGTCAGGCTGCTCGACATGCATCCCACACACACACACTCACATACACACACGGGCGGACTGTGACCCTGGCATTCTAAAACACAGACCCATTTTTTTCCTTTTGACCGAAATGCCAGATGGCCAATCCGCCCTTGCACACACACAAACAAAATCACAAAGCAGGTGAACACTCGCGGACACCAATATACTTACATAACAAAACCACTCATTCATTCATGCATACACATACACATGCTTAAACACACACTCCATGACCCACAACAGATCACACATGCATAGGTAGTCATGACGGCTATTGTAGTTAGAGATGAGAAGATACCATCTGAATGACTGGAAATTTGTCTCCGGTAAGAATGACACTGGGACAATTCATCACTACTACGCTTGGGTAGTGCAAACCAGCCAACAAAATTAATACACACATAACTGTTCTCTGGGTAATTTAGCATGCCATCATGATTTGAAATCAGTACCGTATACAGGAACAACCAGTTCAATTTATTGATGTTGCTAGCGATTAATGTGACAGAAGAATATAAACAAAATAGATGAATCATTGTAATGCACCAGTCTGTTGGTAGCTCTGCCAGCCTATGAAATCAGCTATATGTTGTAATGCGTACTGGTTCCAGTCTGTTGGTAGCTCTGCCAGCCTATGAAATCAGCTATATGTTGTAATGCGTACTGGTTCCAGTCTGTTGGTAGCTCTGCCAGCCTATGAAATCAGCTATATGTTGTAATGCGTCCTGGTGCCAGTCTGTTGGTAGCTCTGCCAGCCTATGAAACCAGTAGCTCCATAGGAGAATAACTTTCATCTGTTCTAATTATTAGCTTTGGTCGAACAGGGCGAAGATGATTTTCTCCATGCTGCAAACCGTTCTGCAGCCTTGCTAAGCACATGCGCATCTAGTATGGAAAATACGGGCTAGACATCTTGCTAAAACAACATACGGCAAAACGCATGTGCATCTGGTAGACATATGGCCTTAGTTCGGTCCGTTTGGACTGGTGTGAACACTCTATCCGCACTAAACAATGCACCGTGATTTGCTCAAAAAGGGTGGTCTCGCATAATACACACACATACATTAATATACACAGTACACACTTCCTTGATCACATTCAAACACACCCATACAACACCTGCACACAAACAAAATTCACATTCATACTCAGACTTGTATTTCAATTCATTACATAGTGCAGTTCGCTGCAGGAGAGAATGCAGTCCGGACCAAACACAGGAAAATAACCAGAGTCGCATAGTATTATTGGTTGTTTGACAGCGAACATTTGATGAACTGCTGCACACAGCATCCTAACTTAATATCTCTGAAACATTATTTGAGTAGCAGCATCGCATTTATGAGCTCATCCGATGCAGATTAGGGGAGACGGGGGCAGTTCCAGGGATATAGGCTACTGAACATAGCCTATTCACGTTGCAGTAAGAGCGGATATTGCGCTGTTTCCTCACGCATGTTGTTGAAAGACCAAAGCGAAAGTAATATGAAGATTGGAACACACAAGTGATGCTTCATGATAATCATAGATGATTAACGAATAAACAAGTTACTTGCATGGATGCGTGGTTTTGTTTAGGAGTTTTAGTTAGTTTGACATTTGGTAATGTGAAAGCAACATGACCAAATAAAAACAATACAATGTAACTTATAATCAAACTCTGATTTGAACTATAGCTCAGAACTGTGTGAAACGAGAAGACGCTTCTCTAGGATGATCCCAACTTTAAGTGGTCACGACACATCCCAAGAATTGAGGCTGCAGGCCGAACACAATGAGCAATGATAATCTACAGTGCCACGATGATAGATTTTTTTTAATCAACTATTTAAAAACGATGAAACATGATCAGATCTGACACATTCTGAGGTTGCCACTGGTTACATACTGTATGATGTCATTTCCTGTGATAAAAAAATATAGGAGAACTGGGGAATGCACATGTAAAAGTCCTTCTATTACATAACTCTGCCCAATGTCCCTCACTTCATCTCCTCCAGGAAAGAAGGGATGAAAAAAACTAAGAAAATAGAAATGAAATGAGAGGCAACGTGATACTTGGGAAGTGAAGTGAAGTGTTTGAGTGGTCGGAGAGTGCATGTGTGTGTCTGTGTGTGTATGTGTGTGTGTGTGTGTGCATGTGCCTGTGTGTGGTGTGTGTGGGCTGCATTATTAAAAGGTATCTGGTCAATTAAGTCCTCTGTCCCCTTTCTTTTAGATGTGGGCTGTGTGGGCTGCCCTCTAATTGGTTGTGCTCTCAGATTAGCTTTGAACTAACCGGCCCAGCCTACACTGAACCCAGACCAAACAAATGTGATTCTCCACTCTCTACCGTATACTTACCCAGTCCAATGGGATTCTAGGGAACTACATATGCAGTGGATATTTGTGCCTCCAGTATGCAGTATGTCCTGTGGTTGGGGTTCTGTTTGTGGAGAGAATGTACTTGTATCACATCAGCTTCATCTTACTCAGCCTATGATGACGATGGAGTAAAAAAGAAAATCTTAAAAAGCCTGCATTTGCAGTCCCCCACAGCCACAATGACTAGGCAAGATTTATTATTTTCTCTAGTTTCTTTTCCTTTACTCTTGTCTCATTTCTTTTAATTAATCTCCTCTCATCCCCTCTCCTCTTCTTTCCTATCCTCTCCTCTCTCTTTTCCTCCCCTCCCCTCCCTTCTTTTCCTCTCCTCTCCTCTGCTCTCCTCTCCTCCCTACTCCTCAGCTCCCATCCTCCCTTCTCCTCTCCACCTCTTCTTTTCTCCAGCCCCTCTCACCAACCCACTGACTCAGCCACAACGCCACTCCAACAGGACTTTCTCTCTCCTCATCTCCAATGATCTAGTGGGACTGGATCAGTCAAGGTGATGGCTGGGAGGGCTTTCTGCAACACATCAGCTCCTTTCTGATCAGCTGTGGTGAAGGAGAGGAGTCAAGGAGATGATGGAGATGACAAAGGAGATGATGAAGGAGATGACAGGGGAGCGTTTGAGAGTTTCTCTAATCCTGAAGAGCAGTTAATTATAGTTTAACATTGGGTGAGGCTAAGCTGATCTTAGATCTGTGCCAACCAGAAACCTTGCTACTACCCGGAGCGTTATTATCCGTGACTGACGTTCAGCCAAGCAGGCTTCTACTGACACTTGACTAATGTGTTTAACCCCAACTATACAGTGATCAGCAAAATAAAGTAACCTCTTCAGACATTGCTATAGCTGTCCTCATTCGCCCTCCACACATTATGTTATGTTGCAGCCTCTACAACCACTGTGATTATTATTTGACCCTGCTGGTCATCTTGAAGAACAATCTGGCCTTAATGGCCATACTCATTTAATCTCCACCTGGCACAGCCAGAAGAGGACTGACTGGCCACCCCTCAAGGCCTGGTTCCTCTCTAGGTTTCTTCCTAGGTTCCTGCCTTTCTAGGGAGTTTTTCCTAGCCACCGTGCTTCTACATCTACATTGCTTGCTGTTTGGGGTTTTAGGCTGGGTTAATGTATAGCACTTTGTGACATCTACTGATGTAAAAAGGGCTTTAGAAATACATCTGATTGATTGATTGTTATGGTGATGCTTCAAAGTTGTTACTTCATCAGCAGTTATCAGTGTCACTTAGAGGTTTGATAGGTGGGCTCGTCGGCTGTTTCAACAACATCCCAAGACGTGCGTGAGCATTTCAGCCACAGAATATCAAACAGTATCATACAGGTATTTTCCAGTTCTGGCGACAGAGGGAGTTTTGGGGTAAATAAGGGTTTGCTTTGGTTCGGTCACACAGCCTGTTCTGATCTCAAGTGTTCTAGAATGTTGTGACAGTTCTAGTGAGATCTCTGTCAGTTTGTTGACAGGAAAAATGTCCACCTTGTCTTCACTGGCCTGACACACTGAGGCTGAAGTGAGCTGTATTTAATGGAAAACACTGTTAGAGGAAACTCAGGGAGGGAGAGAGGGTACATGAAAATTAATGGTAAACTACTTGAGAGGTTGTATGTGTGGAAAGGAAGATATTTTGAGTCTCCCTCCTTCCCCTCCTCATCCTCACCCCATCCTCTCCTCAGCTCTGTGTGATATTGTCTGTTGAGTTCACTCTTGTTGCTCAGGGAGGCAGGCAGGCTGCGTTCGAGAGCAGTAGCGGTGTGTGGCTAAAATCACTGGGGAAAACAAGCCAGGGAAAAAAAGCCATATTACAACCTGTGTTGTGAAAATTTGCTCTATAACTCGTTAGTTCATATGCCTTGCCACAGTGATATACAGTGACGTGAAAAAGTTTTTGCCCCTTTCTGATTTTCCATAATTTTGACAAGGAATGTAAAATCTTATGCTTCACGGAGTCGTGGTTGAACGACGACAATATCAACATACAGCTGGCTGGTTATACGATGTACAGGCAGGATAGAACAGCAGAGTCTGGTAAGACAAGGGGCGGTGGTCTATGTATTTTTGTAAACAACAGCTGGTGCACAATATCTAAGGAAGTCTCAAGCTATTGCTCGCCTGAGGTAGAGTATCTCATGATAAGCTGAAGACCACACTACCTACCAAGAGAGTTTTCATCTGTATTCTTTGTAGCTGTTTACATTTATTATTTTGTATTTTACCTTTATTTTACCAGGTAAGTTGACTGAGAACATATTCTCATTTACAGCAACAACCTGGGGAATAGTTACAGGGGAGAAGAGGGGGATGAATGAGCCAATTGTAAGCTGGGGATGATTAGGTAACCGTGATGGTATGAGGGACAGCTTGGGAATTTAGCCAGGACACCGGGGTTAACACCCCTACTCTTACGATAAGTGCCATGGGATCTTTAATGACCTCAGAGAGTCAGGACACCCATTTAACGTCCCATCCAAAAGACAGCACCCTGCACAGGGCAATGTCCCCAATCACTGCCCTGGGGGATTGGGATATTTTTACATACCTGAGGAAAGAGTGCCTCCTACTGGCCCTCCAAAACCACTTCCAGCAGCATCTGGTCTCCCATCCAGGTACTGACCAGGACCAACCCTGCTTAGCTTCAGAAGCAAGCCAACTGTGGGATGCAGGGTGGTATGCTACATACCACCACAGCCAGTGGCTGGCACTAAGACAGCATTGATTGAGCTGTATTCCGCCATAAGCAAACAAGAAAACGTTCACCCAGAGGTGGCGCTCTTAGTAGCCGGGGACTTTAATGCAGGGAAACTTAAATCCGTTTTACCAAATTTCGATCAGCATGTTAAATGTGCAACCAGAGGAAAAAGGACTCAGGACCACATTTACGCCACACACAGAGACACATACAAAGCTCTCTCTCACCCTCCATTTGACAAATCTGACCATAATTATATCCTCCTGATTCCAGCTTACAAGCAGAAATTAAAGCAGGAAGCACCAGTGACAAGATAAATAAAAAAGTGGTCAGAGGAAGCAGATGCTAAGATACAGGACTGTTTTGCTGGCACAGACTGGAATATCTTCCGGGATTCCTACGATGGCATTGAGGAGTACACCACATCAGTCATTGGCTTCATCAATAAGTGCATTGATGACGTCATCCCCACAGTGACCGTACGTACATACCCCAACCAAAAGCCATGGATTGCAGGCAGCATCGGCACTGAACTAAAGGCTAGAGCTGCCTCTAACCCGGAAGCTTATAAGAAATCCCGCTATGTCCTCAGATGATCCATCAAACAGGCAAAGCGCCAATATAAGATCGAATTGTACTACACCCGCTCTGACGCTCATCGGATGTGGCAGGGCTTGCAAACCATTACAGACTACAAAGGGAAGCACAGGTGAGAGCTGCCCAGTGACACGAGCCTACCAGACGAGCTAAACTACTATGCTTGCTTCGAGGCAAATAACACTCAAACATGCATGATAGCACCAACTGTTCCGGAAGACTGTGTGATCACGCTCTCCGAAGCCAATGTGAGTAAGACCTTTAAACAGGTCAACATTCACAATGCCGCAGGGCCAGACAGATTACCAGGGAGTGTACTGCGAGCATGCGCTGACCCACTGGCAAGTGTCTTCACTGACATTTTCAACCTCTCCCTGTCAGAGTCTGTAATACCAACATGTTTTAAGCAGACCACCATAGTCCCTGTGCCCAAGAACACTAAGGTAACCTGCCTAAATAACTACCGACCCGTAGCACTAACGTCTGTAGCCATGAAGTGCTTTGAAAGGCTGTCTCACAACACCATCATCCTAGAAACACTAGACCCACTCCAATTTGCATACCGATGGGCCACTTCCAGGTGGTAAGGGTAGGTAACAACACATCCGCCACGCTGATCCTCAACACAGGGGCCCCTCAGGGGTGCGTGCTCAGTCCCCTCCTGTACTCATTGTTCACTCATGACTGCACAGCCAGGCATGACTCCAACACCATCATTACATTTGCCGATGACACAACAGTGGTAGGCCTGATCACCGACAATGACGAGACAGCCTATAGGGAGGAGGTCAGAGACCTGGCCGTGTGGTGACAGGACAACAACATCTCTCTCAACGTGATCAGGACAAAGGAGATGATTGTGTACTACAGGAAAAAGGGAACCGAGCTTGCCCCTATTCTCATCGACAGGGCTGTAGTGGAGCAGGTTGAGAGCTTCACATTCCTTGGTGTCCACATCACCAACAAACTAACATGGTCCAAGCACACCAAGACAGTCGTGAAGAGGGCACAACAAAACTTATTCCCCCTCAGCAGACATGAAAAGATTTGGCATGGGTCCTCAGATCCTCAAAAGGTTCTTTAGCTCCACCATCGAGAGTATCCTGACTGGTTGCATCACTGCCTGGTATGGCAACTGCTAGGCCTCCTACCGCAAGGCAATACAGAGGGTAGTGCGAACGGCCCAGTACATCACTGGGGACAAGCTTCCTGCCATCCAGGACCTCTATACCAGGCGGTGTCAGGGGAAGGCCCTAAAAATTGTCAAAGACTCCAGCCACCCTTGTCATAGACTGTTCTCTCTGCTACCGCACGGCAAGCGGTACCGGAGCGCCAAGTCTTGGTCCAAGAGGCTTCTAAACAGCTTCTACCCCCAAGCAATAAGACTCCTGAACATCTAATCAAATGGCTACCCAGACTATTTGCAGTGCCCCCTCACCCCCTCTTTACACCACTGCTACTTTTTGTTGTCATCTATGCATAGACACTTTAATAACTCTACCTACATACTACCTCAACTAACCGGTGCCCCCGCACATTGACTCTGTACCAGTATCCCCCTGTATATAGTCTCGCTATTGTTATTTTACTGCTGCTCTTTAATTACTTGTTACTTTTATTTCTTAATCTTATCTGTATTTTTTTAACTGCATTGTTGGTTAGGGGCTCGTAAGTAAGCATTTCACTGTAAGGTCTAAACCTGTTCTATTCGAATATTAGATAAAGGGAACCTGAGTTTGCCCCAAAAAATTACAAATTGATATTTTATTTATTAATTTAATTAAGAAACTTATGCAACATCCAATTCCCCTGTGTGAAAAAGTAATTGCCCTCTTACACTCAATAACTGGTTGTGCCACCTTTAGCTGCAATGACTGCAACCAAATGCTTCTTGCAGTTGTTGATCCGTCTCTCAAATCGCTGTGGAGGAATTTTGGCCCACTCTTGCATGCAGAACTGCTTTACTCAGCAACATTTATGGGTTTTCAAGCAGTTAACCCAAGTTTGCCGAAAAACACCTGGAAGCACCTGCATGATCATCAGGACTCTTGGAAGAATGTTCTATGGACAGATGGGTAAAAAGTATAACTTTTTGGTCAACATGGGTCCCATTATGTCTGGGAAAAACCAAACACTGCATCACACAGTAGGAACCTTATACCAACAGTCAAGCATGGTAGTGATAGTGTTATGGTTTGTGGATGCCTTGCTGCCTCAGGATCTGGACGACTCGCCTTAATAGAAGGAACCATGAATTCTGCTCTGTTTCAAATAATTCTACAGGAGAATGTCAGGCCATCCATATGTGAGCTGAAGCTGAAGCACAGCTGGGTCATGCAGCAAGATAATGATCCAAAACACACAATCAAGTCTACACGAAAATGGCTAAAAAGCAACACATTTCTTATCAATGCTTGTTGGCTTCCCTTGCATTCAGTGCTATGGGCGGCAACAATATCCTACTCTTTTTGACCAGGAAGCATCAGATAGATGGGCTACACGTACAGAGACAGAGGGGTGCTGTTTTCTCGCTCAGATGCTTTCTCCTGTGTGATACATTCAGCCTCTTGTGAATAGAAGGACAGTTATGAAACAAAGAGAGACGAAATCTCAATTATTTTATGTTTTTTTCTGGGACATTTTTGGTTGAAGCTTGGCTTCCCTTGGCATCCATGAATACACGTCACTATTCGAGAGCCACGCTCACTAGATGTCAAACACTCGGCAGGAACACATTCAGACCGTAAAGACACTGCCGGCCACCTGTCCGTCGTATCAGCAGTGACACAGCTGATTGGCTCTGACGGTTAACCCTTTCCCCTATTAGATTGCTGGATCATGAAATGAACACACTGATTTTCTCTGATGGGTAAGCCCTGTGTCTGTGATTAGAGGAGACAGTTGATCCCTCCCACTTGAGGTGAGGTGATTCTCCACTACAATAACTTGCTATTTGACTTCAAACGTACTGAGTCAAAATAAAGTAATAACAAAAACAACTGATCTGAAATGTTTTCTAATAATTGTATGAATTGCATAATTATTATAAGATTCAGTGCGTGAGTGTGTTGTTACATGTGGATGTATGTGTGTGTGTGTGTGTGTGTGTGTGTGTGTGTGTGTGTGTGTGTGTGTGTGTGTGTGTGTGTGTGTGTGTGTGTGTGTGTGTGTGTGTGTGTGTGTGTGTGCGTGTGTGTGTAGTTGTTGGGTTGGAAAGAAGGAGAGGGGGAGAAAGAGGGACATTGGGTGTAAAGGTGTCACCTTTACCCTGGGGCGGGACAAGACTGACAGACACCTCTACACACATCTGCCATATGATACTTCTTCAGTATACAGTGAGGGAAAAAAGTATTTGATCCCCTGCTGATTTTGTACGTTTGCCCACTGACAAAGAACTGATCAGTCTATAATTTTAATGGTAGGTTTATTTGAACAGTGAGAGACAGAAAACAAAACAAAAATTCCAGAAAAACGCATGTGAAAAATGTTATGAATTGATTTGCATTTTAATGAGAGAAATAAGTATTTGACCCCTCTGCAAAACATGACTTAGTACTTGGTGGAAAAACCCTTGTTGGCAATCACAGAGGTCAGACGTTTCTTGTAGTTGGCCACCAGGTTTGCACACATCTCAGGAGGGATTTTGTCCCACCTCTCTTGCAGATCTTCTCCAAGTCATTAAGGTTTCGAGGCTGACGTTTGGCATCTCGAACCTTCAGCGCCCTCCACAGATTTTCTATGGGATTAAGGTCTGGAGACTGGCTAGGCCACTCCAGGACCTTAATGTGCTTCTTCTTGAGCCACCCCTTTGTTGCCTTGGCCGTGTGTTTTGGGTCATTGTCATGCTGGAATACCCATCCATGACCCATTTTCAATGCCCTGGCTGAGGGAAGGAGGTTCTCACCCAAGATGTGACGGTACATGGCCCCGTCCATCGTCCCTTTGATGCGGTGAAGTTGTCCTGTCCCCTAAGCAGAAAAACACCCCCAAAGCATAATGTTTCCACCTCCATGTTTGACGGTGGGGATGGTGTTCTTGGGGTCATAGGCAGCATTCCTCCTCCTCCAAACACGGCGAGTTGAGTTGATGCCAAAGAGCTCCATTTTGGTCTCATCTGACCACAACACTTTCACCCAGTTGTCCTCTGAATCATTCAGATGTTCATTGGCAAACTTCAGATGGGCATGTATATGTGCTTTCTTGCGCAGGGGGACCTTGCAGGTGCTGCAGGATTTCAGTCCTTCACGGCGTAGTGTGTTACCAATTGTTTTCTTGGCGACTATGGTCCCAGCTGCCTTGAGATCATTGACAAGATCCTCCTGTGCAGTTCTGGGCTGATTCCTCTCCGTTCTCATGATCATTGCAACTCCACGAGGTGAGATCTTGCATGGAGCCCCAGGCCGAGGGAGATTGACAGTTCTTTTGTGTTTCTTCCGTTTCTTCCAATAATCGCACCAACTGTTGTCACCTTCTCACCAAGCTGCTTGGCGATGGTCTTAGCCCTTGTAGCCCATTCCAGCCTTGTGTAGGACTACAATCTTGTCCCTGACATCCTTGGAGAGCTCTTTGGTCTTGGCCAAAGTGGAGAGTTTGGAATCTGATTGATTGATTGCTTCTGTGGACAGGTGCCTTTTATGCACTCCTTTTAAGAGTGTGCTCTTAATCTCAGCTCGTTACCTGTAGAAAAGACACCTGGGAGCCAGAAATCTTTCTGATTGAGAGGGGGTCAAATACTTATTTCCCTCATTAAAATGCAAATCAATTTATAACATATTTCACATGCGTTTTTCTGGATTTGTTTTTTTGTTATTCTGTCTCTCACTGTTCAAATAAACCTACCATTAAAATTTTAGACTGATAATTTCTTAGTCAGTGGGCAAACGTACAAAATCAGCAGGGGATCAAATACTTTTTTACCTCACTGTATATGCAGCAGAATCACTGCCAGTGAATAGGCAGGGGCACGCAACACTCTACTAAACACGCTGCTGAACTGTCTGCTGTTGTCATCTGCAGTATTCTGCAGTAAAAGCAGAAATTGAGAAAGACATAATCAGAGAGAGAGTGAGAGAAAGAGAGCCAGAGATTGAGAAAGAGATAAAGAGAGAGGGAGAAAGAGAGAGAGAGTGAATGCAGGGGAGAGAGAGAAACCTACAATGTTCTAGGTTTCTTACCTCTCTCTGTTGAACTTGAGCGAGTGAAGGATAGCGGGCCTCCTCTGCCTCAGGTTCCAGAGGTGCACGCTGTCGTCTGCCAGAGCACTCACCAGCGCCCCCTGTGGCAAGGATGAAGAAGACAGCATTCACACACAGCTAATCAGTAGTACAGAATGCACAAACAAGCTTGCAAGGGTGTTCTCAATCCCCTGGTGAAAGAGGCTGAATTTCAAGCAGAAAGTGAGAGAGCTCCTACAAAGTGTAATGCAGCTGCTGTGTTTGGAGTTTGGGGAGAGGACAGGAAATAGAGAGAGGTTTGGACTTTGGAAGGTTGAGAGCGAGAGAGAGAGACCGTGTCAGTAGAGGTCTGGTGGTGGGTGTGGTGTGCATTTCTCTCCACATCACTCACCTCATTGATGAGAAACTGTAGCGAGATGACGGCTGCTCCACTCTCATGTTGACAGTAGCACTCCACACCTGGACGACCAAACCTGATAGGCTCTCCGTCAAGGAATCAACCAATGGAAAAGAAGGTGGAAGGGGTAATACAGGAGATAGAACCACACAATATTCACAGAATAATATATTCTTTATCTTTCATTATTCACTTGATAGGGACAGACATAGGTCAACAAAGACAAGGTGACAGCCATCCTGCTTACCAGCCAACGCTAATCTGCAGTGAACAACATGGAAATTAATTGGTTCCCATAGGTTCTAGTCCTTAGATGGGTTTGAAACAGAACAGCCTGCGTCTTGCTCAGATTTTCTGTCATGACTGAGCAATGGACAGATGAGAGCAATTCGACTGTTCACCCACAGTAAACACCAAAGTACGGTTGTCTATCTATCTTGAAGATACAGCTAGGCATTTCCAATCTAATACACCACAGTGTGTCTACCCTTGCAAGTTGTTTTCTGGAGAGATATGATGTGTACATGGAGAAAATAAATATTAAAATAAATGACAAAGGAAGATCATCTGGTGCTGCAGAGAAACAAACAACAGAATGACATCTCCCTCCGACCTAGAGAGAGACAGAGACAGAGAGGGAGATGGAGAGAGAGGGGGAAATGAAGAATGGGGGAGAAGGAAGTGGGAGAGAGTGCACGCATGTGTGGGTGCAAGAAAGGGAGCGATGGATGGATGGAGGAGGAGGAGGAGGAGAGAGATATCCAGACATACAGTATAATAAATGAGCTGGGGGAGCAGGAAGAAATAGAGAGAGAGACAGAGAGAGAGAGAGAGAGAGAGAGAGAGAGAGAGAGAGAGAGAGAGAGAGAGAGAAGGGGAAAGATTGAAGATAAAGAGCTTCCTCTAATGAAGGCCTGTATGAGTGAGCTCACTGGTGATGCTTATTTATCCTACTAATAATTCCTGTGCAGACAGAGTGGAAGAAAGGAGTTAGGCGTAACACATGACAACCAGAGACGAGAGAAAAGCAAGCAAGTAGAGCATCCAGCTAAAATAGCCTCCTAAAATCTCTTGCATCACAGGCTGCTATGGGGAGGAATATAATATAACACCCTTACCTGCACCAGAACGGAACATATGACCACACGCTTACACACGTCATCACATACACACACATCACTCATCCGGTTCACTAATACAAATACTGTACATCACACATACACATAGCACACACACAGACAACTATCTCCACCCTCCTTACTCTCTCACACACATACAAAACAAATGACAGTGAGAGGGACAGAAAAGGGGAAGAGACAGAGAGAGAGAGACCCCTGCAGGGTAGAATCAGTAGAATGATCTGGATGCTTTAGTCCAGGAAGAGAACAGTAGAATGATCTGGATGCTATAGTCCAGGATGAGAACAGTAGAATGATCTGGATGCTTTAGTCCAGGAAGAGAACAGTAGAATGATCTGGATGCTATAGTCCAGGAAGAGAACAGTAGAATGGTCTGGATGCTTTAGTCCAGGAAGAGAACAGTAGAATAGTCTGGATGCTTTAGTCCAGGATGAGAACAGTAGAATGATCTGGATGCTTTAGTCCAGGAATAGAACAGTAGAATGATCTGGATGCTTTAGTCCAGGATGAGAACAGTAGAATGATCTGGATGCTTTAGTCCAGGATGAGAACAGTAGAATGATCTGGATGCTTTTGTCCAGGAAGATAACAGTAGAATGATCTGGATGCTTTAGTCCAGGAAGAGAACAGTAGAATGATCTGGATGCTATAGTCCAGGATGAGAACAGTAGAATGATCTGGATGCTTTAGTCCAGGATGAGAACAGTAGAATGATCTGGATGCTTTAGTCCAGGAAGAGAACAGTAGAATGACTTGGATGCTTTAGTCCAGGAATAGAACAGTAGAATGATATGGATGCTTTAGCCCAGGAAGAGAACAGTAGAATGATCTGGATGCTTTAGTCCAGGAATAGAACAGTAGAATGATCTGGATGCTTTAGTCCAGGAAGAGAACAGTATAATGATCTGGATGCTTTAGTCCAGGAATAGAACAGTAGAATGATCTGGATGCTTTAGTCCAGGATGAGAACAGTAGAAAGATCTGGATGCTTTAGTCCAGGAATAGAACAGTAGAATGATCTGGATGCTTTAGTCCAGGATGAGAACAGTAGAATGATGTGAATGCTTTAGTCCAGGATGAGAACAGTAGAATGATCTGGATACTTTAGTCCAGGAAAAGAACAGTAGAATGATTGTTGCCTTTCTCTAAGAAAGCATATTATTATTATTATTGGCTGTACAATGACATCAAACCATGGTCAAAGACAGAAAATAGTTGACATTAAACACTTTTTCTGAGAGTTAACTTGTTGTATTAAAAAGCAACAGTAAGACAGTATGCTGAATGTTTCAGGTCTGAGAAAGGTAAATGGTGTCCTTCAAAAGAATATGTTCAGATCGGAAGAATATGCCCTTGGAATGTACCATTTACCTTTTGGGGGGTTTTGCTCTGTCTCAGATATAAGGACAAAACCAAATACAGATGGTACTGAAAATCTAAAATATAAACCCTACAATTTTATCACATCGCCTATTCTCTGTTTGGTTAGAGATAAAACATATCCCAATATTATTTTGGACGATATTATAATCGATACTTTGACGCCAACAATTTTTTTTAGGTAGCATTAGCTAGCGCCAGTTGGCTGTACCTGCCTCAAAAATCTGTTATTTTTTATACTGTAGTTTGTTCTCTATCTTTTTTTTTTTATTGTGAGAAAACATGTTTCCAGCACTTTTATTTCCATGACTGATCAAAACTCATTTTGTCATGTTCTTTTCTCTCTGCAGCAGACATATAGTGGAGACCCCTTCCCTTTTTCCACATTTTGTTTTGTTACAGCCTTATTATAAAATGTATGAAGTATTTGTTTTAACTCACAATACCCCATAACGACAAAGCAAAAACAGCTTTTAAGAAAATAATGTACATAGGTATTCAGACCTTTTGCTATGAGACTCAAAATGTAGCTCAGGTGCATCTACAACTTGATGTTTCTACAACTTGATTGGAGTCCACCTATGGTAAATTAATTGATTGGACATGATTTGGAAAGGCACACACCTGTCTATATAAGGTCCCACAGTTGACAGTGCATGTCAGAGCAAAAACAAAGCCATGAGGTCGAAGGAATTGTCCCTAGAGCTCAGAGACAGGATTGTGTCTGCAGCATTGAAGGTCCCCAAGAACACAGTGGCCTCCATCATTCTTAAATTGAAAAAGTTTGGAAGCGCCAAGACTCTTCCTAGAGCTGGCCACCTGGCCAAACTGAGCAATCGGGGGAGAAGGGCCCTGGTCAGGGAGGTGACCAACAACCTGATTTTCATTCTGACAGAGCTCCAGAGTTCCTCTATGGAGATGGGAGAACCTTCCAAAAGGACAACCATCTCTGCAGCACTCCACCAATCAGGCCTTTATTGTAGAGTGGTCAGACGGGAGCTGGTCCTCAGTTAAAAGCACATGACAGCCAACTTGGAGTTTGCCAAAAGGCACCTAAAGGACTCTCAGACCATGAGAAGGAAGATCCACTGTTCGAATGAAACCAAGATCAAATCAAATGTTATTTGTCACATACACATGGTTAGCAGATGTTAATGCGAGTGTAGCGAAATGCTTGTGCTTCTAGTTCCGACCATGCAGTAGTATCTAACAAGTAATCTAACAAATTCACAACTACCTTATACACACAAGAGTAAAGGAATGAATACGAGTATGTACATATAAATATATGGATGAGCGATGGCTGACCGGCATAGGCAAGATGCAGTAGATGGTATAGAGTACAGTATATACATATGAGATGAGTAATGTAGGATTTGTAAACATTATATAAATGGCATCGTTTAAAGTGGCTAGTGATACATTTATTTCATCCACTTTTTAATTATTAAAGTGGCTAGAGATTTGAGTCGATGGCCGAACGGCATAGGCAAGATTCAGTAGATATAGAGGTATAGAGTACAGTGTATTCATTTGATATGAGTAATGTCGAATATGTAAACATTGTATACAAAATTGTTTAAAGTGGATAGTGATACATTTGTTACATCCAATTCCTATTATTTAAAGTGGCTAGAGATTTAAGTCAGTATGTTGGCACCAGCCACTCAATGTTAGTGGTGGCTGTTTAACAGTCTGATGGCCTTGAGATAGAAGCTGTTTTTCAGGCTCTCGGTCCCAGCTTTGATGCACCTGTACTGACCTCGCCTTCTGGATGATAGCGGGGTGAACAGGCAGTGGCTCGGGTGGTTGTTTTTGTTCTTGATGATCTTTTTGGCCTTCCTGTGACACCAGGTGGTGTAGGTGTCCTGGAGGGCAGGTAGTTTACCCCTGGTGATGCGTTGTGCAGTCCTCACTACCCTCTGGAGAGCCTTACGGTTGTGGGCGTAGCAGTTGCCGTACCAGGCGGTGTGTAGCGTCATACCCAAGAAGACTAGACTCTGTAATTTCTGCCAAAGGTGCTTCAACAAAGTACTCAGTAAAGGGTCTGAATACTTATGTAAATGTGATATTTCAGTTGTTGTTTTTTTATACATTTGCAAAAATGTAAAAAAACAACAAAAAAAACTATTTTTGCTTAGTCATTATGGGGTATTGTGTGTAGATAGAAGAGGGGGGAGAAAAAGTCAAGGGGTCTGAATACTTTCCGAATGCACTGCAATATCTGTGGTAAATCAAATCGCAATAAAAATCGCAAATCACAGTATCGATTCACAATACATACACAGTAGCATTGGCACCTAGAAATGTAGGATCTAAATTTATGCCTGTTTGCTACGGCAGGAAAATAATTCTGCAGCAACAGGAAATGTTAATGATTATGTGGATTATAATAAAAAAATTCTAAGCAACAAATGAAGATCATACTTCTGTAAGTATCGTGATAATATCGTGAGGTCCCTGCCAATTCCCAGCCATACTAAACTCCAAGCACATGCTGCTTTGTGTTAACTCTCCACAGTATGATGTCCCTGTCACCACCACTCCAAATCACATAATGGACAGATTATCCAGGGTGAAGAAAAGAGGGAGAGAGAAGAGGGAGAGAGAGAGAGAAAGACAGAGAGGAATGGAGAGAGGGAAGGAAAGAAAACTGGGCCAATTCCGCGTCTTGTCAAGTCAGATGAAACTTTAAAAAGCTATTTCGGCCCACAAAGTCAACAGATCTGTTATGTTTCATATGGGTTCTCATAGTCCCCATGCTTAGTGTCGCTACCCGGGAGGGTTGGCCCCTGTCACTTGGTTGGCCCCTGTCAATAAAACCCAGGGACAACACTTGGTTGGCCCCTGTGGATGTAATAGAATTGCTGTGTTGGCTCTTCACCTGACAGCACCAATTGAAAGTATGATGGATCTTCTAGACTGTTTATTTGTTTCGTACACATTGCACCACAGGGAGCGTGTGAGTGTGTGTACGCATGCAATGGTTAGTGGTACGCGTAGAAAGACAGAGGACAGGGAGGGGGAGAATGAGAAACAGAGGGAGAGTAGGAGAGAACTGAATAGAAAGACCTAGAGAGGGAGATGGAAAAACAGCAAGAGAGAGAGAACAAAGAGTAGGAGAATGACAGCCAGAGAGAGAAAGAACGAGAGCGGGAAAGAGAGAGAGGCCGAGAGTGAAAGAAGGAAAAAAAGGATGTGAGCGTGGAGGTCTATGACGCCATCCCGGGACTGACGTCAAACATGCCCAGTCATACATCACCCTGCCAGGGAGGCGGAGGGACAGAGTCTGCTACCGTGCTGCCTGCTACTACAGCTCAGAGAGACAAAGTGGGAGAGGGAGATATGTGTCCTCCTGCCACAACCTCAGGAACAGAGTCAGTGAAAAGTGCAATGTAATGTCAATAATATTTCCCATTTTGGTTTGGTTTTGGCTTTCATACCATGTCATGTGGCTTCTCAGTCATGTTGAGATTGGCCTACTACTATTGCTTAAAAGTATTATTATTCTCATTAATATTGTTGTTGGTTAATGTTAATGGTAATCTCATTTCCACTACTACTATCATTATTGATGCCTTATTGCTGTTGGTCCCACCATTTTTTGCTACATGTATACATACTTTAACAATGTACGTAATTGAACTTCGCATGCCAATAACGTCTACTGAATTGAATTGAGTGAGAGAGATATAGAGAAGCAGGGCAGGGAGAAAGGAGAAAGAAATATAGAGGCAAGGAAGAAGAGAGAGATAGAGTGAAGCAGGGAGAGAGAGAAGCAAGGAGGAGAGAGAGAGAGAGAGAGAGAGAGAGAGAGAGAGAGAGAGAGAGAGAGAGAGAGAGAGAGAAAAAAAAAGAGAGAGAGAGAGAAAAAAAGAGAGAGAGAGAGAGAGAAGAATCTAACAGGGCATCTAACTATCTACTGCAACAGTGCGCAGCCAGTCTTCCACAGTGAGAGAGAGAACAGCATCTTATCACAGCCCAATGACAGATATGGCAGAGAGAGCCATGGGGCACATAATGCCCTCTAAAATAAACAAACACACACACATTTCCACACACATCCATGTGTGCACAAACTCAAGCTTACACAAATGTGCAAAAACTCACGCATACACAGACACACATACACACGCACACTCAAATGCAAACACAGAGACACAGACACACATACTCAATCTTACACACACACCCAGAGCGGTGATTCACTTGTCTAATATGGTCCCTGTATAAATAATCTCCTCTGACACATTTTATATATTATGCAAGTCCACACACAGTAGAGTAAAGTACAGGGCTGCTGGCTGTATGCTTCTGCCTCAGGAACACCTAAACAACACTCTCACCTTCGCTTGAGCCCAGTAACAGTAAACCAGTGAATCACAGGAGCTCTACCCTCTCAACCTGAGCTGTGCTCATCACAGTGCATCACACTAATTTGCCCAGAAACAACAGCTGAAAGCTCAATTTATTACAACCCCCCTTCAACAGATCCATCTATCTGACAATGGCTATTTGCTGTGGTACACAGTTCAACCACCTGGTAATCCACTACAGCCAAACAATGCTAACAGTGTTCGCCGGTGCCAGACAGCTACGAGAGGGAAGCTATGTGTCTGGAGGAGATCTTTTTTATTTACTGTGACAAATATTTTGATTAGTTACGGAAACGATGAGTGATTGCAATACTATACAATAATTATACTAAACAGAAATATAAACACAACATGCAACAATTTCAAAGATTGACTGAGTTACACTTCATAGAAATAAATCAGTCAACTGAAATACATTTATTAGGGCTTAATATATGGATTTTACATGACTGGGCAGGGGCACTGGAAAGGCATAGGTCCACCCACTGGGGAGCCAGGCCCAGCCAATCAGAATTGCCCCCTACGGGGCTAAAGGGAGATAGAGAGAGAGAGAGAGCGAGAGAGAGAGAGAGAGAGAGAGAGAGAGAGAGAGAGAGAGAGAGAGAGAGAGAGAGAGAGAGAGAGAGAGAGAGAGAGAGAACACATTCTTCTTGAAGGGTTCACCTTTTCTCCCTCCCGAGGAAGGAAATTGGGAAAGAGAGAAAGAGAGAGAAAAGGAAAGTAAGGGGAAGGGGAGTGCAATAGAAAGACACTGACTAAAAGAGAGAGAGAGGAAGGGACATTGAGAGAGGAAGGGACATTGTTTCCACCCCCATGCTTCACAGTAGGTATGGTGTTCTTTGGATGCAAACATCACGCCATCGCTATAAAACCAGCCCGTTGTGCTTAAAAACTCTGATGGTATCCTAGGCTTGGTGTAGTTAGTCTGAAATTACAACATTACCAGTCAAATAACTAGACAAAACATTATGTTATGGTATAGTACACCTATGTGTTGTGGTATGGTAGCAATGGTTGCCAGAGCTACCATTTTAGCTAGTTCTTCTTCCTGTACACTAACAGTAAAGGGAACCTGATCCTCTGCACACTACATACTGTACCTACCTACAGTAGAGCAACCTGATCCTCTACAGTCTCCGCTACACGCTCACTCACTGCCTCCCTCAGCTGCTCTCATTGGATTTACTATATTGATGCAATCACTTTGATCAAATAAACACGATCGATCAGAAATCAAACCAGGCCAGCTATCAGATAGAAGAAAGTGATATGACACCTACAGATTCAGCTCTAAAGGCTGAAGGGACTAACTCTACTGAACATTGGATCGATCCCAATATTTAAACACACTGCTCTGGAGTTATGGATCTCTGACACTGTATACCTGGAGAGGAGACCAGGCTAAACTGACAGTCCAAATAAAATGCATTATGGCGATGCTAATCAATTATGCTTTTTATCCCACACAGCCATCTTAAATCATATCTGTTTTTATACTGCTTTTATAATGCATGATGGAGAGAGAAAGAGGAGGGTGGGAGGATTAAGGCTTGCCAGAACAAGAGAGAGGAGGAAAGGAGGAGGGGAGGGAGGAGGAGGAAGATAAGAAGGAAGAGGAAACTGTCTAGACCTCAACTCCGCCCATGCATCCCATCATGTACTGCCCCCAGCCCAGGACACTATCCTTAGACATGCCATATCAGACCCCAGTCCCTGAAAAGAGAGAATCAAAGGAAAAAATAAAGTTTGCTGGCATAGGAAGGAGTCTTGTCCACTCCACAGAGACAGGACAGCAGGTCTGTGCCCTCTCCTCATCTTCCCTCTCCTCCCCTCTCTCTCCTCTCCCGCTCTCTGGCGCCAGCATCAAACACTTCCTTCCACAGGTAGCGACCCAGGAGGGGGCGGCCGCTGACCCATAATCCTTTCAGCGCTCCCTTCCACACAACACAAGGCCTGTTTCAAGGACAGACAGACAGACAGACAGAGAGAGAGAGAGAGAGAGAGAGAGAGAGAGAGAGAGAGAGAGAGAGAGAGAGAGGGAGAGGAGAGGGAGAGAGAGGTAGAGAGAGAGAGCAACTGGCTGTGAGGAGGCAGGCAGCATGACTAAGCCAACGACTAGCGCCAGACGTGCTACTGTACAGCATCACCACACTGAGATGAGCTGAGAAACTATTAAAAAACATTCTATTAACACTCTACGAATGCTATAAAAAGTATTCATAAATACTCGCCAAACACTCTATAAACGCTCTGCAAATGCTCAAGGATGGACAATTTTTGATTTTGGTACTATTCTATTTGTTCCATTGTACCAGACAATTCAAAGCTCATCCCCTTATGTAAAGTCAGCTGTTCTCCGTATAAAAGCATCCAATCAAGAGACAGTAATAGATGGGATACTAAGACAACAGATGCCTACCACTGCACTACAACAGATGCCAACCTCCCCCCCACTCCACAAACTACACCCTCCAACCCAGCAGACCAAATGTTGCAAACACACCCACATATTACCTAAACCAACCCCCTCCCTTCTTCCCTTAGTTAAACTGTATGTGTCCATTATATCAGGGGATGTAAGCAGAGAGAGAGAGAGAGAGAGAGAGAGAGAGAGAGAGAGAGAGAGAGAGAGAGAGAGAGAGAAAGAGAGAGAGAGAGAGATGTGGGGGAATTAACTCAGGTGATGCATTATATTGGATTAGGGTTGATTCAGTACTCTGGAGAGGAAGTCACTGAATGGGGGATTAATAGAGAGCACATACACACACACACACACACACACACAGAGAGACAAATGCACACACACACAAACATACTGTAGACACAAAAGCCTTGCCCGTTTCCATTAAACGAGAGCAACAGTATAACACGCATGTCTATCTGTCATCCACAAGCATGTGTGTGTGTGCATGTGCCTGTGTTCATGTACAGCTTAGATCATTTCCATACAGTGTGTAGACTAAATGATCTGTCTGCTATGAGAGAGACATTAGATCACATGTAATTAGAGAGACAGGGTCTTACTTAATGCATCTATCAGTATAACATACAACATACACCAGAGGGGATGAGGAGAGAGGGATGAGGTGAGGAAAAGAGAGTGGGGAAGATAGAGCATGAAAGCACATGCTTGATTGTGTGTGTGTGTGTGTGTGTGTGTGTGTGTGTGTGTGTGTGTGTGTGTGTGTGTGTGTGTGTGTGTGTGTGTGTGTGTGTGTGTGTGCGCATGTTGTGTGAAGAGTGCATATAAGCCATGAGTAAATCTGCACTGCTCTGACAGGCCAGCACTGTCTCACGGGAATTCCACTAACGGTCCGTATGTAGCCAAACGTAGCTGCAGCTCATGTTGGTATCTGTACTGATGGCGCAAAAGCCATAACAGGGAGACATAGTGGAGTGGTAATGCGTGTGCAAGCAGTTGCTCCCGACGCCACTTGGGTACACTGCAGCATCCACCGAGAGGCTCTTGCTGCCAAGGGAATGCCTGACCGCTTGAAATACGTTTTGGACACCAGTGAAAAAGGTTAACTTTGTTAAAGCAAGGACCCTGAACTCTCATGTATTTTCTGCACTATGCAATGATATGGGCAGCGACCATGTAACGCTTTTACAACATACAGAAGTGCGCTGGTTATCAAGGGGCAAAGTATTGACACGTTTTTTTTTATTAAGAGACGAGCTTAAAGTTTTCTTTACTGACCATAATTTTCACTTGTCTGACCGCTTGCATGATGATGAGTTTCTCACACGACTGGCCGATCTGGGTGATGTTTTCTCACCTGAATGATCTGAATCTAGGATTACAGGGACTCTCCGCAACTATATTCAATGTGCGGGACAAAATTGAGTCTATGATTAAGAAGTTGGAGCTTTTCTCTATCTGCATTAACACGGACAACACACAGGTCTTTCCATCATTGTACGATTTGTTGTGTGAAAATTAAGCAGGTACTTTCCTGAAACGGATGACACAAACAACTGGATTCGTTATCCCTTTCATGCCCTGCCTCCAGTCCACTTACCGATATCTGAAGAAGAGAGCCTCATCGAAATTGCAACAAGCGGTTCTGTGAAAATGTATTTAATCAGAAGCCAATGCCAGATTTCTGGATAGGGCTGCGCTCAGATTATCCTGCCTTGGCAAATCGCGCGCTGTTAAGACACTGATTCCCTTCGCAACCACGTATCTACGTGAGAGTAGATTCTCGGCCCTCACTAGCATGAAAACTAAATACAGGCACAGACTGTGTGTGGGAAATGATTTAAGACGGAGACTCTCTCCAATACAACCCAACAATGCAGAGTTATGTGCATCCTTTCAAGCACACACGTCTCATTATCCTGTGGTGAGTTATTCACAATTTCGATGAACATATAAGGTGTTATATGTAAGATGGTTTAATAAAGAGCAAAATTATTGATTATTGCCTTTAAATTAACTTGGGTCGTTTTGGGTAGCCTTCCACAAGCTTCCCACAATAAGTTGGGTGAATTTTGGCCCATTCCTTCTGACAGAGCTGAGTCCGGTTGGGATGTGTTCTTCGGCTTTCAAGCCTCCCCCTTTTTCCTCCAAACATAACGATGGTCATTATGGCCAAACAGTTCTACTTTGTTTCATCAGACCAGAGGACATTTCTCCAAAAAGTACAATCGTTGTCCCCATGTGCAGTTGCAAACCGTAGTCTGGCTTTTTTATGGTGGTTTTGGAGCAGTGGCTTCTTCCTTGCTGAGCAGCCTTTCAGGTTATGTCGATATAGGACTCGTTTGACTGTGGATATAGATACTTTTGTACCTGTTTCCTCCAGCATCTTCACAATGTCCTTTGCTGTTGTTCTGGGATTGATTTGCACTTTTTGCACCAAAGTACATTCATCTCTAGGAGACAGAACGCGTCTCCTTCCTGAGCGGTACGATGGCTGCGTGGTCCCATAGTGTTTATACTTGCGTACTATTGTTTGTACAGATGAACGTGGTACCTTCAGGCATTTGGAAATTGCTCCCAAGGATGAACCAGACTTGTGGAGGTCTACAATTATTTTTCTGAGGTCTTGGCTGATTTCTTTTGATTTTCCCATGATGTCAAGCAAGAGGCACTGAGTTTGAAGGTAGGCCTTGAAATACATCCACAGGCACACCTCCAATTGACTGAAATTATGTAAATTAGCCTATCAGAAGCTTCTAAAGCCATGACATGCATTAAGGAAAGAAATTCCACAAATTAACTTTTAACAAGGCACACCTGTTCATTGAAATGCATTCCAGGTGACTACCTCATAAAGCTGGTTGAGAGAAAGCCAAGAGTGTGCAAAGCTGTCATCAAGGCAAAGGGTGGCTACGTTGAAGAACCTCAAATATAAAAAATATTCGATTTGTTTAACACTTTTTTGGTTTTATAGTTTTATGGTTATTTTATGGTTTTGATGTCTTCACTATTATTCTATAACGTAGAAAAAAAATGTTTACTAAGAAAAACCCTTGAATGAGTAGGTGTGTCCAAACTTTTGAATGTCAAACTTTTTATGTCATGGCTTTAGAAGCTTCTAAAGCCATGACATAATTTTCTGGAATTTTCCAAGCTGTTTAAAGGCACAGTCAACTTAGTGCATGTAAACTCCTGACCCACTGGAATTGTGATACAGTGAATTATAAGTGAAATAATCTGTCTGTAAATAATTGTTGGAAAAACTACGTGTCATGCACAAAGTAGATGTCCTAACCGACTTGCCAAAACTATAGTTTGTTAACAAGAAATTTGTGGAATGGTTGAAAAACGGGTTTTAATGACTCCAACATAAGTGTATGTAAACTTCCGACTTCAACTGTATATGTGTTTTACCAATTTTAACCGCACACATGTTGCTTGTGTACATGGATTTTATAATATTTTTCCCCCAACACTGCTTTCTATCAATTTATATAGTAGACACTCATGCCAAATTGTCAAAAGTTTCTATCCCACTGTCTCTCTCCCTGTTTTGTCAACCATCCGACCCTGCCATAGAGTTAACACTTCTTGTCAAGTCTAAGTCAACTACCATGAGGGATTTCCACTCATTTCCGTGTGTGTGTGTGTGTGTGTGTGTGTGTGTGTGTGTGTGTGTGTGTGTGTGTGTGTGTGTGTGTGTGTGTGTGTGTGTGTGTGTGTGTGTGTGTGCATATGGTTTGTCTGAGTGTATCCCCATGCCCTTTTCCTCTTCTCTCCCTCAAAACTTGCTCAATCCCAGATTCCCGGTTTCTTCTTCTACCCTGGCTGGCATGCAGAAAGCTCCATTTGGACAATTTGATTGGCCGGCTGTCCTAGGAGGAGGCGGAGTGACAGGGGGACAAAACTCTCCACTTTGCTGTTCCCGTAGGAACAGAGAGGCCTGTGGGAGGGAGATATCCAGAGGTAGCAGCTTATTTTACATGAGTAACAGTTTGTCCACTGCGTAAGCCTTCACATCACATCAGCCTCCACATCACTGTTAGAAGAGTGGTAGGCAGGGGTACAGATGTGTATGCTACACCGGGGAGCAGGAAGCCATCTGAGGAAGAGTCCAAAATAAACAACTTGTTCACGTCCACATAAATGACTCAAAGATGGAGTAGTCGTGAACAATAACAGACAAAACCACAACAGGACTAGGTGTACCCAGGTTGAAATTAGCCACTTTGAGGATAGTGGTCCATCTTATAGTAAAGTAGAGTATGTACAGTATCATACGGGATCACTGAGAGTTAGGCATACAGTTCCTTCAAATAGTACTCACACCCCTTGACTTGATACAAAATGGGATTAAAACAGATTTAATTGTACTTTTTTGTCAACGATCTACAGAAAATACTCTGTAATGTCAAAGTGGAACAAAAATTCTAGCACTGTAAAAACAAATATATGTATAATATATATATAAAGGTCAAAAGTTTGGACACACCTACTCATTTAAGGTATTTCCTTATTTTTTCTGCAAAGTAGTATAATAGTGAAGACATCAAAACTATGAAATAACACATATGGAATCATGTAGTAACCAAAAAAGTGTTAAACAAATCAAAATATATTTTATATTTTAGATTCTTCAAAGTAGACACCCTTTGCCTTGACAACAGCTTTGCACACTATTGGCATTCTCTCAACCAGCTTCATGAGGAATGCTTTTCCAACAGTCTTGAAGGAGTTCCCACATATGCTAAGCACTTGTTGGCTGCTTTTCCTTCACTTTTTTCTTCACCATCTCAATTGGGTTGAGGTCAGGTGATTGTGGAGGCCAGGTCATCTGATGCAGCACTCCATCACTCTCCTTCTTGGTCAAATAGCCCTTACATAGCGTGGAGATGTGTTGGGTCATTGTCCTGTTGAAAAACAAATGATAGTAAGCGCAAACCAGATGGGATGGCGTATCGCTGTAGAATGCTGTGGTAGCCATGCTGGTTAAGTGTGCATTGCATTCTAAATTAATCACTGACAGTGTCACCAGCAAAGCACCCCCACACCATCACACCTCCTACTCCATGCTTCACAGTGGGAACCACACATGCGGAGATCATCCGTTCATCTACTCTGCTTCTCACAAAGACACGGCGGTTGGAAACAAAAATCTCACATTTTGACTCATCAGACTGAATGACAGATTTCCACCGGTCTAATGTCCATTGCTCGTGTTTCTTGGCCCAAGCAAGTCTCTCATTATTATTGGTGTCCTTTAGTAGTGGTTTCTTTACAGCAATTCAACCATGAAGGCCTGATTCACGGTCTCCTCTGAACAGTTGATGTTGAGATGTGCATGTTACTTGAACTCAGTGAAGCATTTATTTGGGCTGCAATCTGAAGTGCAGTTAACTCTAATGAACTTATCCTCTGCAGCAGAGGTAACTCTGGGTCTTCCATTCCTGTGTCGGTCAAAATGAGAGCCAGTTTCATCATAGCGCTTGATGGGTTTTGCTACTGCACTTGAAGAAACTTTCAAAGTTCTTAAAGTAATGGTGGACTGTCATTTCTCTTTGCTTATTTGAGCTGTTCTTGCCATAATATGGACTTGTTATTTTACCAAATAGGTCTATCTTCTGTATACCACACCTACTTTGTCACAATACAACTGATTGGCTCAAATGCATTAAGGAAAGAAATTCCACAAATTAACTTTTAACAAGGCACACCTGTTCATTGAAATGCATTCCAGGTGACTACCTCATAAAGCTGGTTGAGAGAAAGCCAAGAGTGTGCAAAGCTGTCATCAAGGTAAAGGGTGGCTACGTTGAAGAACCTCAAATATAAAAAATATTTCGATTGTTTAACACTTTTTTGGTTTTATAGTTTTATGGTTATTTTATGGTTTTGATGTCTTCACTATTATTCTATAACGTAGAAAAAAAAATGTTTACTAAGAAAAACCCTTGAATGAGTAGGTGTGTCCAAACTTTTGACTGGTACTGTATATCTAGATTAGATAAGTATTCAACCCCCTGAGTCAATACATGTTAGCTATTACAGCTGTGGGTCTTTCTGGGAAAGTCTCTCAGCGCTTTCCACACCTGGACTATTATTATTGGGGATGTGCGTTCCCATTATTATTTTCGAATTCTTCAAGCTCTTGGTTGTTGATCATTGCTAGACAGCCATTTTCAGGTCTTACCATCGATTTTCAAGCAGATTTAAGTCAAAACTGTAACTCGGGCCTTGCCACTCAGGAACATTCACTGTCTTCTTGGTAAGCAACTCAAGTGTAGAATTGGCCTTGTGTTTTATGTGATTGTCCTGCTGAAAGGTGAATTCATCTCTGTGTCCGGTGGAAAGCAGATTGAACCAGGTTTTCCCCTGGGATTTTTCCTGTGGTTAGTAGCATTACTTTTCTTTTTTGTCCTGAACTCACCAGTCCTTAACTATTACAAGCATACCCATAATATGATGCCGCCACCACTATGCTTGAAAATATGGAGAGTGGTACTCGGTAGTGTGTTGTATTGGATTTCCCACAAACATAACACTCACAATTCACACAGTGAATTTCTTTGTCACATTCTTTTCAGTATGACTTTAGTGCCTTGTTGCAAACAGAATGCTTGTTTTGGGGAAAAAATATTCTGTACAGTCTTCCTTCTTTTCACTCTGTCAATTAGGTTAGCATTGTGGAGTAACTACAAAGTTGTTGATCCATCCTCAGTTTTCTCCTATCACAGCCATTAAACTCTATAACTGTTTTAAAGTCATCATTGGCCTCATTGTGATATCCCTGAGTGGTTTCTTTCCTCTCTGGCAACTGAGTTAGGAAGGACAAATGTATCTTTGCAGTGGTGTAAAGTACTTAAGTAGAAATACTACAAAGTACGAGTTTTTTGGGGTATAAGTACTTTACTATTTATATTTTTGATAACTTTTACTTCTACTTTTTACTCCATACATTTTCCGTGACATCCAATAGTTAAGTTTTGAATGCTTAGCAGGACAATTCACACACTTATCAAGAGAACATCCCTGGTCATCCCTACTGCCTCTGATCTGGAGGACTCACTAAACACATGCTTCGTTTGTAAATTATGCATCAAAGTTGGAGCGTGTGCCATACTATCCGTAAATAAATAAAAATGAGAAAATATGTCCATCTACTTTGCTTAATATAAGGAATTTGAAATTTACAATTACATTTACTTTTTATTACTTAAGTATATGTATAACCAAATACATTTAGACTTTTACTCAAGTAGTATTTCACTGGGGGACTTTCACTTTTACTTGAGTCATTTTCTATTAAGGTATCTTTACTTTTACTCAAGTGTGACAATTGGGTACTTTTTCCACCTCTATATCTTTGTAGTGACTGGGTAAATTGATACACCATCCAAAGTGTAATTAATAACTTCACTATGCTCAAAGGGATATTCAACGTCTGTTTTTTTTGTTGCCATCTACCAATAGGCAACCTTCATTGAAATACCTCCCTGGTCTTTGTGGTTACATCTGTGTTTGAAATTCACTGCTCAACTGAGGGACCTTACAGCTAATTGTATGTGTGGGTTAAAGAGATGAGGTAGTCATTCAAAAATCATGTTCAACACTATTATTGCACACAGAGTGAGTCCATGCAACTTACTGTATGTGACTTGTTAAGCACATTTTTCCTCTTGAAGTTATTTAGGCTTGTCATAACAAAGGGGTTGAATACTTACTGACTCAAGAAATTTCAGCTTTTCATTTTTTATTAATTTGTAAACAATTCGAGAAACATACTGTAAGTCCACTTTGACATTATAGGGTAATGTGTGTAGGCCAGTGACAAAAAAAAACTCAATTTAATCGATTTTAAATTCAGGATGTAACACAACAAAATGTGGAACAAGTCAAGGGGTGTGAAGACTTTCTGAAAGCATTGTACATGCACACAAATATATTCAATATACACACACACACAGTATATATCAACACAGCAGGTACTAGGATCATACGTCTGGACACACAGGGTGGTCTGGTCACACACAGTGAATCACCACTCATGCACACACACGCACACACAAACATACACAAACACATGAATACTCCCAGGTCCAGATTCCTGCCAGGTGGTGTGTAGGTGAAGCAAATAGGGGCACGTGAACAGAGGAAACAGAGGGGGGTGTAGCATTAGGGAACATAATCAGCTTGGCAAAACAGCAGAGAAGAGAGAGAGAGAGAGAGACAGCGACCTTATCAATTGACTCCTCTGGTCTGTGCACAGGTGCTGTAGCACTGCCACCAACCACATAGGGTTTCACATGTTAATCAAGCAAACACACACACACACACACACTGTGTATTCTAGAAAGATCAAGCTCTTTGGGTAAGAGATCAGACATCACTAGTGTAGTAACTCCCTTAAACATAATGGAGCTATTTCTCTCTTCTCCCTCTCTGACACACACACATACGCACATCCCCAAAACACAGCACAACCCCCTACAATGGCCTTCTCCATTAAAAATGCATGGCACTGCAGCAACAGTTTAAAAAAAAGAACACCAGAGCCCAGCCATTGATCGTTCCACAGAGAACTACCTGCTGAGAGACAGAAAGACACACAATCAGAGAGAGAGAAAAGATAGAACAAAGAGATAACATTAGAGGCAATTTTTGTCAAAGCGAAGCATCAACTTACTTGACCGCACAAACCCTATCATCATCAGCAGCAGCAGGAGCATCTTCAAAATATATCTGCAGTGGTTCTAGAAATATCAAGATATCAAGATGATTTTTCACTGTCAATGTATAAGACAATGGGAATATATTATACTTTGAATATGATATTGATTCTTTGTAGATCCTGTATCTCAACTACAGTATAGCATTGCCATTCTACTCTAGCAATGGATTACCTTGAAATTGAGTTCTAACCGTTAGTAGCCAACCAATACTGAAAGGGTTAAAGTGGTGAGGTAACATTGTGAGGTCCCTGGCAGAAGCTGTATAGGACTGTGTAGATTAATGCGCTTGATGTTTCGGGCCGATCCGTGTTATCAGCAATCATTGACAGCGTTCTTAATGAGAAAGTGAAAGCGTTGCCAAGCGCCAGACAGGAAGAAGAATCAGGGCAAAAGACCCAAAATGAGAGATAATGGCGGCCTCGCAACGTTGCTAGCTAAGCCTTTTCACAGCGTGTGTTCATCATTCACCCGGTGGGAAGCCTGGCCTGCCTGTTCTGTGGATAATATAGATAATATGGATATATGATGTTCCTATCTCACAATGAGCGATTAGAACCTAGATTAATGTTATCAGAATTGGAGTAGCCTAGCCAGCATTGTGTTGACGAGATACCATATTGTCTAAAAAGTTGCAAATAATGTTATTTTTCATATACAGTGCAGTGCCAATCCTTCCAATTGAAAATAACTTCAAAATCAGATCATCTTTAAATTGGTACAGAAAGTCTCCATCAAGAGTGTTGTCGATATTGTACTGTAAATATTCCTTCCTTGCATATCTATCTTTAGTCCCTAATATTCTCAGGGCATACGGTGGTGGGGAGGTGAGAGGGAGGGTGTGAGAGCCACTCTGCCCCACTGTGGTGCAGTCTGTGGCGGGTAAACGCTGGTGGGCGTCCCCCCTGCAGCACCAGGGCCAGAAGGACCTCCACCCCCACTGAGAGAGGACCCTGTGGGGGCACTGAACCACCGTGTGGGGGCAGTTAGCCAACTCCTGTTGGACTGCGGGGGGACAGCCAATAGTACGCCTGCCAAAAGACGGATGCCCCACCCACGCAACACCAGGGCTCTGACTCAGATAGTGTGACTGAGTCGGCTTGCTGGCCTCTCTCCATGTTTAGACACTTCTCCTTTTCTGTGCCTATCCCTCCTTCTCTTCCTCTATCCCTCCCTTCCCATCACTCCAGCCCGGGAGACCAGGCCCCAGAGGATGGGAAAGAGTGTGGGAGGAAAGAGAGAAGGGGGATACACAGCCAGGCCGTAGGGGTAGGATGGGGAGTACACAGCCATGGACAGCCATGGACCATGTTATGGGTCCTATAATCACAGATGTACAAAATAGCTGCAGTCTCCCACACAATCAAGACAAAGATCAAGCTCACTGTTGATTGTAGTATAGTGTAGACTGTAGACGGGGCTTTGCCTATCCTTCGTTCTCTCACTGTCTCACTGTTCCTGAATGATGTGAGTACTACTGTTCCATTCTACTTCTATAAAATATTTATGGTAGCTAGCTGTGTTCATAGAAATTAAGAACGATAGAATGTCACTGGCTATGCTGTTCTGTTCTGGAATGTTTGGACTATTCTCTCTCTCTCTCTGTCTGCCTGACTGTCAGATTGCAGTAGTTGTGTTCTAGAACAGTGTGTTTCTCTCCTGCTGTTTTCCCTGATTCCCAGTCAGAGGATGATACTAAGACAAACAGACGCAATGTTCCACCACCCCCTGCTTCTAGATACAATACATTTTTCGCTTGATGTCCTCCTTCTCTCTCTCCCTCTATCCCTCTGTCCCACTCCATGTACTCCCTCAAGCCTTCAGTTGTCTATCTCAGCCCCTTTGCCCCTCCCCATTCCTACATTTGACATCACATCATCATTCTATCTCAATCAGATGGAAAAGCACAAACATCCCTGTGGCCAAGGCTCTAAAGTGAAACTACTTTGGTCTTATATGCGCTTAAATATTTTGCTGTACGAACAGGAGTTTTTTTTTTTTGGAGCACTGTGCGACTATGAAAAAAAATCTCCCAGAAAAGACTTGGTGTAATGATAATGCTTCAAGGTACCGTTGTTTCCAAGCACCCTAGAGAGAAAAAAGCGAGTGCAGATTCCATAGCGTCATGGTTGCACCATTACTGCTGGTTCTGCTTCTAGCAGGACCAGGTCAAAAGATCTGACGCATATTACCAGCGCATCTTCCTATAGCGGATCACGAGGACTGCATTTTACATTCATAAACCATGTCATGGGCCGTTCTAAAACTACTCGCTAACCATTTGTTTACACTTTGTTCAGTCATGTTACCTCATTGGCTAGCTACAGTGGGGCAAAAAAGTATTTAGTCAGCCCCCAATTGTGCAAGTTCTCCAACTTAAAAAGATGAGAGAGGCCTGTAATTTTCATCATAGGTACACTTCAACTATGACAGACAAAATGAGAAAAAGAAATCCTGAAAATCACATTGTAGGATTTTTTTATTTATTTATTTGCAAATTATGGTGGAAAATAAGTATTTGGTCAATAACAAAAGTTTATCTCAATACTTTGTTATATACCCTTTGTTGGCAATGACAGAGGTCAAACTTTTTCTGTAAGTCTTCACAAGGTTTTCACACACTGTTGCTGGTATTTTGGCCCATTCCTCCATGCAGATCTCCTCTAGAGCAGTGATGTTTTGGGGCTGTCGCTGGGCAACACGGACTTTCAACTCCTCCAAAGATTTTCTATGGGGTTGAGATCTGGAGACTGGCTAGGCCACTCCAGGACCTTGAAATGCTTCTTAAGCCACTCCTTCGTTGCCAGGCGGTGTGTTTGGGATCATTGTCATGCTGAAAGACCCAGCCACGTTTCATCTTCAATGCCCTTGCTGATGGAAGGAGGTTTTCACTCAAAATCTCACGATACATGGCCCCATTCATTCTTTCCTTTACACGGATCAGTCAGTCCGGGTCCCTTTGCAGAAAAACAGCCCCAAAGCATGATGTTTCCACCCCATGCTTCACAGTAGGTATGGTGTTCTTTGGATGCAACTCAGCATTCTTTGTCCTCCAAACACGATTGAGTTGAGTTTTTACCAAAAAGTTCTATTTTGGTTTCATCTGACCATATGACATTCTCCCAATCCTCATCTGGATCATCCAAATGCTCTCTAGCAAACTTCAGACGGGCCTGAACATGTACTGGCTTAAGCAGGGGGACACGTCTGGCACTGCAAGATTTGAGTCCCTGGCGCGAGTGTGTGTTACTGATGGTAGGCTTTGTTACTTTGGTCCCAGCTCTCTGCAGGTCATTCACTAGGTCCCCGTGTGGTTCTGGGATTTTTGCTCACCGTTCTTGTGATCATTTTGACCCCACGGGTGAGATCTTGCGTGGAGCCCCAGATCGAGGAAGATTATCAGTGGTCTTGTATGTCTTCCATTTCCTAATAATTGCTCCCACAGTTGATTTCTTCAAACCAAGCTGCTTACCTATTGCAGATTCAGTCTTCCCAACCTGGTGCAGGTCTACAATTTGGTTTCTGGTGTCCTTTGACAGCTCTTTGGTCTTAGCCATAGTGGAGTTTGGAGTGTGACTGTTTGAGGTTGTGGACAGGTGTCTTTTA
The DNA here is from genome assembly GCA_030435695.1 of Brachymystax lenok tsinlingensis. Taxonomy (NCBI): domain Eukaryota; kingdom Metazoa; phylum Chordata; class Actinopteri; order Salmoniformes; family Salmonidae; genus Brachymystax; species Brachymystax lenok. The sequence continues at coordinate 19,294,231 of CM059817.1, forward strand.
TACTGATAACAAGTTCAAACAGGTGCCATTAATACAGGTAACGAGTGGAGGACAGAGGAGCCTCTTAAAGAAGAAGTTACAGGTCTGTGAGAGCCAGAAATCTTGTGACCAAATACTTATTTTCCACCATAATTTGCAAATAAATTCATAAAAAAATCCTACAATGTGATTTTCTGGATTTTTTTTCCTCATTTTGTCTGTCATAGTTGAAGTGTACCTATGATGAAAATTACAGGCCTCTCTCATCTTTTTAAGTGAGAGAACTTGCACAATTGGTGGCTGACTAAATACTTTTTTTGCCCCACTGTAGCTAACTTTACCAGTATATCCCAATATAAGAAAGAAATGAAAAGGGATAGCTTAATCTTCAGAAGATCAATAATTATAGCTATGAATGAATGACAGATCTCTTGTATGTCCTCATCACAAACCTGATGTTTTTAAAGAAACAGTGTACAATTTTCAATGTAATGCATCTCAATAGGAAAATAGTGATTTATACACAATGTAGAAACCAAATATTCCACAAATTACTTTGTAATTTCAATGGCAGGTATTTGTATAAACATTTTAGATTTTATAATAAACTAATGTCTTTACAATGGGGCGGCAGATAGCCTAGTGGTTAGAGCGTTGGGCCAGTAACCGAAAGGTTGCTAGAATGGATCCCCAAGCTGACAAGGTAAAAATATTTTGTTCTGCCCCTAAACAAGGCAGTTAACCCAATGTTCCTAGGCTTCCATTGTAAATAAGAATTTGTTCTTAACTGACTTGCCTAGTTAAATCAAAACATCTAAATGTTACATATTAGTTTCCAGGGCACAACTTGTGCTTCAAAAGTAGATATAATTCATATAGGCCCAATATAGAATGTATTTTCTGGTGGTCCTAAATTTAATGTGGTGCTTCTAACATTTTTAAGTTGTGAGCACCAGTGCTACCAATGAAAATGTTTTGTTAAGAGCCCTACCTGTGGCCATGCATGCTGCTAACGTGCATGCTTGCATGCATGCACACACGCACACAAACACACAAACACACACATTAAAGCACACAGGACCTCAGGGATGGGCGGTTGGGTGGTTAACATGACAGCCATGTGGCTAGGCATTAAAGCCTGAGTCATTGCATCATCGTGTCACACCTGTTTTTGTGTGACTGCATGCGTGTGTGTGCGCGTGTGTCTTCCCCATAGGCAGTGGTGAGACTGTCATCAGCTCCCTATGGAGGAGCAACAGGACAGTAGGACAGTGGCTGCAAGTAAATACCATCACATATAATAAAAATACTATAGATTTTCTAACCCTTATATAACCAGGTAAGTTGACTGAGAACACATTCTCATTTACAGCAACAACCTGGGGAATAGTTACGGGGGAGAGGGATGAATGAGCCAATTACAAGCTGGGAATGATTAGGTGACAGTATGAGGGCCAGATTGGGAATTTAGCCAGGACACCGGGGTTAACACCCCTACTCCATGGGATCTTCAGTGACCACAGAGAGTCAGGACATCCGTTTAACATCCCATCCAAAAGACAGCACCCCCAATCACTGCCCTGGGGCATAAGTATCTATATTTTTTGACCAAAGGAAAGAATGCCTCCTACTGACGCTCCAACACCACTTCCAGCAGCATCTGGTCTCCCATCCAAGGACCAACCTTGCTTAGCTTCAGAAGCAAACCAGCAGTGGGATGCAGGGTGGTATGCTGCTGGCTAAATAATAACAGTGGTGTAAAGTATTTAAGTAAAAATACTTGAAAGTACTACTTAAGTCGTTTTTTGTAATTTACTATTTATATTTTTTGCCTACTTTTACTTCACTACATTTCAAAAGAAAATAATGTACTTTTACTCCAAAATAATGTACTTTTACAGCCAAAAGGACTCATTACATTTTGAATGCTTAGCAAGACAGGAAAATGGTCCAATTCACGCACATATCAAGAGAACATCCCTGGTCTTCTCTACTGCCTCTGATCTGGCGGACTCACTAAACACATGCTTTGTTTGTAAATCATCTCTGAGTGTTGGAGTGTGCCCTGGCTATCCGTAAACTTAAAAAACAAGAAAATGGTACCATCTGGTTTGCTTAAAATAAGGAATTTGAAATGATTAATACTTTTACTTTTGATACTTAAGTATATTTTAGCAATTACATTTACTGTTGATACTTCAGTATATACATTTAGACGTTTACTCAAGTAGTATTTTACTGGGTGACTTTAACTTTTACGTGAGTATGACAATTGGGTACTTTTTCCACCACTGTATAATAGTCCTCAACACCAAGCAGCTCCTGCTGTTCTCCTAGATTTAACCTTGGATAATTCACCACATACAGTGCTTTCGGAGAGTGTTCAGACCCATTGACTTTTTCCACAGGTTGTTACGTTACAGCCTTATTCTAAAATTGATTAAATCGTTTTTTTCCCTCGTTAATCTACACACAATACCCCATAATGACAAAGAAAAAACTGAAATATCACATTTACATAAGTATTCAGACCCTTTACTCAGTACTTTGTTGAAGCACTTTTGGTAGTGATTACAGCCTTGAGTCTTCTTGTAGCGTCATACCCAAGTTTCTCCCATTCTTCTCTGAAGATCCTCTCAAGCTCCCGTCAGGTTGGTTGAGGAGCGTCGCTGCACAGCTATTTTCAGGTCTCTCAAGAGATGTTCGATTGGGTTCAAGTGCGGGCTCTGGCTGGGCCACTCAAGGACATTCAGAGACTTGTCCCGAAGCCACTCTTGCG